>CM038675.1:817920785-819135378 GCA_021605145.1 Aegilops bicornis
TATAAGTTTTTGCATAGAAATCGTACGGATGCTTTGCACATTTGAAGTCCTCTTCCTCTCATTCTCCCATTTCTCGCCTTTTTTTCACAACCCTAAAATTCCTATGCGGCGGTGCTTACATATGGCTGACTGAGCACTTCCGTACACGCTGTTAAACTGTAACTATTTGATACGCCATTGTGATCCGCCATTCTCTTGCTGGCTAGCTCTAGGAACCTTCGTGAAGCGCAGGTTCTTTCTTTTCTCTCTCTTGAGGGCAACATCGCTTGAGTGTAGTACGCTACGTACTGCCGATGATGAGTACACAATTCAGAGCTTCCACTTGCTCAAACCCTTTGTCCTGCTTCCGATGATGTCGTAACTAATTTTCTATCCGATTCCACCCTGCGTCCAAAAACTGTCAAACTGAAGAACACACCAGATTTTCTTTCCTCGCCCGTGCTTGCGCGACCTTTGAAACGAAATTCAGGTGGGGACTCAAAAGGAAAGCGAGTACACACTAGAATTATGCCTTGTGTGACTTCGACATGCGTTGTGGTCCAAATGTACATCATCATTTTCATGATCTAAAAGACATGCATCTATTTAATATTTATATTTATTATGTTTATGAGCACAACCACTATGGTCGTGAACTCCCTCTGGCATTTAATATCTATTATGTTTACGACATGCATCTAAGAGACTAGGCAACACATTTATACATCACACCCTTCCTCATGTGTGACTCCCTCAGGCATAAACGTGGATCGAAAATGGGCTGCAATTTAATTGCGCCAGCCGAGTCTTGAACTCAAGACCTGGTCTCTAATACCATGTAGAAGTGCATGCTCTAGCCAATGCAACCAAAAGACCTATCTAATGGAAAAGACTAGGCAACACAATTACACGTCAACATATACAACCGCAGATGCTATGAACGCATGCACGCCCTATACCTATGAGAACATCCGAAATATTGAGCTAGTACACCATGTTGAGATTGACAAAGTCACTACTTCGTAGTCGGCGGAAATGTCTCCTTCCACTGGATCGATTCCAAAATAGAACAAAAAATGAAATGAATGAAAGCCATGACCATGTCTCTAGTAGGAAGATTGAGGAACTAGTGTTGGTATCCAACCACCATTGCCGGAAAACTTGATCTAGAAAAATGCGAGCACTGGTGTCTAGGACTTGAACCATGGCGGGTTGGTTTCACCACAAGAAATCTAACCAAGCTACGCTCTGTTTGGCAACAAACATTGTTGAATGCTCTCCATATGATGCAAATTTTCGTGGGAAACATTCCTAATGTTTTGGAAGAAAAAGAATTGTGCTCAGAAATATTCTTTCAAAAATGGTCATCGATGCATCCATTTTGTTTTGTTTTTTGCCCATAGCATTAGGAATGAAAATTTAGAAGTATGTACAACATTCAACAATGTTTGTTGCCAAAAAATCAGACTTTTTTTAGAAAAGGTTACTATCTTTATCGGAATTTACCGTCCACGAGGGTTTATTTGAGGTCTAGGCAAAAAAACCATTTCACAAACTCTCTCTTTCTCTCCTCTTTTTTTCACATCACGCCGGATTTATAACTCACCTGCATTACCCAAAAATGAAAGGAAGATTTTATACTTAAATACAAACACTTAATGAAATACCCTAAGCTTGCACGGTGTCATTATGTTGGCGACGCCGTTACATGTTTGTTTCGAAATGATTAATTGGACAACATAATTCAATGTGCACACTTTGAAATATGTTGAGCTGGCGATCCCATGTTTAAATTTGTTGGATCAAACATCCCATCCAAATTTTGTACTCCATCCGTCCGAAAATACTTGTCGGAGAAATGGATGTATCTAGATGTATGTTAGTTCTAGATACATCCATTTTTGCGACAAGTAATTCCGGACGGAAGAAGTATATAGGGATATTAATTTGGAAACTTGCCGGTGATGTTAATTCAGAAATCGACCAACTATAGGGATGTTTGGCAAAATCGCACGAATCTTGCAGAAAGCCCCTCATCGCCTGTGAGAGTACACACGGTAGCCAAATTCCCCAAATCGGCCCTCAAATCCCTATTTTTGCTTTGCCGCCACATCGTCTTCCCCAATTCCGGCGGCATCTCCGGTGAGCCACCGTGTCGCCCCTTCCGTCTGCCATCCCGTACCCTCTCTCCTCGCTCTCCAATCTCTTACCATTTCTCTGCCTCAAGCCATGGCCGGAGGCGATCCAGAGGGTGAAGCGAGAGGAGGTGGCCTCACATGCCGCTGGCGCATCACATGTCCTGCGCGACAAGGGCGGTGAGGGTCTCCGAATCTCTGATACAGGGGGGAAACAATTTCTGGAGGATTTCTAGATATGCTTTGCTATGCATCCAACTTCTGTAGGTTTCACTTGTGAAAAAAATTGATCGGTTTCTGATGTACTGAACTGAACATCCCTGGCAAGTGAATGTACTAACAGTGTATTTTACCCTTATGAAAATCTTGTTGAGAATCTCCTAGTATTTTACACTGCCAGTGGTTTGCGCACCGGCATTCATCGTCTACTTTTGCATCCATATGATTCACTGTTGTCTTTGTTTTGCTTACTTGGGAGTTCAGACTTTGAAATAAGAATCCAAACCAAAATGGGATTGATAAGTATCAGTAAATTTGGTTATATTTGTTCAATTTTCACATAAGGCCTGGTTCTTTCGGTTCGATCGGCCAGTTCTCCAGATCAATGCTATGTTTATTTTGCCCATAGAAGAGGCGGATATAGCATCCCATGAACAACTGTATCGTTGTGCTCTATTGCAGGTGGATGTGGAGCTTGTGTAGTCCTTATAGCAACTTACAATCCAACAAAAGATGAGGTGACTGAATTCTCTGCAAGTTCATGCCTGACTCTGCTCTACAACATAAATCTCTGCTCAGTCATCACCACCGAAGGCCTGGGAAATACCAAAGATGGTTTCCATTCTATCCAGAAGAGGATGTCCGGGTTCCATGCTTCCCAGTGTGGCTTCTGCACTCCTGGCATGTGCATGTCTATTTTCACCTCTCTTGCCAATGCCGACAAATCCAAGAAGCCTGAGCCACAAAAAGGGTTCTCAAAGATGACAGTGTCCGAAGCAGAAAGGGCGTTCTCAGGTAACATGTGTAGATGTACCGGTTACAGGCCAATTGTCGACGCCTGCAAAAGTTTTGCTTCAGATGTCGACCTGGAGGATTTGGGCCTGAATGTATTTTGGAAGAAAGGCGATAAGCACGCTGACGTTAGCAAGTTGCCAGCTTACACTCTTGGCGGCGGAGTCTGCACTTTCCCGGACTTCCTGAAATCCGAGATAAAATCTTCGCTTCATCATCTAAATGATGATTCGGATGTTACGGTCTCCAGGGAGGGTTGGTATCATCCTAAAAGCATCGGGCAATATTATGATTTGCTGAACTCTCGCTCGTTCATTGACTGCACATTTAAAGTGGTTGTCGCAAACACAAGTTCTGGTGTAAAGGGATACAAGGATCAGGATCTATATAACAAGTATATTGACATCAGTGACATTCCAGAGCTTTCAGCTATTTGGAAGAAAGACAGTGGCATTGAAATTGGAGCAGCTACACCAATTTCTAAGACCATCGAGATACTTGAGCAAGAAGCCGGGTCTAAATCATGTCCAAATGGAAGTGTTGTTTTCAGAAAACTCGCCGAGCACATGAGCAAGGTGGCCACACCTTTTGTCCGTAACACAGCAAGCATTGGTGGGAACATAATTCTAGCACAGAAATACCCTTTTCCCTCGGACATCGCGACCATACTTCTCGGTGCTGCTTCAACTGTTCGTCTTCAGGTTTATTCAGAAACACTAGAGGTTACTTTGGAAGAGTTTCTGGAGCAGCCTCCTAGTGATCCCAGTACATTGCTCCTGGGCATATTTATTCCACATTGGGCTTCAGATTCGCAGAAAGAAAGTAAGGTGATCTTCGAAACATACCGAGCAGCGCCGCGCCCTCTTGGCAATGCTGTTTCATATATTAACTCTGCTATGCTGGGCCATGTCTCCCTGAATGAATCATCTGGTGATCTTGTGTTGAGTAACCTACACATGGCCTTTGGTGCCTATGGGACAGAACATGCTATTAGAGCAACAAAAGTTGAACAACACCTGAACAGAAAAGTTCTCACTCCATCTGTTGTGCTTGAAGCAGTTCGGTTACTTAGAGAAACAATTGTACCAATGGAAGGAACATCACATGCTGAATACAGAGTCAGTGTGGCTGTTGCATTTCTCTTGAGTTTCCTATGTCCATTTGCTAAAGGAATCAAAGGGCCTGGAAAAACTCCGAGCATCGGTTCTGCTAGTTCTTCAGATACAGATGATCCCTGTAATCTTCCATTGTCTTCACGTCGAGAAACAATTTCCAGCGGTGATCATAAACCAGTTGGCGAGCCAATTAAAAAGTATGCAGTTGAGCTTCAAGCTTCTGGTATGTGTTTAATAAGCTTACATCATCAAAGTTATTAATGGGATCTAGAAGTTCTACTCCTCTCCAAATTATCCTTCCTTTATGATTGCGTTTAGGCTTATAGAATTTATTTTCTGCACTGCAGGGGAGGCAATATATGTAGATGATATCCCTGCTCCAAAAAATTGCCTCTATGGAGAGTTTATTTACAGCACACAGCCTCTTGCATATGTCAAGAATATCAAATTCAAGCCTTCTTTAGCAACAGAGAAGGTCCTCACGGTTGTTTCCGCGAAGGATATTCCAAGTGGAGGGCAAAATATTGGATCAAGCTTCATGTTTGGGGACGAACCCCTTTTTGGTTCTCCTGTAGCTGAGTACGCTGGGCAAGCCCTTGGTGTCGTGGTACTTATCTTTTCATATTATCAATGTTTACTCAACAGTAAATTCTTGTATAACAAAGTTAATTAATAAATGTGATTTTCTTCATTATTTCTCTCTGTAAAATAAGTTTGTTAATGTTAAGGAAGAAGTAACTTTTAATTAAGAGGGGCAAATCTGTTTACATTAAAATAATAAACCCTAATATCACACATTTTTTATCCAAACGATATGCTATATATGTACATCCAAATTTTCATTTATAAAATACCCTAACGAATTCCATATTAGATTGGGTTAATTAAACGCTTACAGAAATTTTCTGCGGCGCGCCTGTATCTCCATTTCTTTCATAACATAATTGCTTACTAAAAATCAACGCAAGTGGATATGCAAAAAAATACATTGTATTGATGTCACATTTTATCATAATATGATCGTGTTTAGTATAAATACCGAGAGTAATATTTTTTAATTAAACTATTTAATAATTAGTGCAAAATTTCCCCTGGTTACAAGTAAGTATTAACCACCTTTTGCCCTGGTCACAAACTTATTACAATGAATTGTTATTGTGTATTTCTTCAATACTGTTATCATTAAAATGTGTACTTTACCTCAGATTGCAGAGACTCAGAGATATGCCAACTTGGCAGGCAAACAGGTCGTTGTTGAATATGACACAAAAGATTTGAAGCCACCCATCTTAACAGTAGAACAGGCAGTACAGAACAATAGTTATTTCGAAGTTCCTCCTGAGAAGTATCCAAAACAAGTTGGTGATTTCTCAAAGGGCATGGCAGAAGCTGATCACAGGATCCTCTCAACAGAAGTATGTTAATTCTACACACCGCGAGACCTTTTCATACTGACATCTCACCTGCTTGCTCAAAAGCGAATGGAAGTTTTTATACTTAACAACGCAAACGTTTAAATTTTATTTTTGATGGTCTCTGTTTACAACACCACATGGCATGCATTAATATGTATGACTTCGATGATCGCAGGTGAAACTTGCCTCTCAGTACTACTTCTACATGGAAACACAAACAGCACTGGCGGTTCCAGATGAAGATAACACTATTGTGGTCTACAGTTCATCACAATACCCTGAGCTTGCACAGAATGTCATAGCGAGGTGCCTCGGCATTCCATTCAGCAATGTGCGTGTCATTACAAGAAGGGTTGGAGGAGGCTTTGGTGGGAAGGCATTCAGATCATTCACTGTAAGTAAGATCAAACAATCATGAACATCAGTCCAACAGAGCCTGTGTGTTACAACTGAAACAATCTAACAGTACTTTTTATGAATATTGGATTTTATGAATAATTGCTATTTTTTCCGGTAGATTAGAGTTCTAGTGATAGCTTCTAACATAAGTTTGCCCATTTGAGCTTAATTTTACCATTCAATCAGCTTCCAAGAAAGCCGAACATTGACCATTTCAGCTATTGCTACTCAGTGATCCACAATATATGCTTTTGCAGGTAGCAACTGCAGCTGCACTTTGTGCCTTCAAGTTACGTCGTCCAGTGCGGATGTATCTCAACCGCAGTACTGACATGATCATGATCGGTGGTCGGCACCCCATAAAAGCATATTACACTGTTGGTTTCAAGTCCAATGGGAGAATCACAGCCTTGCACCTGGACATTCTCATCAATGCTGGGATTTCTCCAGATGCGAGCCCCCTAATGCCTGACACTATGATGTCAGGCCTGAAGAAATACAACTGGGGTGCTCTCTCGTTTGACATCAAGGTCTGTAAGACAAACACCACATCCAAGTCAGTAATGCGTGCTCCTGGAGATACGCAAGGCTCTTTTATTGCTGAAGCCATCATCGAGCATGTCGCTTCAGTGCTGTCGCTTGATGCTACTATTGTCAGGCAGAAGAATTTCCACACCTATGACAGTCTTGTGATGTTCTATCCAGAAAGCGCAGGTGAAGCATCGACGTACACATTGCATTCTATTTTCAATAGATTACTCACGACGTCAAGCTACCTGGATCGAGCTGAATCTATCAAGCATTTTAACAACCGCAACAAGTGGCGGAAGAGGGGTATCTCTTGTGCGCCCCTCATTTTCAAGGTGGCACCAAGGCCAGCTCCTGGAAGAGTTTCTGTGCTCAACGATGGTTCCATTGTGGTCGAGGTTGGAGGTGTTGAGGTTGGGCAGGGACTGTGGACCAAAGTACAGCAGATGACGGTTTTCGCGTTGGGACAGTTATGGCCTGATGGATCTGAATGCCTTCTTGATAGAGTGCGTCTTCTTCAGGCCGACACGCTGAACTTGATCCAAGGTGGACTCACTGCTGGCAGCACTTCGTCTGAATCTAGCTGTGCAGCAACCCTTGAGGCCTGCAACATGCTGGTTGACAGATTAAAGCCAGTCATGAAGAAGCTCAAGCAGCAATCCGGTGGCGCTGTTTCATGGGATGCTTTGATTGCTCAGGTTATTTTTTTTATTTCCCTCTGGATTTTATTGAACACATAAGAGTAAAATATTTGTGTGTGAATTTTGTTATCTTTATACGTGCTAACACTTTCCCAAATAGGCCATTACGGATAATGTTAATTTGTCCTCAAGTGCATACTGGGTACCTGGGCAAGAATCCAGCACCTATTTGAACTATGGAGCTGCTATAAGTGAGGTACAAAAATATTCTGCTAAATGTCAATCACACTAGCATAGTTCAATAGTTACTGGATGATATTGTGATAGTTTTCTGACTTCCATTTCACTTTTTACTAAAAATCCAGGTAGAGATTGATGTTCTTACAGGAGCTATTACTTTACTACGGAGCGACCTTGTGTATGACTGTGGAAAGAGCTTGAATCCTGCAGTGGACTTGGGCCAGGTTTGAGATATTTTCCACTGCGCTATGCTCTTCTTTTATCATTTTGTAGTGAACACGGATATTATTTGATACTCCCTCTGTAAACAAATATAAAAGTGTTTAGATAACTAAAGTAGTGATCTAAACGCTCTTATATTTCTTTACGGAGGGAGTAATTCCTTACTTCGAAACAGAGCAAGTACATTACATTGCAGCCCTGATCTGGGTTTTTCTTCATTATAGTGCACATGATGGTATCGTATATTCATATCTGATATCTACCATCCACCTTACAGATTGAAGGGTCCTTCATACAAGGAATTGGTTTCTTCATAAACGAAGAACACGAAACAAATGCCGATGGACTGGTTGTGAGTGACAGCACATGGGTCTACAAGATCCCGAGCGTGGACACCATCCCGAAGCAGTTCAACGCCGAGGTGCTCAACACTGGGTACCATAAGAACCGTGTTCTTTCATCAAAAGGTATGTAGCAGGATTGCGCTTTCCCTGAACTGAAGCAATATGATTATAGTTTTACTGTTTTGCCAGCTGAAAATTATCACTGGTTAAAGTGATTTAACTACTCTGCCTCTGCCAGCCTCTGGGGAGCCCGCCGTGGTTCTCGCAGCGTCGGTCCATTGCGCGGTGAGAGAAGCCATCCGAGAGGCAAGGAAGGAGTTTGGAAGCTCAGAGCTCATCTTCCAGCTCGACGTCCCTGCGCCGATGACCCATGTGAAGGAAATGTGTGGTTTGGACATCGTGGATAAGTACCTGGAAAGCCTATCTGCACACCAGTCTCGAGCTGCGGCGTGATACAAGAATGTGGTATTGTCAACCGGAAGGAGTGGTGTGGTTTGTTCGTGTTGCATGACGTGAATGGTAGTTGCATACATGTTGTTTGGAATGTTTATAACATTCAGTGCCGTGCTTGCACACTTCTGTAATAATTGTGGGTTGAGATTTGCGTTGATAATTCCTGGCTGAGCCTGAAGGCAGGTTCGCATTTAAAATGCGCGTTTATAAATGGTAATGCACGTTTGGTGTGGTCAACCGGAAGGGGGCATGTGGTGTGGTCGTGTTGCACAATGTCTAAATCGTATACGTGATGTTTGTGATAATTTGTGTGTGCAATTCCTGACTGAACCTAAAGGCGGTGCCTAGTTCCATGCTAGCTGCTCGCTTGCCACTTGGAAAGGCCTGATCTTCCAACACAAGAAAACCCAACTTATATGCTATATCAACATGTTAACAGGCAACCTGTCACAGAGATTTCCTTTTTACGCTACACCTGTATTCATCCGGTTACCAGATTGGCCATATGAATTAAACAGGCTTCTATAGAGAAGAACATATAGCTTGCTCCTTGCTCCTAGGTATACTTATTACTACCTCGCCAGAATACACCACAAATCATCAGAAATTGGAGTATTTCGTGAAAATTACATGTCATGAACGGAAATACTAGTTCAAAAGTTACCCACTGAAAAACTGAAGAATTAACTACATCAGAGAATCAAGATGTGGAGAACACTGAAGTTCAAATCACATATTACTCGAAATATGGATAAGGTGGAATCAAAAAAGAGGCAAACATAGAAATCCGTAAAGTGCTGCAGTTTTGGTTGCCGACAATGTATACCAAAAATGGAAGTGTAGATCAAAACTAAATAAACATATAATGACATCGAAAGCCAAATGTCATGTTTTTTTTGCTGATAAGGTGCCACAGTGCAGCTAATGAATGAAAAAGAGCAATGTAGCACACTTTATACAGTTGCGTGAAAACCTTGTGTGAAATAAAATGCAGGAACAAGTAAATGGGAATTCTGGGCGAAGAAACAGAACATGCAAGTAACAAATACTCCCTCTGTAAACAAATATAAGAGTGTTTAGATCACTAAAATAGTGATCTAAACACTCTTATATTTCTTTACGGAGGGAGTAACATGCAGTTGCAAATACAAGCATAGATTGAACAAGAGATGTGAAACCCTCTGCCGCTTCCCAAGGCCCTTGGCACACTAGCTTGTTTTTAATTCAAACAAAGTAGAACCTATTGATGCATCAGTAAATCAAATCATTCTGCCTATTTAAGTGTAGGAATAATTAAATAGCTCAACATCCAGTTCGCTATGAGCACATAACCACAAATTGTAGAAAGAGAGGTCATTAATTAGAAAAATGGGAGGCTCAGAGTTGACTCGTATATCATATGGTCAACCTACACTGTAATCGATATGTTTGGTGATCCGCATTGAAGATGCCCTAACACCCCTGTGTGACATTTCAGCATTCAAATCGTTGCTAACAAAAAGCAAGCTGTCCCGATTTGCACGCTTCAACCTAATCAAACAAAACCCTAACCCTAACCCTAACCCATAAAAGCACAAGCAATGGTATATGATCTTAGTGCACCTCTGAATGAGCCTACTCATCATCGCCATCAACAGAAATTAGCCTTACTGATCATCGCCATCACCTCTGCTTGTAGATGTCTTTGGCCTTTGTTGCCTTGCACAACTTCAATAAAAATAACTGTGTTCATCGTAATGATGCACAGGCTGGGGGGTTAACCTCCTTTCCGAAAGAAAAAAAATCAACAGAAATTAGCGCAAATCACACAAAAAGAATAACGGGGAGAAGCCAATTGTCAAAGAGCAAAAGATGACCAGAAACAGCATGAGAATCAGTGAAAGCAGAAAGTTAAATATATCAGGAGCAGATCATGATCTGGTGGGCACAAAAACTGGGACAGGTATAAGTAAATGGCTCAGATATACCCCCATCTCAACACCATAACTGAACTTCTGGTAGAAGGAGCATGTAATCTCCACTCTCTCCACTCTCTCCACACACACACACACACACACACACACACACTATTAAGCGGATTCTCAATTCCAACGTTTAACAGTAATAGTTGGCCGCTAAACCGGTTACTCTTGTGACACAAGCCCTCCTAGTTTAGCACCAACTGAATCAATTCAGGTGTTAGACAGAAGCTCTCACAGGGAAACTACATCATGAACATGTCAGGAAGGAAACAATTATCTTGACATCTGAACTTGCCCTATATGACCCTCGAGTTGAAATCAGTAAAGTAAACAGTACTACTAAAAAAAGAGTATAGAGGTAATAAAAAGTACCCAAAAGTACAAACTGATAATAACTACATAGAGAGTACAGTGGTAAAAATGAAATTATCGAAGGTCAAATACCAAATGAAACAAGCAAACTGATTCAACACCAAATAAGATAGAATTATCACAGCCATTGGACAGAAAAGAACGAACAGAAGACAAGAATAAGTGTGCTTCGGAAAATGTCCGTAAAACAACAGAACTGGTTGACATACTGCAAAACCAACAAAACGTGTAGGAAAAAAGTCAAAAATATAAACTTGCAAAACAGTACTTCTATGTATGCATTGGACTGGCTGGAGTACCGTTCCTAAAACAACAAACTGGTGGACATATTGCATCCACCAGATCACGATTTTACCAGAACTAATACCAGAACCAAACTCTCAACATATCTTCTATGTATACATTTATACGAGCAAGTGAGACAAATTCTCAAAAAGAAAAGATCAGTTCAAATTTCGAGCATAGCTGCTCTTAATGAGATGGACCTATGCCAAACCACGACAATTTATCACTTTATAAACATAAAAAGGTGACAGGAATAAATCAACAAGTGTGTAAACCATGCTGTATAGGAAGACACGGTATTAGTTGAACTGAAAGGGCTCAGATCCGCCTTTGGTAGATCATACAACCTAGCCCCACCATCTTCTTTCACCAGACCAACCCCCACCAGTGAAGTCAAGCTCCACTGGTCATCACTCAACAAAATGACCATCCAAGACAGAGCCATCAATATTCGGTGAGAATGAAAAGATCCCATAGGAGGGCAGAGCGCATTTTTTATACCCCCAGCTCCTTGAATAATCGGAGACAGGTTTATGTCAGCATGTTTGATCACCATCGCCCAAGCCAGCCAGACAGATAGATGGATGCAAACAATTCCCACCCCAACCCATCAGCCCCTGCTGTTTCAGCCAGCACCCTTCCTCATCGCTGGGGCTCGGAATGGCAAGCATCGATGGTTAGAAGTTAACGAGTCCAACAATATAAAAAGGTCAATACAAGAATAATTGATAATGGATGCGAAAATAGGAACACAAAAAAAAGAACAATAGCAACAATAAGAAACTGCTTTTAAATTGATTCAATGAAAAGATTTCACGCATCTTACCTTCCAAGAAGGTCCACAAAAAGAACCAGAGCCATAGGTAACGCCAGGTTCACTTGCAAGCTACAGGCCAACAATGTACAGAAGAGTACGTACGACTTAATTTTTCGACGAGAAAAAACACATAAAAGCTGTTCAGGAAAATCAAGCTGTTTTTCGGAATACCCACTGATCCAATTAATATAATCAGACAAAAGAAGTATAAAACATAGGTATCATAACAAACACATGGTGCACAAGGAAAAGTTCACAAAATCAAGGAAAATTTTGGAGTATTGCTTGAATGGCTCAGATTTACCCCACCCTGAATCACCAAAGTTGGAAAATGCTTCAGGTAGTACAACAACAAAGCCTTTCAGTCCCAAACAAGTAGGGATAGGCTAGAGTTGAAACCCATAAGATCTTGAAACCTAGTCATGGTTCTGGCACATGGATAGCTAACTTCCATGCACCTCTGTCCATGGCTAGTTCTTTGGTGATATTCCACTCATTCAGGTCTCTCCTTACCATCAGCAAAAAAACTCATTCTTTCTTCACAAAGCAACAAATAGCCGCAACTGGTAACTTGCTGCAGAGCAAGGCCTCCTAGTTTAACAACTAATTGTCTAGCTGAGCAAAGTTGAATGGAACCAACCTAGGAGATGTAAACACATACCCAT
This sequence comes from Aegilops bicornis, assembly GCA_021605145.1. Classification (NCBI taxonomy): domain Eukaryota; kingdom Viridiplantae; phylum Streptophyta; class Magnoliopsida; order Poales; family Poaceae; genus Aegilops; species Aegilops bicornis. The sequence continues at coordinate 817,933,368 of CM038675.1, forward strand.
CTCAGGATATGGTGAAAGATCTCCAGCACCACAAGGGGCGCAAGAATCATCATAGCCATTCAGTAAGGAATAGAACTCATCAACACACAATGGAAACAAATATGCTGTGCCCAGAAGTTAATTAGGAACATTGTACTGATGGTTGCATTACTGCAATGAAAGAAGCAACTGACATTTCTTCGCTTCAGATAAAAGGAGTCACTGCAAGCCAAATAAAAACAGGATAACATAAAATTTCGTGTTTGAACCAGAAGAAAAACATAAACTTGCAAACCAGGTTATCACAGCACAGCATCAACCAAAAGGGATCCTTTACTCCAAACAGAAAATGGGAAGTGCTGCTCGCTTGTTTATCCCATGAAAAATGGGGTTCCAATGTTAAATAATCAGGTATGTGACATTGGACAGTGGCAATAATATTCCACCGTGAAACCAAACACATATCAGTCCAACCTTTGGCAAAACGAAAACAAAACCAAAGAAGAACACTGAATAAATTTGAAAATATACAAGATATAGAGAAGGGGACATAGGCTAACATACAAATCCCAAGTGACACAAGTAAAAGCTCCGAGAGCACCTTGAGTCATGATTAGACAAAATACAAGACCTTTTTAAACAAACGAATGCAGTTGACTGGACACTCATTTTAAACAACCTGCGAGGAATCAGTTCCTCGCTAATGACTTCTCGTTAACCATATGAATAGAACTGCCAATAGCTAAAAACATTAGAGAAAAAAGGACAATCCTGTGATGCATATATAGTATACAAAACATCTGCAGTTAGCACAGTATCAGCAGCAGAAGGAAGTTTAGAGCAACAGGTAAGGGCCTCTTTGGAATGCAAGGGTCGTTTTGTATGTATTCCCTCCAAATATTAAGTGAGAGCTCAGGCGGAGAAGGATTCAGAATTAAGGCAGCAGATTAAGGAAAAATAAGAACAGAAAAGAAAAGGCCCGGATGCACCAAACTGGTTCCCTCCATGGACAACAAAATCATGGGACGGCAAACCGAACACCACGAGAGGTGATATGTGCGTAGTTGCTCCTAATGAGATGGCCCAATGCCACAACCACGGCTATTCATCAATTTAAAACATAAAAAGGCGATAGGGATAAATAGATGTGTAGAGGGCACAGTACTAGTTGCATTGAGATTTGAGAGGGCTCAGATTCGCCTTTGATAGATCATACAACCTAGCTCCATCTTCTTTCACCAGATCAACCCCCACCACTCAGGTCGAGCTCCTCTGGTTATCACTCAGCAGAATGACCATCCAAGAGAGAGCAGGTCAAATATTCGGTGAGAACGATAAGGTGCCAAAAGAGGGGAGAGTAGGTTTTTGAAGCCCACAGCTCCTCGAATAATCGAAGACAAGTTTATGTCAGCCAAGTTTTATCATCATCGCCCCAAATAGATAGATAGATAGATGGATGGATGGATGGATAGAAGGGTTAGATTGTGCTAAAGTTTCCGACATGGTTCATTTTGTGCTGAACCTTTCCAAAAAGGTCAAAACAGTGACTTCGGCAGCAACATGACCATAGTATCCATACATCCATACATTTGCGTCCATGCCAGAAGTTGGCTATACTATTGACCATGCTCTCAGGAGTTGCTCATGCCTGGCATCAGCCAACCAAACCTCTGGCTCGGACGACGGATCAGACCACACTGTATGGTTCCCAGCCTACGCCACAACCGAATCCAAGGCAATGGAATGGCAGTGGCTGGCGGCACCATGTCGTCAGTCCACCCGGACCATAGTAGGCAATGACAGCTTGACTGATTTGTTTTAGGATATATATATATAGAGAGAGAGAGAGAGAGAGAAAGAGAGAGAGAGAGGAGGAGGAGGATTCATACCGAATCCAAAACAAAATGCAACTGAACAGTGAAAATTCAGTGTATGTAGCGTAGCAAAAGAGGGCTCAGCTTTGTCATTCATCTTCAAACCCAACACCCACATCTCTTGCTCCATGACCTACCCATCGCAGTGTAAGAGAACTGCCCTGGTTGTCACTCATCAGAACGACCGTCCAAGGCACAGATCATCCAACATCAGCGACAAATTGAGCAGGCTGCAACAGAGGCAAGGGTGGGCTTCAAGGGGAACTCCAACGCTGACACCGACTTTTTCAGCTCAGTTTAGTCCCACAAGCCAAGGCTGTCTCGATTGCTCAAGACATCATTATTTCAGCCAGTCATCATCATCGTCGTCTTCATCATTGCCCCTCTTTTTGGTCCAAAAATGAGGTTGCCTCTGCCCACCAAGCAACATGACCATGATACCCCATTACATGTGTGCACACATCCAGCCATCAAGCTCAGGAGCTGCTCATGCCTGGAGTCGACCGACCAAAACCCCCCGTGCAGACGGCTCGTCAGACAAACACCGTACGGTTCCCAGCCAACGCCACATCCGAATCCAAGGCAAAGGAACGGCGGTGGCTGGCAGCACCTCAGCGGTGCGGAACTGACGTGGCGGCCAACGGGACGATTGGCCGGCGATCCGGCAACTAGAGCTCCCCTGATTCGGCTTAGGGTTTGGGTTCAGGGGTGTGAACTGCGCGCACACAGAGCGAGCGAGTGAGTGTGTGAGTCAGAGAGAGACATGGGGATCATACCGGACCCAACACAACATGCAGCCAAGCTGCGAGAAATCCATCGGCGGCGGCTCAGATCCCGCACCGGGCCGACCAATCCCTCGACCGGAACGCCTCACGGGCCACGCCGCTCGGTCCCCACTCCCCAGCCCGCGCGGCCGCGGACGCCTCCCGCACCGGCGGCAGCCCCGAGGGGCCTCCAAGCCGATGCGCGATCCGGCGCGGCGGGAGGGGCTGGCCCCGAGGAGCGGCGACCCGGCGCGTCCGCAGGTCGGGAGCCTGGCCGGCGCCGGTGGCTCCCTCCATCATCGCCGCCGTTTGGGGAGGGACGCGGCCCCGGCCGGCGCGGTCATCGGCCACGGCGAGCGAGACGGGCGCGGCGGCGGGATTCGGTCAGATACGATCCGATCCGATCCGATCCGATTAGTTTAGAGCGCTCGCCTCCGCCGCCGCACGCAGCGCCTCTCGCACACGGACTGATCCGAGTTCTTTTTTTTCGAGAGAAGAGAGAGAGTAGCTTAGCTAGGGTTCGTCGCCAACGCCCCGGGGGGGGGGGGGGGGGGCGAAGCAAAGTTTGGGGAGCAGAGATGGGTCCAGACTCCACATCGGATCCGGAATTCTCCAGCGATTATTAAGAGGGCCGAGGGAGAATGGGAGCCCAAAGTTTGTGAGAAGGCCGGTCCATGTACATGTAGCATAGCGTGCGATTTGGTCGGGAACTCCCTTTTTTTCCTTTTCAACTGCTTAGAGCATTAAAACCCTTAAAACCTTAGAAATAACCGTTTTTTACGGATTGCAGCAAAAAAAAGCAAAGACTAGAACCTCTAAACCCTCAAACCCTTAAAAAAAAGTAAGGGTCCAACCCTCAAACCCAATTTCAAACCGTAGAAGTGAGGGTTGGAGGGGGGCGCTCGACCCACCATGCTCCTCCCCGTCAGCAGGAGGGAAGTTTCCTCCCACAACCTCCCGCTTCCTTCCTCCCCACGCCGGCCGTCACCGCCCAAATCCGGCCGACCCCGCCTCCCTCGGCCGCCATCGTTCCGCCGCCTCACCCCGCCCGCCTGCCCGGCCACCGCCCGCCGCCTCCGGCCCCCCCTCAAACCCAATTGTTGGGCGCCAGAGAAGGAGGAGTCGCCATGAGGGCGAGTCCCGGGAGAAGGAGGCGTCGCCATGAGCGAGTCCCATGAGGCGAGTCCTCGGCCGCCCGGCCAAAAAATTGGTTCAATTCCAAATCGTGCGCGCTGACCAGGTTCCTTCTAACCTTGGCTCCCCAAATCCTCCACACACACGGACACACCACATTCGAACAATTAGTGTAATTTGCTCAAACATTGTTGTAATAATTTGAATGATTATTGTTTTATTTGGTGTTGTAATAATAACTAGAATGATTATTGTTTTATGTCAAACGTGATGGAATTTGTGATATGTCATATGATGAAATTTGATGAAATGTGTGATATATGAAATGACAGTTTTAAAGGTTGGGGTTGAGGCAAAGACTAGAACCCTCAAACCCAACCCTACTAGAACCCTCAAATCCAACCCTTAAAGCAGTTTAAGGGTTGGGTTTGAGGGTTCTAGTCTTTGCCCCTGTTTTTCAACCCTTAAAAGTGTTAAAAAATGGTACTTCTCAACCCTTAAAACTGCTATAAGGGTTTGAGGGTTTAGGGGTTCTACTAGTAATGCTCTTAACACGGTTTTTGGGGCTGTTTGGTTGCCGTCCTCGGCGACGTGCCTGAAAAATTCAAGCGCCTAGTTCGGGCCTAGGAAACAACAGCTTTATGCCTGGCCACGCAAGCCCTGTTTGGTTCGCCTCCACACCTGGTGATGGGTTACGCATGTCACATCAGCCTATTAATTTACTTTTGATTCTCCCATGCATGATTAGTACTCCCAGGCAGCACCAGGCAGCACCCAGGCGTCCTTTCTCGGCAGCCTGAGCCAGGCTAATAGTGCTTGGATATTTTTAAGACAGGCTAATGGTGTCTTTTCGTTTCTAGGCCAGGCTAGCTTCAGGTACTCAGGCACGAACCAAACAGTGTCCAGGCCGATCTCAGGGTGGTCTCAGGCCAGGCAAATTTGGTCCAGGACATGAACCAAACACCCCGTTTGTTTGCTCTTCATTTTTTGTGTTTCTTTTCCTGTTTTCCTGTATTGCTTTCCTGTTTCTTTTTTCTTATTTCTTTTTTTCTTTTTCTTTTCCTGTTTTCCAAGTTCATAAAAATACTCTATAATTTGTGAACTTTTCTTAAAATTTGATGAGATTTTTCAAATTTTAGAACTTATTTTCAAACTCGTGAACTTTTTTCGGAACCGCGCTATAGCTAATGTAGTTATAGCGCATTTTACGGAAAAACGCTACTGCTAAGTCTAAGCACGCATAAAAAAATACATTGGCCATCAATAATCTTTTTGTGTACAATCTGAATTGTCAATATGAGTCCACTCCGGTAGGAACTGGAGAGGACTCATATTGCCTCCTCATAAATTCTACACATAGAGTTCGGTGAAGACCAACTGGTTGTGATAGTTTGAAGTAACATATTTAAGGTGGTAAACACCCTGTTGGCGGAGCGAGGTGGGACTAAACTTGTGGGCTAATCGTAGCGATGGCGATTTTCTTAGAAGCGTCTTGCTGCTAACTTCTATAGCGATAGCGGTTCACTATAAAGCGCTGCTGCTATAACTAGCTGGGTTGCGAGGTCATGGCAATTAGAGCGATGGCAGCGGTTTCGTGTGGGAGCGCTACTGCTACTTTCCTTTCAGCAGCGCGTTTTTATATCAAGCGCTGCTGCTAATTAGCAGCAGCGCCTTATTTTAGAGCGTGCTGCTGGTAAGATTCTGTGTATAGGCTTTTCCCTAATAGTGATTAATTATTCACACACACACATGTATATATATACAATTTCTCCTACATGTTGCCTTGGTGCCTTTGGAGCACGATGACAAGTGGTTCATGGAGGCGGTAGCGGGTAATAGTATTCTCCTTTGGAATCTATGACCTGATCGAGCAAAATCCCGCTATTTCCTCTTGAAGTGCTAGTATGCGCTCCGTTGGTAGGAGCTGCTCCCGCACCTTTCTGAACTGTTAAGAAGGAGATCAATATGCATGTGTATTAGTTGTGTGACTAGATATCGATAATGGTGTACAAATTTGTGAATAATGTTCTGACAAACGTACCCAATCATGTCTTTGAGATCTGCTCCTTTCGGACGTCATCATGCAAATGTTCTCGCAAACGTAGTATGCACACAGATCAGTCCACAGCGCCTGCTTCAGGGCCTTTACGAAAATGGAATTTAATCAGATAATGATTAATCAAGCATGCTAATTAATTAATGGTATTGAAACAAGAATAAAAGAGATGATAGCTAGCTAGCTAGTGTACTTACCTTGGGTCGATACCAAAACAACTTTTCTGCCCATTTTCCTGGAGTCACTTTGATGAACTTTGCTCAAGCCCTGCCCGCCGATAAAGAAAATTAATAAAGGGGTTATTAAATAGTTCATATCAGGAAATGACGAACTAAATTGGCCGAGATATAGTTAATAATGATTGAAATTACCTGTTGACTATCCCCTTCAAGATGGTGTAGTCACTTTCTTTTTTAAGTAGTGAGTCCAGTACTTCAACTTTTCCTTCTTCAACTTTAATGTCTAATAAGATCCAGTGATAACTGCATGCGCACACATTTGCATGTTTTAATTAAGCAGGCATGTGCATAACACTAATCAATACCCTAAACCATATACACTTAATTATTAACATCTAGCTAGCTAGTAAGCAAAAACCGAATTTATTGTATAAGACAGTATGACTCACAGAAAGTTGTAAGGAAGTACTACCTCCGTCCGGGATTATTAGTCCCCCAGACCAAAACTCACGGACCAAGGCAACCATAGTTAACTGCATGCACGCGTTTATATACAAATGAATTGCATCGATTGATGTGGCCGTTTTTACGTGCTCAGCAGTAATTGGCTGGATACTTCTTTGGCAATAACTAACGGGTCAGATTTAATTGGCTGCATGCACTTGGCCATAACTACCACATGCATGCACTGGCTGGCCTCGCGCATGCGTGCATGCGGCCTCGCCGGCTCGCAGATCGCAACTGCATCACCGTGCTTGGCCAATAGGAGAGACGAAGGGGTCATTAATTGCGCATTGGAAAAGAAATCACAGCCTAATATTTACGGACGAGGCTCACGGGCTTAGGGGACTAAAAATCCCGGACGGAGGTAGTAGTATATCTTCATTGGTATTGAGGCGCTTCAAGAACTCTAGCATTTTATTCTTTACATCTTGTCTATACCATTCCAATTTCTATGTGTATTCATTAACGGTATTTGGGTCAATAAACCCAACGTCATAGCGTCCAGCTTTTTTCATTTCATAGATCTTCATCGTGCATAATACCATAAAAAAAATATAGTGAGGATAATTACATGTAATGATCGATCATTGAGCACTAAAGCTAGCTTGAGACTTAAATTACAGAAAGAAATCACTTACAGACAATAGCAACTGACGATAGATTTGTCGAGTGCATCTTGATTGAATAACTGAAATAGTTCTGAATACTCAACGGACAGAGCTAGCTTATGGAAGTAATGCTCTTCCTCGACTTTCACCATGAGGGACTCTCGATTGGAACCCTTGGTAATGTTCATGTACCACTGATGCAATTCATATATTCTCGTTGGGAGGTTCTTAACAATAATCTGTAGTTCCGTATGTCATGTTAGCTTGCTATAAGAATAGACAGTGGTTGCGAAATGGTATCAAGTACTCTTACGTTGGCATGTGCTTGTTCGTGAGGTCTCATTCTTGTCATTCTAATAATCAACTCCATACTATTAATGAAAGATCTTTCACCCTGTCTGCGGGTAATCCCTTTACTGAGCCTACTCAAGCCAAATTTTGGATTTCGTTTTATGATTTTTTCCGGTCAAGGGCGAAATGGGCAAAATCCGGATTTTTTGGAAAATTTCGGAAGAACTCGGACGAAATGCAAAAAACAAAAACTGAAATTGAGAATGAAATCTGAACGAAATTAAACGAAAAATGACCGAAATATCCTAAAAATGGCTTGAAACAAACAGAATCACATTCAACGGGTGAAAAACTGAAGCAGAATCAACGGATTTCAGAATTAACAATCATACTGTACAAGCCGGGTCTATCATTGTCATCAAGCTAAAACACAGGATACAAAGGAGAAAGGGATGGCCTTCTAGCGCCGGCGCCTACATCTGGTTCTCCACTGGCAGCGCGTAGATCCGCCGTTGACCCAATCTCTGTGCTCCATGGAAAAAGTGGAATGGAAGTAAGAAAATGAGGATGAGGATGTGGACTGACAGTGGAGAAGGGTGGGAGGAGGCGGGGCCATGGCTGGTGTCGCCGGCAGGCGGCAGCCGCCGCCGCCGCACTGTAAAGAGAAGCGGAGGACGCAAACATTAGGGTTCAGAGGTATTGATAGAGAGTTTTATACCATCGACGACATGGGCGAATTTCGGACGAAAATAAGAAATTTCGGCCGAAATCCAAAACTCTGACTCAAGCAATCTCCCATTAGCCGCTCTTTACTTTATAGTGAAGCGATTGTAAACTCCTTATTTAGGCTAGCTGCTTTGCTGATTACCAAGATTATCGCATTGGAGATGTGACAGTTATGTAAACTACTCCCTCTGTTCCGAAATGTAAGTCGCTGGGCGTTTTGCAGTGCAAATTTCGACACGCTGCGGAATTCTTGCACTTTCCGAAATTACCCCTCACTCCCCTCGCAGCCCACTCGCTCACTGGCTCCCCTTGCAGCCCACTCGCTCGCTTGTCTTCTCCCCGTCGCTCCCCAACTCCCCGGCGGCATCTCCCTGACTCCCCGTCGCCAGCGTCTCCTGCATAGCTCCCCGTCACCACCACCTTTCTCCGCGTCCACACCCAACGTCCATTCATGTCCGGCGTCCACTCACCCAGGCGTCCATTCACGCCCCACATCCAAGGTCAAAGATTGATTCTTTTTTGCGTCGGTGACGAGCTTCTGGGCGGCAGAGGCTATGGATCTGCCAGAGTCGGTGCTCGATCTGGGCAAGGGAGGTGCTGGATCTGCCTTTGGATCGGAGCGAACGGCGGCGACGATGTCGAGCGGGGCGTCGAGCAACCGGCGGATCTGGAGCGGCTTGGTCGTCCTCACAGTCTGGTACAGTGTCTCTTCTCCACGCCTCCTCTCTTCTCCATTTGCAGGAGTAGTTGCTGTTAGAGTAGCAGTGTAACGATTTGGTTAATTAAAACTTGATGCATGGTTAATTAAAACTTGACACAGTAGCTTGAAAGTTCTGTTTGGTTGGTGTGAAAATTTGGAGTAGCAGTGCACTGATTTAGAGTAGCTTGATGCAGTAGCAGTAGCTTGCATTGATTTAGAGTAGCTTGATGCAGTAGCTTGCACTGATTTGGAGTAGTTGGAGTAGTTGTAGCTTGATGCAGTAGCTAGCACTAGCTTTCACTGATTTGGAGTAGTAGCTTGACTGGATGATTTGGAGTTCTAGTGATGCTTGCTTAAAACTGGAGTAGCAATAGCTTGACTGAATTTTGTGCTTAATTCATTGAATTTGGTTGGTAAAGATGCAGTAGCAGTAGGAGTAATTTCTTGGTTGGTAGAAAATCATGAATTATTTACAGAAATTCAGTGAAGCAATGTACTCCAGTGTGGAGAAATTCAGTGAATTACTCGAGTTTGCACAAATCCAGTGAAGTACTCCAAGAATTAGCTTGAATGGAGTAGCTTAAAATTAACTGAAAGCATTTGTGCTTGGAGTAATTAAAATTAACTTGTGCTTGTGCAGCAGTGTCCTCTCTTCCTCTCTTCTTTTTCAGTAAAGTGTAGGAGTATAACTTTAACTGTAACATTTTTCTGTTATTTAAGATAATTTGAAATCTTTTCCTTTGATTAACTTAAACTTTTTCAGTTAATTAAAATGATTTGGAGTTCTAGTGATGCTTGCTTAAAACTAGAGTAGCAGTACCTTCTGCTTTTGCAGCAATGTCCTCTCTTCCTCTCTTCTTTTCAGTAAAGTGTACTCCTGTAGGAGTATAACTGTAACTTGCATTAGCAGTAGCAGTTAACTTGTGCTTGCATTAGCAGTAGCATTTTTCTTGCTGGAGTAGAAACCTTTTTCTGTTACTCATGTAGCCCTGGAGTAAATTGTCTTCTTCTATCTTTAGAAAATTTGTACTCCAACTTCTGTAGTTTTGTCATCGTGCAGCTTCTGTAGTTTTGTTGAACTTCAGAAAATTTATCTTAGTTCCGCATGTGCTTCTTCAGAAAATTTATGAAGACAAAATTTAGTTTGTGTAGCTTCTGTACTTATGCATGTGCAACTTCTGTTACTCCAACTTCTCAAGAGAGTAGTTTTGCTAAGAACTGTCTTAGTCATGAATGTGCAGCTTCTGTATCTGAAAATATCCAGTTTTACTACTACAGTGCAAGCATTAGGAGTACTGTAAATGGAGTAAATGGAGTGATTGATTATCTTCCAGTTCCCTCTCTTCTCTTCCCCTCCCTCTCTCTCTCTATGTGTGTGTGTTGCCCTCTCTTCTTGCTCTCTCTCTCTCTTCCAGTGCCCTCTCCTCCTCTCTCTTAATTAAAAAAATGATGCACTCCACACAAAATTAAATGAAACTTTTCAAACAAAAATGATCATATATATGGAGTAAAATCCAGTCAATAGAAGCCTTTTGCAAACATATGGAGTAATTTCACATGGGGTTTTCCGAAAATGATCATACAAATGATGCACTCCACACAAGTGAGTTACATATACTCCACACAAGCCTCATCTCTAGGGTTTACATATACTCCACACAAATAATCACAAGCATCTTAACAAGCAACTCCTCAAGCATCTCGACAAGTATCTCGACAAGCATCTCAAAAAGCATCTCCTCAAGCATTTCGACAAGCATCTCAACAAGCATCTCAGCAAGCAACTCCTCAAGCATCTCGACAAGCATCTCAACAAGCATCTCCTCAAGCATATCGACAAGCATCTCAACAAGCATCTCCTCAAGCATCTCGACAAGTATCTCAACAAGCATCTCCTCCAGCATATCGACAAGCATCTCAACAAGCAACTCCTCAAGCATCTCGACAAGCATCTCGACAAGAATCTCCTCAAGCATCTCGACAAGCAACTCCCGAAGCATCTCAACAAGCAACTCCTGAAGCATCTCAACAAGCAACTCCACAAGCATCTCAACAAGCAACTCTCTCCATTATTCCAAGATTGTGCAGGGCATTTGCATATACCTCTTGAGGGCATTTAAGTCTTAGAGGTAGCATCCCAAGGTTCTCTAGCCTTTCCTTGTTCGCATGGGGTATTTTATATCCATTGCCCCTGCATGGTTTAAGATTTCAATCATGCAAGCTTGTAGAGATAGGAAAACTCTGTTCAGCTTGTAAACCTCATAGTTTTCAAATTCATCTACCACACCCTTGATAAGATCCTGAAGCGTTCTAGGGCTTAGACAATCTGTCAGACATTGCAACGAGTTGAAGAACCCAAGGTCAAGGCCATTCAGATCAGGGCTATTGGCAGGTTGCTGAATTAGTCTGATATCGAGTCTAGTTCTTTCCACAGCTGCTATAAATTCTGGGTCATTAGGCAAGATATGAGGATTAGCGTTGTCTTGTTGTATATAGATGGTTTGCCCAGCATCATTCTCAGGCCAAGATGCTTGTATTGCTGGCAGTAGGTTCTCTATCATGAACTCTCTCATTACTTGCTGATATGTCTCTAACGTATCTACTTTTCCAAACACTTTTGCCCTTGTTTTGGACTCTGACTTGCATGATTTGAATGAAACTAACCCGGACTGACGCTGTTTTTAGCAGAACTACCATGCTGTTGTTTTATGTGTAGAAAAGAAAAGTTCTCGGAATGTCCTGAAAATCCACGGAGGCACTTTTTGGAATTTATAAGAATTACTGGGTGAAAAAAATACATCAGGGGGCCCAATGCATGTCCACGAGACAGGGGGGCGCCTCCCCCCTAGGGCGCGCCCCCATATCTCGTGGGCCCCCTGGACCTCCTCCGACCTCAACTCCAACTCCATATATTTCGTCTCGGGGAGAAAAAAAATCAGAGAGAAAGTTTCATCGCGTTTCACGACACGGAGCCGCCGCCAAGCCCTAATCTCTCTCGGGAGGGCTGATCTGGAGTCCGTTCGGGGCTCCGGAGAGGGGATTCGTCGCCGTCGTCATCATCAACCATCCTCCATCACCAATTACATGATGCTCACCGTCGTGCGTGAGTAATTCCATCGTAGGCTTGCTGGACGGTGATGGGTTGGATGAGATTCACCATGTAATCAAGTTAGTTTTGTTAGGGTTTGAGCCCTAGTATCCACTATGTTCTGAGATTGATGTTGGTATGACTTTGCTATGCTTAATGCTTGTCACTAGGGCCCGAGTGCCATGATTTCAGATCTGAACCTATTATGTTTTCATGAATATATGTGTGTTCTTGATCCTATCTTGCAAGTCTATAGTCATCTATTATGTGTTATGATCCGACAACCCCGAAGTGACAATAATCGGGATACTTCTCGGTGATGACCGTAGTTTGAGGAGTTCATGTATTCACTATGTGTTAATGCTTTGTTCCGGTTCTCTATTAAAAGAGGCCTTAATATCCCTTAGTTTCCGCTAGGACCCTGCTGCCACGGGAGGGTAGGACAAAAGATGTCATGCAAGTTCTTTTCCATAAGCACATATGACTATTTACGGAATACATGCCTGAAGGAAATATGCCCTAGAGGCAATAATAAAGTTATTATTTATTTCCTTATATCATGATAAATGTTTATTATTCATGCTAGAATTGTATTAACCGGAAACATAATACATGTGTGAATATATAGACAAACAGTATGTCACTAGTATGCCTCTACTTGACTAGCTTGTTAATCAAAGATGGTTATGTTTCCTAACCATGAACAAGGAGTTGTTATTTGATCAACAAGGTCACATCATTAGTAGAATGATCTGATTGACATGACCCATTCCGTTAGCTTAACACTTGATCGTTTAGTATGTTAATGCTTTCTTCATGACCCATACATGTTCCTATAACTATGAGATTATGCAACTCCGTTTACGGAGGAACACTTTGGGTACTACCAAACGTCACAACGAATCGGGTGATTATAAAGGAGTACTACAGGTGTCTCCAAAGGTACTTGTTGGGTTGGCGTATTTCGAGATTAGGTTTTGTCACTCCGATTGTCGGAGAGGTATCTCCAGCCTTCTCGGTAATGCACATCACTTAAGCCTTGCAAGCATTACAACTAATGAGTTAGTTGTGAGATGATGTATTACGGAACGAGTAAAGAGACTTACCAAAGAAAGCGAGATTAAACTAGGTATTGGATACCGACGATCGAATCTCGGGTAAGTAACATACCGATGACAAAGGGAACAACGTATGTCGTTATGCGGTTTGACCGATAAAGATCTTACGTAGAATATGTAGGAACCAATATGGGCATCCAGGTTCCGCTATTGGTTATTGACCGAGAATAGTTCTAGGTCATGTCTACATAGTTCTCGAACCCGTAGGGTCCGCACGCTTAACGTTCGATGACAGTTCATAATGAGTTTATAAGTATTGATGCACGAAGGTTGTTGAGTCCCGGATGTGATCACGGACATGACGAGGAGTCTCGAAATGGTCGAGACATAAAGATTGATATATTGGAAGCCTATGTTTGGACTTGGAAAGGTTCCGAGTGAAAGCAGGATGTTACGGAACGCCGGGGTTACGGAACCCCGGGGTATATGGGCCCTCATGGGCCTTGAGGGAGAAGGAGAAGGGCCGGCCAGGTGGGCTGCGCGCCCCTCCCCTTCCAGTCCGAATAGGACAAGGAGAGAGGCGGCGCCTTCCTCCTTTCCCCTCCCCAATCCTAATCCAACTAGGAGAAGGGGGGAGTCCTACTCAGTGGGAGTAGGACTCCTGGCCGCCTCCTCTAGGGCCGGCCCCCTCCCCTTGGCTCCTTTATATACGGGGCAGGGGCACCCATGACACACAAGTTGATCTACGGATCTTTCCTTAGCCGTGTGCGGTGCCCCTTCCACCATATTCCACTTCGGTCATATCGTCGTAGAGCTTAGGCGAAGCCTGCGCCGGAGAAGTCATATCGTCGCGGAGCTTAGGCGAAGCCCTGCGTCGGTGGAGCATCAACATCGCCACCACGCCCGTCGTCTTGGCCGACGGAACTCATCCCGACACTTTGCCGGATCGAGTCCGGGATCGTCATCGAGCTGAGCGAACGCAGAGAACTCGGAGGTGCCGTCACGTTCGGTACTTGGATCGGTCGGATCGTGAAGGCGTCGACTACATCAACCGCGTTGTTATAACGCTTCCGCTTCACGGTCTCACGAGGTACGTGGACGGACACTCTCCTCTCGTTGCTATGCCATCACCATGGTCTTGCGTGATCGTAGGAAAATTTTGAAATTACTACGTTCCCCCAACATTGGCATCCGAGCCTGGTTTTATGCGTTGATGTCATATGCACGAGTAGAACACAAGTGAGTTGTGGACGATACAAGTCATACTGCCTACCAAAGCATGTCATACTTTGGTTCAGCGGTATTGTTGGGCAGGACGATCCGGACCAACCTTACGCGTCACGCTTTACGCGAGACCGGTTCCCTCGACGTGCTTTGCACATAGATGGCTTGTGGAAGACTGTCTCTCCAACTTTAGTTGAACCGAGTGTGGCTACGCCCGGTCCTTGAGAAGGTTAAAACGGAGTCTATTTGACAAACTATCGTTGTGGGTTTTGATGCGTAGGTAAGAACGGTTCTTGCTCAGCCCGTAGCAGCCACGTAAAACTTGCAACAACAAAGTAGAGGACGTCTAACTTGTTTTTGCAGGGCATGTTGTGATGTGATATGGTCAAGACGTGATGCTATATTTTATTGTATGAGATGATCATGTTTTGTAACCGAGTTATCGGCAACTGGCAGGAGCCATATGGTTGTCGCTTTATTGTATGCAATGCAATCGCGATGTAATGCTTTACTTTATTACTAAGCGGTAGTGATAGTCGTGGAAGCATAAGATTGGCGAGACGACAACGATGCTACGATGGAGATCAAGGTGTCGCGCCGGTGACGATGGTGATCATGGCGGTGCTTGGCGATGGAGATCACAAGCACAAGATGATGATGACCATATCATATCACTTATATTGATTGCATGTGATGTTTATCCTTTATGCATCTTATCTTGCTTTGTTTGACGGTAGCATTATAAGATGATCTCTCACTAAAAATTATCAAGAAGTGTTCTCACTGAGTATGCACCGTTGCCAAAGTTCGTAGTACCCAGACACCACGTGATGATCGGGTGTGATAAGTTCTACGTCCATCTACAACGGGTGCAAAACAGTTGCACACGCGGAATACTCAGGTTAAACTTGACGAGCCTAGCATATAACAGATATGGCCTCGGAACACGGAGACCGAAAGGTCGAATGTGAATCATATAGTAGATATGATCAACATAGTGATGTTCACCGTTGAAACTACTCCGTCTCACGTGATGATCGGACACGGTTTAGTTGATATGGATCACGTGATCACTTAGATGACTAGAGAGATGTCTGTCTAAGTGGGAGTTTTAATATGATTAATTGAACTTAAATTTATCATGAACTTAGTACCGATAGTATTTTGCTTGTCTATATTTACTGTAGATAGATGGCTCGTCTTTGTTGTTCCGTTGAATTTTAATGCGTTCCTTGAGAAAGCAAAGTTGAAAGATGATGGTAGCAATTACACGGACTGGGTCCGTAACTTGAGGATTATCCTCATTGCTGCACGTAAAAATTAAATCCTGGAAGCACCGCTGGGTAGCGAACTGCTGCAGAATCTTGAGCAGAAGTTATGAACGTCGGCAAAGCAGAGCTGATGACTACTCTATAGTTCAGTGTGCCATGCTTTACGGCTTAGAACCGGGTCTTCAACGACGTTTTGAGCGTCATGGAGCATATGAGATGTTCCAGGAGTTGAAGTTAATATTTCAAGCAAATGCCCGGATTGAGAGATATGAAGTCTCCAATAAGTTCTATAGCTGCAAGATGGAGGAGAATAGTTACGTCGGTGAGCACATACTCAAAATGCGGGTATAACAATCACTTAATTCAGCTGGGAGTTAATCTTCCGGATGATAGTGTCATTGACAGAATTCTCCAATCATCGCCACCAAGCTACAAGAGCTTCGTGATGAACTATAATATGCAAGGGATGACTAAGACAATTCCTGAGCTCTTCGCGATGCTAAAAGCTGCGGAGGTAGAAATCAAAAGGAGCATCAAGTGTTGATGGTCAACAAGACCACTAGTTTCAAGAAAAGGGCAAAGGGAAGAAGAAGGAAACTTCAAAAAGAACAGCAAGAAAGTTGCTGATCAAGAGAAGAAACCCAAGTCTGGACCTAAGCCTGAAATCGAGTGTTTTTACTGCAAGCAAACCGGACATCGAAGCGGAACTGCCCCAAGTATTTGGCGGATAAAAGGATGGCAAGGTGAACAAAGGTATATATGATATACATGTTATTGATGTGTACCTTACTAGAGCTCGTAGTAGCACTGGGTATTTGATCTTGGTTCTGTTGCTAATATTTGCAACTCAAACAGGGGACTACGGAATAGTCGAGCACTGGCAAAGGACGAGGTGACGATGCGCGTGGGAAATGGTTCCAAAGTCAATGTGATCGCGGTCGGCACGCTACCTCTACATCTACCTTCGGGATTAGTTTTAGACCTAAATAATTGTTATTTGGTGCCAGCGTTAAGCATGAACATTATATCCGGATCTTGTTTAATGCGAGACGGTTATTCATTTAAATCAGAGAATAATGGTTGTTCTATTTATATGAATAATATCTTTTATGGTCATGCACCCTTGAAGAATGGTCTATTCTTGTTGAATCTCGACAGTAGTGATACACATATTCATAATGTTGAAGCCAAAAGATGCAGAGTTGATAATGATAGTGCAACTTATTTGTGGCACTTGCCCGTTTAGGTCATATCGGTGTAAAAGCATGAAGAAACTCCATCTTGATGGGCTTCGGAATCACTTGATTATGAATCACTTGGTACTTACGAACCATGCCTCATGGGCAAGATGACTAAAACGCCGTTCTCGGAACTATGGAGCGAGCAACTGATTTGTTGGAAATCATACATACTGATGTTTGTGGTCCAATGAATATTGAGGCACGCGGCGGGTATCGTTATTTCCTCACCTTCACAGATGATTTGAGCAGATATGGGTATATCTACTTAATGAAACACAAATCTGAAACATTTGAAAAGTTCAAAGAATTTCAGAGTGAAGTAGAAAATCATCGTAACAAGAAAATAAAGTTTCTACGATCTGATCGTGGAGGTGAATATTTGAGTTACGAGTTTGGTTTACATTTGAAACAATGTGGAATAGTTTCAATAACTCACGCCACCCGGAACACCACGGAGAAATGGTGTGTCCGAACGTCAGTGTCGTACTTTACTAGATATGGTGCGATCTATGATGTCTATTTCCGATTTACCGCTATCGTTTTGGGGTTATGCTTTAGAGACGGCCGCATTCACGTTAAATAGGACACCGTCAAAATCCGTTGAGACGACGCCTTATGAACTGTGGTTTGGCAAGAAACCAAAGTTGTTGTTTCTTAAAGTTTGGGGCTGCGATGCTTATGTGAAGAAACTTCAACCAGATAAGCTCGAACCCAAATCGGAAAAATGTGTCTTCATAGGATACCCAAAGGAAACTGTTGGGTACACCTTCTATCACAGATCTGAAGGCAAGATTTTCGTTGCTAAATTCGGATCCTTTCTAGAGAAAGAGTTTCTCTCGAAAAGAAGTGAGTGGGAGGAAAGTAGAACTTGATGAGATAATCAGATTCTGCTCCCTTATTGAAAGTAGTTCATCACAAGAAATGGTTCTGTGACAACTACACCAATTAGTGAAGAAACTAATGATGATGATCATGAAGCTTGAGATCAAGTTACTCTTGAACCTCAGAGGGTCGACCAGAATAAAATACGCACCGAGTGGTACGGTAATCCTATTACGGAAGTCATGTTACTTGACCATGGCGAACCTACAAACTATGAAGAAGCGATGGTGAGCCCAGATTCCGCGAAATGGCTGGAAGCCATGAAATCTGAGATGGGATCCATGTATGAGAACAAAGTTTGGACTTTGGTTGACTTGCCCGATGATCGGCAAGCCATTGAAAATAAATGGATCTTCAAGAAGAAGACAGACGCCGATGGTAATGTAACTGTCTACAAAGCTCGACTTGTTGCGAAAGGTTTTCGACAAGTTCAAGGGATTGACTACGATGAGACTTTCTCACCCGTAGCGATGCTTAAGTCTGTCCGAATCATGTTAGCAATTGCCGCATTTTATGATTATGAAATTTGGCAAATGGATGTAAAAACTGCATTCTTGAATGGATTTCTAGAAGAAGAGTTGTATATGATGCAACCAGAAGGTTTTGTCGATCCAAAGGGTGCTAACAAAGTGCAAGCTCCAACGATCAATTTATGGTCCAGTGCAAGCCTCTCGGAGTTGGAATAAACGCTTTGATAGTGTGATCAAAGCATATGGGTTTGTACAGACTTTTGGAGAAGCCTGTATTTACAAGAAAGTGAGTGGGAGCTACTGTAGCATTTCGATATTGTATGTGGACGACATATTATTAATTGGAAATGATATAGAATTTCTGGATGGCATAAAAGGATACTTGAATAAAAGTTTTTCAATGAAAGACCTCGGTGAAGCTGCTTACATATTGGGCATCAAGATCTATAGAGATAGATCAAGACGCTTAATTGGACTTTCACAAAGCACATACCTTGATAAAATTTTGAAAAAGTTCAAAATGGATCAGGCAAAGAAAGGTTTTTTGCCTGTGTTGCAAGGTATAAGATTGAGTAAGACTCAATGCCCGACCACAGCAGAAGATAGAGAGAAAATGAAAGATGTTCCCTATGCTTCAGCCATAGGCTCTATCATGTATGCAATGCTGTGTACCGGACTGACGTATGCTTAGCTATAAGCTTGGCAGGAAGGTACCAAAGTAATCCAGGAATGGATCCTTTGGACAGCGGTCAAGAACATCCTGAAATACACGAAAAGGACTAAGGATATGTTTCTCGTATATGGAGGTGACAAAGAGCTAGTCGTAAATGGTTACGTCGATGCAAGCTTTGACACTGATCCGGACGATTCTAAATCGCAAAACCAGATCGTGTTTTTATTAAACGGTGGAGCTGTCGGTTGGTGCAGTTCTAAACAAAGCGTCGTGGCGGGATCTACATGTGAAGCGGAGTACATAGCTGCTTGGAAGCAGCAAATGAAGGAGTCTGGATGAAAGAGTTCATTTCGATCTAGGTGTCATACCTAGTGCATCGGGACCGATGAAGATCTTCTGTGACAATCTTGGTGCAATTGCCTTGGCAAAGGAATCCAGATTTCACAAGAGGACCAAGCACATCAAGAGACGCTTCAATTCCATTCGGGACCAAGTCCAAGTGGGAGACATAGAGATTTGCAAAATACATACGGATCTGAATGTTGCAGACCCGTTGACTAAGCCTCTTCCACGAGCAAAACATGATCAGCACCAAGACTCCATGGGTGTAAGGATCATTACTTTGTAATCTAGATTATTGACTCTAGTGCAAGTGGGAGACTGAAGGAAATATGCCCTAGAGGCAATAATAAAGTTATTATTTATTTCCTTATATCATGATAAATGTTTATTATTCATGCTAGAATTGTATTAACCGGAAACATAATACATGTGTGAATATATAGACAAACAGTATGTCACTAGTATGCCTCTACTTGACTAGCTTGTTAATCAAAGATGGTTATGTTTCCTAACCATGAACAAGGAGTTGTTATTTGATCAACAAGGTCACATCATTAGTAGAATGATCTGATTGACATGACCCATTCCGTTAGCTTAACACTTGATCGTTTAGTATGTTAATGCTTTCTTCATGACCCATACATGTTCCTATAACTATGAGATTATGCAACTCCGTTTACGGAGGAACACTTTGGGTACTACCAAACGTCACAACGAATCGGGTGATTATAAAGGAGTACTACAGGTGTCTCCAAAGGTACTTGTTGGGTTGGCGTATTTCGAGATTAGGTTTTGTCACTCCGATTGTCGGAGAGGTATCTCGAGCCTTCTCGGTAATGCACATCACTTAAGCCTTGCAAGCATTACAACTAATGAGTTAGTTGTGAGATGATGTATTACGGAACGAGTAAAGAGACTTACCAGTAAACGAGATTAAACTAGGTATTGGATACCGACGATCGAATCTCGGGTAAGTAACATACCGATGACAAAGGGAACAACGTATGTCGTTATGCGGTTTGACCGATAAAGATCTTCGTAGAATATGTAGGAACCAATATGGGCATCCAGGTTCCGCTATTGGTTATTGACCGAGAATAGTTCTAGGTCATGTCTACATAGTTCTCGAACCCGTATGGTCCGCGACGCTTAACGCTTCGATGACAGTTCATAATGAGTTTATAAGTATTGATGCACCAAGGTTGTTCGGAGTCCGGATGTGATCACGGACATGACGAGGAGTCTCGAAATGGTCGAGACATAAAGATTGATATATTGGAAGCCTATGTTTGGACTTGGAAAGGTTCCGAGTGAAAGCAGGATGTTACTTAACGCAGGGGTTACGGAACCCCGGGGGTATATGGGCCCTCATGGGCCTTGAGGGAGAAGGAGAAGGGCGGCCAGGTGGGCTGCGCGCCCCTCCCCTTCCAGTCTGAAGAGGACAAGGAGAGGGGGGGCGGCGCCCCTTCCTCCTTTCCCCCTCCCCAATCCTAATCCAACTAGGAGAAGGGGGGGGAGTCCTACTCCCGGTGGGAGTAGGACTCCCTGGCGCGCCTCCTCTAGGCCGGCCGGCCCCCTCCCCCTTGGCTCCTTTATATACGGGGGCAGGGGGCACCCCATGACACACAAGTTGATCTACGGATCTTTCCTTAGCCGTGTGCGGTGCCCCCTTCCACCATATTCCACTTCGGTCATATCGTCGTAGAGAGCTTAGGCGAAGCCTGCGCCGGAGAAGTCATATCGTCGCGGAGCTTAGGCGAAGCCCTGCGTCGGTGGAGCATCAACATCGTCACCACGCCCGTCGTCTTGTGGAACTCATCCCGACACTTTGCTGGATCGGAGTCCGGGATCGTCATCGAGCTGAGCGTGTGCGAGAACTTCGGAGGTGCCGTGACGTTCGGTACTTGGATCGGTCGGATCGTGAAGACGTCGACTACATCAACAGCGTTGTTATAACGCGCTTCGCTTACGGTCTACGAGGGTACGTGGACGGACACTCTCCCCTCTCGTTGCTATGCCATCACCATGGTCTTGCGTGATCGTAGGAAAATTTTGAAATTACTACGTTCCCCAACAATGCCTACATTACATTGATGAATTGGAGCTAGTTCTATATCACCCTATGTTATAACTATTGCACGAGGAATCGCATCCGGCATAATTATCCATCACTGATCCATTGCCTACGAGCTTTTCATATATTGTTCTTCGCTTATTTACTTTTTCGTTGTTGCTGTTACAACTACTACAAAAACTCAAAAACATTTATCTTTACTTTTGCTACCGTTACCTTTATTATCATACCACTTTTGCTACTAAACACTTTGTTGCAGATACTAAGTTATCCAGGTGTGGTTGAATTGACAACTCAACTGCTAATACTCAAGAATATTCTTTGGCTCCCCTTGTCGAATCGATAAATTTGGGTTGAATACTCTACCCTCGAAAGTTGTTGCGATCCCCTATACTTGTGGGTTATCAAGACCAATTTAAAGCGCCGTTGCGGGGAACATAGCTCTATTCTCTGAGTCACTTGGGATTTATATCTGTTGATCACTATGAAGAACTTGAAAGACGACCGAAGTACTATTTTGCCCTCAACTACGAGGGGAGGTAAGGTAAGGAACTGCCATCTAGCTCTGCACTAGATTCTCCTTCCGTTATTAGTAAGCTTGCGAGACCTAAACCTGCTACTGCTATGAATTCTGATATGTCGCATGTTATCGATGAGGCCACTTCTGCTATGCATGATGAAACTACTTCTGTACGTGATACTACTTTGCCATTAGGTGAATTTCTAGATGAACAACTTGCTAGAGTTAGAGGGGATAAACTTACTGAAGATCCTATTACTGATGATAGTGATGATGAAGGTTCCCCCAATGATTATGTTTTACCTGTTGTTCTTAAGGGTTATGTTATGAATGAAAAAGCTGCTCTGAAAATCCTTGCTTACAATGATAGAAATGATCTTAAGAAATTATTAGCTAAATGGAAGCAGCAGTCTCTTAATGCTAGAATGAAACCCGATCCTACTTTTGCTACTTCACCTATACGTATTCTTGATAAGGATTATGAAGTCTCTGTTGATCCTGATATTATTACTTTAGTTGAATCTGATCCTTTTTATGGCCTGGAATCTGAAACTGTTGTGGCACATCTTACCAAGTTGAATGATATAGCCACCTTGTTTACTCATGATGAGAAGTCGCGCTATTTATATATCCTTAAGATATTCCCGTTCTCATTAAAGGGTGATGCTAAGACTTGGTATAATTCTCTTGCTCCTGGTTTTGTGCGTAGTCCCCAGGATATGATTTATTACTTCTCTGCTAAATATTTTCCTGCTCATAAGAAACAAGCTGCCTTGCGGGAAATATATAATTTTGTGCAAATCAAAGAAGAGAGTCCCCCACAAGCTTGGGGAGGCTTCTCCGCTACTTAATGCTTTGCCTGATCATCCTCTTAAGAAAAATGAAATACTTGATATCTTTTATAATGGACTAACCGATGCTTCCAAGGACTACTTGGATAGTTGTGGAGTTGTGTTTTCGAGGAAAGAACAATGACGAAGCTGAAATATTATTGAATAATATGTTGACTAATGAAAATAATTGGACTCTTCTGAGCCAGTTCTCAAGTAATTCTGAACCAATTGAGCCAACTCTGAGTCTATTCCTAAACCCAATTCAAGAAGAGAGGTGTTTTATTTCTCGATCTGAAGATATGCAAGAGGCAAAGAAATCAATGAAAGAAAAAGGTATTAAAGCTGAAGATGTTAAGAATTTACCTCCTATTGAAGAAATACATGGTCTTAATTTACGCTTTGAAGAACCACATTGTCTTGATAACCCGACAGATGTAGTAAAGGTAAATTCTCTCTATAGATATGATAAAGTTGAAATACCCTCTACTAAATTTCATAGCCCATGCTTAGACAAATTTGATGACTTTATGGCTAGGCAAGAAAGTTTTAATGCTTATGTTGGTAGAGATTTAAAGAATAATGCTTTTGAAATAGGACGCGTAGGTGATAATCTGGCTAGAGTTAAAGATGAACTTCACCGCGTTAGCAAATATGCTTCTATGGTTGCTACTCAAACTGAGCAAGTACTTAGAGCTCAAAATGATTTGCTTGATGAATTAAATAATAAAAATGACTTTGCTGTTAGAGTGGCTACTAGAACTGGTAGAATGACTCAGGAACCTTTGTATCCTGAAGGCCACCCTAAGAGAATCGAGCAAGATTCTCAGAGAAATAATTTAGAGGCACCTAGTTCTTCTAAAAAGAAGAACAAGAAAAACGATAGAACTTTGCATGCTTCTAGTGAACCTACTGTAGACACACCTGAGAATACCAATAATATTTCTATTTCTGATGCTGAAACTCAATCAGGTGATGAACATGAACCTACTGATAATGTTAATAATAATGTTCATGTTGATGCACAACCTAGCAATGATAATGATGTAGAGATTGAACCTGCTGTTGATCTTGATAACCCACAATCAAAGAATCAACGTTATGATAAGAGAGATTTTGTTGCTAGGAAGCACGGTAAAGAAAGAGAACCATGGGTTCAGAAACCCATGCCCTTTCCTCCTAAACCATCCAAGTCAAAGGATGATGAGGATTTTGAGCGCTTTGCTGAAATGATTAGACCTATTTTCTTACGTATGCGCTTAACTGATATGCTTAAAGTAAATCTGTATGCTAAGTATATGAAGGATATCATCACAAATAAAAGAAATATACCGGAAGCTAAAATTTCCACCATTCTTGCTAATTACACTTTTAAGGGTGGAATACCAAAGAAACTTAGAGATCCGGGTGTACCAACTATACCATGCTCTATTAAAAGAAATTATGTTAGAACCGCTTTATGTGATCTTGGAGCCGGTGTTAGTGTTATGCCTCTCTCTTTATATCGTAGACTTGAATTGAATAAGTTGACACCTACTGAAATATCTTTGCAAATGGCTGCTAAATCAATTGCTATACCTGTCGGTATTTGTGAGGATGTGCCTGTTGTGGTTGCAAATGTCACTATTTTAACGGACTTTGTTATTCTTGATATTCCCGAGGACGATAGTATGTCTATTATCCTTGGTAGACCTTTTCTTAATACCACAGGGGCTGTTATTGATTGCAACAAAGGCAATGTCACTTTTCATGTTAATGGTAATGAGCATACGGTACACTTTCCGAGGAAACAATCTCAAGTTCATAGCATCAATGCTAGTGAAAAAGTTCCAGCTGTCATTTTTGGAGGTTTTGAATTTCCTCTCCCTACTGTCAAGAAAAAGTATGATATTCTTATTGTTGGGGATTTTCATATCCCCGTTGAGGTAACTTAGTGTTATTCGAAATTTCTCTGGTTCCGTGTTATTCGGAATGAGTTCGTTAACAAGACTTTATCAACCTTGTTAGTTGGTTCATTTTGATGATCACGAGATGGACGAAACTAGAAGACACAACCTTCTGTACCCTCTTCTTACTTTCTGTTATTTAGATTAAATAAAGCAAAAATAGTATTATCCGTCTGTTTTCTGAATTATCCGTGCATTAAAAAATAGCCCGAAAATAAAAGTGCTCCAAATGCCCTGCAAATCTAGTATGATTTTTTCTGGAATATTTGAGGATTTTAGGCACTGAAAACACTGCAGAAGGGGCAAGCACCAGGCCACGAGCGCGCCCCCCTCTCTCGTGGGCCCCTGGTGGCTCCCCTCCACTTATGCCAGCACCCACACACTTCATCTTCTACAAAAAAAATCCCCATCCAGCTCAAGCACGAGTTCTAGCTCTTCTTGCTGCGATTTTCGATCTCTTAGCTCAAAGCTCCATTCGCAAAACTGCTTTGGAAGATTGTTGCTTGGTATGTGACTCCTCCATTGGTCCAAATAGTTTTTCTTCTAGTGCCTTGTTCATTGTAAATTTTTGCTGCATAGGTGACCATGTTCTTGAGCTTGCATGTTAAATTTTTGAGGTCCCAAGCAATTCCAATGCATGATATAGGCTCTAGGCACTTGTAGGAGTAGTTGCTATCAATCTTGTTTAGTTTTATTCACTTTTATTTTGAAGTTACTAAAATTTCAGAAATTTTCAGAAAAAGAAATATGCTTAGAAGATGTACCAAGGAGGTTCCTCGGCAAAGAAAGGGCCAAGGATTGCTATACGTGAGCAAGATGTTGAACTGCCGAGGGACGCAAATGTACAGGCTTGTGAGTGGCCATCCGATGATTTTATGGTCGAAGCAGGCTTCAAGGAGGAATTTGACACATATGTGCGTAATGCCGAGCTGGAGGACTTCTTACAAGATAAGTGTCCGCAGTACTATCAGTTGACTGATTCTTTTGTGCGGAGGTTTAGATACAACTGTTTGCGTAATTCTCCTAGTGTCATGTTTGATATTTATGATACATCTTATACCATGGATTTAGAGGGTTCCACAACTGCTTGCAAACTCCCGCAGTGGGGTAATATTAATGATCCTCCCAAATCTGAATTTAAAGATTTTCTTGCTAGTATTACTGTGGGAGAATCTAGGGACGTAGCACAAGCTACCATAGGGAGCATTCATTTTCCTGCTATACATTACTTTGCTCTCTTTATTGGTAGATGCATTAACGGTAAGGACGAAGTATGTCACATGTGTGCTCCTGATCTTGCTGTCCTCAAGAGTGTTGTGTCAGGTTATAAAGGTTATAACTTGAAGGCAATAGTTGCACGTAGGTTGCAGAATAATAGTAGAAAGGGAGATTTATTTGGAGGAATTTATGCAACCCGCGTAGCTAACTTTCTTAATATAGCTCCACGAGAGGGGGATATGATTTTACCTCCTGTTTATTTGGATAAAGAAGCTATGTTTGATCATCATTTTCTTGAGAGGAATGAACAATTCCTCCATTATCGACTAATCTATGATGAGGCATAGCGTCCCTGTTACTCTTCCTGCCCCCTACCTTTTTGATTATCAGGCAAGAGGAAGATACGTTGTCACCAGGGAGGAAGCAACTGAGTATGAGAGAGGAATGGAGGCAGCTCGCCAACATGCTGCCGCTCAGGAGGCGATCGCCTCCGCATCTCAGTACAACCCCAGCTTCACTTATGGATATCAGCCAGGCGGTCCTTGGTACTAGACCAACTTAGGCCAAAAGCCTAAACTTGGGGGAGTACGTATTTCTCACCGACTTTACATTCATATTCACGCACTATTCGTCGGTGCTCATACTCTTTTATTGTATTGTCCATATTAGTTTAAATTTCTTTCTTTAATTTTCTTCTTGTATGTTTGATAAACCTTAAAAAACCAAAAAAATTAGTTAGTTTAATTTCCATGCTTGTATTAGAATTAAGATGAAAACCCAAAAAGATTTCTAGCTCTTCTTCTTTCTTGTTGGGAGCTTTCCCGTGTAAATAGTTTTCTTTTCTTTTCTTTCTTTTAGGGGTCGAGAAGACCATATTGAAAATGCTTAGTGGCTCTTATCCATGAATGTTTATTTAACTTAGAGCCCATATTACCCTGTCTTCTCTCTTGAGTTGAATGCTTGCAGATTCCAGCTTAGTCCAATGCACGTGCACTCTTATTATTATACACATCGTTCGATCGTGCGAGTGAAAGGCAATAATGACGATATATGATGAACTTATTGGGATGAGAAAAGCTGGTATGAACTCGACCTCTCTTGTTTTTGTAAATATGATGAGTTCATCGTTCCTGAGTCAGATATTATGAAGTAAACATATTTGCAATGACATTTAGAGATTATAGTTACTTGTGCCATGCTTGAGCAGCTTTGAGTTATAATGGTTTACCTTGCGTGCCAACATGCTATTAGAATGATTATGATATGATATGATGGGATGGTATCCTCCTTTGAATGAATTGAGTGACTCGACTTGGCACATGTTCACACATGTAGTTGAATCAAATCAACATAGCCTTCATGATATTTATATTCATGGTAGATTATATCCTACTCATGCTTGTACTCGGTGTAAATTAATTTTAATCCATGTTTATGACTGTTGTCGCTCTCTCAGTTGGTCGCTTCCCAGTCTTTTGCTAGCCTTCACCTGTACTAAGCGGGAATACTACTTGTGCATCCAAACTCCTTAAACCCAAAGTTGTTCTATATGAGTCCACTATACCTTCCTATATGCGGTATCTACCTGCCATTCCAAGTAATTTGTATGTGCCAAACTCCAAACCTTCAAATGAAATTTTGTTTTGTATGCTCGAGCAGCTCATGTACAACTAGGGCTGCCTATATCTTCCATGCTAGGTGGGTTATTCTCAAGAGGAGTGGACTCCGCTCCTCATTCACGAGAAGGGGACGGTAACCGGGATGCCCGGTCCCATGCTTTATGCAAACTAAATCAAAATAATTGCAAACAAAACTCCCCTGGGACCCGTTGAATGTTGGAGGCACTCGTTGTTTCGAGCAAGCCATGGATTGATGCTTGTGGAGGAGGGGGAGTATAAACATTTACCATTCTGTTTGGGAACTGCCTATAATGCATGTAGTATGGAAGATACAACCATCTCATAGTTGTTGCGTTGACAGTGAAAGTATGCCGCTCAAAATGTTATTCAATCTCTATTTTAAAATCGAGCTCTGGCACCTCTACAAATCCCTACTTCCCTCTGCGAAGGGCCTATCTATTTACTTTTATGTTGAGTCATCACCCTTCTTATTAAAAAGCACCCGCTGGAGAGCACACTGTCATTTGCATTCATTATTATTGGTTTATATTGGGTATGACTTGACTGGATCTCTTTTACCATGAATTACAATGTTTAGTCAGTCCTTGATCTTTAAAGGTGCTCTGCATTTATGTTTTGCGGTCTCAGAAAGGGCTAGCGAGATACCATTTTGTTATATCATGTTATGATTATTTTGAGAAAGTGTTGTCATCCGAGTTTTATTATTATGGCTCGCTAGCTGATTATGTTATTGATATGACTAATTGTGAGACCTGCGTGTTATTGTGAGTATGGTTAGTTCATAATATTTGCTGAAACTTGAATGCTGGCTTTTCATGTTTACAACAACAAGAGCAAATAGAGTTTGTAAAAGTTTTTCTTTATCTCTTTCAGTTTGTCTACTGAATTGCTTGAGGACAAGCAAAGGTTTAAGCTTGGGGGAGTTGATACGTCTCCAACGTATCTACTTTTCCAAACACTTTTGCCCTTGTTTTGGACTCTAACTTGCATGATTTGAATGAAACTAAGCCGTACTGACGCTGTTTTCAGCAGAACTACCATGATGTTGTTTTATGTGTAGAAAAGAAAAGTTCTCGGAATGTCCTGGAAATCCACGGAGGCACTTTTTGGAATTTAAAAGAATTATTGGGCGAAAGAAATACATCAGGGGGCCCTGGGCCTGTCCACGAGACAGGCGGCGCCCCCCTATCTCGTGGGCCCCCTGGACCTCCTCCGACCTCAACTCCAACTCCATATATTCCGTCTCGGGGAGAAAAAAATCAAAGAGAAAGTTTCATCGCGTTTCACGACACGGAGCCGCCGCCAAGTCCTAATCTCTCTCGGGAGGGCTGATCTGGAGTCCGTTCGGGGCTCCGGAGAGGGGGATTTGTCGCCATCGTCATCATCAACCATCCTCCATCACCAATTTCATGATGCTCACCGCCGTGCGTGAGTAATTCCATCGTACGCTTGCTGGACGGTGATGGGTTGGATGAGATTCACCATGTAATCAAGTTAGTTTTGTTAGGGTTTGATCCCTAGTATCCACTATGTTATGAGATTGATGTTGCTATGACTTTGCTATGCTTAATGCTTGTCACTAGGGCCCGAGTGCCATGATTTCAGATCTGAACCTATTATGTTTTCATGAATATATGTGTGTTCTTGATCCTATCTTGCAAGTCTATAGTCACCTATTATGTGTTATGATCCACAACCTTGAAGTGACAATAATCGGGATACTTCTCGGTGATGACCGTAGTTTGAGGAGTTCATGTATTCACTATGTATTAATGCTTTGTTCCGGTTCTCTATTAAAAGAGGCCTTAATATCCCTTAGTTTCCGCTAGGACCCCGCTGCCACGGGAGGGTAGGACAAAAGATGTCATGCAAGTTTTTTTCTATAAGCACGTATGACTATTTACGGAATACATGCCTACATTACATTGATGAATTGGAGCTAGTTCTATATCACCCTATGTTATAACTATTGCATGAGGAATCGCATCCGGCATAATTATCCATCACTTATCCATTGCCTACGAGCTTTTCATATATTGTTCTTCGCTTATTTACTTTTCCGTTGCTGCTGTTACAACTACTACAAAAACCCAAAAACATTTATCTTTACTATTGCTACCCGTTACCTTTATTATCATACCACTTTTGCTACTAAACACTTTGCTGCAGATACTAAGTTATCCAGGTGTGGTTGAATTGACAACTCAACTGCTAATACTCAAGAATATTCTTTGGCTCCCCTTGTGTCGAATCAATAAATTTGGGTTGAATACTCTACCCTCGAAAGCTGTTGCGATCCCCTATACTTGTGGGTTATCACTTGCCTGTTGACTTATGGACTTTGTCTCCAATGTTCCTCTGGGCCTGTTGTCGCTTCTCCTCTGAGCTGGAACTTCTTTCACAAACGGCCACATTCCAAGTTTTCCAGAGAAGGTCACATTTCCTTCATTATCCCACCTCGGCCTAGCAACAACTATCAAGAACATAACCTTTCCAATACAACTACCGTTTTGCAGAGTTCTCGTAGGCTCTTCCTCCCCATACATCAGATAATAGTTCCTTTTTTTCTTGGTCATATAGAACCATTTTTCGTCAATTTGAATAATGTTGTGCATGGTCTTGAATTTTTTTCTTTCTGTTTGTGTTGTTTTCTCATCGAGCATTGACAAGCAAAATTTAATTCTATCCATTTTGTTCTTTTCATTCAGAGCTGGCTTCAAACAGTTTGTATGCCTCTTTATCAACTTCAGCATGAACTTCCGGTGGAGTGTCGTAGGGCTGCACCCGAGTTGCCAAGCAAGTGACCTAATAGTAGACCTCCTGTTAAGTGGGATGGTAGGTATTTGATCTAGATTGATGTCCTTTGGCTTTCTTCCACAATTCCTTTTTCTCTGACTTGAAATATCCACCTCCAGACCTTGAGCAATTTGCTTCATTGATTTCTTCCAAACTCTTTGTAAATTCCATACACCCACTCCAAAGAAACTGGCAATCTTTTTCTTGTCATCTCTTTCAAATTTGCCCCCTCTACTCATGCACAGTGTGCGCATTGCAGCACAAGCAGCATACTTTTGCTTGTCATCGAGGCCATCCCTTTTTTTAACTGAATCTCAACACCTGCACGAAGAAATACAACAAAGGAAAAATGATCAAAGGATCAAAGGGAAAATGGTCAAATGAACATAAGCAAATGACCAAATGATGATATGATCATATCATCAAATGATCAAATGATGATATGATCATATCAAAAAACTGTATTATGTAATTTAACTGATTTTTTTCTTCCATCATTAACTGATTTTTTTAAATGCCACTATAGTTGTACCTGCATGTTGTACTTCTGCATCGTCATCCATTTGTACTCCTGCATCTTCATCATCCATTTCATCTTCATCCATTTGTACTCCTGCATCATCATCATCCATTTAATCTTCTGCAGGTGGAGTGCAGTTGAGGTCTGGGACAACCATCTTCTGCTGCTTTCAGGTAGTACTGTTGCTGCTTCTCAGTACTGCTGATGTGTGCTTGGAGTATAACCTGTAATAAAGTGCTTAGAGTAATTTTAATACTTGTCCTTGGAGTACAAACTGTAATAAAGTGCTTAGAGTAATTTTAACTATAATAAAGTGTAGGCCATCTCTTCTTTTACTCAGTATATTTTGTTGTCACTGATGTTACTTTTTAGAGTAGAATTTTTCAGACTATACAAACTGAATTTGACAGTATTGCTACTTATTTTGAGTAGCTAGGAACTAAGCTAGGAGTATGCAGCAATAGTTTGACCAGATTCTGTTATTTACTCCATTTCAATGAACTTTTTGTCAATCATTCTGTCAATGATCTTCACTGCAATAGGACAGATCTTCACTGCATTCAATCAAGTTTCCTGTAGATTATCAATTCAAGATGTTTTGTGAGGTCTTACAAGTATGATTTTCTGTTAAATGCTTCAATCTAGGAGTATGATTTGCCTGAAATGCTACAATGAAGTCTAGGATTATGCCTGAAAATGCTTGAAATGCTACAGTGAAAGTCTAGCTGTTAAATGCTTTGATTTGCCTGAAAATGTCTGAAATGCTGTCATCAGATTTAATGCAGTACTCTTTTTTCCAGCGAAGATTTGCCTAAAATGCTGTTAACTACTGCAGGTTCTCTCCTGGCCATGGAGCCAAGTACTGAAACAAGAGCCAAGTACTTAAAATGTCTGCACAAATTGGAGTACAACAGTTTCTGGAACTATAGTTTCTGAAATAGCAGGTATTGCACTATTTCTACTGATACAACAGTTTTTAGGTGATGGATACTACTCCACTGATTAGCAGATAATCAATGGAAACTTGCTAAACTGAAACATTTCTGGAGTAGCTACTAATTTCTGCTACTGTCAATCAAGATAAACTTGAAACTTGCTAAACCAGGAGTACTTGCTAAACCTAAAGTAGCAATTTGGAGTAGGAGTTTTTCTGTTAATCAAGGTAAACTGAAACATTTTCATTTTTCTCTTCCATTTTGAAGGACTACAAGAAGTTGAAAGGAGTATTTTGCTTTGGAGTAATATCACATTGTTCTGAATTTTGCTTTATGTACGGTGCAGGTTAATTCCTACTCCATCGGTATACTCCAAGTTTAATTCGTTTGGCATTCTTCTACTCCATCAGTGCATCTATATATACACATATCAGTACCAAGTTATGCCAAATTCAGTACAATAATTCATCAAATTGTTTACTCAGATGAGCAAGTCTTAGTTTATGATCATCAGATTGTTTATGATCATCAAATTGATGCAGAGCGAGTACTGGGTGAGGAGATGAACCTAGGCGACCAGCTCCTGCGCATCGGCGAGTAATTCAGCGGCAACAGCTCCTGTGTGCGGTGAGTACTTCAAATGGGCAAGAGCTCCTGGCGCCCACGGCACTAGCTCGCCTTCACTCAAAGAGCCGGCAAGTGAAAGCAGCAGTCGACTTCACCAATGACAGCAGAGCTCGCCGGCAAAGAAGCAGAAAGACCAGCCTGCCTCCACCAGCGGGCGGCAGCAGAGCACCACCTGGGCGTGGGCCAGGAGGAGCCCCAGGATGGCGTGGGTGGAGGTGGAGGGCGGGGTCGAAGGCGGAGGTGGAGGGCGGGTGTGAAGGTGTAGGTGGAGGTGGAGGCAGAGGGCGGGGGCGGAGGCAGAGGTGGAGGGCGGAGGCGGAGGCGGAGGGCGGGGGCGAAGGTAGAAGACGATCCAACGACCTGATTCAAAATTTAAACTGAGGGTATAAATGTCCATTTGCCCATTTTCACCTGGTCGGAATATTTGCCTCAGCGACTTACATTTTGAAACAGAGGGAGTACTTCTCTAGCAAGTAACGAATCTGAGGTCAAAGCCAATGAGTACGCCGGATGTTGCATTTTCACAGTGAGGAAAGGTTCGTCTGGTGTCAAAACACTTCTATATTATGAAACGGTGCGAGCAGCTCGGACAAAGGAACCGTCCTATATGTTCCAACTCACGTGAGGAGTAGCTAGCTAGCTAGCAAAGAGACCACCAAGAGCAAATGACTCGTTTATCATCTGCATGCATGAATCTCGGCGAGGAAAGGTTGGCAAGAGTACGTACTACAAGTCACCGGCCGGCCACGAGAAGTTGAGAAGTAGTGCCTACGCCTACCTCCACTCTACCATCGACGACAATGGCCAAGACCCACTCCACCACCCGCGCCGGCTGAGGGACCACATGCGATCCCACCATCGACTCCGGCCCCACCATCGACTCCGGCCCCTGTCTCAGTGTCTCTCTCTCATGACATGTTTCTGGTTTCAGCTGCGTTAGGTCAACGCCGTTGACCTGTATCCGCATGCATGCACACCGGCACGGCAAGGAACGAGAGTTTGGTAAGAGCATGGTTAATAAGAAAGTCCGCTGCTGGCTGTATATCACTGCCATGTCACATAAAGCCTACTTAGAAGCCCATTAGTACAATAGATTAACTATAGTTTAGCTACTAGTATTTAATGTTTGCATGTGTATAAAAGCAAAGAGAGACAGGTGATTGGTGAAAAGGGAGGAACGCCTGCTCACAGGACTGCGTGCGGAATTCTTTTTCTTGTTTCTTGTGCAGCAGCCGGCGATAGCCGAGTCGCCCGCTTCCTTCTCTTTCCTTCGTTCTCTCTCCTCCAGCAATGATTTTAATGACGTGGGACAATATATAGCGAGCTGACTAGAACCTATTGTACTTGCTCTATGTCATCGTGCAGGTCGCCAAACCCATCAAAGCTGTTCCAATCTTCCATTCAGGTCCTCGCGTTGACCAGTGAAAGAAGCTATTGCATACTCCTCCCGCTGAAAACTGACCCGTATATATACGAAATAGTCAGCGCAAAAAGTCCACCATCCACAAACTCAAGGTGCCTAGCTAGCTAGCCAACCAACGTTAAGAAAAGTCAAAGCAAGCTTCAAATGCTGTACCTGTAGAAATCGTTTTCCGCAAAATCAAGAGCTCCGCCTGTGGTTGTCATGATGCATGCCAAGTCTCTCCGTAGAAGTATACTTTTCCCTGCGATAATACCGCCATAATTCAGAATTGTACAATTTCAACCAATACAACCATGAGACGACCAGAATGTAACGGGCGAAACAGGTGTTAAACGCATACGCTGTCGCTGTCTGGCTCTATACGTGGAGTCACCGTCGCTAGAAAAAGAAGAGAACGAAGAAAAACGAGTGGGCCTAGTCGCTCGTCAGATTTGTCCATGTTATTTGGGCCAATGAGTTCCTGCTGGCACGGTTCGCTGGGAGCCACTAGTTAACGAGCGCTCCTTTAGTAGCGTCGCAACGATCAGCGCCACTTAGCACGCTTTCAGCTATTTGCCACGTGTCGCGCTGTGGGCACTTCCTTCGGATTTTATTTTTTTATTTTTCAGCACGCGTTTTCGGCTATTTAAACGGTTTTTCTGGGTTTTTTGACGTTTTGGTTTTCTATCGGTCTTCCTTAGCTTTTTAAAAAAAAATTGGAAATATTTTTTTGCTAAAAAACACGTTTTCTTTTTTTTTTCCTTTCGCAAGAGTCATAATTTTGCTTCTGCGAGAGGTACGGTTTTGCTTTCGCGAGAGTCACGGCCGTGCCTCTCGGAACGGAAAAAACGCATTTTCTATTTTTTTTCCTTTCGCGAGAGTCACTGTTTTGCTTCCACAAGAGGCACGGTTGTGCTTTTGCGAGAGTCACGGCCGTGACTCTCGGAAATGGAAAAAAGAACGCGTTTTATGTTTTTTTTCCTTTCGCCAGAGTCACGGTTTTGCTTCCGCAAGAGACACGGTTGTGCTTTCGCGAGAGTCACGGCCGCGCCTTTCGGAAACGGAAAAAAAACATATTTTCAGTTTTTTTCCTTTCGCGAGAGTCACGGTTTTGCTTCCGCAAGAGGCATGGGTATGCTTTCGCGAGAGTCACGGCCGTGCCTCCTTGGATCCTCGGAAACGGAAAAAAATTGCGTTTTCTCTTCTTTTTTTCCTTCCGCGAGAGTCACGGTTTTGCTTCCGCGAGAGGCACGGTTGTGATTTCGTGAGAGGCACGAGCGTGCCTCTTTCGAAAAGGGAAAAAACCAGTGCTCCCGGTTCGGTTTTTTCGTCCGGTTTTTCGTGAAAAAAAAGTTTATTAAAACCTATCAGCATGGGATCTAGTTTTGAAGATCTCGACGCGAGAAATCCAACGGCGAAAGCAGTTTAAGATTTGGACGCACGGTTTGAGAGATAAAACGTTTTGAATAAGCGAATCTACGAAAAAGGGAAAACTCTCAGATTACGGCAAGTGGTGCCTAGGAAGTTGGAGTGATCTTTGCAATGAATATTCCTCAACTAGTGATTTCACGCGGAACTGACAAAGCGATCAAGCCCATCTCAGTTAATCGGTTGCATGCACAAGTACACCATGCTATCTGTCATTGAAAAAAACACGCTATTTCTCTTTCTGAAAAACACGCTCTTTTTTTCTAAAAATAACCACTCTGTCTCTCAGAAAAAAAAACAGTACACCACGCCATCACATGGAGAGCTATAAATTTCTACATTTTCATGTTGTGAATTTATGATGTAAATTTTCCGAGAATAGCTTCGCAATCTTTGATAGCATTAAAGCTTCATTATAAATATGTTTTCAGATTTATTTAAATATGCTTACGTTTTCAATGTATTCGAATTAGTTTAAAATCACATAAAATTATGAGTGTATTATTATTGTGTAAAAGCTATTTTAATATTGCATCACATCATTTATTAGGCTTTAAAGTTCGCCCCACCTTCGTCCGCCGCCACTGATGACATCATTCGATTCGATCAATTAATCCTTGGGAGATACCTGGTCTCCAATAGTCCAACGACCACAAACAGGTCTGCTTCTGGATTGGACAAACTTTCTGCTGTATTGCTACACAACTAGCCGTCCTTCTTAATCCTGCCGAATTCAGTATTCTACTCCCTCTGTCCCATTTTTTTTAGAAAAAGAGGATGACCCCCGGCCTTTACATCTGGGCGATGCATACGACCACTTTATTAATTATTCTCATAAGACCTTACAAAACCATACAACAACAAGACTAAAGCCATCGTCTAAGCAACAACTGTCGCTACACCTATCCAATTGATGAAGGAGCGCAGATAGTCTGGGCATAATACCAAATAGACATCCCAGCCAAACCTAAACATCTAAGACCCGAGGTCCCAACTAGAACGCCTGTCGGGTATGGGGCACCTATCAGTCCGGCGCACTCTTCAACCAGGACGTCTGCCGGGTATGAGGCCGCCGCAGCCACCTGCCACCAATCTATCTTCAGAGCTATACTATTGCATATACCGTGCCAGGTCTCTCTGCCATCGACGCCACCACGACGGCACAACGGCGTCGTCCTCCCGCTGAGTCCATCCTCCCACCGAACTCCGAATCACGCGCTGCGCCACGCCGTCAAGATCCGTCGCCATCAGTGTGTAGGATGAAGCACCGCTCCGCCAAAGAATCCGTCCTCTGGCCCCTCGATCACGTGTGTACCTCCAAGAATGACGCCCCCAAGGGAGGAACGACACCAGAGCGCCGCCGTCATCCGATCATCTGATCTAGGGTTTGTTGGGGAACGTTGCAGAAAATTAAAATTTTCCTACGGTTTCACCAGGATCCATCTATGAGTTCATCTAAGCAACGAGTCATGGGAGAGAGATTGCATCTACATACCACTTGTAGATCGCGTGCGGAAGCGTTCACTAGAACGTGGATGATGGAGTTGTACTCGCCGTGATCCAAATCACCGATGACCGAGTGCCGAACGGACGGCACCTCCGCGTTCAACACACGTACGGAGCGGATGACGTCTCCTCCTTCTTGATCCAGCAAGGGAAAAGGAGAGGTTGAAGAAGATGGCTCCAGCAGCAGCACGATGGTGTGATGGTGGTGGAGCAGCAGTACTCCGGCAGGGCTTCGCCAAGCACGTGACGGAGGAGGAAGAGGTGTAGCAGGGGGAGGCGCGAGAACTTGGTGCGGCTGCCCCTCCCCTCCTTTATATAGGCCCCTGTGGGGCGCCGACCCTTGAGATCTAATCTCCCAAGGCGGCGGCCAAGGGTGGAGTGCCCCCAAGGCAAGTGGGCGCCCCACCCTAGGGTTTCAACACTAGGCGCGGGGTGGGCCAAGGCGCACCAGCCCACTATGGGTTGGTTCCCTCCCACTTCAGCCCATGGGGCCCTCCGGGATGGGTGGCCCCACCGGTGGACCCAGGACCCTTTCGGTGGTCCCTGTACAATACCGGTGACCCCCGAAACTCTCCCAATGGCCGAAACAACACTTCCTATATATAATTCTTTACCTCCGGACCATTCCGGAACTCCTCGTGACGTATGGGATCTCATCCGGGACTCCGAACAACATTCGGTTTACTGCATACTCATATTCATACAACCCTAGCGTCACCGAACCTTAAGTGTGTAGAACTTCTTGGAAGGCTTGAGCTCCACGAGGATGATGGGGATGAGTTCGTTTGGGAGGATGAGGAGAATCTACCGAAGGTGCAGGCTAAGTGGCTTGCGATTGCTAGGGTTCACACAACAAAGAGTTTTAGTCCTTCCGCGTTGTATGCGGATATGAGATCAACATGGAATCACGCAAGAGATGTCTTTGGCGCATGATCGATACAAATTTGTTCACGGTGCAGTTCGGGTGTCTCGGCGATCGGAATACGATATTGACAAACAGACCTTGGTTGTTTAGAAATCAGCAGTCATCATCCAAGAGTATGACGGCTACGAACCCTAGATCGGTTGTGCTTGATAAGGTTGCTGTCTTGGCGCGAATTCTTGGTTTACACGATCTTTACTGAATGAACCCGGTGATCAAGGGCATGTGCCGTAAATCGGGGCAGATTACGGAGGTACAGATCCAATTACGGCGAGCTATATTGGAGCTTTTCTTTGTGAGAGTTAGGGCTAACCTAGATGTAAACATAAGGTTGGAGCGTTTTGTCTCGATAACTCGTGGAGGCAAGAAGGACTGGTATATGGTCAAGTATGAAAAGATGCCTATTTTTGCAATCACTGTGGCTTGCTTGGACCTTTGGTTTGAGGAGTGCGG
Source organism: Aegilops bicornis (assembly GCA_021605145.1). NCBI lineage: Eukaryota > Viridiplantae > Streptophyta > Magnoliopsida > Poales > Poaceae > Aegilops > Aegilops bicornis. Next base: position 817,971,249 of record CM038675.1, read on the forward strand.
AACCGGTGAGCATGATGTTTCTAAGTTTGAGTGGGCTGACTTCATTCTTGTGGATGAATGGAAGAGTAAACCCGGTTGGGCGAGGATCCGGTAGGGGTGCGGTCGGAGGAAGAGGTGGCTCATCTCGGGGCCCACAGACTTGGCAGAGAGGATGCATTATATACAAGATCGCAGAACCACGATGGTATTCAACTTCGTAGCTGGAGACATAATAGTCTTTTCAACATGGGTACAGAAGGTGGTTCGATGGAAGTCGATGACCCGGCTGCTTTGCTCCAAATAATATATCCAGTCAAGATGGTAGGTCTGAACTAAACATTCTTGGTAAGCGGACAGCGGCAGATGTGGTGTCAACACCCTGTGCGATGGATAGTTTGGCCTTAGTGCCGGTGGCTGCTGGAGGATCCATTGAAACACATCTTCGGAATTCCTTTGGGGAGGAAAAGGACTCCGAATCTGCACTGCGCCACGCCGTCAAGATCCGTCGCCATCAGTGTGTAGGATGAAGCACCGCTCCGCCAAAGAATCCGTCCTCTGGCCCCTCGATCACGTGTGTACCTCCAAGAATAGCGCCCCAAGGGAGGAACGACACCGAGCGCCGCCGTCATCCGATCATGCGATCTAGGGTTTGTTGGGGAGCGTTGCGAGAAAATTAAAATTTTCCTACGGTTTCACGAGATCCATCTATGAGTTCATCTAAGCAACGAGTCATGGGAGAGAGATTGCATCTACATACCACTTGTAGATCGCGTGCGAAGCGTTCACTAGAACGTGGATGATGGAGTTGTACTCGCCGTGATCCAAATCACCGATGACCGAGTGCCGAACGGACGGCACCTCCGCGTTCAGCAGACGTGCGGAGGCGGATGGCGTCTCCTCCTTCTTGATCCAGCAAGGGAAAAGGAGAGGTTGAAGAAGATGGCTCCAAAGCAGCAGACGATGGTGTGATGGTGGTGGAGCAAAGATTCTACAGGGCTTCGCCAAGCACGTGACGGAGGAGGAAGAGGTGTAGCAGGGAGGAGGCGCCAGAACTTCAGTGCGGCTGCCTCCCCTCCCTTTATATAGGCCCCGAGGCGCCGACCCTGGAGATCTAATCTCCCAAGGGGCGGCGGCCAAGGGGTGGAGTGCCCCAAGGCAAGTGGCGCCCCCGCTAGGGTTTCAACACTAGGCGCGGGTGGGCCAAGGCGCACCAGCCCACTATGGGCTGGTTCCCCCCACTTCAGCCCATGGGGCCCTCCGGGATGGGTGGCCCCACCCGGTGGACCCCCGGGACCCTTCCGGTGGTCCCGGTACAATACCGGGTGACCCCGAAACTCTCCCAATGGCCGAAACAACACTTCCTATATATAATTCTTTACCTCCGGACCATTCCGGAACTCCTCGTGACGTATGGGATCTCATCCGGGACTCCGAACAACATTCGGTTTACTGCATACTCATATTCATACAACCCTAAGCGTCACCGAACCTTAAGTGTGTAGACCCTACGGGTTCGGGAGACACGTAGACATGACCGAGACGGCTCTCGGGCAATAACCAACAGCGGGATCTGGATACCCATGTTGGCTCCCACATGCTCCTCGATGATCTCATCGGGTGAACCACGATGTCGAGGATTCAAACAACCCCGTATACAATTCCCTTTGTCGATCGGTATGTTACTTGCCCGAGATTCGATCGTCGGTATCCCAATACCTCGTTCAATCTCATTACCGACAAGTCACTTTACTCGTACCGTAATGCATGATCCCGTGACGGACACTTGGTCACTTTGAGCTCATTATGATGATGCACTACCGAGTGGGCCAGTGATACCTCTCGATGTCGGAGTGACAAATCCCGATCTCGATCCGTGTCAACCCAACAGACACTTTCGGAGATACCTGTAGTGTACCTTTATAGTCACCCAGTTACGTTGTGACGTTTGGTACACCCAAAGCACTCATACGGTATCCGGGAGTTACACGATCTCATGGTCTAAGGAAAAGATACTTGACATTGGAAAAGCTCTAGCAAAACGAACTACACGATCTTGTGCTATGCTTAGGATTGGGTCTTGTCCATCACATCATTCTCCTAATGATGTGATCCGTTATCAACGACATCCAATGTCCATAGTCGAAACCATGACTATCTATTGATCAACGAGCTAGTCAACTAGAGGCTCACTAGGGACATATTGTGTTCTATGTATTCACACGTGTATTACGATTTCCGGATAATACAATTATAGCATGAATAAAAGACAATTATCACGAACAAGGAAATATAATAATAATCCTTTTATTATTGCCTCTAGGGCATATTTCCAACAGTCTCCCACTTGCACTAGAGTCAATAATCTAGTTACATTGTGATGAACCGAACACCCATAAAGTTCTGGTGTTGATCATGTTTTGCTTTCATGAAAGAGGTTTAGTCAGCGGATCTGCGACATTCAGATCCGTATGCACTTTGCAAATTTCTATGTCTCCATCTTGAAAATTTTCACGGATGGAGTTGAAGCGACGCTTGATGTGCCTGGTCTTCTTGTGAAACCTGGGCTCCTTGGCAAGTGCAATAGCTCCAGTGTTGTCACAGAAGAGTTTGATCGGCCCCGACGCATTGGGTATGACTCCTAGGTCGGTGATGAACCCCTTCACCCAAATTGCTTCATGCGCTGCCTCCGAGGCTGCCATGTACTCCGCTTCACATGTAGATCCCGCCACGACGCTCGCTTGCAGCTGCACCAGCTTCGCTTCCACCATTCAACATATACACGTATCCGGTTTGTGACTTAGAGTCATCGGATCTGTGTCGAAGCTAGCATCGACGTAACCCTTTCTGACAGGCTCTTCGTCACCTCCATAAACGGGAAACATGTCCTTTGTCCTTTTCGGTGTACTTCAGGGATATTCTTGACCGCTGTCCGGTGTTCCTTGCGGGATTACTTTGGTACCTTCCTACCAAACTTACGGCAAGGTTTACATCAGGTCTGGTACACAGCATGGCATACATTATAGATCCTATGGCTGAGGCATAGGGGATGACGCTCATCTCTTCTTTATCTTTTTGCCGTGGTCGTGCATTGAGCCGAGCTCAATTTCACACCTTGCAAAACAGGCAAGAACCCTTTCTTGGACTGATCAATTTTGAACTTCTTCAAAATCTTATCAAGGTATGTGCTTTGTGAAAGACCTATGAGGCGTCTCGATCTATCCCTATAGATTTTGATGCCTAATATGTAAGCAGCTTCTTCAAGGTCCTTCATTGAAAAACTCTTATTCAAGTAGGCCTTAATGTTGTCCAAGAGTTCTATATCATTTCCCATCAAAAGTATGTCATCTACATAGAATATGAGAAATGCTCTGAGCTCCCACTCACTTTCTTGTAAACGCAGCTTCTCCATAAGTCTGCATAAACCCAAACGCTTTGATCATCTCATCAAAGCGAATGTTCCAACTCCGAGATGCTTGCACCAGCCCATAAATGGATCGCTGGAGCTTGCATACCTTGTTAGCATTCTTAGGATTGACAAAACCTTCCGGCTGCATCATATACAACTCTTCCTTCAGATAACCGTTAAGGAACGCCGTTTTGACGTCCATCTGCCATATCTCATAATCATAGTATGCGGCAATTGCTAACATGATTCGGACGGACTTAAGCTTCGCTACTGGAGAGAAAGTCTCATCGTAGTCAATCCCTTGAACTTGTCGATAACCCTTAGCGACAAGTCGAGCTTTATAGATGGTAACATTACCATCCGCGTCCGTCTTCTTCTTAAAGATCCATTTGTTTTCTATCGCTCGCCGATCATCGGGCAAGTCTGTCAAATGCCCTTACTTTGTTTTCATACATGGATCCTATCTCGGATTGCATGGCTTGAAGCCATTTGTTGGAATCTGGGCCCGCCATCGCTTCTTCATAGTTCGAAGGTTCACCGTTGTCTAACAACATGATTTCCAGGACAGGGTTGCCGTACCACTGCAGTGCGGGCGTGTCCTAGTGGACCTCTGAAGTTCGGTAGCAACTTGATCCGAAGTACCTTGATCATCATCATTAATTTCCTCTCCGATCGGTGTAGGCATCACAGAACATTTTCCTGAGCTGTACCACTTTCCGGTTCAAGAGGTAGTACTTCATCGAGTTCTACTTTCCTCCCACTTACTCCTTCGAGAGAAACTCTTTTCCAGAAAGGATCCTTTATTGGCAACAAAGATCTTGCCTTCGATCTAAGGTAGAAGGTATACCCAATGGTTTCCTTAGGGTATCCTATGAAGACGCATTTTCCGACTTTGGTTCGAGCTTTTCAGGTTGAAGTTTCTTGACATAAGCATCGCATCCCCAAACTTTTAGAAACGACAGCTTAGGTTTCTTCCCAAACCATAATTCATACGGTGTCGTCTCAACGGATTTAGACGGTGCCCTATTTAAAGTGAATGTAGCTGTCTCTAGAGCGTATCCCCAAAATGATAGCGGTAAATCAGTAAGAGACATCATAGATCGCACCATATCCAATAGAGTGCGATTACGACGTTCGGACACACCGTTCTGTTGAGGTGTTCGGTAGCGTGAGTTGTGAAACGATTCCATATTTCCTTAATTGTGTACCAAATTCGTGACTTAAATATTCTCCTCCACGATCTGATCGCAAGCATTTTATCTTTCGGTCACGTTGATTCTCTACTTCATTCTGAAATTCCTTGAACTTTTCAAAGATCTCAGACTTGTGTTTCATCAAGTAGACATACCCATATCTACTCAAGTCGTCAGTGAGATTGAGAACATAACGATATCCTCCGCGAGCCTCAACACTCATTGGACCGCACACATCGGTATGTATGATTTCCAATAAGTTGGTTGCTCGCTCCATTGTTTCGGAGAACGGAGTCTTGGTCATCTTGCCCATGAGGCATGGTTCGCATGTGTCAAATGATTCATAATCGAGAGACTCTAAAAGTCCATCAGCATGGAGCTTCTTCATGCGCTTGACACCAATGTGACCAAGGCGGCAGTGCCACAAGTATGTGGGACTATCGTTATCAACTTTACATCTTTTGTTATTCACACTATGAACATGTGTAACATTACGTTCGAGATTCATTAAGAATAAACCATTGACCATCGGAGCATGACCATAACACATTTCTCTCATATAAATAGAACAACCATTATTCTCGGATTTAAATGAGTAGCCATCTCGTATTAAACGAGATCCTGATACAATGTTCATGCTCAAACTTGGCACTAAATAACAATTATTGAGGTTTAAAACTAATCCCGTAGGTAAATGCAGAGGTAGTGTGCCGACGGCGATCACATCGACCTTGGAACCATTCCCGACGCGCATCGTCACCTCGTCCTTCGCCAGTCTCCGTTTATTCCGCAGCTCCTGCTGTGAGTTACATATATGAGCAACGGCACCGGTATCAAATACCCAGGAGTTACTACAGTACTGGTAAGGTACACATCAATTACATGTATATCAAATATACCTTTAGTGTTGCCGGCCTTCTTGTCCGCTAAGTATTTGGGGCAGTTCCGCTTCAAAGGTGGCCCTTCCTTTGCAATAAAAGCACTCTGTCTTAGGCTTGGGTCCATTCTTTGACTTCTTCCGACAACTTGCTTGCAGGCGGCGGCAACATCCTTGCCGTCCTTCTTGAAGTTTTTCTTACCCTTGCCCTTTTTGAACTTAGTGGTTTTATTGACCATCAACACTTGATGTTCTTTCTTGATTTCAACCTCTGCTGACTTCAGCATTGAGAATACTTCGGGAATGGTCTTCACCATCCCCTGCATATTGTAGTTCATCACAAAGCTCTTGTAGCTTGGTGGGAGCGACTGAAGGATTCTGTCAATGCCCGCCTCGTCCGGGAGGTTTATGTCCAACTGGGACACGCGGTTGTGCAACCTAGACATTTTGAGTATGTGCTCACTGACAGAACTGTTTTCCTCCATCTTACAACTATAGAACTTGTCGGAGACTTCATATCTCTCGACCCGGGCATGAGCTTGGAAAACCATTTTCAGCTCCTCGAACATCTCATATGCTCCGTGTTGCTCAAAACGCTTTTGGAGCCCGGGTTCTAAGCTGTAAAGCATGCCGCACCTGAACGAGGGAGTAATCATCAGCACGAGACTGCCAAGCATTCATAATGTCTTGGTTCTCTGGGATGGGTGCATCACCTAGCGGTGCTTCTAGGACATATTGTTTCTTGGCTGCTATGAGGATGATCCTCAGGTTCCGGACCCAGTCCGAATAGTTGCTGCCATCATCTTTCAGCTTGGTTTTCTCTAGGAACGCGTTGAAGTTCATGTTGACATGAGCGTTGGCCATTTGATCTACAAGACATATTTTGCAAAGACTTTAGACTAAGTTCATGATAATTAAGTTCATCTAATCAAATTATTTAATGAACTCCCACTCAGATTTGACATCCCTCTAGTCATCTAAGTGTTACATGATCCGAGTCGACTAGGCCGTGTCCGATCATCACGTGAGACGGACTAGTCATCGTCGGTGAACATCTCCATGTTGATCGTATCTTCCATACGACTCATGCTCGACCTTTCGGTCTCTTGTGTTTCGATGCCATGTCTGTACATGCTAGGCTCGTCAAGTTAACCCTAAGTGTTTATGCATGTGTAAAACTGTCTTACACCCGTTAATACGTGAACGTAAGGATCTATCACACCCGATCATCACGTGGTGCTTGAAACGATTTAACTTTAGCAACGGTGCAAGTTAGAAACACTTTCTTGAAATTATTCTAAGGGATCATCTTATTTACTACCGCCGTTCTAAGTAAACAAGATGCATAAAACATAATAAACATCACATGCAATTATATAAAGTAGTGACATGATATGGCCAATATCATATAGCTCCTTTGATCTCCATCTTGAGGCTCCATGATCATCTTGTCACCGGCATGACACCATGATCTCCATCATCGTGTCTCCATGAAGTTGCTTCGCCAACTATTACTTTTACTACTATGGCTAACGCGTTTAGCAATAAAGTAAAGTAATTTACATGGCGTTCTTCAATGACACGCAGGTCATACAAAAATAAGACAACTCCTATGGCTCCTGCCGGTTGTCATACTCATCGACATGCAAGTCGTCTCATACATCACAATATATCATTCATCATTCATCACAACTTCTGGCCATATCACATCACATGACAATTGCTGCAAAAATAAGTTAGACGTCCTCTAATTGTTGTTGCATCTTTTACGTGGCTGCAATTGGGTTCTAGCAAGAACGTTTTCTTACCTAAGAATAACCACAACGTGATTTTGTCAACTTTTATTTACCCTTCATAAGGACCCTTTTCATCGAATCCGCTCCAACTAAACTGGGAGACAGACACCCGCCAGCCACCTTATGCAACTAGTGCATGTCGATCGATGGAACCGGTCTCACGTAAGCGTCACGTGTAAGGTTGGTCCGGGCGCTTCATCCCACAATACCGCTGAAGCAAGATAAGACTAGTAGCGGCAAGCAAGTTGACAAGATCTACGCCCACAACAAAATTGTGTTCTACTCGTGCAATAGAGAACTACACATAGACCTAGCTCATGATGCCACTGTAGGGGAACGTTGCAAACAATTAAAATTTTCCTACGGTTTCACCAAGATCCATCTATGAGTTCATCTAAGCAACGAGTCATGGGAGAGAGATTGCATCTACATACCACTTGTAGAACGCGTGCGGAAGCGTTCACTAGAACGTGGATGATGGAGTCGTACTCGCCGTGATCCAAATCACCGATGACCGAGTGCCGAACGGACGGCACCTCCGCGTTCAACACACGTACGGAGTGGATGACGTCTCCTCCTTCTTGATCCAGCAAGGGGAAAGGAGAGGTTGAAGAAGATGGCTCCACCAGCAAGACGACGGCGTGGTGGTGGTGGAGCAAAGAAGATACTCGGCGGGCTTCGCCAAGCACGTGGCGGAGGAGGAAGAGGTGTAGCAGGGGAGGCGCGGAACTTCAGTGCGGCTGCCTCCCCCTCCCTTTATATAGGCCCCAGGCGCGGCCTGGAGATCTAATCTCCCAAGGGGCGGCACAAGGGGTGGAGTGCCCCCAAGGCAAGTGGGCGCCCCCCTAGGGTTTCAACCCTAGGCGCAGGGGGTGGGCCAAGGGGGGCGCACCAGCCCACTATGGGCTGGTTCCCCTCCCCACTTCAGCCCATGGGGCCCTCCGGGATGGGTGGCCCCACCCAGTGGACCCCCGGGACCCTTCCGGTGGTCCCGGTACAATACCGGGTGACCCCGAAACTTTCCCGATGGCGAAACAGCACTTCCTCTATATAATTCTTTACCTCCGGACCATTCCGGAACTCCTCGTGACGTCAGGGATCTCATCGGGACTCGAACAACATTCGGTTTACTGCATACTCATATTCATACAACCCTAGCGCCACCGAACCTTAAGTGTGTAGACCCTACGGGTTCGGGAGACACGTAGACATGACCGAGGCGGCTCTCGGGCAATAACCAACAGCGGGATCTGGATACCCATGTTGGCTCCCACATGCTCCTCGATGATCTCATCGGATGAACCACGATGTCGAGGATTCAATCAATCCCCGTATACAATTCCCTTTGTCAATCGGTACGTTACTTGTCCGAGATTCGATCGTCGGTATCCCAATACCTCGTTCAATCTCGTTACCGACAAGTCACTTTACTCGTACCGTAATGCATGATCCCGTGACGGACACTTGGTCACTTTGAGCTCATTATGATGATGCACTACCGAGTGGGCCCAGTGATACCTCTCGATGTCGGAGTGACAAATCCCGCCTCGATCCGTGTCAACCCGAGACACTTTCGGAGATACGTAGTGTACCTTTATAGTCACCCGATTACGTTGTGACATTTGGTACACCCAAAGCACTCATACGTTATCCGGGAGTTTCACGATCTCATGGTCTAAGGAAAAGATACTTGACATTGGAAAAGCTCTAGCAAAACGAACTACACGATCTTGTGCTATGCTTAGGATTGGGTCTTGTCCATCACATCATTCTCCTAATGATGTGATCCCGTTATCAACGACATCCAATGTCCATAGTCAGGAAACCATGACTATCTATTGATCAACAAGCTAGTCAACTAGAGGCTCACTAGGGACATATTGTGGTCTGTATTACGATTTTTGGATAATACAATTATAGCATGAATAAAAGACAATTATCACGAACAAGGAAATATAATAATAATCCTTTTATTATTGCCTCTAGGGCATATTTCCAACAGGGTTTCCCCCAGAGGTAGCAGAGAGTGGCCTTGAACTTCTCCACGGCGATGCCTTCAAGAAGGGAACCACACAGATAGCGCCGCCACCGCCGGCCTTAGCAGACGCCGAAGGCAAGTTTTCACCCAGATTAGTTCGAAGGGATCCAACTCTCGTGCACGGGCCGCCGTCACCACCAGCACCACCAGGCAGAACCCTGGAGTACCGGCAGATCAGCGTGCCGCCGGCACCACCGCATCTAGATCGCCGGCCACGCCGGGCCGCCGCCATTCCCCGCGCCGTCCGGGTCAGAGACGGAGCCGCCGACCGCGCACAGGTAGGGATGAAAATGGAGTGGAAAGTTTCCGTTTTTCCGGAGGAAAAATGGAAACGGAGAGGAAATATGAAAATGGAAACGAAAATTTGCAAAACGGAAGTGGAAATGGAATTTTTTATGCGGAAACGGAAACAAAAACGGAATGGTGTTTTCCGGTGGAACATGCATGGAAATGGAACTTTCCGTTTCCGTGAATATGGAATTTCTGTTTTTACTATAGACCTATAGCTGTTTTGTAGCCCAACTACCAAAAAGAACACAATGAAACAATTAGTAGAATGGATCTAAGGCCCAACTCCTACTACCACACATGTACTCAGCTTGACCCAATACGCAATTGTCCGGTACTACTATAATACTACGCTAAATTGCTAACATAATGATATTATTTTGTAGCCATGTTAACAACTCATTAAATTTGTTTGTTTTTGTGTGTATTTCTTTATGATTCAAGGGGTTTTTAAGTTCCGATCAATGCCTATTTCTGTTTCCATATCCGCTTTGTATTCGCTCCGTGTACGTTTCCGGTAGTATCTGTTTCTGTATTCATTTCCGAGGTTTCTGTATTCGTTTCCGCTTCTGCAAAGAAATGTGAAAACAAATATGATAGCACTCAGTTCCGTCCGTTTTCGCTCCGCTTTCATCCCTACGCACAGGGACCACCGCTGCCTGCACACGCCGAATCCCGCCGAGAGCCCAGCGCCCACCACCGCTTGCCGAGGGCCGCCGCCGCGCGCACCGAGCGAACTCCCACGCACACCAGGGGAAACCGCGAGCGTGAGCCTTGCCGTCGCCCCCAAGCCCGCGCGGCTTCGCCCGCCTCCTAGCGCCGCCAACCGCTTGCCGTCGTGATCCGCCCGCGCCAGATCCAGCGAGCCGTGGGAAAAGAGATCCCGTCGTCGCCGACGCCGACCGGGCTTTGCCCGGCGGCGCGCCCCAGCGGCGGCGAGGAGAGGTCGGGGGAGGGACGAGGACGTGGCGGCGCTAGGGGTCGCCGCGCAGGGGCAACACGGGAGGAGTCGGCAGCACCAGATAATTTAAGATGTTTAGCTAGTAGGAAATGTGTCTATTGCTATGCAAGACATGCATTTGGAGAAAAAAGGTAATCTCTACAGATTGTGATAATTAAATTGTACGGAACTTAAACTAGTTGCTCTCCTAGCAGCATGTGCGTGAAAAGCTAGGGCCGTGTCATGAGAATCACAAGCTTCTCGTGCTCAGAAATGGAGTATACATAAAAAAAACTGAGTATACATATGGCGCCCGGGCCCGGCCGGCTAAGGCACAGGACGAGGCCGGGGCTTTAACATGTGTATCACGTGCTCGTGCGTCATGGCCAGGCTATCTGGCTAGCACTTTAGAGCAGAGCCGTACTGATCGAGATGATTACACATCATTATCGGTTGATTAGTTATTTGCGAAGCAAACGACCGACGGCCAGTACACATCATTATCTGTTTAAGTATATACACATCAGATGATCCCGTCGCGATCGCATACGTAAGTTGCTCTATACAGTACGTAGTAGAATAATTTAAGTGGCAGCCATACGGGGAATAGACAAGCACAAAAAATAGCTGCGTAAGCTGAGCAGATAGGCAAGCAAAAAGGCTACTAACTAATTCGCGGTTCATATAAAACTACACCGGCGACTGACCGAAGCAGGGGCCGCCGGCGGCGGCGGTGAAAACGATGTGTGTTGGATACATGAATCTTTCAGCTCCGGCTACGACCTTGGCCCTGGCTGAGCTGTCTTTTTATGTTGTGTTGTGTTTACGGGCATTGGCTGTCTTGCCAATGAACCCTCTGGACCTTATTTGTGCGACTTGGATGTGTATATTGAACTAGTCTTGTTTGTGCTCCTGACAGTTTGCTTTATTTATAAAGCGGGGCAAAAACCTTTTTCGGTAATACATGAATCTGCCTGGAGGTTCAAGACCGGCGGCTGCAATCCATCGCCGGCCTTCTCCTTGCTGCGTACGGCATCCCAAAGAAGTCCTCGCACGAGATTCTTCAGTACTCCAGTCTAGGGGCCATACTTTTGGGAATCAGCCATAGCAAAGTACTACTACTCGAGTGGGTTTGTTTGACTAGACGCATACTTTTTACCATCACGAGCTTAATTAGTTGGTCCACTCGATTTCATAATCCAGTGAGTGGATCCATGCTAAACCAACTGATTACCTTGTTTCGGACTAACGCGGGCTAGGAAACCACCATGGGTACGTACGTACATGACTTACTTTTACTAGTACGTTTGCATGCGTCACTCTCGATTGGAAAAGAAAGGCTGGCTTTGGCTCGGAACGAAATTAACGTGGTACCCGCCATTGAGCTAGTCAACCACGCTTTCACACAACAACTCATTCTTGATCACTGAGTACCATGCTATCGTGCTCACTCTAGAAAACAACAAAAAGTTCAGCAAAAAAACTCAATGATATTTGACTGAACACCTGTCGGGCATAGTACCTGCCATGCACAACATGGGGGGGGGGGGGGGGGATGTTTATGTAGTCCAAGGCGGGCAGGCGCGTGGGTGCAGGATTTGAGTGGGCCGGGGGTTTCCGAGTCCTACGTGGCGGTGGTCCGAACTCCCGCAAAAGCCCCTCCCCCTATTTGCTTCCAGTTTGTGGGAAAACAAACAGCTTGACATGTTGGTAGACCCATGCGGGACTGTGTTTGATGGCAAAATGCATCCAAACAGCTTGGTTCGAATGGTTGTAAGCATTTTGAGAGACCACGTTCAAGACACCCCTGTAGATACTACTATTGTATAGAAGAAGGAATCTCTTTGTAAAGTTGAATTGACATTATCCCCTAAGAGTGCCTCAACCCCCTCCCGAGTTGAGTAGCTAATTCGAGGTGATTGGGCAAAAAGGAAGGCCACAAGGAATTTAGGGTCCCTCCAAGCACTGATCGATGTATCGCTTCGGACGCTCCAAACTATTCCTCTGTAACAGATAAAGTATTGTAGCTGAACTATACCTTAATGTGGGATCAACTGCTCAGCCCCCTCTTGAGTTGAGTAGCTAAAGCCTTTCCGAGGGCTAACCAATCTTTTCAAGGGGGAAGGGGGGATTTGCATATGAACTTGGGACCATCTCAACTACAGGGATTTATCAATAATAAAAGATTTTAACTTGTGAAAAATATTTAAAAAATCTTGTACATAGAGGACGAATACAATGTGTTCATGTCAAATTTGAAACTTAAACATGACTACTACATCCTTGTTTATTTGTCCCCTTCGCATTTTGTGCTAAATTTTGACATTAGATTTAACTAACAAAATGTTAATGCATGTAACAAAAAATTATATCATTGGAAACTATGTTCAAATACGAATCCAATGATATAATTTTTTGTGACATGCATTATTATTTTCTTAGTTAAATATATGACCAAAGTTTGACAAGAAATATTAAGGGGACCAATAAACCATGACGGAAGTAGTATGACCTAACTGTTGCTTGGTCACTTTATTATTTTTTGTATGGGTCATATACCATTTCAGTTTTTTACACGCTCATGCTTGTATGCATCCCATAAATGCATGATTTAATTTAAATTTTTAACTTATATCCCATAATTGTTTATCGTATGAAGCTAGAGGGTTAAGATGTCTCAAATTCAGAAAATCAAAGTTTATTATTTCATATTTTCATGTGAAAATCTACCACGTGGAGGATGAATACAAGTATATGTTCATTAAAATTTGAAACTTAAACAGATAAAACATAACTGCAATATTCATACCATGGACATGACTTAGAAAATCAAATCAGTATATGTTTGTACAATATCCTTACCTACATCAGGTAAAATTGTTTATTCAACATTTCACAATAGTGTATCGTTGGTTTTCCCTCTCCATGCAACGTGACACTGTGCTCCAATGGCCGTGCCATGAGGCACATGGTTTGAACAGGTGCGTTGATGCCCCTCGGAGAATAGGTGTTCAAGTTGCAAATTTGGCAAATCAACTACCACACACGATGTGAACTGAGCGCAGCTCAAATGAGTAGGTTTCTTGTGGTAAAACCAAGCCATCCAAATTTAGGCCTAGTTCTTTTCGTGTAGGATTATGCAGAATTAAGATTCTGGAAAATTTCTCCCATAATCTGTCGTCAAGTTCTTTTCTGAGATTGTAGTTCGAGATTGTGGATTGAGTTGTGTTCTGAAATGTCGGCACTACCCTTAGACAGAGTAGAGTGGTTTGTTGTTTCGAAATCAAGAACTTTTTGATGAATTGTTAACACTGTTGTTTGGAACACTATCTTGTTGAATATGAGTACAAAAGTTATTTACAAATATTATAAAGTGCTAAATATTACTCCCTACGTCCGAAAATACTTGTCATCAAAATGAATAAAAGGGGATGTATCTAGATGTATTTTAGTTCTAGATACATCCCTTTTTGTTCATTTTGATGACAAGTATTTTCGGACGGAGGGAGTACATCCATTGCAACGCAACCATGGCCGCCTCAAATTCCTTTTCTTCCTGTTTCTTTTTGAAAGTATCCATCTGCCACAACAACATAGCACATAAGACAATAAGAAGATACAACACAATTCATAGCATTTAACAGCAGCATTCATCAATCTAATGGCATCATGCATACAGTAGCAAATGGTGACAGTACCAATATCTATCTCGCTAGCCTTTAGAGCAGAGCCGCTTGCTGGTAGTGGTCAGTATGATTATTTCATTAGTTATTTGCGAAGCAAACGACGGACGGCCAGTACACATCATTATATCTGTTAAAATATGTACGCATCAGATGATCCGGTCAGGATTTGCTCTGCATAATTTAACTGGCAGCCATCCGAGGAACAGAGTACATCTCCGTGGCCGGTTGGCAACAGAGACACGCACAGAAATTACTCTGCGTAGGCTGAGAAGAGACGAATGCAAACAGATTAACTAATTCACGGTTAATATAAAATTACGCCAGCGACTGACCTAGGCGGGCGCCGCCGCCGGCGGTGAAAACGATGTGTGCTGGATACATGAATCTGCCTGGAGGTTCAACACCGGCGGCCAAGTGAACGCACGCCATCATGTCTTTGACATCCATCTCCATCATGTCTCGTGACCGTCACTTTCGTCGTGATGGGTCCGGGCCGTTGATACATACTAGCCGGCACAGGAAATGCATGCATGATTTGTGCGGTTTCTTTCTCCTACGTTTCTGTCCACCACCGCGCGCACTATATTTGCTTCACACAGTTTCTATATCCGCATTCCAAAGAAGTCATGCGAGGATCTCGCACGAGATTCTTCACTACTCCAGTCTAGGGCCTAGGGGCATACTTTTGGGAATCAGCCATAGCAAAGTACTACTACTCGAGTGGGTTTGTTTGACTAGACGCATCCTTTTTACCATCACGTGCTTAATTAGTTGATCCACTCGGTTTCAGAATCCAGCGAGTGGATCCATGCTGAAACAACTGATTACCTTGTCTTGGACTAACGCGAGCTAGGAAATCACCATGGCTACGTACGTACATGACTTACTTTTACTACTACGTTGCGTGAGTGACTCGACATTGGAAAAGAAAGAAAAGCAAGGCTGGCTTTGGCTCGGAATGAAATTAGCGTGCCACCCGCCATAGAGCTAGTCAACCACGCTTTCTTGATCACCGAGTACCACGCCATGGTGCTTACTCTAGAAAACTACAAGAAGTTCAGCAAAAAAAAACTCAATGACATTATTTGACCGAACACCTGTCGGGCACGGTGTCTGCCATGGACAACATCGACCGGGGGCCGGGGGCGGGGGGGGGGGGGGGGGGTGGGGGGTTCCGCGGTGGGAAGGGGGTGGTGGCGGAGTCCAAGGCGGGCGGGGGCAGCGGACGTCTGAGGATGTCTGGGCAGCGGCCGGAGAGGTATAGCGGCGGCGGTAGATGACGAGGGTGCGAATGAAAGAAGCAGGGGGGTGGCGGGGTTGAGTTGAAGAAAACTGGACCGGGAGGAGGATTTGAGTGAGCCGGGGGTGAGTTCTATGTGGCTGCGGTCCGGACTCCCGCAGAGCCCCTTCCCCCGTTTGCTTCCGGTTTGCGGGAAAACAAACAACCTGACACGGTTGACAGACCGATGCGGGACTGTGTTTGATGGCAAAATGCATCCGGTCAGCTTGGTTCAGATGGTTGTAAGCATTTTGAGAGGCCGCGTTCGAGATACCCTTGTAGATACTACTACTGTATAGAAAAAGGAAACTCTTTGTAAAGCTGAATTGAAATTGTCCCCTAAGAGTGCCTCAACCCCCTCTCAAGTTGAGTAGCTAATTGGAGGTGATTGGCCAAAAAGAAAGGCCACGTGGAATCCAAGGGTCCCTCTAGGCCCTGATTGATGTATAGCTTCGGACGCTCCAAACCATTCCTTAACAGATAAAATATTGTAGCTGAACTATACCTTAATGGTGGGCTCAACCGGTCAGCCCCCTCTCGAGTTGAGTAGCTAAAGCCTTTCCGAGGGCTAACCAATCCTTTCAAGGGGTAAG
The DNA here is from genome assembly GCA_021605145.1 of Aegilops bicornis. Lineage (NCBI taxonomy): Eukaryota > Viridiplantae > Streptophyta > Magnoliopsida > Poales > Poaceae > Aegilops > Aegilops bicornis. Next base: position 817,987,324 of record CM038675.1, read on the forward strand.
GGGGGATTTGCAGATGAACTTGGGATCATCTCAACCACTGGGATTTCTCAATAATAAAACATTTTAAGTTGTGAAAAATATTTAAAAAATCTTGCACGTAGAGGATAAATAAAATATGTCCATGTCAAATTTGAAACTTAAAGATGACTATGACCTAACTGTTCCTTGGCCACTTTGTTATTTTTGAATGGGGGAAATACAATGTAATTTTTATAAACGCTCATGCTTGTATGCATCCTATCGTGCATGATTTAATTTACATTTTTAACTTATACCCCATAATTTTTTATCGTATGAAGCTAGAGGGTTAAGATTTCTCAAGTCCAGAAAATCAAAGTTTCTTACTGCACATTTTCATGTAAAAATCGTCCACGTAGAGGACGGATAGAAGTATATGTTCATTAAAATTTGAAACTTAAACAGATAAAACACAACTGCAATATTCACACCGTGGACATAACTTAGAAAATCAAAGATGTATGTTTGTGCAACTCCTTACCTACATCCGGTAAAATTGTTTATTCAACATTTCACAATAGTGTGTCGTTGGTTTTCCCTCTTCATGTCACGCGACACCGTGCTCCAAACGGCTGTGACATGTCCCATGTGGCACATGGTTTGAACAGGTCCGTTGATGCCCCTCGGAGAGTAGGTGTTCGAGTTGCAAGTTTGCCAAATAAACTACCACACATTATGTGAACTGAGGGCAGCTCAAATGAGTAGGTTCCTTGTGGTAAAAACCACAAGCATGCATGGCATGCAAATCGTGTTAGCGAGTATGGCAAGTCCAATGCAGTTCTGTTTTCGCCAAAAAATTGCCGTCCTCGGCAGGGACGAAGCTAGAAAAAATGGGCACTGGTGTCAACCACTGCCCAGGCTAAGCCTCTAGCACAAATTATAGTGGTGCAACAACATTGATAATGGCCAAGAGCGATATAAAAAGCAACAATACGTAGGTGATATTATTATTACATCAAAAAAATCGTACCGAGTAGCGAGTATTGACTGAGCAAAGCATAAAATAACACTTCTTTACATATTCCAGAAATAATAGGCAAAAGGATGACTTCGAATGTTTCATTTTTAACTTTCTGGAAAGGATGAACAAAATAACATATTAAATTCACAACAATAGTAAGAAACAAATAATGCAGAAAATAAGTATCGTTAAGGAGAAAATAAAGTGATATGAGGTTCACATTTTATAACTTCCCTTCTCGATCTTTCATCTTCTTAAATAGATCAATCACACCATCATTCATTATTGTAGAAAATATGTCTTTATCCACATAGCAAATCAGGCAATCACTCATGAACTCGTCACCCATTTTGTTCTGCAAAAAATTCTTGACAATAGTCATTGTTGAAAAGCATCTCTCCCCTGACACTGTGGCAACTAGCAAAATTAGCACCAACTTTAGAAGTTGATACACCAAAGGAAAAGCAAGGTGCTTGTTAGTGTCCACCAACACTTTAGCAAGATTCACAATGCCATCCAAATTGGCAAATTTTTGGTCCGCTCGGACATTATCAATGTAAATCTGAAGTTCATGACCAAGATCCATTAAGTGTTGAAGTGAAATTATCAGGACTCAGCTAGCTTCAATAAACTCTCAAAGTTAAAAGCATTATTGGGTTGAAACAAGCCATGTGGATAAGGAATGCAGAGTTCACTTCATTGAATCTGTCATCGAACTCGAAGTTGCCAATCAATAACAGAATTAAGGCACTCTATTTGGTAATGATGAAGATTTGTAATATTGGTTCTTTTTCTTGGCTTATGCCGATCGACATATTCATCATGCATGTTTAGCTTAGGAATGTCATGTTCTTCACAGAATGAATATACCTTCTCTAGAAGTGATTCCCATCCATCATCTCTTAGTTGTTGTAGATCATTCCGTGTTGACTTCACACATGACATGGCATTCAAGATATCTTGATCCTTTTGTTGCAATGCATGTGACAAAGTATTGGCACTCCCTAATATATGGAACATCATGTGCAAATAGAACACAAAATCAAAGGTTCCAAAATATGATAGAAGGCCACGTGCTTCACTTTTCTTGGAATCCTTCTTGCCTTCTTTTGCTACATAATTCAAGACACTAACAATTGATGGGAACAACTGGATTAAGCTTGAGAGGGTTCTATAGTGAGAACCCCAACGGGTGTCTCCAGCCCTTTGAAGTGATTGGTCTTGATTTAGCCCTGTGCCAGTACTAATTCGTCCACTACTTATGGATTTTTTTACATTTTCTCGGTTACTCTCTCTGATCATGTCTTTTCTTTTGCAAGAAGCTCCAACCACATTAAATAGAAGAGAGATCATATAAAAGAAATCCGCAATATCTTCATTCTTCTTTGAAATCGCCACTATAACCAATTGAAGTTGGTGAGCAAAACAATGCACATAATATGCTGACCTATTCTCTTCCAGAATTTTGGCTTTCAATCCATTGAACTCACCGCGCATGTTGCTTGCGCCGTCATAGCATTGCCCTCTAACTTGTTTGAAGCTTAATCCAATTTTAGCAAGCAATTTTTCGAGAGCTGACTTGAGATACGTTGCAGATGTTTCACTCACATGTACAACTCCAACTAAACGCGTTCCAAGATCAGTCCAAGCTTGTCAACATATCTCAAGACAACAGCCATCTGTTCTTTATCGACACATCCGAAGCCTCATCAATCAATAAACTGAAAACATCACCACCAATCTCTTCAAGAATAGAATCCAACGTTATCTATGCAAAATAAGAGAGAGTGTCATTTTGAGTGCTCACAACAATATAAACTGCATGAAATAAATATATAGTAGTGAATAGAGATGGTTGTTATTCACCTTGGCAAAATAACTCACAAGTTCTTTTTGAATATCTGGACACACCCATTTGCAATTTTGTGGAGCATTCTGAAGGACTACCTTTCTTACATCCTCATTTTGATTTGCTAATGTTTGTACCAACTCTCGAAAATTCCCCTTATTTTTTGAATCCTCCGACTCATCATTGCCACGGAAAGCTAAACCTTGATGTAGCAAGTATCTAACCGATTCAACAGAAGTATTTAGCCGAATGCGGTTTTGCTTCTTTGTGATATCGGTTTGCTTGTCGAGGGCAACCTTAATGGACTGATTTTGATTCATTAACGCATCGCATCTTTTAACAGCTACATTGTGAAAGCTATTAACTTCACCCTCATGAGTATCTAGTCTTTGTTTCTTATTCCAACAAGAGAAACCTTTAACAACAAATGCATCATTACCACCTTGGCCATCGATGCAGTCTCTAAATAGATAGCAACACAAGCAAAATGCCTTATGCACCTTATCACTGTACTCTAGCCAATGATAGTCTTTAAACCATTTTGGACTAAATCTCCGTTCAGCTCCTGCGATGGTTTTCTGAGGATATTTAAAGCCTTCTTGTGGTCTGTAAGGTCCTTTATTTAAATATATTCTTCTAATCTCATCTTGCTTCTTAGGATTCTTTGTGTACTGCCCTATTCTTTTTCGATCAGCTGGATCATGAGGAAGTGCATCTAAGTTAATTTCTGCCGGAGGCGGAGGAGTAGTACCAATATTTGATGCAAGATCTTGTCTTGGTCTAACTGGCCTTGAAGTCCCTGCCACGTGACTATCTGGTGCTGGCCGTTTCCCTTTCAACAAAAATTTATCCATATCCTCCTGGTCCTAGGCAAATCAAATCAAAGAAACTAAAATAATTACTTAGTCAATAGCCATCATGAAATCAATGGACATGTAGAATTGTAGTCTTGTAGACAGTCTAGAGAGTAGAGACCCAGAGGCGAGAGAGAAGGTGCAGATTACCTGGGATGGGAAGCCAACACTTGCAAATTAAAGATTATGCACTGGCGGACGGTCGGCCGATGTCAACATTCACCCGATGAAACGGCGTCGAGTTCGCCGTCGTTCGTCGCCGATTCGCTGCGGCGGCTGCGGAATTAGGGATCGAGATGAGGAGGCGAAGAGACTAGGGCATCCGTCGGTTCGCGTACAGGTACAGGCGTACAACAGCCGGGTAGCGTACATCGATTAATTGATACATAGAGACGTGCGTAACAGCGTAAGCATTGGGCCTGGCCTTGTATCGTTGTTTGCTGCCGCAGGTTGTTGATTATTTTAGTACTTGATGGATTTTATGGGCTAAGGCTTTAGAGATTAGCTGGTCTGCTGCTGGGCTGGGGTCAATGGAATTTTTGGGCTGGGGTCATACGCACATTTTGCTAATACTTATTACCTGAAAAGCCAGAAGGCACTGGTGTCAATTGACACCAGTGAATACATGGGAGCTCCGTCCCTCCTCGGGAAATAAACTTGCCATCCTCGCGACACCTAAACTTGCCATAAAAAAAGTTCGCCAATGCCATCTGTTTCTGCTAACGTCTGATAGTTATGATTACTGAAAAACGAAAGAATTGAAGAGGCATATAATCGAATCACTTGTTTGCACGGTAATCATTTGTAGTCTAACGAGAACCCTTCCTTGGGGGCTGGGGCTGGCCATTAGGGAGGCTATCACAAATTAATTGCGGGACAAATCTGTCCCACGTAACCGATCATCTTGTCTATCTTGCCAATGTTGATCGAATCTTATCTTCTGGCCGGTGAGCCCGATCAGTTGTTGCATTTCCCAGGTGTTTTCCAGGTGTGTCGTTCATGCATGGTTTATGCAGATATGCTACTACACGTGCTAAACGTGTAGGATAAACGTGGCTACCTGGAGATACGATGCACATGCCAATCACATTGTACTTGGATATGATACTCTTGCTTGCAACCAAAAAGGGATCCTAAGAAAGACTTCGAAAATACAGTACAGTACTAATCACAGGCTTTGCAGTTCTCCTTGATTTCACACGTGCGAGCAAACGAGTGTGTACGTGTGGTTTGTGCCGGAAGAGACCGGCATCTTTCTTCCTGATGCGGCCGTTTTAATTAGTGTTGGTCCCGGTTGACTTTAGCCCAGAGTCAACAATCATGAACCTTTCATTGTTTCCAGAATGTTGAACAAATTCTTTGTTACTTTTTGATGTGGTCTTACTGTCATATGAAACCTGGAAATTCCAAAGAATTCAGCACCGGGCCAAGAGAGATGCCTGAAACAAGATACGTCATGGATATACTAGTTTTTTCCTCTCAAATATTTTGGATTGCTCACCACATGTGTCATGTGGTATGTCATGCATAGACTGGGTAGCATATATAGGACTCACATACTTGGACATATTAGACTAGTTAAGTATGTCCTGCGGATGAAGTCTATGTCCTGTATACATACTAATTAATTAATCAGCAGTGACGATCCAATCAACCAAGGTGACCTGGTCTGTTATTTCCCCATCGACTTGCCCATTCTCTACTAGCTAATTAGGAGTGGCCGGCTGCGTACAAGGATGGTGCGAAGAGATCAAGCAAAATCTGGATATTGGTTCAGTCACCTGCTGCGTACCAATTCTTTCCAAGATCACGTCAACCCAAAGTCTTGGTTTGTGCTAGGTCATGGTCCAGTGCATATCTCAAGACAGAATCAAAATTGTAGGTTCTATTCAACCGACACGTGTTGAGTGGAATTGAGGGGTGTATTTGTAATACATAATTAATTGAAAAGGCATGCATGCGACAGGTAAGTACTACCTCCATTCCTAAATATAACACGTTTTGTTTACAGTTTAAATGAAACTGCCTAATTGTTTTATATTTTGGAATGGAGGTACTCCCTCCATTTTTGTATACAAGGCCACTATCAAAATTACAATTTGCAACTATACAAGGCCACTAACATCAATCGAGGTAAAATTGATGAAGTTTGCCTCATACTAGCAACCGAGGACATTAATATCCCTAGTAAAATAGAAGCAATGTTCTTTTTCTAGTCCCCGCAAATAATGTTTTTTTTTCTAGGCTACACCATGAAAATAGAGAAGTGAACCAAAATTCCGAATAAAGCAGACACAAGGTCCAACTAAAAAAAGCAACACAAGGTGTGTGAACTTATTGTACCTCGCCACCAAAGCGTAATAACATAAACAAATAAAAGCCATAGACGAGACAATTTTATCAGTTGTTTGTTTAATTCGAGAAAAGCATATTTATATAAATAAACGTGCATTTGCGACACTTTTAAGAAAAATAAAAAAATATAACCAAAACTTAACCAAAAAAAGAGTGACTTTAGGGTTTAGTAGATAAGCTAGAGCTTTTGTCCCCACAAGGGCGGTACTCGGCCGGATGGCGACGCTTCATCTTTGAGTTGGTCTTTCAGGCTTTGATCCTCCTCTAGTTCGTCTGTTGGGACAAATTCGACGGAGCTCCGATGTAGATTCCTGCCTGTTGCATAGGTGGCGAGTTTAGGGTTGCGCTTCGACGCAATGGCGAAATTTGTTGTCGGGTCCTTTAAATTGATTTAAAGGTTCAACGGCGTGCATAACAACTCCACGGCACCAGTCCTTTGGGGCACATGCATGAAGACTTCCTAGATGCCATCGGCAAGGTCAGGTCAGCTCCGGTATGGGAGATGTGGGAACCATGTGTCGACGGTTTGTTCTGATGTTAGTTGTGGTTGTTTGTTGATCCAAGAACTTTGATATAATCTTTATTATGTTTGAGATGCTTTGTACTTTGGTTGAATCTTTGCAGTAGATTAGGATCATTTTTCAAAGAAAAAAAACTTATACATAGGCAAACATCACGACCCAGATAAATAAAAGCCGGCAAAAAGGTACATCTATATCCCCTTTTGTGACTATTAAAGGAAACCGAGGCAGGCCACACGCAATTTTCATTGTTGGGGTGCCAAAATGTAAGCATGAAAAGCATTGCTAGTTGTTGGCACGCGATGGCTCTCCAAACGGAGACCCCAAAGAAAGTGCTCCACTCTCTTTTGATCGCCATTGATAGTTCCCACTCACTCCTACAACCCAATCTCCCAATCCATCCATCGGTTCCCTCATGCTGACTGTCACCCACAAAAACAAATCAGTAGTAGTACTTCTTGCCAGCTTCACTAAAGATATTCTATCGCGGTCAGGGCGACCAAAAGAAGCGCGACGACGACGACGAGCCCCACTCCAAGATGCTTCCTCCTCCTCCCGGGTCTTCCTCCTTCCTACCGAACCCACACCCTCCCATGTCCCCTCCCCTTCCTCTCTATAAAAGTATGTCCGCGCGCCTCCTCCCAGCCACGACCACTTCTCTACCTCATGCCCAGCTAGCTTCCCGGTCATCTTCTTCGACTTCTTCCATTCTTGAGCTACTGCGAATTCAAGGAAGACATGGACGAGCAGTGGATGATCGGGCAGACTTCCCTCAGCCTTAGCCTCAACGTCGGCGGGCCTACGGCGCGGCGAGGTGCTCCTCCGGTGACCAAGGCCTTCGTGGAGGAGGACTTCATGTCCTCCAGGAAAAATCACGAGGTTGAGGCGCTGGAGGCCGAGCTTCGGCGAATGGGCGAGGAGAACAGGAGGCTCAGCCACATGCTCCGCTCGCTGGTGGCCAAATACTCCGACCTCCAAGGCAAGGTCAGCGGCATGATGGCGGCGGCGGCCGCAGCCAACAACCACCACCAGTCGTGGACGACATCGGAGGGCGGCTCCTCGGCGTCAGCGACCAGAAAACGCCCCCGCAGCGACATCCTCGACACGGCCAGCCGCAACCCTTCGCCGCCCCTCACCGCGGCCGGCAGCAGCGGCCGCTTCGCCGTAAGCGTCACCGTCGGCCCCGACCAGGCGGAGTGCACGTCCGTCCATGAGCCCTGCAACAGCAAGCGCGTCCGCGCCGACGAGGTCAAGGCCAGCAGGGTCTCCAAGCTCTACGTCCACGCCGACCCCTCCGACCTCAGCCTCGTAAGTAACGAACACCAAGCAACGTCCGTCCATCTTCGTCCTCGTGATCATCGATCGCGACGAGAGTTTGCTACCGTCCATTAACTAATTAATTTGCGATTGATTTTGACGAGCAGGTGGTGAAGGATGGGTACCAATGGCGAAAGTACGGGCAGAAGGTGACCAAGGACAATCCGTGCCCGAGGGCCTACTTCCGGTGCTCGTTCGCGCCGTCGTGCCAGGTGAAGAAGAAGGTGCAGCGCAGCGCCGAGGACAAGACCGTGCTTGTAGCCACGTACGACGGCGACCACAACCACGCGCAGCCGCCCAAGCAACAAGGCTCTGGTGGCAGGAAGAGCGGCGAGGCGGCCGCTGTCCGCTCATCACCATCGGCGCCGGTGCAGCGGAAGCAGGTGGCCGATAGGAAGAACCTGGTGGAGCAGATGGCAGCGACGCTGACGAGGGACCCCGGGTTCAAGGCGGCACTCGTCTCGGCGCTCTCTGGTCGGATCCCTGTTGCTTGACCGGAAACCTGCCAGCGCAGGAGAATACTCTACTGGAAACCTGCCAGCATCGAGTTCTTGTCTGTTTGCCGAGTTTCATACTACGGGATCATGGCATGCAAACTCGATGTAAGCCGAGTACAGCTCTCGGTAATCAGCAGGACACGACAGATACATGGCTAACATGAGAATTGTTGGCAGCTAACAGTAGTTTGCTTATTGGGCTCCTCAGTGTAGGAATTTGTAGCAAGCATCAAGCTACAATGGTGATAAACCAAGGTACCAATCCATGGAGTACCGGTATCCTATGACAGTTGAATGCTCTGTAACACAAATTAAACTCTACTTGTGTCCCAACAGGCCCAACAAGGTGTGCCAATCCTTACTAGTCTTATAAAAGATAATACACACGTTAAAAGAAAGATAATGTGTGGGTTATATTCTTGTATTTTTGGAATAAAAAGTTGTTCCAAGGAGATTCTTGTACTAAAACTGGAGGACTCATAGGTGCATCAAGTGTAACTCTCCAAAGCATAACGGAGTAGTAAGTACATAATAATGTGAAAAAAGTGGACAATGAATTATTTCATGCTCATATCAGACATATAAATGTGTTGATTTCTTCATAGGAAGAACAACCATAATACTACTATTGTACCGAGATCCTTTCGGCATCTAATAGCTAAATAACCCGTCCGTAGATCGAGATGCTTCTGCATCATATGGACTTGGAGTGTGTATACATGTAATTACATTTAGTAAGATGATATGACGTCGTGTTTACAGGAATTCAATGAACCCTCTAATAAACATTAACCCTTGGTAACGCGAATCAACCTGTGGTTGAGATGGTTAGGTGGACAGTGGTATCCCCAACCAATCAGGGTTCAAATCCTGGTGCTCGCATTATTCTTGGACTTATTTCAGGATTTCCGGCAATGCGCTTTCAGTGGGAGGAGACATTCCCGTCGACGACGAGGCGCCTACAGTGGCTTCGTAAATCTCAAGATGATATGCCGGCTCAGTCTCTCGGAGGTGCTCATAGGGGTAGGGTGTGCGTGTATGCGTTCATAGGGATGAGTGTATGCGCGTGTATATGAGCGCTTGTGTCTGTACTGATGCTAAAAAAAAAAACCCTTGGTAACAACAATTCAGTACATGCTTTTTCCACTTTCTGTCACCACTATTAGGAATTTGTTTATAGGTGAGGCTACATAAGTGGCTGGCAGACTCAGGACCCCGCAACTCTTATTTCGGCAAGATACCAGTGCCGGAGCAGGAAAAGATACCTGCTACTGATATTAAGTTACCAGTGGCGGCCACGAATACCTACGCGCCAGTTGTTTTTTGGGTCCTGGTTAGCCGTGGGACAGTCCTATTAGTGGTGGATGCCGCAAGAAGGCCCTCCACTGATATCTGGGTTAGCAATACTGGGCTAAACTTTAAGTCCACCACTAGTAATTCGGCCACTAATTTGGACCTGTTGTGGGAGGTATACTAGTTGCGGGCGCCTCCCTTTGTCCTTCACTGGTCAAATATGTAGGTATTTTGTTTGATTTCTTGCAGTTTTTTATTTTAGTGTGCAATTTCTTTATGACCATGATATTGTATGAAAATGATTTGAACTTTTTACGTTTCATTATTTATTGTCTTTAGATATTTTTAATAAATTTGAATTTAATTGGATAAAATTCGAACTTGAACTGCACCTGTACATTTAAAACTAATTTTAAACATTGGAAGAAAGATAACAAATAAAGTATTTACGTGCACTGAAACGAAAGTTTGGTAACTTCAAATGTGTGTCCGTGAAAATACAAACACACAACCTTAATTATAATTATGTAAAATTGATTTTGGAAACAGAAGATGCGGCCTCAATGCACATGCATGTAGCGTATCCAATTAATGAATATGTAGTTCTTTAATTCAGTATATGATCTAAATACATACTCAAGAAATTAAAAGCTATATTTTCAGCAATAGATGGGCATTTTTAATATATGTGTAGTTCAAATTTGATTTATTTCATTAAATTATTGTAAATGCATTAAATGGCCAAATATATCATATTAACCAAGATTAATCACAAATTTGATTGTAAAACTTGCAATGCCGTAAATTAAGCATAGAAATAGATTCAAGGGGAAATCTAAAAAAACAAATTTACCTTCAAACCTGACATTCCCTTCAAAATCTTGACACTTTCGCGGCGACTCTTCAATTTCTACATGAAGTGCATCAGATTTTTTTTTTGGTTAACTCCCTCAGATTTTACCACACTGTATGAGGGTCATATAATAACACCATGTCAAGTTTCATTTCTTTTAGATATCATTTGCATCTTTTGTTTAATTAAAAACATTTGGCTCATTCAATAGCTAGAGGGTCACTGCATGCTTTAAAAATGAAAGGATGTCGCGTTGCCGGTCTGACCCTTGATGAGTTCTATCCGTATCGTCAGCCCCAAAGAAGACAAGCTAGTCGCCCCTCCAGATTCTGGCAAGAAAAATGGGAGGATCTCGCGCTGCCTGTCTTTCCACGGGGCAGGATTGTTCATTTGTTCGACGATGAAGTCATGGATACTGCTTAGTGCTTATCTCTGAGAGGACCATACAAACTCAAACATCCATGCACGTGCTTAAATGATCTACTCGTTATGACCGATCGAGTGAGTACTGCAGATCCCCAATGGCCTCGGTGCGCTGTTCGGCCTCGTCCTCGCCTGCTACTACAGGCCGACACCGGCCGACTCGCCCAGGGCTCGAGGCCGAGCCATACGAGAGTGAGTCGAATTCTGTTTACGTTCTCGGTTTGGACGGTAAACCACCAACTGATTTTTGACTCACGCGAGAACGAAGTCCAGAAACCATCATACTACTCCCTCCTTAAGAGTATCTACAACCGGGCATCCTATATCTGTCTTATACGTTCGGGCATACCATCCGGTCACTGACCAGTCACCAAATACCGACCCAATCAGGACTCTGAAACGGGCCTCAAACTTCCGGGCTGACCGGTGCCCCTCATATTCGCCCCAAATGTAGGGCGAATATGAGGCGGTCCGGGCACGCCCGGGCGGGCCCGCCACGTCAGCCTGGCCCACCGCTGGCCCACCTCGACCCCACAAAACCCCCATATGGCAGAAACCCTAGCTCACTCCGCTCCGCTCCGCTCCCATTTCCCCAATCTGCCAAATCCCTGGCGCCGACGAGCATGTCCAGCACCGGCAGCCACTCTGGCGGCTGCTCCGGAGACGAGGAAGAGCTGGCGCTCCGTATCGCGCTCGAGCGTTTGCGGGTTGATACGGGCGACAGCTCCGGGTCTGGGTGACGCCCTTGTCGCCCGCCGCGCCAGCGCCGATGCCGATGCCGGCCCTTCCCGTCCCGCATGCGGATCTGCGAGGCCTGCCAGATCTGCTCCTCCGGCCCGAGGGCCTCCTCCACCTCCGGCTGTTGCTCCGCGCGGGTAGCGCTGCGTTCTAGTGCCCGCTGCCGACGCCGCGGATGAGGACTCCGGAGTCGGAGGCACGAGTTGCCAGCCGCGAGCACAGAGGGCTAGGGTGATGGCGGGCGGGTCCGATGGGTCTGCGCAGTCCATCAGCCGTCGCCGGGTGCCCGATGAGGAGGACCGTCTCTTTGAGTGGGCGTGCCACCGGTCAACGCCAAGCACCGGAGGCTCAACGCCAAGCAGCTCCGGCTCGGCATTGAGCAATCCGAGCCGGAGGCGACGGAGGGAGCGAGGGAGGCGGCGAGGGTGGCCAAGCTCAAGCGCCAGCAAGACCGCGTCGTCTGGCACTTGCAAGGCTTCATTGTCATCTCCGATTCCTCCTCCTCCGACGGGTTCGACGGCTCTGACATTGACCCACCTCCTGCAGCGGACTCCTAAAGCTACACCCGCGACCGGAAGGGCAAGGGCCTGCGCGGAAGTGGTGAAGATCCATCTTTATTTCAAGGTTTTTAGTTGTAGTTTGAACCAAGGTTGGAAAAAGCGGTAGGCGTAAGCGAGGCGGTTGGCCTTCTCCTAGTTCCTAGGCGGTGCCTAAGCACCCTAGGCACGGCCTAGGCGGTAATATAGTTTTTACTCGTAGTGTATTTGTGATTATTATATGGGTGTTGATATTAGTTTAGGGCATATAAATAAGTTAATTACCTTATACTACCATTGGAATATAACCCGTTTGGCATATACGTGTAGTATGTGGCATGCTTTCTTGTTTGGGTAGGCAATTCCTTGCTTGCCCTGCCTAGAGCTCCATTTATACCCAAGGCGAGGCGTTTGGCCATTGCCTAGCACCTAGGCGTGCCTAAGCGCCTCCTAGGCAATGCCTTTTTCAACAGAGGTTTGAACTTGTCTGTCGTATTATGTGTATTATGTGAACTTTGGCTATCTTTCAATGATCCGTCTGTGATCTTTTGATGAACCAATTGTGCACTTATTATGTCCACTCAAGATCTACATAGTGTTGCTCAACGTTGCATGATTTAGTATGAAAATAAAGGACGGAATATGAGATACGTGGGTGTGGAGACTCGAATGCAGGGAGTGCCCGGTCAGTGCCCACGAACACGCCCGAGTGCGTCCGCAGGCGTTTGAGAGGCCGGATTTGCTGAGACCGGCTGTAGATGCTCTAACGTCAAAGTCTCTGAAACGTCTTATATTTATATATTTATAAAGGGAGTACTTTGCATTGCATGAGTTTCGCTGTGACGGACCTTGACTAGTCGTAGAAACTTGAGTGGATCCTACTGCTCCGCTCCGCTCACAACGTGGCTGCTATCAACGGTCAAGTCTCACTCGACCACAAATCTAATTTATTGAACATTTTAATATATGCTACATACGAACTGAAAATAAATAAACAACCACATTAAAATGCACCGATATATATCTGAGACGGCAAAAGGTAAAACATATCCGTGAGCAGAGGAGTACTTTGCACTGAAAGAGTGTTGCTGCCGCGGACCTTGACTAGTCGTAGAAGGAAACTCAAGTGGATCCTACTACTGACTCCACTCCGCTCACCACGAGGCTGCGATCAATGGCCAAGTCTCACACGACGACCATTGGGTCGGACACGAGCGAGTAGCATGTGCCCGGCGGCTATTCCATGCTCGCGTCGCCAGATGATCAACCGATATACAAGCCCACACGAAGGGACCGCGCATCCGTTCCACTGGATGGAGTCTAACTCGGTCAGGCCGGGTGCGGTGCCACGTCAGGGATGAAGTCAGGCTATGGCGCTCCTCCATCGCCGGCGTGCGGCCGGCCACTAGCTAGAGCTTCCGTGCTCTTCTCTGACCCGTAACTGGACGTACCGAAACTTCAGAAGTCCAGATGCAGTGATGCGCACACGTACGTACCAAGGCCGGCTGTGGTGATCACGCTGACAGAAACCATTCATTGATCTGTTTTGCTAATGGAACGACAAGTCATTTTCTACCTTCCCACCACTGAAAAACCAAATTTGACATTGACAGTATACAAAAAAAATTTAGTATCAGCCGGTGTTAAGTTTTACCTGCATGCATGCATGAACGCGGAAATGTACCCCCTCCGTACCCGTGCATTTGTCATCTTCGGTTGTGTACCGCGACCAAGGCGAAGAGAAAAACGAGAAAACTAGCATGCAAAAAACTGACCACTACATGTTGTCCTTCGTAGTCTTAAGTCATTAAAGACATACACGCCCCCATACTCTTTATTCCGTTTTTCATGGCAAGAAACAGAGAACAAGATGGAGAGTTAATACTTTGCACCTAAATGTTTTGGGATTTACCGAGGGAGTACATAGCTTGCCGGGGGTTGACTTTGACACATGACACAGCTGGAGGGATGCATGAGATGTCTGCTCGTTGGTGATGCAAGTTGTCAACCCTGTGAGAAAGTTTCCGTGTTCCATGCATTCATGGGCTGGCGTTGACCCGTAATTTGCATATATAACTTGAAGAGTCGGCAACTAGCAGCACGTAGCGGATGGCTACCGTTCAAGCTGACCCATTAATTGCGTGGACTTCGAATCAAATGGATAAATTGCCGCAGGGAAGTCTGCCCTGAAAGGTCAACAATCATGACAACTCTCTTTTTTCATCTAAAATAAACTCTCTTTTTTTTTTCGAAACTTTCTTTTGGGTTAACGTCAAAGTAACTCTTGGTGCATAGTGGTACTAGCTAATTAAAAGGGTCCAAGAAAACTTCAAATGCTCTTACCTATTTTGGTTCGAAATAAATATTCTCCCGTTAGATCGATTAATTCAGAAGACATTCTTCAGAATTTGCATGCATCATGCATGACTACTGAACACCACGATTTGTGCATTCGGTGGAACATGCTAATTATGCGTGATTAGACGGCCATTGCAAGATTAGGCGGAGCTTAGTAGCTTCATCTGGCAGAAGCTAGCTTTCCGCGAAATGCTATGAGTAGCATGTGACGGAAGCTTGCTTTCCGTCAAAGTTGAGTAGCATTTGGCTGAAACTAGTAGCTTAGGTATTAAATAAATTATAAATCATAGTTGCTATTATTTTTAAGACGAACATTTTGGGTATAGGGTTGCTATTATTTTTTAAAAGATGCACATTTACGGTATAGGATTGGATAGATGGCTTCCATGTTCGGACATTAGTCCGGATCGATTTTAGAACAAATACCATGTTTTTTTTTGCGGGTTGGTGTTGGAGATACCCTTCCTTCTTTGCTAGTACGAGTTGGAGATCCGTCAACGGGAGTAGTCATCCTATGCTCGTCAATCTATGGACTTTACGAATCGGCCATCTATAGCCAAGCACAGTGGTCAATTACATTCTGGTTGGATGGGGCCGGCCGAGAAGTACCGTATACTTTTACTCCGGCAGTCTTGTCATCTACAAGTGGCCTAGTGCGTGTGAATATTGGGTGAGCCAACTGAAAATGTAGCTCGGACAAAGGAACCGCCCGCTTTCCATCTCACGCGAGGAGTACAGTATCAGGGACACCACCACGAGCAAATTAATGACTCGTTTAGCACTTGCATCCACGACAAGTCGCCGGCCGGCCACCAAATGGTGACAAGTGGGGCCTACTTCCACTCCACCATCCACAAGGCCTTTTTTTTTGAAATTCATCCACAAGGCTGCCGGCCGAGGCGACGTGACCGGCCGCGTCAGCCCCCATCGAGTTCCATGTGCAGGCAGCAACTGCATCTCCTGCTGTCTTTCTTCTTTGCGGTTTCGGTTGCATGCGTTAGGTCAACGCCGTTGACTTCCAAAATTCGTTGAGTTTCAAGTCCTGATGTGTTCAAACCGATTGGCGCCGCCATGCCGGTGCCTAACTTGACCTGCAAGGAACGAACGTTGGAAAGTCGCCATGCATGCAAGTGGCCAAACCCATCAGCTTCCATTCATGTCCATGAATTGACCCATGGCTTTGCATGCACCTATAGCTCTCTGGGAGTCAGCAGCTGGCCACTAGCAGCAGCGTACCGTTGAAACTGACCCAGAGTATGTATGAAAAAGTCACCACGAGGGAAGACCTTATTGATTTGTTGTTCTTCCCCTAGCGCTCGCGGCTAGGGTTTGGATCTCCTCTGGCGACTTCGTCCCCAGAGTATTGCGAGTCCGATCGATCAATTAATCCCTTCGATCGTCGCACCCTTCCCCTATCTCCAGCTATTCAAGCGGGAGCCCTAGAGCTTCCTCCTGGCTTTGGACTAGCGGGAGCCGGGTTTGATCGTAGGTGTCAGGACAGATGGATAAAGAGGAAGCCAACCCTACAAGGAGATCGTCCCATAGAGAGGAGGTGGAAGAACTTCTTGGAAAGCTTGAGCTCCATGAGGATGATGGGGATGAGTTCGTTTGGGAGGATGATGGGGATGAGTTCGTTTGGGAGGATGAGGAGAATCTACCGAAGGTGCAGGCTAAGTGGTTTGCGATTGCTAGGGTTCACACAACAAAGAGTTTTAGTCCTTCCGCGTTGTATGCGGATATGAGATCAGCATGGAATCCTGCAAGAGATGTGCGCTGGCGCATGATCGATACAAATTTGTTCACGGTGCAGTTCGGGTGTCTCGGCGACTGGAATACGACATTGACAAACGGACCTTGGTTGTTTAGAAATCAAGCAGTCATCATCCAAGAGTATGACGGCTACACGAACCCTAGATCGGTTGTGCTTGATAAGGTTGCTGTCTTGGCGCGAATTCTTGGTTTACCTGATCTTTACCTGAATGAACCAGTGATCAAGGGCATGTGCCGTAAACTGGGGCAGATTACGGAGGTACAGATCCAATTACCGGCAGGCTATATTGGAGCTTTTGTTGTGAGAGTTAGGGCTAACCTAGATGTAAACATAAGGTTGGAGCGTTTTGTCTCGATAACTCGTGGAGGCAAGAAGGACTGGTATATGGTCAAGTATGAAAAGATGCCTATTTTTTGCAATCACTGTGGCTTGCTTGGACACTGGTTTGAGGAGTGCGGAACCGGTGAGCATGATGTTTCTAAGTTTGAGTGGGCTGACTTCATTCTTGTGGATGAATGGAAGAGTAAACCGGTTGGGCCAGGATCCGGTAGGGGTGCAGTCAGAGGAAGAGGTGGCTCATCTCGGGGCCACAGACTTGGCAGAGAGGATGCATTATATACAAGATCGCAGAACCCTGATGGTATTCAACTTCAGAGCTGGAGACATAATAGTCTTTTCAACATGGGTACAGAAGGTGGTTCGATGGAAGTCGATGACCTGGCTGCTGCTCCAAATAATGTATCCAGTCAAGATGGTAGCTCTGAACTAAACATTCTTGGTAAGCGGACAGCGGCAGATGTGGTGTCAACACCCTGTGCGATGGATAGTTTGGCCTTAGTGCCGGTGGCTGCTGGAGGATCCATTGAAACACATCTTCGGAATTCCTTTGGGGAGGAAAAGGAGACAGATCAGTCTGATCTGTCCAATGCTAGTACCTCGCAGCACAATGCAAACAATAAGAAGTTGAGAGCTGATAGTGGAACCGTGGCTTCCCAGAACAATGTTAATTTGGCGGGCTCCCTAGAGGAGTGCTGCCCGACCCAATGAATGCTTTTAGTTGGAGCTGCCAGGGAGGGGGGAACTCCCGGACAGTTCGCGATCTTGCGACTTTGGTGCAGTCGCATTCCCCCAATTTTGTTTTTCTTTCTGAAACTAGACAAGCAGTAAGCAGGATGAGAAGGTTAAGGCAACGTCTTGGTCTACAAGGCTTTGGAGGGGTTGATAGCATTGGTACGAGCGGTGGACTAGCCTTATATTGGCATGAATCTTGTGAAGTTACAATACTTGGGAAAGATGATCGATACATAGATGTTGCTGTTAAAACTGAACCCAATGGCACTCCATGGAGATTGACTGGAGTTTACGGTCAGCCAAGAGTTGAGGATCGTCATCTTATGTGGGATACATTGCAAGGCCTAAAAGCGGTGTCAGATTTACCGTGGTTAGTTATCGGAGACTTTAATGAAGCCATGTGGGGGTTTGAGCATTTTTCCATTACACCACGGCCTGAACAACAAATGATAGCCTTTAGAGATGCTCTTATGTTTTGTGAGTTGGCTGACCTTGGTTTTGTTGGCGTCCCATATACTTATGATAATATGCGTTCAGGTAGGGCAAATGTGAGAGTCCGTCTTGATAGAGCAGTGGCTTCAAACTCCTGGAGGAATCTGTATGCTTTTCATACAATACACCACTTATAGCCTCTCCTAGTTCCGATCATGTTCCTTTGTTGCTGAAGGGTGAGGCAGACCATCTTGTTCCCAAGGCCACGGGAAAGAGGTATGAGATTTTTTGGGAGAGGGATGCAAGCCTCCATGAAGTGGTTCGCAAAGTCTGGTCGGCTTTTGGTGTGATGGACGACCTGGGGCAGGTGAGTACTGCCCTTCGGAGTACCATGTCTACATTAAGGAGATGCATTAGTAAAAAATTTGGAAACGTATCCAGAGAAATAAATAAGTCTCGGTCAAGGTTAGAAGAACTTATGAGAATGAATGCAGACAGACTGGAAATTAGAGAAGCGTCGGATAAACTCAATGATTTGTTGTATAAAGAGGAAATGATTTGGCTCCAGAGATCGCGTATTACTTGGCTCAAGGAAGGTGATAGGAACACAAGGTTTTTCCAGAGCAAGGCAGCGTGGCGAGCTCGGAAAAATGGAATTAAACAATTATTTTATGATAATGGTAATCTGCATACAGATTCTCATGAAATGAGGGTCTTGGTTTCTGCATACTTCAAGTCTATATTTACACCAGATCCAAACCATGATTCTACACCTGTCTTGAATTTATTTAATCCTGTTATATCAGCCGAGAATAATGCAAAGCTTCGTAGTGACTTCTCTGATCAGGAGATTTCAGATGCACTCTTCCAAATTGGCCCCCTAAAGGCACCGGGGCCCGATGGATTTCCTGCTAGATTCTTTCAGAGGAATTGGGACAGTCTAAAGGAAAATATTATCAAGGCAGTAAGAGAGTTTTTTAGGACAAGTATTATGCCAGAAGGTGTGAATGAAACCTCCATTGTAGTTATTCCGAAAATTGCAAACCCCTGCAAAGTTTCCGATTTCCGCCCTATTAGCTTGTGCAATGTCATCTACAAGGTGGTCTCTAAGTGTCTTGTGAATAGGCTTAGGCCTCTTCTAGACGACATTATTTCTCCTGAGCAGAGTGCTTTTATTCAAGGAAGGATGATCATGGATAATGCCTTGATTGCTTTCGAGTGTATCCACTACATTAAGTAGGAAAAAGATCCCACAAGAAGTTGTTGTGCTTACAAATTGGACCTGTCTAAAGCATATGATAGGGTGGATTGGAGCTTCTTGAGGAAAATGATGCAAAAGTTGGGGTTTTCACATCGATGGATTGACTGGATAATGACCTGTGTCACATCGGTGCGATATTCTGTTAAATTAAATGGGACCCTCTTAGATTCATTTGCACCGTCGCGTGGGCTACGACAAGGTGATCCTCTCTCCCCATTTTTATTTTTGTTCGTTGCTGACGGTCTCTCTGCACTACTGAGGAACAGGGTGGATACGGGAAATATTACACTAGTTAAAATTTGTCGAAGGGCACCTGGTATCTCACATCTCTTATTTGCGGATGATACTCTTCGGTTCCTCAAAGCCTCTCGTGAACAAGCTCAAGAAGTTAAGTCATGTTTGAATATGTATGCGTCTGCCACAGGACAGTTGTTAAACTATGATAAATGTTCAATCTTATTTGGGGATACATGCCCGTTACTCGTTCAAGAGGAAGTAAGAGAAGTCCTAGCTATCCCAATTGCGGGCTTTGAGGAGAAGTACTTGGGTCTACCAACTCCGGATGGGCGTATATCAAAAGGCAAATTCAAAATCTTCAAGCTCGACTTCTGAAAAGGCTAATCCAATGGGGAGATGGTCATTTGGCTCAACCTGGTAGGGAAGTGTTGATAAAATCAGTTGCACAAGCATTGCCCAGTTATATTATGGGGGTCTTTAAGCTTCCTTATTCAGTTTGTGATGATCTAACTAGCTTGGTTAGAAACTTTTATTGGGGAGCGTCAGAAGGCAAGAGGAAGGTCCACTGGAAGGTTTGGCCAAAAGCTGCAGCAGCCTAAGTGTAAAGGGGGTGCCGGGTTTCGAGATTTCCGTATTTTTAATCAAGCACTATTGGCCCGCCAAGCATGGAGACTAATCACAAAGCCGGAGTGTCTGTGTGCTCAACTGTTGAAGGCTCGCTATTATCCAAGTGGGAAGTTGGAAGATAGCTTCTTCTACGTGGACAGCTATTTCTCATGGTCTAGATCTTCTAAAAAAGGGATTGATATGGAGGATCGGCAACGGTCAGAGTTCCGTATCTGGCGTGACAATTGGATACCGAGGCCTTTTTCTTACAAGCCAATTTCTTTACAGGGGAGATGCCGTATGAGATATGTATCACAACTCCTGAATGCCAATGGATCATGGAATGGTCAACTTTTATGTTCAATCTTTCTGCCATGTGATGTCTTGGAGATTTTGAAAATTTGAGCATCCCCGAGACAGGGTACGGATGTACTAGCTTGGGGGCCAGGAAAATTTGGTGTTTTCACAGTTAAATCTGCGTACGATATGGCGTTTGATGAGTCATGCCGTGAGATTGCCCAAGGCTCTAGTTCTGCACCAGAGGGGAGGCGGGCCTGCTGGAAATTTATTTGGGGAGGTATGTCTACACCAACGGTTAAAAACTTTGCCTGGAGAGTTGCTATAAATTCACTTCCAACCTAGCAGAATAAATATAAGAGAGGACTAGAAACTTCAGATGTTTGTCCTGTTTGTGGTACTGAGCCTGAGGATAGTTTCCATGCACTATGCCGATGTCCACTAGCAGTCCAGCTCTGGGACTGTATGAGGGAAGTGTGGCGCTTGCCGAATCTTAAGGAAGTAATTAACACTGGTGTAGAATGGCTACTGGATGTCTTGTATCCATTGGGAGATGTTCAACGAACCATGGTTTTGTTTACCTTTTGGAGAATATGGCATAACCGTAATGAGGTGACACACAACAAGACCCCACCACCGATGGATACATCCAGACGTTTTTTGTGCAGTTACATGGACTCCTTGATCGCAATGGCCCAAGACTATGGTTGTGATCCTGTGAAAGGTAAAGTTGTATTATCTTATGCTCCAGTTGTGAAATGTACGCATGAAATACCAGATGGTACACATCCTACAAAGTGGTCACTTCCACCCGTTGGTTGGGTCAAACTTAATACGGACGGATCATGGACGGAGGACGGTAAAGCTGGAGTTGGTATGGTGCTTCGTGATGATCGTGGCAATATCATCTATTCATCCTGCAGGGAACTCTTCTCATGTCGAGATGCCTTAGAAGCAGAAATAAGTGCATGCATGGAGGGTTTATCTCTAGCCATTCAACGTTCGGATCTCCCAGTTTGCATTGAGATGGATTCGATACTAGCGGTGAACATGTTGAATGACAGTGGCATGAACAGGTCTGTTTATGCGGCGCTGGTGAAGGAGATCATGCATTTGAAGTCTCTTTGTATGACTCGTATTACTCATATCAATCGTGGTCAGAACCGTGTAAGTGATTTCCTAGCTAAATTTGCTAGACTGGTAGTAGAACTGTAGTTTCCTTTTCTAAAAAAAGTAGAACCGTAGTTTGGTTGGGCTCTGGCCTCCAAAAAGTCATTGAGTTATGTAAGAAGGATTGTACGGTTGATGCTTGAGTAATATAAGTTTTTACCCGCAAAAAAAAAGTCAGCACGAAACGTCAACCGTCTAAGAACCCAAGGTGTGCCTCCCAAGCTAGCTAGCGAACCAACGTAAAAACGATGACAAGGAGAGCTTGAAAAGTTCAAATACTAGCTCTTTCGTGTGTTCCTCCGTTACATTCCGGTCGTCTCATGGTCAAATTAAGTTCGTTTGAATTGTACAATTGTTGCTTCTGGGTAGAATATCCTTCTCACGGTATTGCTACTGAGAGAAGTACACCGCCCTTACGGAGGCTTGGCATGCATCCTCACCATCGAACATTCGATCAATTAATCTTTGTGAGCGACCTGCTCTCCAATAGTCCAACGGCTACAAAGAGATCGGCTTCTCAATTGGACATCCTTTCTACAAACGGAACTACTCCACGCACGATACTTGTGCATGACCTTTGCACGACGGGTGAATCCAGCAGCAGATGGCTTTTTCAATCATATGCATGTGCGTCTAGATTTCAGTATCGTGTGTGAATCGTGTGTTTTCTGTCATGTGCATAGCACGACTCTTCTACAAATAGTACTACCTTCGTCTGAGTTTGTTACTAGTCTTCATTGTAGCTTTGGTCAAATTTTGACCACGCATTTGAGCAATAAAATGTCTTTTCATGTTAGTAAATATTACATTGTTGGATTCATATTTGAACATAATTTCCAATGATATTAGTTTTGTTGCGTATAACTTAGAGCATCTACAGCCGAACTTGGCAAATCCGGTCCCTCAAATGCCGCAGACGCATCCGGACGGGCCCTCATATTTCGTTCCGGGCATCCAGATCTCTCAAAACCGGACTCTCAAATCCATGCAAATACATGCACGTCGATCGTGCAACACAATGTCGCACGTAAATAGCTATTGTTGGTATCAAGCATAGATAACGTTTATATAAAGTTTATTTGAAGTGCCAAACTCAAACATTGCCTCCTTGGTTGCCATTGTGGATCCACATGTGCTCCAAAAGATCATTGAGTAGTTGCGTGTGCACCTGCCGATCTTGAAGGTTCTGATGCATCTGCAGAAAGTTTATAAGTTGAGCCGCATCTTGATTTTCCGGGATTTCAACTTGTTCTTCGGGTGCTTCAAAATCACGGATTTGGGCTACACCATCACCCTCATCCTCGACAATCATATTGTGCAGAATAACACAATATACCATCACCTGCCACAAAGTTTATGATTCCCACATCATTGCAGCGCTCCGCACAACTCCCCAACGAGCCTGAAGCACACCAAATGCCCTCTCCACGTCTTACCTAGCTGCTTCCTGCATTGTTGCAAAGCGGCTCTGTTTATTGCCACACGTCTCGGATATGGTCTTCACAAACGCCGTCCACTGAGGATAGATACCATCGGCAAGACACTACCCCATGTTGTACTCCCGGCCATTGACGGTGTAGTTGCACGGCGGTGATTCTCCATTGCAAAGCCTCCTGAACTTCAGAGATCGTTGAAGCACATTGATGTCATTGTGAGAACCGGGCATTCCAAAGAAAGCCTCTCTGGTGTGACCTTGATACATTCCCCGCAGACC
This sequence comes from Aegilops bicornis, assembly GCA_021605145.1. NCBI lineage: Eukaryota > Viridiplantae > Streptophyta > Magnoliopsida > Poales > Poaceae > Aegilops > Aegilops bicornis. The sequence continues at coordinate 818,010,456 of CM038675.1, forward strand.
TTTGGGGCAGGTCTTCCATTGCCAATGCATGCAATCAATTGATCCGAGCATTACTGGAAACCCCGTTGCCTCTCCAATAGGCAAAAACTTCTTGTGTCATGCGTATTTGGTTCTCTGAGATACTCAGGTCCAAACACCTCAACGACGGCGCAGGCAAATTTGACAGTAGTCTTCAGGCACGTGCTCTCCCCCATCCTGACCATCTCACCAACAACATCTGCAGCAGTACTAAGATCAAGCATCCTCAGAGAAGCCGTGCACTTCTGCTTGCCCGGGAAATAGAGTTGGCCACAGCAATCCCTTCTGAGCTTTAAGTAGTCGTCGTGTGCCTCCACTCCCCCCAAATGCACACAAACAATGGTTGTCGCATGCGAAAACGGCGACGAAACCATGGATCATCCGTGAAAGTAGGTGTGGGAGCAAAATAGTCATTGTACAGTAGCTTTGCTCCGGACACCCTGTCCTAGTTGATCACTCTTCTCCCTTTGGTTGAGCCCTATGAGGTTGAGAATATGCTTCACTTGCCGGCCCATTTCCCCCTAACATGCTCATGAGCATGATCGTTCCCACTTCTTCGTCCGAATCAGACGAATCGAAGAACTCATCTTGAATCATTTGGTCATGCTCCGTCGGTCCATACTCCTCATCTGACGAAGTATCAGAATCCATCATTTACCTAACAAAATCACAATAATTTCAGTCGGTTAATGTGTCGAACACATCAAGCGCAAGGCGGAGCCGGAGAGTTGTCGGACGTACCATGGTGGTGTCCGGCCGGCGACGACATCCCCCGCGGCGAGGACGGGAGTGCTCTTCCGAATCCGACGACAGAGAGCCTAGGAACGGCTGCGGAGCGGGTGCAGCGGCGGAACGCGAGACAGACGACGCGGAGGAGGAAGAAGAGAGGATATAGCAAATGGATCTGGCTGGTCTACGAGATGGATTTGGTGCAATTTCACGTGGGGTCGGGCTGTCAGGTCCGACGTGGCGGGCGTGTCCTGGCGCCCCCCATATTTGGGTTGGATATGAAGGGTGCCGTTCAGCCTGGGCGTTTCAGGGCCGTTTGAGGGGCTTATCTGGGTCAAAAGATCGTGACCGGATGGCCCGCCCGGGCGTATAAGGCGGATTTGAGAGGTCCGACTGTAGATGCTCTTATATTTTAACAATCAAACTCATGGTCAAAATATGACTCACTACTCTCTCCATTCCTATACACCTTTTAGAGATTTCATTATAGACTACATATTAAGAAAAATGAGTGAGTCTACACTCTACAGTATTTTTATATACATCCGAATGTAGTCCATAGTGCTTGAAAAGGTCTTATATTTAGGAATGGAAGGAGTAGCTAGCAACTGCATGTGTATATAGTGGTTTTTTACATGTTCATGTAGCTAGGCATGGTATAAATGCATGGAGCATAAAGTGATCTTGTCAGAACGTGATACGCTTACGGTACTACTCCCTCCGTTCCGATTTACTCGTCGTGATTTTAGTTAATTAAACTAAAATCACGACGAGTAAATCGGAACGGAGGGAGTAGTTAGCATGTGCGCGAAAAGCTTAGCGCTGTGGCATGAGAATCACAAGCTTCGCGTGCTCAGAAATGGAGTATACATATGGCGCCCGACCGGGAAAGATACATCCGTACATGAGAGGCCAGGGACTAGTTAACATTTTGTATCTCGTGCCTGAGCATCATGGCCAGGTTATATGTATCTGGATAACTGTTAATTAGAGGTACTGGTGGAAAAACAGGCTTTCGTCCAGCCCCATAAGTCGCGAAGCTGTAGGAACCGCGACTAATGGGACCTTTAGTCGCGGTTCTGGAGGTGAACCGCGACCAAAGGCCTGGGCCTGTGGCGCTCGGTGGCCAGCTGGCGACGTGAGGTCTTTAGTCGCGGTTTGCCAGGACAACCGCGACTAAAGGTTTTCGGCACCTTTAGTCACGGTTTGCCGTGCCAACCGCAACTAAAGCCCCTCCCCTATATATACCCATCCAGCAGCCAACACTTAGTCATTTGGAGCCATTCTCTTCACAAGTGGGTGTAGGTTTGCTTTTGGTTCCTCTTATGCACATAAGGTGTTTGATGAAATGCCCCAAGAGCATGAAACAAACATGACATGAAGTGTTGGAGCCACACTCCTCGATCATGTTAGCAACTTGATGAACCTTTGATGTGTCATTGATAAAATATGCATGTGTGTAGTTCATTGTTTAATTTATATTGTTTGTAGCTAGTTAGTTTAACAAATGCATGATGGTTAATTATATATTTTATATTATAATAATGCAGATGAATCGGCAATGGATGTACGGTAACCGACTCTCCGGCGAAGTTCACTACGGGTTTGAAAGATTTCCTCGTAGTGGCTAATGCGAACAAGCCGGGGGTTTTGTTATCTGTCCATGTGTTATCTGTAAGAATCAGAAGGGTTACTCTTCCTCAAGAGATGTTCACATGCATCCGCTTCGGCACGGTTTCATGCCAAGCTATAATTGTTGGACCAAGCATGGAGAAAGAGGGGTTATAATGGAAGAAGATGAAGAAGGGGATGATTTCATCGATGAAAGCTATCTTGCTCATTTCGGTGATACTTTCATGGAGGATGCTGAAGGTGAAGGGAAGGTGAAGAAGAGGCACGTGATGATCCGTTGATGATCTTGGTCGGACCATTGCTGATGCACGGAGACGCTGCGAAACTGAAAAGGAGAGGGAGAATTTGGATCGCATGTTAGAGGATCACAGAAAGGCGCTGTACCCGGATGCGATGATGGTCTGAAAAAGCTGGGCTGCACAATCGGATTTGCTGAAATGGAAGGCAGAGGCAGGTGTAGCTGACTCGGCATTTGAAAACTTGCTGAAAATGTTGAAGAATATGTTTCCAAAGGATAACGAGTTGCCCGCCAAAGACGTCTGAAGCAAAGAAGGTTGTCCGCCCTCTAGGTTTAGAGGTTACGAAGATACATGCATGCATCAACGATCGCATCCTCTACCGCGGTGAATACGAGAATTTGAATGAATGCCGGTATGCACTGCATTGCGTTATAAGATCGAGAGGCGATGACCCCGGTGACGATGTTGAGGGCCGTAAACCGGGAAGAGGGTTCCCGCCAAGGTGATGTGGTATGCTCCTATAATACCACGGTTGAAACGTCTGCTCAGGAACAAAGAGCATGCCAAGTTGTTGCGATGGCACAAAGAGGACCGTAAGTCGGACGGGGAGTTGAGACACACCGCAGATGGAACGCAATGGAGAAAGATCGACAGGATGGTTCAAAGATTTTGCAGCCGACGCAAGGAACATAAGATTTGCTCTAAGTACGGATGGCATGAATCCTTTTGGCGAAAGCAGAGCTCCAGCCATAGCACCTGCCCGTGACTCTATGCATCTACAACCTTCCTCCTTGGTTGTGCATGAAGCGGAAGTTCATTATGATGCCGGTGCTCATCCAAGGTCCGAAGCAACCCGGCAACGACATCGATGTGTACCTAAGGCCATTAGTTGATGAACTTTTACAGCTGTGGGGTGGTGTCCGTGTGTGGGATGAGCACAAACAAGAGGAATTTGACCTACGACGTTGCTAAGCCAGAACCATCAACGATTGGCCTGCTCTTAGTAACCTTTCAGACTGTCAAATAAGGGATACAATGCATGCACGCATCGCTTACATGAGACTGAAAGTGTACATTTGCCAAATTGTAAGAAGAACGTGTACCTTGGGCATCGTCGATTTCTTCCGAAAATTCATCCAAAGAAGAAAGAAAGGCAAGCATTACAACGGCAAGGCAGATCACCGTCAAGCTCGCGGAACGACCGGTGCCGAGGTATTTGATATGGTCAAGGATTTGAAAGTCATCTTTGGAAAGGGCCCCGGCGGACAATCAGTTCCGAAGGGAGCTGACGGGCACGCAGCCATGTGGAAGAAGAAATCTATATTCTGGGAGCTAGAATATTGGAAAGTCCTAGATGTCCGCTCTCAATCGACGTGATGCACGTTACGAAGAATATTTGCGTGAACCTCCTAAGCTTCTTGGGCGTGTATGGGAAGACAAATGATACAAAGGAAGCACGGCAGGACCAGCAACGTTTGAAAGACCACGATGACCGCATCCGGAATGGTTTCAAGGTCGTGCCAGCTACGCTCGACCAAAGAAGAGAAGGTCATCTTTTTGAATGCCCGAGCAGTATGAAGGTCCCGTCTGGATTCTCGCCCAATATAAAGGGAATAATAAACATGGCGGAGAAAAAGTTCCAAAACCTGAAGTCTCACGACCGCCACGTGATTATGACGCAATTGCTTCCGATTGCTTTGAGGGGCTCCTGCCGAAAATGTTCGAGTAGCCATTGTGAAGCTATGTGCATTCCTCAATGCAATCTCTCGAAGGTAATCAATCCAGAAGTTCTACGACGGTTTCTGATCGATGTGATCCAATGTCTTGTCAGTTTCGAGTTGGTGTTCCCGCCATCCTTCTTCAATATTATGACGCACCTCCTGGTTCACCTAGTCGAAGAGATTTTCGTTCTCGGTCCTGTATTTCTACACAATATGTTCCCCTTCGAGAGGTTCATGGGAGTATTAAAGAAATATGTTCGTAATCGTGCTAGGCCAAAAGGAAGCATCGCCAAGGGCTATGGAAATGAGGAGGTAATTGAGTTTTGTGTTGACTTTGTTCCTGACCTTAAGCCGATTGGTCTTCCTCGATCATGCACGAGGGGAGACTAAGTGGAAAAGGCACGATCGGAATGAAATAAACGATATGTATGGACGGCCATTCTCCGATGAAGCACACCACCTGTCTTGACCAATTCCAGCTTGGTGGCTCCGTACTTTGAGAAACACAAGAATATTTTACGCTCGACAACCCGGGAAGCCTGAATCCTGGATTAGGAAGGCCCACATGGAGACTTTCGGCAGTTGGTTGAGAAAACATTTAATGAATGACAATGATGTTGTAGATCAGCTGTACATGTTGGCCAAGACACCATCTTCGACTATAACGACTTTCCAAGGGTACGAGATAAATGGGAATACATTTTACACGATCGCCCAAGATAAAAAGAGCACCAACCAAAACAGTGGTGTCCGCTTTGATGCAGCAACCGAGAATGGGCAAGAGGTCACATATTATGGTTACATAGAGGAGATATGGGAACTTGACTATGGACCCTCCTTTAAGGTCCCTTTGTTCCGTGCAAATGGTTCAAGCTAACAGGAGGTGGGGTAAAGGTGGACCAGCAATACGGAATGACAATGGTGGATTTCAACAATCTTGGTTACCTTGACGAACCATTCGTCCTAGCGAAAGATGTCGCTCAGGTTTTCTATGTGAAGGACATGAGTAGCAAACCGAGGAAGCGGAAAGATAAGAAAACGATCAAGACATCATGCGATGATCCAAAGCGCCACATTGTTCTTTCAGGAAAAGAAACATCGTGGGAGTGGAGGACAAGACAGACATGTCAAGATTATAATATGTTTGCTGAAATTCCGCCCTTCAAAGTGAACACCGACCCAAGCATTAAGTTAAATGATGAGGATGCTCCATGGATACGGCACAATCGTAAGCAAGCAGGGACACAAGGGAAGAAATGATGTGTAATAATTTATTGTACCAAACTTTGTTGAATGGATCATGTGAATTATATTACCCGCGATGTGTTTGGTGTCCATTTTCGAATGATTCGAGATACCACTGATGATACATGAAATTTGGAGTGATTTAGTCATACTCCTGCCTAGGCGTATAATATGCATACTCGTAGTCTTCATAGCCGCCATTCGTCGTTGTACTTGGTAGTCGCCGCCTTCTAAGTTGCCGCCGCCGCCGCCGCTTTGTCGTCGGGCGGCGCTCGTGGCTCGAATCGAGGGTAGCGCGGCGGGGATATCGCCGCCGTGATGTAGTCCATGACGCTCTGCAGAGTCCGCCATACCACCATAGCCGACGGCCGCCTCGTGGAAGTTCCCAGGAGGCAGACCGTCCTCCTCATACTGGCGGCGCCCTCTCACGCCGATTGATGAAGAAGGCGTCCCAAGTATGCTGGTTATCGGGATGCCGGGGATTCATCCGCTGCTCCAGCGTGAGGTCGAGGTAGTAGTGGTTCGTGATGGCCGCCCGGCAGTACCACTCGAGGGACGGGAGGGACTGCACGCCGCCGGGCGCTTAGGCTCCAGCCGGTGGGGACGCGGTAGCCCGGTGGACAAGGGTAGTTCGAGGCGAAAGCTCCTCCACCTGCTGGTAGGTTAGAGTGGGTGCGGTGGAAGCCATGAGAGTGATGAGAGATTGTAGAGATGTGATAATGCTGGCCAAGCCGGGCTACATATATGTAGTGCAGAAATGGCGGAAAAATGGGAGCGGGAAGACAGGAGGCGGGAAGAAAGTGGCGGAAGAAAGAGGCGGGAAGACAGGGAAGAAATGGCGGGAAGAAGAGGAATCCAGAGCTGGTCATCTAACCTTTAGTCCCGGCTGGTTGGTGCAACCGGGACTAAAGGTTAGACAGACGCGTGGGTATCGCCTGACATACTGTCGGAGGAACAAGACAAAGCAGAAGCGGCGCCGTGCCTATAAAAGGAGCATCGATACGCTGAAGATAGAGGCGTGAAGAAATGGCGGGAAGACATAGGCGGGAAAGAATCAAGGGAAGATCGGGCCGAAGAACTTGTGGGAAGACAGAGGCGGCCGGAAGAACTTCTCTGAATTTTTGATATATTATTTGTATTTTTAGAATTTTGAAATGAATTAGTTCTATTTTTCTGAATTTTTTGATATATTATTTGTATTTTAACATATTGAATTGAATTAGTTTTATTTTGACATATTATTTGTATTTGCCTCGTAGGGTTTGGAGACGGTTCAGTAGATACAAAGGACGTAGAACTTTATATGCATTAAATTATGTATGGAAACTTGTTCAAAATTGTATATGGTCATCCGATGATATTGAATATATATTGTATATTCCTCTTGAATTCTTTTGGTTCTAATTTCAAATTTGTTTGAAATTGTACATTCATATGCATGTATGTAGTACCGTAGAATATGTGAAACTCCTTCAAAATTAAAATAAAGCACAAAAGAAATAAAACAATACAAATTAAACAGAAAACAATACAAATTAAAAAGAAAACAATACAAATTAAACAGAAAACAGGTTTTCAAATTTGAAAACTAATGGCACTAACAGAAAGTTTATAATTTTTCTAAAACTAAAAGCAAAAAGAATTAAAAAATAAAGCAAAAAACAACAAAAAATAAATAATAATGCAGAAAACAAAACAAAAAACTGGAAAAAAATAGTGCCGCCCTCGGACCCCACGGCCTGAATACGACTAGAAACCCTACATGGGCAGGATTCAGGCCCGCAGGAGGCCAAGTAGGCCCACAGTGCACATAGCTAGTGATGATTAGGCCGAAGCCTAGTGAGAGGAGCTCGAGAGGGTGGCGCAGGCGCTTATAAACCACTCTCGAGCTCTCTCAACTAGCGAGGTGGGACTAAACTTTGGGCGTGAGGCAGCACAAGGCCTTTGGTCGCCAAAAACCCTTTAGTCGCGGTTGGGCGGGCGACCCGCGACTAAAGGGTACCTTTAGTCATGGGTCTCGCCGCCAACCGCGACTAAAGGGGGGCGGAACGCAAAAAACTCAAAAAACCCTTTAGTCAGCGGTTGGGCAGGCGACCCGCGACTAAAGGTACCTTGCTAATCATGAGTCTCGTGCCAACCCGCGACTAAAGAGGCTATAAATACAAGGCTCCGATTCTGCGCTTTGTTCGTCTCTGCGCGCCCTCGGCGCGCCCGCCCGTCGCCCTCGCCCTCGGCGCCGCCCGCCGTCGCCCTCGCCCTCGGCGCCGCCCGCCGTCGCCCCTCGCCTACAGCGCGCCGGCGGCCTCGGTCTGCCGCCTCGCTCGACCGCCCTCAACGCGCCCGGACCGGCCTCCCTCGCCCACAGCAGCGCGCCGCCTCGCCCTTGTCGCGGCTGCGCTCCGGCCAGCCCTTCATGCGCCGCGCACGGCCGACTGCCTCTGCCCGCGCTCACGGCTGCCCATGCGCGCCCCAAGCCGTCCTTGTTGTGCCGCGCGACGCCCTCCGCCGTCCGCCGTGGCTACCCCTCCCCGGCACTAGTTAAAAATTGTTGACTATGACATGTGGCCCTCACTCTAATAAAATGTTTTTATAAATAGTTAATTTGTTAATAAAAACTGTTAACTAAGTTGTGTCAATGACAGCAGGACCCACTCAGAAGCTTGACCCAGTCAACAGCCCTGTTGACTGCTGACATCATGCTGATGTCATAACCCTGTTTTCCTTTTATTTAAATCTGTTAAGTCCAAATAACTGTTTAAAACTTTGAAAAATCATATTAAATAAACCGTAGGTCGGATCAAAAACTTTATACATGAAAGTTGCTCGTAACGCATTTAGACGAACCCGAATACGCTACCCACATACATGTCGATGCCTCTAACTATCTGAACATGGAACTTTCCTCCGGTCTTCTATCCGACATTAGTCCTAACCGGAAAACATTCCCGTTGAATCCCCTTCACCTTTATCGTAGCCATATGTTAGGTCACTCCCGGCACATCATATTGCCACGTTCTGCTTTGTGATGATATGCTTGCTGTATATTTACTGTTTTTCCCCCTCTTCTCTCCGGTAGACCCCGAGACCAATGCCGCCCCTGTGATCGACTACGTCTGTTGTCCTCGCAAAATGACATTCGTGAAGACGTGGTTGTCTGTTGTCCTCGCCTCCCTCCGTGTGTGTTGTCCTCGCCTCCCTCTCCGTGACGCTGGCTGCGTCGCCGCCCGTCTCGCGCTCTACCGCGACACCCTCTCCCACCCCTTCCTCGCCTCCTTTTGCCACCGCCTTTCGCCACCGCCACCGCCACCACCCCTTCTTCACTTAATTAATTTGTTTTTACTACATGTTTTCAGGATCGACATAATGGCGGACGATAGAGCTGACCCGATTATGGACAACTATGATCCGGACGGTGAAGCACATATGTTCGGCATCATAAACGGCGATATTCTATATGTGCCGACCGGAGAAGAAGAAGATGATATCTCTTCTTATCTGAACCTTGACGGTGAAGATGAAGGGCGCCACAAGCAAGATGATGCCGAACAAACGTCGATAAACGATCTTCAAATGGAAGTAGCAACCACCTCCGCGCCGAGGTATATATATACATTGAGCCTCCGGTGATACAAACTAACTGATTTGAATAAATATGTGTGTACTAACGCAGCGCGACTCTCTTTCTTATTTTAGCCCTCGGCCGGATCGTCAAACAATCGAGTACGCCGTCAAAGCGTGGGCGCAACCAAGACGATGAAACAAGGAGAAACATGCACCATCGAGGTTGTCGACAAGGTAACCGGCAGCCGGCTGGAGCCCCGCAAGAACGCCACCAAGTTTGTCACCAATGCGGAGCCATTGTTAGAGACAACGTCTCGATCACCGCCCAGAGTGGAATGAGCCAAAGAAGGCACAAATTGATGGTTTCACTTTTGTCGATAAGAGAACAAAAAAGATTGCTTCAAGAAGCTTATGGAACATTTCGTTCTACCTCCGGAATACAACAAATTCGATGAGGAGGGTAACAAGATTGAGGAAAACAAGGAGAGGAGGAGGCTAGTCAAACAGTTCGCTCTTCATAAGATGGCCGACGCATTCAAAAATTCAAGCAAAATCTAGCCCATGACTTTGTCAAGCAGAACAAGACTCGGATTTCAAAGGACAATATGAGAAACTGAAACATGATTGGCCAGAATTTGTGAAGCAAAAGAAATCGGAGCAGTTCATTCAAATATCGAAAAAAATAAGGAAAATGCGGCTAAGAAGGAGTACAATCATGTTATGGGGCCAGGAGGGTATCGCATTTGGGTGCCTAGGTTGGAGAAGATGGAGAACGAGCTGAGGGCGCGAGGAATCCGTCCAGCACGGAGGGATGGGACCCAAGGGCCAAAAGCTGGTGGTACGGGCATGGGGAACGCTGAACCCGGAGACAGGGGAGTGTGTTTACCGGGGCAAATTAATTAAACCCACCCAAGCCCTTATTGACGCAATGAAGGATGCTCAACAGGGAAGATCAAGTTCAACAGAGAGAACGACGCGCTGACAAAAGCCCTCGGGAATCCTTAACACGGAGGGCGTGACGAGGCATGGGGCACATTCCGTGGAAAATAGGGTTCCCCGTAACGATGACCCGTGACGGTTCTGAAGCCGTAAGAGAAAGATGGATCGGGAATCAGATGTTGTGGCCGTTGGCATCGGAAATGGATGTGATGAAGAAAACCATGAGTGTACTAGTAGCCTAAAGAGATGCAGCTCGGTGCAGCATGAAGATCATCCAGCGGATCTCGGAAGCCAGCAGCGGAGAAGCAGCGTGGCTTCCACGGAGGCCCACCGGCTGGTGCAGATGCACCGACGATCGAAATTACTGCACCGGAGCCTCCGGTGGTCGAAATTACTGCACCGAGCCTCCTCGCTACCCGTGGGCGATATAAAGGAGATGAAAGAATGTCATCTGTATTATCCTATCGGGAACATGTCCATGAAGGTAGCCATCGGCAGTGCTTTACCATGTTTATTCGAGCACTCCACCACAACAACCCCATTCAAGATGGCTATGCTCGTGTCACGGTGGAGGACATAGTCCAAGGGTTTGAGGACACGGAGATTGACATTGCTACACGAAGGGAGAGAAGACTTGGAGATGTCAAGCGCCATTTCATTCTATGGCAAAAGAAGTTTATCAAGTTTCTGTGCGAGGCGCCAAGGACAACAAGTCCACCCGCCTACGGTGGTGGTGGTGGCGGTGGCGGTGGTGGTGGTGGTGGTGGTGGTGGCGGTTCACCTACACCTCCGCCACACGCCAGCCGACGCCGCCCCAGTCCACAACGTCCGGCGGGTGATCAGCCGCCGCCCCGATCCTCGTCCGGCGGGTGATCGACGCCGCCTAATCCACCTCCGCAAAGAAGTAGAAGCAGTCCTGGATTATTAACCCGGACCCTTATGTACCTAAGACCACAAAGGTACCGGAGCCATCATCAAGCCTCTCCCCACAAGGCCTTGGGAACGTAGTGCCGAGGAAGTCGACGCTGACGCTGCTGCTGATTTGGAGAAATGGAAGGCGGACTGCAAGAAGAAAAGAGAGCCAGAGCCCAAGCCAAGATTTTCTCGATGAGCAAAAGAAGTGGGCTAAGTCATTTTGAGCACACCGTCCCAAGCCGCCAAGAATCTGCCTAACGACTATGCACGTGAACTTCACAGGCAGGCACTCATGTTCAAGGAGAACAAAGAGCGGAAGAAGGCCGAAGTAAAAAAGCGGGAAACAAGTTGTCCAGCTCGGGGAACAAAGTAAACAATCGATTGCCCCGCTTATAGTGGAAGCCTTCTGTCCGGATGCCCCGAGATCATACAAGCTGCGGCAACACAGGGATTGGTATAACGAGTGCGGAGAACAAGCGGCCAACTTAGGTATTACTCTTCGTGAACTGTTAGGCCTTGATGAGGCGCCAGTGAAGGAGGTAGTAATTACATATGTCAAGAATGGGCCTCTCGTCGAGCCTGCGCAGGAAAAGGATCTACCTCCACAAATGAAAGGTCTGCTGAAATGGTACAAGGGTTACATAAAAAATAAAAACGCCAAAGAATATATTTATGCGGAAGTTAGACATGAGCATGACTTCAAACATTACTATGTACAAATTGAACTGAGTGAATTGTTCCAGCTTTTCAATCTGCGCGAGCTCGACAAATCTATCATCAGTTGCTACGTTCTGTAAATGATTTATTAATTTCTACCCCATCTCGTTCATATTGCCTGCACTATATATATGTCCTAACTATATTGTTGTGTCCGCTATTATACATGCAGAATGAAGATTAAGGAATGCAGAGTAAGGAACATCCATGATGTTGGGTTCATTGACCCACACATCGTTAATGGACATGTGTTGGAGCGCCACCCCGCCGACGTGGAGGCAGACCTGTGGCAGTTTCTTACAAAGCAGGAACTCAAAAGTGATATTCTATTTCCTTACCATTTTGGGTGAGTGTTTCTGTCTTGAGCACATTCTCTTTTGTTTACTCCATGCATGGTATGTGGCCGGCTAATCGATGAGTTATGCATGACGTACTATGCATGTATCGTGTCCGCAGGTTCCACTGGATTCTGCTAGTAATTAAAGTTAACACCTCAGAATGTCTCGTCCACGACTCTCTGAATATGGATCAAAGCTTTGGGGCGGCATGAGAAGAATGTTGCAGAAGTATTATTTTCATTCATTTGCGCTCTATATCGATCGGCCTATTTCGTTCATTTCCTAATATCAAGTAACTAATAACTCTCTTGTTCATTTAATTTTCTTTGCCTCGTAGGGTTTGGAGACGGTTCAGAGATACAAAGGTCGGTGAATTCAAAAAAAGCTAGAATTCAAAAGGTCAAAGCCTAAGAATGCTGGGGATATTCAGCCACCGGAGACCAATCTATGTGGATACTATGTCTGTGAGATGATCCGGAGATACACCTCTGAGCGGGTTCCGAGTGATACCAATGCTTAGTCCAGAAGCTCGCTTCCGACCACTTCAAGAGGAACTAGCTGGATGGTTCAGCAGGGAAGTCCTCCATCCTAAAGGAGAACACTATTACGAGGACGTAGAACTTTATATGCATTAAATCATGTATGGAAACTTGTTCAAAATTGTATATGGTCATCCGATGATATTGAATATATATTGTATATTCCTCTTGAATTCTTTTTGGTTCTAATTTCAAATTTATTTGAAATTGTACATTCATATGCATGTATGTAGTACCGTAGAATATATGAAACTCCTTCAAAATTAAAATAAAGCACAAAAGAAATAAAACAATACAAATTAAACAGAAAACAGGTTTAGGGGGGCTAAAACCCTAAACCTGTGGCGGCCTTTAGTCGCGGTTGGCCAGAAGACCCGCGACGAAAGGTCCTCCGCCCCGACGGCCGCCTGGCGCCCACGTGGACGGGTCGTTAGTCGCGGTTCTTAAGCAGCCGCGACTAAAGGTGGGGGGCATTAGTCGCGCTTATTTGGTCGCGGTTGCCCAACCGCGACTAATGGCAGTTGCGAACCGCGACCAAAGGCCTTTTTTCCACCAGTGAGGCTAGCCGTACTGATCGACATGGATGATTACATCTGTTTTTTGCTGGTAGCTAGTCAGTATCTGAGTTAATTATTTTGCGGCCGGACACGTACACAGCATTACTATTGTGTGTTAGTAGTTCATACACACTCTAAAATTTCAACCGCCGCCGCCAGTGCCACGTCTGTATCCTGCGGTCTCTGTAACCCCCCTCCGGAGATGTCGGCTGCGTTGCCTTGCCATAATGGCGGCCACATCCGCCCGCCTGCTGAGCCGGCGAGCCCCTACTGCCTCACCTCTACCGTGACTGCCGGCCAGCTCAACACCTGTGGGCGCGAGGCGGAGGCGACCGGAGGCTGGCAGCTCATCAAATCACGTCGCGGCCCGCGCCACCCAGATTTGGCCGCCCAAGCATTCAAGCGCTCCTCCATCCCGAGCTGGCTTAAAGGCCATTGTTGTCGCTGTCTGGCCCCTGGTCACCGCTCCTTCATCTGCCGCGACCCTGTTCGGTGCGCGCGTTGCTTGGAAAACGGCCACCGGGCTCGTGGCTGCTGCAACAAGTGGAGGCCTCTTAGCTCCTTCGCAAGCCTCGTCGTACCGCCGCCGCTTCCTCGCCCTCGACATGTTGTTGCGATGGTCCAAGATCCTGCTCCTCGGTTCGGTCCAGACAGGGGTTGGCCTCTTCACTAGTAGAAAAAGGACCTAATATGAGATACATTAGTGCCGGTTCGATTTTGGCCCGATACTAATGGTACCATTAGTGCCGGTTCGAACGGCTATACATTAATGCCGGTTCGTTTTGATCCTTTAGTACCGGTTCGTGCCATGAACCGGTACTAAAGGGGTTGTGGCAGGTCAAGGCCGCATCGAGGTCTCATGATCATTTTAGTACCGGTTCGTGGCACGAACCGGTACTAAAGGTTAGCCCTTTAGTACCGGTTTGTGCCATGAACCGGTACTAATGGGGTTTGACCTATAGTACCGGTTCGTGGCACAAACCGGTAATAAAGGGCAATTTTCAATCTCTACCCCCCGTATATCACCATTTCAGTTTTGAAAAATACAAAAGAAAATGATAAAAAATTCAAAAAATAAAATTCTTCGAGATGTAGTTATATTACTACATCTACTAGTTAGGAAAATTTAAAAACTTAAATTTGGACATGTTTTGCAAAAAGTGTAGGGAAAATGTAAAACGGCTATAACTTTTGCATGCGATGTCGGAAAAAACGTATAATATAAATCAAAAAATTCAGCACGAAAATCCGCATCCGATTTGGACAGCCTACGGCCTGTTTGCAATTTTTTAGAATCCTCAAATTCCAAAAGGAGAAAAAGATATGCTCAAATTTAAGGTTTTTTTTAATTTTGGTTAAATCTGGTCAAACTATGGTCAAACTATTTATTCAAGAAGTATTAATGTTACTACATACTTATTCAAGAATATTAGTGTTACTAAAGAATTATTTCAATTTTTTGAATTTTGGTCAAATCTAGTCAAACTATGGTCAAACTGTGGTCAAACTATGGTCAAACTTATTTAAGAGATATTAGTGTTACTAAATAATTACTGTTTTTTTTAGAATAATAGTTTCAAACTCAAACGGTGAAATGTGTGACCTAATGCTCAAGCTAAACTGCTGAGGGTTAATAGGGTTTACAGCTTACATTTGTCAGGAAAACAACAAATGCAGACTTGGAAAGTAGGGGAATAGAACTCAAATTAAGCATGCTCAGGCTGGGGAGTGAGAGGATGGGTGACCGGTCAGGAAGTTAGACGATTTGGAATGAGTGATCCACACTTGAGTAGTTAAGAGGGGCGATTAGAGACTAAATCATCAAATAATTCAGAAAATTGAAAATCGAAAAAAAATCAATTTTTTTTCAAAATTTTCAAATTTTTTTTAAAAAAATACCTTTAATACCGGTTGGTAACACCAACCGGTATTAAAGGTCCCCCGTACCACGGCGCGAGCTCACGCCACGTGGTGAGCCTTTAGTGGCGGTTCATGCCGAACCGGTACTAAAGAGGGGGGGCCTTTAGTCTCCACTCTTTAGTGCCGGTTGCAGAACCGGTATTAAAGGCCCTTATGAACCGGTATTAAAGCTCCGTTTTCTACTAGTGCTTCCCCAACTTGGCCAGCCACATCTATTAGACTCTGCTGGCATCGGTTCGATGCCACGACCTGATAACTTTGTAGTGGTCCCGACCACAACGGAGAGGCAGGCCGAGTCGGCGTCGATCATTGTGGGGCAGGCTGAGCTCCTCCGCGCTGAGCTTCGTGATTGCATTGTGCGTGTTGAGAATGTTTTGGCAAGTGCAGAGTCCGCTCTCAGCAAACTCCAAGTTGTGCCCATTATGACCCCGCTACCCGAGATCCAGGTTGATTCTGTCGATGGGGAGGCAGGAATGTATGGAGATCTCTCCCCTCGTGCTACATCATGGCCGTCGTCACTGCCTATCATGTCAATTGCTTCTGGGGGTGAAGCTGTTGTTGAGGTCGTTGCTCCGGTGCTGCAGATTATGCCTGAGTTGCAGAAGCTCTGTGAGGAGCCCACTTCGCCTATTTCGATTGTGCTACCTAAGGAGTCAGGGTTGCTTGGAGGGGCCTTGGCGATGCCATCTGCGACCTCACCGGAGTCGTTGGAGCCCAGTCAGCCGCTCGCCTTTGTGGACCGTGAAGGTTTGGATGCTGTTGTTGCTCTCTCACATGTGGCTGTTGGGCAGGCGACGCCTGATGTGGTCGGTACTTTGGCACCTAATTTTGTGATGCTGAAGCCCGTCTTTGACCGTGAAGCTATGTGGGCACGTATTGACAAGGTGGTCTTGAAAAAGCTTTGTGGCTTGCTCGCCTCCTTGGAGGCAGCTAGCCCTGGGTCTGGCAAGGCGATTGCTTGCCTCCTTGTGGAGGAGGCTTCTACGGGCAAAATCAGGAAGGTGAAGAAGGTTCTTAGGAGCATAGGCAAGAAGAGTGGCGCCCTTGGTAACGCGTCTGCGGCTGCCTAATGGATGATACACAGTCTCTTCGACCACCATCTCCAACTGGCTCGTCTTTGTGGATTTGGTGGTATGTGTTGTCTTCAACCTTGGTTTTGTTGGGGGTTTCTTTGCGACATAGAAGTGTGAGGGATTGTGGTTGTTGCGACTTACGTGTGTTTGTCGGGTTGACCGTGGGGTCATGGAGTTTCTCTTTTAGCGAGTAGTCTGCATGTGGTTTATATGTATCGTTTTTCGCCCAGTTTTCCGTTAATTAACTGGGCAATTCTCTTCTTCTTAATTAATCAATGAGGCAAATCTTTTGCCTTCGTTTCAAAAAAAAATTCAACCGAAGATGGAGGAATAAAGTACATTTCCGAGCCACTATGGAGGTCAAATCACCCGGTGCAAATGCGAACATTAGTCTTCCCCTTCACCCTAATTCCCCACCTAGTCCATCCCGGTGCCCGCCTCCTTCTCTTCCAAGGCTCAGCCCCAAGCGTCCTCTGGCTGCTATCCCAAATCCGCTTCTGCCGCCGCCGAAGAGACTTGTGCTGACGGCGGGAGCGGACGATGGCGCAACCACCTTTTCGGAAGTCCTCTCGATTAATCGATCTGCTTCTCAGGCTACTCCAGCCCTCGGCTCTGGGTCGGGCTTGCTCGGAGCGCCTCCGCTCGGAGTCGCCCCCCTCTCCCCTGTGCCTGCTGGTGGTCCCCTGCCTTCCCCCTCGCGGTGTTCTGCTGGATTTGCATCTGCTTGCAGCGCCTGTGGCTCTCTCTCAAGAGTCAGACCAGTTGGCCCCCTCGGTGGAGATGCATCTGACCTGGGGCGCCGCCGTCGATTTGGAGTTAGCGAATGGGATGTTCCTCCAATTGGGCGACCTGGAGATATGCGTCCTGTTTTCAATCAGTTTCCTTTCCGTAGCTATGGTGCTACCTCTTGGCACCGCGACAGTAATGCCAGTCCGGTGGCTAGCAGCATTGCTTTCTGCAGAGGCCGTGGCAAATCTAGGCCAAATCTGGATATCGGGACAGTTGCGGATCAGAGTGCATTGCCTATGGAACAAGGCAATGAGGCAGGAGCAATCTATGTTCCTTGGCCAATCAGGACGCCTACAAATTCTCTTAGTGCAGATGTAAACAGCTCCTATCAAGGCCCTATCTCTCCTCCTAGAGTCGATCGCCTCCATTACTTGGGTTTGGATAATTGTGGTCGCACATATGGCACCAGAGGTCAGGCCGTACTGCAAAATCAAGATAACATTAGCTCCACTTCCCAGGGTGTTAAGGTTGATCTTTGCAACGGTCAGCAAGCAGCCGACATGGATCTCAGTGATCACGAGGTTGAAGGCATGGATCAATCTCTCTCTCGGGCAGCAGCGCATGGCCCTAACGCGCCTCCTGCGTCAGGAAGGCCATAGCTTGGAACTGCCGAGGTATGGGCAGGGGCCTCGGCACTGAGCGCATGCTTTACCTTGCAAATTTGATGCGGTCCACCTATGCTCAGAGGTGCCTCGGGTGGTCTTTGGCTTATGTGGACCAATGAGCTCCACGTTTCTGTTCATACAGCTGCTTTTCACTATATTTTAGCCAATGTAGTTCATGTAGCGTCTGGGGTCAACTTTTGCCTGATTTGTATATATGGTGACCCGTATCATAGGCAGACTAATGCCATATGGGACCAAGTTGCTGCTTTTGTTTATGAGAATCTAGGTAAACCCATGGTTTGTATGGGTGACTTGAATGACATCCTGTATGATGTTGATGGTTGTAATGGTAATATCAACTACTATCGTATGCATGCTTTCCGTCCCTTGTTAAAAATTGTGGCTTATTTGACATTGGCTATAGTGGCCCTGCTTATACTTGGCGTGGTAGATGAATACTTCCAGACCTATTCATAGACGCCTTGATCGTTGTTTGGTTAACTCTGATTGGTGCTCTCATTTTCCCAATACCAAAGTGTTGAATCTTCCCATCATTCTCAGTGATCATGCCCCTATTTTAATTTCTACTGAGAGTAAATTTGTCAAACCTAAGCAAACTTTTAAATTTGAAAATTGGTGGCTTATGGAGAAAGATTTCCATTCCTTTGCTAGAAATACTTGGAATGCTAGTACTATTACTTCTTTTGCAGCAAAGTCTTCCTTTTTAGCAGGGTCATTAAGAACTTGGTGCAGAAAGAAAAAACCCCTTCAACAGAACCTCGCAGATTTGGAGTCTAAGATTAATGAGCTGCAACAACTCCCTATTCATCAACAAAATCATGATCTTCAAAGTTCTCTCACTGCTAGGTATGAGCATACTCTCTCTAAGCTTAATCAGTACTATAAGCAGCGTAGTAAGAAGAATTGGGCGGCTAAAGGTGACCGTAATACTAAATTTTTTCATCAAGCAGTCCTTAAGCGCAGGAAAAGAAATACTATTTGTTCTATCAAAGATGAGAATGACATGATCCAGTGCAAACCAGCTGCCATTATGCAAACTTTCGTTACCTATTTCAGGAGCATTTTTTCTTCCCCTAATAATAATGCGGCCAGACCTTTTCCTTCTGCTCATTGGACTAATGATAATGTTGATCCTACCTACTCTATTCCTGGTAACGCTGAGATTTTACAGATTCTTAAAGACATGAAACTTGATGCTTCTCCGGGGCCGGATGGCTTCAACGTGGAATTCTATTTAGCTACTTGGGATTGGATAGGGGATGAGTTTACTCAACTTGTGACTAAATTTTATGTTACTGTACTCTTCCTCCTCATATTAATGACACCAACATTGCCCTCATCCCTAAGAAGTTAGTACCTCTTCTGCCCATGGACTATAGGCCTATTAGTCTTTGTAATGTTCTTTACAAAATCATTGCTAAATCTCTTGCTAATAGGCTCAAGCCTCACCTCCCAGACTATATTGATCCAGCTCAGCAGGCTTTTATTGAGGGCAGACGTATTAGTGACAATATCATTATTGCCCAGGAGATTGCTCATTCCTTTTCTCTCAAATCCTGGAAACATAATGCTTTCATGCTTAAGATTGACCTTGCTAAGGCTTTTGATCGTCTAGAATGGAATTTCATTGTCTCCGCTCTGTCTCGTAAAGGGTTACATGGTCATTTTGTTAATTTGGTTCATGCACTTCGCCTACGTTTTCTGTGCTCATTAATGGTCAACCTTCTTCAAAATTTAAAAGTTTCCGAGGTATCCGACAAGGTTGTCCTATGTCTCCTTATTTATTTGTTCTTGCTATTAACGAACTTTCTATCATGCTTAATGAAGCTCTGCAGGCCAATCAGTTGCAGGGTATTTCTCTTGGACCAAACTGCCCCTCTGTGCATTCCCTCCTTTTTGCAGATGATCTTTTGGTGTGTGGGCAAGCTACTTGTCAAGAAGCTCAGGCTATGGCTACTCTTATTCAACATTTTTGTGCTCTCTCTGGCCAAACTCCTAATTGGAACAAATCTGCCATCCTTTTTAGCTCCCTTGTTTCTCACGCTGTTATCAATGATATTAAGCTTATTTTCCCTGTAGCTAATCTTGAGGGTAATTTTACCCACCTTGGCCATCCTCTTATTTTACCTGCTAAAAATAGGGGTGCTTCTTGCAATTTTGTGTTAGATAAATTTTTAAATAAGCTTCCCTCCTATAAAGCAAACATGCTCTCTCATGCGGCTCGTCTTGAACTTATTCGTTCTGTTTTCTCCGCTATCCCGGTTTACTATATGGCCAATATTTTGTTTTCCAAAAAATTCATTGCAAAACTCACTGCTATCATTAGGAATTTTTGGTGGACAGGGGTTCGCGAAACAGATCCGAGGAAGAGTCTTTGTCTCAGAGCTTGGAAGGATATTACCAATTCCAAGGCAGAAGGTGGGTTAGGCATCAGAAACTTAAAAGCGATCAATGAAAGTCTTATTCTTGCTCAATATGGAGGTTAGCAAAAGACCCTTCTTCCCATTTATATTGTGTTCTTCAATCTAAGTATTTTCCTGCTACTACTATTTGGAAGGCCTCTTTTGCCCCTCCTAAATCTGCTTTTTGGGTTGCTGTCTTAAAAATGCTTCCTGAACTCAAAGAGCATGCTTTTTATCAACTCACTCAAGGAAATATTTCTTTATGGAGCAATCCTTGGTGTTCTCTTTGAAGTTCTATTCATGATTTCCTTATTCCTCAACAAGCAGGCTTTGTTTATCCTTCCTTGGTCAAAGACCTATGGCTACCTGGCCAAAGAATTTGGAACCATCAACTTATTTTTACTTTATTTCAGCAGCCTCTTGCATCTCAAATTATTAACACTGATATTATTGAGGATGATAGTGAAGATTTGCTTTGTTGGCCCTTGGCTCCTAATGGAATTTGTTCCTCTAAATCTGCCTACAAGCTTTGCTTACAAGACATTCAATCCCATCCTCGGTCAGCTCCTGCACCGGGTTCTCTTGATTTAAAAAATTTCCTTAAGATCATTTGGAAACAGAAAAATTTGTTGCCCAAAGTCCAAACTTTTATTTGGAGACTTCTTAGGAAGGCTTTACCTACGGGTATGAGAGCAGGTCGCTTTTATGCTCATATTTCTCAGATTTGTTGTAGATGTGCTCAGCAGGAGGATGATATTCACCTCTTTTTCCTTTGCGACTTTGCTAGAGCAGCTTGGTTTTCTTCTCCTTGGTTTCTTAGATCTGACACTTTGATTCAAGGCCATGACTCAATGCATTCTATTCTCGTTCACCTTGTTTCGATGTGTCATCCCTATGCTTCCTTGCAAAATGTTTTGAACTTTTTATGGTGCATTTGGAAAGCTAGAAATGATTTCCTGTTTGAACGCAAAAGGCACCTCCCTTATCAAGTTCACATTGTTGCTGCTAATATGGATTATGCTTCATGCGAAAAACCTTTGCTCCCTTCTAACAACAAAATTTGCGCTAATACTCAACTTGATTGAAATGAGCTTACTCAGCAAGGGCAAACTATTAAATCTGATTTGCTGATCAATGGAGCTAAAATCTTTTCAGATGCAGCTTTTAGATCTTCAAAAATTCCATGTCTTCCCCAAGGACAAGTGAGGACAGGTGTTGGAGTCTACTTTTGTCTTCCTTCCTCTCAAGGAGAACTTAATATTCAGGTTCAAGCTTCTGCGCCTCCAACTTCAACTCCTCTTCAAGCAGAAGCTGTTGCTCTCGCATATGCAGCTCATTTGGCAACTTGTCTTAATGTTCAGTGCCCAACTTTTTTAACTGATTGTCTCACTCTTGCCTCAGTGGTTGCTTCCAGGAATATTGCTCTTTCTACTGCTCCTTGGAACATTAGAAAAGAATTGGCATCTTTTGTTAAATCCACTTCTAATCTAAATTCGCAAGTGTTTCATATTTCTAGGAATTTGAATGGAGTGGCTCATAATCTTGCTCAACAAGTTTACCAGTCCGTTACTGCTCCCATTCTGGCTTGTTATTTTCACTCTCATGCTACTGATTCCTGTCCGGTGGCAACCTCTTTGTCAGCTTTTAGTCTCACAGGTTTCCAGTTACATAAGGTGTACTGCTTTTAGAAGCCTGGCGGTTTTCTTGCAGCTAAGAACTTTGTGCATCTGTGGCCACTCGTGCAGATTCCCAATTTGCAGGTTTCCAGCTTCAAATGGTGTAGCATGAGACAGGAACTTTGGGCGCTTCCCTGGACTACTTTTTCTGCTGCATCTTCTCTTGCAAATTGGTGCCAGCCCGCTATCTACTTCATCTTCTGCTCTCTGCTGGCTTATGGCATGGCTGTATTAGTCTTCTCTTAATGGATGTTGTTCATCTGGTTGAGTTCTGCTCGGCCTATTTTTGCTTCTTCCATTCAGCTTCTCTCATATGGTTGTACTCTCTCTTACTATTCTTCTCGCCACTGTATCCTCTCTTGTAATGATACTATAAGCTGTCAATGGATTTGGGCACCTGTTGGTGCCTTGCTTTGTTAAAAAAAAAGTACATTTCCGAGGCTGGCTGGCAACAGAGACACGCACAGAAAACAGCTGCGTAAGCTGAGCAGAGAGGATTGCAAACAGTTCAACTAACTAATTAGCGGTTTTATTATAAACTAGGTAACTGCCCGTGCGTTGCCACAGGAAAATAAAGAACTTGTGAAAACAAATAACCAGCTATCAGAAAATGCCCATCGCCACATACTTCTTGTTTGCAGACATTTACCATTTCAACCTCCCTTTTTTTCTCCATCGGCCAAATTTTCTTTGTTATAATTACATGCAACTCATAAAAATATTCTTCGTGTTACATTGATCAAGGGGTGCTTCTGGTTTTCGATACATAACTGATGATGTGTAATAATCAGAAAGATAACAATCAATCAATCTTCCGCGGACCTTTGATAAGTTTGTGAGAACTGGATCCATATAACCATGGTTTGTTCTCTTGACGGGAGAGCTCAGATAGTGTCTCTTGACGTTTGTTCTCTCCATGACCCAACTGTATTATTACATGTCTAGATTGTATCTTTGGTTTGGGAGGGCCCAGATAGTGTATACTTCGGGCAAAAGAATGGGAGTATAAATATATACATAATACATATTGCTAGTCTTCCCAGGATATTTGGAACAAATTTCCAACCTGACTAAGAGTACAACCAGACTCAGAATGATGAGTCCCTTCTAGCTCGCAATTGATTTACATTTTCTGCAGCACGAATAAAATATAAAGATTAATCAGTGTGTATTGAGCGCCTGATTTTCATGAGAAATATGGCAAATATATTCGTTGGATGACCCTAACAGAGAGAAAGAGGAACATAGCAGCAATGAAGATAACTGCATCATGCACGCTAGCTCCCCATCAGGGCATTGCCTGTAGAAGATCCTCATAACTATACCACGGAAAATGTATGTCAAATATGGCAACTAAGCAGACAAGAAAATTAACTGAAAATTATAAACAGAAAAGAATTTGCAAATTTTGAAAGAATTTAACTGACCAAGCCTCGAAGCATCACTGTTGACCTTTGTTGCGCCGTTCGCTGCCTCCTTCTAGCAGTTGACGCTCGGCTGGTCCTTCCCGTCCTCGCGGTGGCTCGGTTGATGAAAAAGGCTCGGCGATGGTTCTACGCCGGGATGGAATAGGGCATGAGGCTGAGTCCGCCCGTCCAATAATGAAACTGTGGAAGACGCTCGTGGGGATGGTTCGGCAGTGCTGCTCGGGGCGACGATGTTGGGAAAAGGGCTCGGCGGCGGCAGTCAATGTAGGTGCACAGAGACGACGTGGGTCTGGGCTTCATGTGTTCTCCATTGCTGGCGCAGACATGAGGCGAGTACTGCCAGCGCCGCGATCTTCCATGTCACGGTGCTCCGGCCTTTTCTTGTCCAGGAGGATGGTGGCCTCGTAGCGCGGTCTGTGCGGAATCCCAGCAGCAGGGTAGGTAAGATATTGCGTACAAGATATTCGGATAATAAGAGGAAATCATAAGAGGAAATCAGGAAAGGAAGGAGGATATTTGGGCAGTAAAAATGAATACATATTAGAAAAGGAAACAACGATAAGGAAGAGAAGAATGCAATATGTGATTTGACGTGAATTGATTGCATAAGGAAGAGAAGAATACGGGAATTTATTGCTGTTACCAAAGATTGATACTGGTTTGTCCGACCAGATGAAAACCGATCTAAATGACGTGAATTGATTGCATAAGGAAGAGAAGAATACGGGAATTTATTGCTGTTACCAAAGATTGATCCTGGTTTGTCCGGCCAGATGAAAACCGATCTAAATAGAAAACCGGAAAGAGGAGGAAAATCGACGAAGGGGTGGGGATATCGTAAGAGGGGGGAGGACGAAGGGATGGACGACGTAAGAGGGGAGACAGAACGTTATGTTTCTTTTAGGTAGTAGAGAGTACAAGATATTCGGATAATAAGAGGAAATCATAAGAGGAAATCAGGAAAGGAAGGAGGATATTTGGGCAGTAAAAATGAATACATATTAGAAAAGGAAACAACGATAAGGAAGAGAAGAATGCAATATGTGATTTGACGTGAATTGATTGCATAAGGAAGAGAAGAATACGGGAATTTATTGCTGTTACCAAAGATTGATACTGGTTTGTCCGACCAGATGAAAACCGATCTAAATGACGTGAATTGATTGCATAAGGAAGAGAAGAATACGGGAATTTATTGCTGTTACCAAAGATTGATCCTGGTTTGTCCGCCAGATGAAAACCGATCTAAATAGAAAACCGGAAAGAGGAGGAAAATCGACGAAGGGGTGGGGATATCGTAAGAGGGGGGAGGACGAAGGGATGGACGACGTAAGAGGGGAGACAGAACGTTATGTTTCTTTTAGGTAGTAGAGAGTACAACATATTCGGATAATAAGAGGAAATCATAAAAGGAAATCAGGAAAGGAAGGAGGATATTTGGGCAGTAAAAATGAATACATATTAGAAAAGGAAACAACGATAAGGAAGAGAAGAATGCAATATGTGATTTGACGTGAATTGATTGCATAAGGAAGAGAAGAATACGGGAATTTATTGTTGTTACCAAAGATTGATACTGGTTTGTCCGGCCAGATGAAAACCGATCTAAATGACGTGAATTGATTGCATAAGGAAGAGAAGAATACGGGAATTTATTGTTGTTACCAAAGATTGATCCTGGTTTGTCCGGCCAGATGAAAACCGATCTAAATAGAAAACCGGAAAGAGGAGGAAAATCGACGAAGGGGTGGGGATATCGTAAGAGGGGGGAGGACGAAGGGATGGACGACGTAAGAGGGGAGGCGGAATGTTATGTTTCTTTTAGGTAGTAGAGATAGAGATAAAAAGAAAACCACGGTGACTGACCAAGGCGGGCGCCGCGGCCGGCGGTGAAAATGACATGGTCTCGGTACGGGTTCCATGCGTGAATCTGCTCGGTGGTTCAACACCGGCGGCCGTGTGAACGCACGCCTGCATCTGGATGCCCCGGCTGCCATTCATCTCCGGCCTTCACCATGCTGCGTACGGCGTCGTGGCCGTACTTCCAGTTTCTGGGCGCCCGTCCGGTGATCATTAAAGCATTTACAGTCGCTTCAAACCATTTCTCATACATCTATGGACGCGCCTAGTCATTGACCAGACAGAAGAGAGAAGAAAAAATGTGATCCAATCGGACCCCTTACATCATCCCTATATGTTTGGACTGTTCGGGAACCCCGTATCCATGTCAAATATGGGAAGGATATGAGGGCTCCGAGCATTCCGCCATATAAGACGCGGCCTCATCCAAGAGCACCTTTTCTCTTTCTTTATTCATTCTTTTATTTCTCTCATTTCATCTCCATCAATCACGTGCAAGTGACTGGACATATGAGAAGAAAAATAAGGAGTGTAGTTGCTGTCGGAATAATAAGTTCTGCAACTATTTTCAAATTATTTGAAATTGTTAATATTTGGAATACCTCATTATGGAATTATACATGTATTTATACATGGAATTGCTTTACATGTTTAGCATGGAATTGTTACTTGTTGAAATGTACTTAAGTAATATATGCTGAAGGAAGCTGGTCGATTATCAATGAAATACAGTATATTATTTATATTGAAAAGACTACTCGGGTTCACTGATGATTGGAAGGAGCTAGATCATATAGTTACATTACAGCCCTAATGTTAATCTACGTAATTAGAAGAATTTACACTCTATTATGAAGCGTTACTCACAAGCGCGTGCTCCGGGGACATAACGGGTAGAACCCGTTAACAGTTAAATATAATCATAGTTGATAATTTGATCTGGACTCTATCACGGAAACTAGTTGTAATGACTAGGAAGCTTATATGTATTAGAGGTGGACTCTTTGCAAAGACAATATAAAAAGGTCCCTATCTCTAGCCTCAGATATGCGAATTGTGAACGAGACCACGGATAAGCGCAGAGGAATAAGTGGTAGATCATAAACCTTAAATTTTTAATATTGGCATCTAGAACAAGGTTCGTTCGCTAGCAATTGCATCATCGTACCAGGCAAGCGCAATTGCTAATCCGCTATGCAACTCTGCCGGGGCCGTCCCTGGTCGAGGATGGCCTGCTATGTGCTTTGGCCTGTTGGTCCGACGACTCCATCGACTAGTCATGGGGCAGCCCATGTTGCTTCTCCTCAAGCTGACGACTCCATCGACTAGTCATGGGGCAGCCCCTGTTGCTTCTCCTCAAGCTGATCCACGTGTGCCGCTCAAAGGACACCGTGCATGTGGCTCACGGGATCACGCATGGAACTCGTTTTTTTTTTCTGTCGCCGCCGGAAATTTGCACTCGATCGGAAGGCGCCAACGCGGAACGGCTGCTCCTCGGGAAAACTATGATTTGGTGGCATGTTCCAGCCATGATCGGAATTAATTCTTCGCCGGAAGTATCTACTTGCAACTTTGCAGGATTCACGTGGTTAAGCTTCACGGAAATACGGATTGAACATCGAGTTTGAATAGGAAAGAAAAGGAAAGAAGAGAGTTTAAGATCGATTCGTGCTGGTGCGTACGAGCGTTGATGCAGCAAGGATCAATCAATGTCCATAGCTAGCTCGAGTACGTACGACTTGTACTACTGCAAAAAAAGAAAAGAAATCAGGCCTACACGTATGTGTGCATCGCTGCCGATGCCTTGCTTCGGAAGTTCGGAATCTAACCCATGGTTGAATCGTCGACGAATTCTCTGCGCGCGGAACCGGGCGCCTCCTACAGCGTCACGCCGAAGCTCGTTGCCGCCGCTACCTACATCATCAAGGACATAGTTTTCCTCTGAAAATTACTGGAATTTCACGGCATTTGTTGAAGGAAAGATAAGGAATTTCTATTGTTGCTATTATGCCTAACATCTAGTCAACAGCACGGCCGATTGGCCGGCCGGAAGAACCACATGCACCTGTGCGGAAGCGCGTGCTATGAGGGAAGGGATGCTAATTATGATGCTAACTAGTATCTTTATTTATTAGTTTATTTTATTTGATTGTTGATTAATGGACTAACTTGTTTGGTTGCTAATCCACTGCGTGTAAATCGTACCAAGGAAAAGATTTCTATTCCTTGGCAGAAATTTAGGAGGACTCCAGATTATAAATACGTGGATGGACTACACCAAGCAAATAATTAAATACTGAAAATTGCTATGGTGGAAATATTGTCCGGAAAATTGCACATAACCTCAAAAGGGATTTCAAAGAAGTGCTTTTATGGAGCATCACTTGTTTTTTTTTGCGGGGATATGGAGCATCACTTGTGTATGGAGGAATATGAGAGTCACTGCAAGGACAAGGAAATATGCTCTTCATTTGTCGGTATATCTAATGATAATATTTGCACTATATATATTTATTCGTGGGTACTCTTTCAAATAGTTGGATTATGGTTTTGCTTTATATACATCATTCATTGTTGGAATACTATAGCAACTTTTATTGGGATGCAATAATATCAAAGGAAAATTGATGTACTTTGGATTGGAAATTAAGTCATGAAACTCCCTTGTGGAGGAAAACTATTATTGTTATAGAACACTCTTTGCAAGTTCAGTGAGAAGGTATTTGATTTATTGTTCTATTTTGGAGTCTATTGACCATGTCATTCTATTTCGAAAAGGAAGAGTCAAAATATTGCTCAATGGTAAAATTAGTGTATTATGGAATATGATACCATGGTCTCTTACTTGTTGATGGTCCAATGAATGTTGGCAACCCAAACTGTTTATTTGGGGAAGATAACTCCACATGGAGGAATACATACAATGGGAATACATGCTTGGAATCTCAATATTTATGCAATTTATGCAATGTACGACTTGGATACATATCTTGGAAAATGATTAAGTGGTTCATTAATTCTGGAATTTCAAATTTTAGTGGGAGGACTCTCGTACTCGTGAAGCATATATAATGGTTATTTCTAGTTTACACGCGTTTTCTTAAGGTGGAAGGAGAGAAAAAGTTTTACATCATCTTTTTCTTCTGACATACTTATGGTATTTGTTGGATACTCCCACTAGAGGTCAGATTATTTATTTCGTCTCACTCTTCGATGATTACACTTTTATATTGTTATTTTCATATTTTATTATTCAATTTGGAAGGTTTTATTGTGTTGGTCACATGTTATACTGAAGTAGAAAATCAGTTGATGAAATAATATCATAGTTTTAACAACTGGTTGGTGGGGGAAGTACACTTCAAGAATATCTCGTTTGTAGGTAAAGAGCATGGAACTATTCACACAATCCACTCCACAACTGAATGGAGGAATTGGATGTCTTTTATACTCCCTTGTTTCTTTGGAAGGAGCATTACATACTGTTATTTGTTGATATCATTATCCATCTAGCACAATCACTTGACTGGAAGGAAATTTTCTATTTTGGCATGAAATTCTTAGTTATTACAAAACGCACATCAGGAATTTTTCCATGGTTATTCTAGTGGATCAAAGGGTGTTTCCTTAGTTATCTGGAAAAGGAATACTGGTGGAAAGTAGGAGCACGATTATTTGATGGATAATGGTGGAATTATTGGCAATCATACTAGAATATAAATTTGACACCAAACGAGACTACAAGTGAAACTCTCGACACTAACATGATTAGGATAAGTGGGAGGAATTAACTTGGAATGTCATATCTGGATAATTTTTATGTGTTTTTTTGGGGAAGTCACTCTAAATTTTAGAGGAATAATTGAAGTTTCTTAAGAAGGCTTAAATTTTTCATCATCTTCAACTATGGGCGGAAGATATGTGGGAAGGAATAAAATCAGTGAGGAAATATATTGTTTGGGAACTTATTATCATACCAAAAAACCACAAGCGCATTGTTTGCAAGTGCTTTTTATTTATTAGTAAGGAAATTTGCCTGAATATTATAATGTCACTCTTGCCATTCAGTTTTTTGCACAAAGGGAAATTTACTTTGTGGACACTCTCTCTCCTAGAATTTTGGGAAAGAGGAAATAAAGACATGGTTTGCTAATTGAATATATTAATGTATTGTCTTATAACAAGCTTCACATCAATAGAATAACAGGTCATATGGTCTTCTAAATGAAGCTTGGTAGTCATGTACAAATGTAAGTGTAAAATAGTTTACATTAACAGTCTTGGGTTGTTTGTGCATTGATAAGTCACATTGATGGAAGTGTAAGCTTGGTCGTTTTCTAACTTTCACATGAAAGGAATTTGTGGGGTTTCCAATGTTTGGGGAGTGGAAATACATATAAATTATTTTTGAAATGTTTCTCTATGGAAATTTGCAAATCTATTAAAATACCTTTGATAAAGGGAATCATACTCAGTGAGGAACTATATTTGAACTCCTGGGGGAAATGGAATAATATATGGTACTGAAATTCGTATGTATCTTCATTATATTATCATACCTTAGCTACTAGTATTTATGCTGCATTCAAGCAGTGGAAGGAAAGACGAGCAGCTAAGGGAATCTCACACATCATATAAGATTGTGGATATTGCATCACAACCTGTCACTTGTTCTGTAATTGTTGATATTGAAGTAGAACACATTGAGAAAGCTATCACTGCATCTACAAGATGAGAAATAACTCCAGTTACGCATATTCAATTATTATTTTTAGTACTAATATGGTGCGGGTTCACTGACCGACTTCAGGAATTTCTATCAAAACATGGTTACTGATGGAACTTCATTAACTGATTGGATTTTATATTTATCTGGTTTTAAAATTTTATTCAACACGGCTATCATATATTTTTGACACAATGTGGAATTATTCATATTATTGATATATGTGACTGGAAATAATTGATGTGGAATTTCACTTGAGGAAACAAAATAAAGGTTGAATGACACTCAAGGAAATAATACTCGAGGCGCCGAGGACAGCTAAGCTGGAATAATTAGGCGGAAACTAAAGGTCTCAACAAAGAAACATATTGAAGAGAAGTATCACAATATATATATATATATATATATATATATATATATATATATATATATATATATGGGTTTTCAATGTAGTGTTAATATGATTGTTGATCCCTTGACTAAGCCTCATAGTCGGGAGGTATTTGGCAAGCATGTTAAGTCTATAGGTTTACGAATATTTGAATGATCGTTCGGACAAGTGGGAGATGTTGGAATTATGTGTCCCGCAACTATATTCAAATTACTTGGAATTGTTAATATTCGGAATACCTTATTATGGAATTATACATGTATTTATACATGTAATTGATTTACATGTTTAGCATGAAATTGTTACTTGTTGAAATGTACTTGAGTAATATATGATTAAGGAAGGTGGTCGATTATCAGTGAAATACAGTATACTATTTATATTGGAAAGACTACCTGGGTACACTGATGATTGGAAGGAGCTAGATCATATAGTGAGATTACAGCCCTAATGTTGATCTACGTAATTAGAGGAATTTACACTCTATTATAGCGTGTTGCTCACAAGCGCGTGCTCTGGGGACATAATGGGTAGAATCCGTTAACAGGTAAATATGATCGTCGTTGGTAATTTGATCGGGACTCTATCCCGGAAACTAGTTGTAATGACTAGGAATCTTATCTGTATAAGAGGTGGACTCTTTAAAAAGACAGTATAAGAAGGTCCCTACCCCCTAGCCTCAGATAGGCGAATTGTGAGCGGCACCACGGATAAGCGCAGAGGGATAGGGGTAGACCACAAACCCTAAATTAACAGTTGGGCGGACGGATAAATAGGGGATCAGAACGGACACGCCCGATCACTGACTGGGCACGTTCGTAAGGGTTTAAGGAGTCGTATTTGCAATGTCCATCTGTAGATGCTCTTAATCCAGTGGCACTTTAATGGAGTGAATTGCAAAAAACCATCACATTTTAAGTTTATGTTAGGATTTGCTACCACATTTCTTGTGCGCCCCAAAAATCTATCGATTTTGTTGCTAATTTTTTCAATAAACACTGATGATCTATTTAGGACGAATTAATCCAATTTCCGACATATCGGGCCCACTGGTCAGGTCCACATGACACTAAATGGTCAACATTGTTTGTTTTGACTGCTAAAACAAATCCCACCGCAACCATTGTCCCACCTCCTCTCGGCTCTCGCTCATGGCCGGCGCGGTTCCGCCGCCTCTCTCTCCCGTGACCCCTCCACCTTCCTCCATCTCCTCTCCCTCCCAGTGTCGGCGAGATCCGCAGCACTGCGTCCCGTTCCGAGCCATCTCACACTAGATCAGGTGGATCCCACGACGCAGCTCCTTCCCCTGGCCTGCATCGGCGAGCTCCGCCCCCCCACCTCTGGCGCGTGGCAAGCCTGATGCATGGGACGGCCAGCCGGAGCAGTGCATGGAGGCTCACGAACGAGGACGACCAACCACGACGGCGACTACGCATGAGGAACGTGAGCACGTCCTCGGCATAGAAGAGCCAGAGCGTGTCGTCGACGCCGCGCGCCACCGGCATGGCCAGGGCATGCCGCTGGCACCAGAGCCCACGGTCACACCGCACGTCGAAGATGCTCGCCAGCCGCGCCATGGAGTTCCCGTTGGCCACAGCTCGGCAACACCACAGCAGCATGCGTCACGTCTCATAGCCTCGCCATGCCGGCTCACGCCACCGTTTCGGCCTTCTCTAGCCAGGGAAGACCGCGCCACCGGGCTACTCGCCTCCTGTTGCTTCCGGCGTTGACCCAGGCAACACGGCTGATCCGCAGACCTGCCCTCCCGTCCATCTCTGCCCATGCACGCGAGGTGTTTGTTGGAATGCCACGAGGAGGACAAGATTTGAGCAAGATGACAATGCTGGCGAGTGGGCCCTCTGTTCAACTTAACGGTCAACCGACGGTGTTTACCATTTAGTGCCATGTGGACCTAACCAGTGGGCCCGATATGTCAGAAATTGAATTACTTCGACCCAAATCGACCATCAGTGTTTATTGAGAAAATTAGCAAGAAAATCGGTAGATTTTTGGGGCGCACAAGAAATGTGGTGGCAAATCCGAACATGAACTTAAAATATAGTAGTTTTTTGCAATTCACTCCACTTTGATGGTCTGATGGTTGCGGCCCGTTGATACATGCATACGCGCACAGCATGCAGAGGTCCGGCACGTAGTAGTACATGAAGTGCATGCTTTGTGCCGCGCTGTCTTGGTTGCTGTCCCTCGGATAGTTTCTATATCAGCATCCCAAAGAAGTCAAGCATCAAGGATTTCCTGTTAGATTTTTCAGTACTTCTCCAGTGGTTGGTTAGACTATCTAGTGGCGTACCCTTGCGAATCAGCCCTAGCAAGGTATATAGTCTCCAGTGGTTTGGTTAGACTAGACGCATAGTACACTTTCCAGGTTTTCACGAACGACACCAAGCACGTGCTAAATTAGTTGATCCACATACTCTAATTTATAATCGAGTGAGTGGATCCGTGCCGAACCAACCGATTTTATAATCGGATGAGTACTTGTTTTGTACTAACGGGAGGAAAACACCTTGGGCACGACTTACTTTTACAATGCATGAGTGAGTCTCGATTGGAAAAAGAAAGGAAGGCTGGCTTTGGATTTGGCTTTGGGAGAAAACGTGGCGCCATGGAGGGAGCTACTCAAGGTCCGCGACAAACTCACCACCGGCAACAAGAAAAGAGAGGTGGAGCCTACTCCATTAGTCTGCCGGCGACGCATGCATCTCCGACCACAAAGGCGATGGCCAAGTCAAGCTCATGCTCCTACACCATCACCAGCGTCTAACTTTGTTTCGGCTCTTTACGCTCAGCATGTCTTCGATTTACAGATGGAGTGCTCTGCTTCGCCGTAGGATATTTGTCTCCGTCAAATATCGCGGTATTTGGTCGATGTTTCTATTCGGTGGATCCACGTGGAACCTATCTTCGTTCGTTTGTGTTCGTGTCTCTACAGGTTGGATCTTTCAATCTACACTTCTTCATCGGCGGCGGTTGCTGTTCTGGTGTGCTGATCCAATGAGGCCTTGACATGATGACTTTCTGACTGTCAACTACAACAAATTTTGTTCGACTCCTATGAGTGAGGGGCGAAGATGGCGGCGCGCCTTTGCCTCGCTCTAGTGCTAGTAGTCGTCGCTAGATAGTCTACGAACCTAGAGTTATATTTTACTTTTGATTTCTTTTTAGTACATTGACAGTAGATAAATAGATCGGAAGTTATCCTAAAAAAAACAAAATGACCGTAGGGAAGTCAGCCCATAAAAGTCAACTATCAAGGCAACTCTGGGGGCGTAGTACTACTAGTATAGCTAATTAAAAGTGTCCAAGAAAGCTTCAAATGCTCTTACATCGTTTAATTCAGAAGAAATTCTGAAGAATTGGCATGCATCATGCGTGACTATGGAACATTCTCAAGGAGAGACCTGCTCCAACAGCCACCAACACCAACGTCACCTCCTTCTGAATCGGCCAAACCTAAATTACTCATCGCTGCCGCGGAAAAGGGAATAAAGAAGGGAAGAAGAAAAAAACTCCGCGATTACAACATGCATGCATGCATGCATGGGCGAGCGGGAGAAGTACCAGCCGTAGCATGCGAAATCCGTACGTGCGAGGGGCTCTTTCTACTTCCTCCGTCCCATAATGTGCCAAAAAACGTTTTACATTATGAAACGAAGGGAGTAAAAAATATAATATATACGCGCGCAAGCAGAGTGGAAAACAAACAGATTAATTTGGCCGTTGTGTAACGACGTTGATTACCCCGGGCGGCCTCCCGTCCGCTGCCGGTGGTAGGGAGAAGAAGGATGAAACTGGCACAGGTTGAATCTGTCTTGGAAGTTAAGGACCGGCGGCCGTCTGAACGCACGCTCACACAATCCCTCTCTTGTTGTGGCGTACAGCGTGGCGACCCATCCGTGCCAGTCTCGTCATCTCGGGGGCCAGGCAGATTAAAAATCTTACTTGACCCGTAAGATTTTCGTGACTTTGATGATATGTTGACACACCCATGGATTTGCCAAGGTCCGGCTCGAGAAATTAGTTTCCAAGAGCGGCCGCGTGCGGGCTATGTGTCCACCCTGCTCTTTTATGCCTTGACCCTCGGTCTGTTCTACCCATATCTTCGGTCCCAGAGTATCTAACAAGTCTTCGTCTGTGTTGAGTATATTGTATACGTGTATATTTGTGTGTAGGATTCACCTCCTGTTTTCTTTATATAGTTGAGGTTGTGGCCCACCTTTGTATTTATATATACGTGCCTGATGCACCGATCAATATATCAAGATTGCACAGCCCATATCTTGTCCTTCTACATGGTATCTATCGCAGCACGATCCTAACCCTAGCCGCCGCCGCCGCGCCTCCGCGCCGCCGCCGCCCGCTCCTCACGCGCTGTCACCAGCCGCGCCGCCTCCGCCCTCCTTCCGGCCGCCGCCGCTGGTCACCGCCGCCCCTAACTCCGCGTCGCTCGCCGCCACCGCCGCCTCCCTCCGAGGCCGCCGCCGCCGCGGGTCCCCGCTTCCGCCTCCCTCCCTCGCGCCGCACACCTCCCCTTCCCCTCTACCCGCGCCGCGCCGCACCCCTCCCCTCCCCTTCCAACCGCGCCGCCAGCCTCCCCTTCCTCCTCCCACCCACGCCGCACCCGCCCCCATCTTCCTCCACCCGCGCCGAACCAGCCATGAGCTCCTCCTCGTCCACCGTTTCCAACCCGTTTGCCGGTCCCGATGTCACCCTCGTCCGCGACCTCAACATCCATGAGCGCGTTCCGGTCAAACTCGATCATACCACCGCCTCCTACTCCGCTTGGAAGCGGTATTTTTCGCTTGTGTTCCGTGAGTACCTCCTACACGGCCACGTGGACGGCACCGTGGACTCGGCGCTCATGATCAACGACGAGGAGTGGATGATCCTCGACGCCACCATCATCCGCTGGTTCTACCTCACCATCTCCAACGACCTCTTCCACACCGTGGTGAGCAGCGAGGGCAGCGCCTATGCGGTCTGGACCAAGCTCAACGTCCTCTTCACCGACAATCGGCTGCAGCGCAAGGTCCTCCTCTATGGTGAGTTTTACGGGTGCCAGCAACTTGACTCATCCATCGATGATTTTTGCATGCGCCTCAAGAAGCTCGCCGATGAGCTCTGTGATCTGGGGAAAAGATCGGCGACGAGCTCCTCATCAGCACCCTCTCCGGCGGCCTCAACGAGGACTTCGGGAACGCCGCCTCCAACCTCACCCTCATCCCGCAGCCCACCTTCGCCAAGGTGGTCGCGTACCTCAAGCTGGAGGAGCGCCGGATGCGGGTGGCGCGGACTCGCGCGACCCACACCGCCCTCGTTGCAGGCACCCGCGGGGGTTCGGCCCCGCCACCGCCCCGCCCGACGCCGCCCCAGCCGGCGGCGCCCGCCTTTTCCCGCCTGGATTCCCGCCGCGACGCCGCTTTCCGCCGCCCAGCCGGCGGCCAACCGGGGGGTTGTCGCGGCGGTCGCCGGGTGGCTGCAGGGGCGGCGGCGGTGCTCGAGGAGGAGCACCCGCCCGCAGCAGGCCCCTCAGCCGGCCCCGTGGTACGCCGGCCAGAACCCATGGACCGGCGTTGTCCAAGCCTACTCCATGCCGGTTCCTCGGGCCCCTGCTCCGGGCCTTCTCGGCAATCGGCCTCCGTCACACCAGGCGTACTACGCCGCGCCGCAGCCCTATGCGGCGCCCTACGGTCAGCAGCCGCCGCCAGGTGGGCCATCGCTGCTGTCCCTGACGGCTGCGCCGCCTCTCCCGCCGGCACCGTGGGACCCGGCCCTTCTGGCGGCTCTCCACAACGCTCCTTCCCCGTCCAGCTACACCGGCGGCGGCGATTGGTACATGGACAGTGGCGCCACCGCTCACATGGCGGCGTACCCCGGTAACCTCCACACCGCCCATCCTGTCCACACCTCCCACCGCATCACCGTCGGTGACGGTTCTTCCCTTCCCATCATCCATATTGGACATACATATTTTCCGTCTAACTCCACTCCTATATCCATGTCTAATATTCTCGTTTCTCCTGAACTTATTAAAAATCTTGTTTACATTCGTTCTCTTACACGTGAAAATCCGGTTACTGTTGAATTTGACGAATGTAGTTTTTCTGTTAAGGACGCTCGCACGCGGATGGTGCTCCACCGATGTGACAGCCCCGACGAGCTCTACCCAGTTCACTCCGCCACCTCCACCACTTCCGCCGCCCCTGTCGCTCTCGCCACCGGAGTGGATCTTTGGCACGCTCGCTTGGGTCATCCTAATCCTGCCACACTTCGCCACATACTTCGGAGTTTTTCTTTCACGTGTAATAAGAACAAGGATCACTCGTGTCATGCATGTCGCCTCGGCAAACATGCTCGTCTTCCGTTTAGGCCTTCTTCCTTCACTAGTAGAAAAACACCTATTAGTCCCGGTTCGTAAGGGCCTTTAGTCCCGGTTCATGAACCGGGACTAATGGGTCGTTACAAATACCTCCACCCATTAGTCCCGGTTCAAACACGAACCGGGACAGATGTTCTCCACGTGGCCGGTCCGGCCGAGCGGTCGAGGGCCTTTGGTCCCGGTTGGTGGCACCAACCGGGACCAGAAGTCCATGTTATTTTTTTTAGAAAAGTGGCTGCTTTAGGTGTTTTGGGGGTTATTTTTAGGTTGTTATTAGCTAGCTAATAGAGAGAAGTGTCCTCT
Source organism: Aegilops bicornis (assembly GCA_021605145.1). NCBI lineage: Eukaryota > Viridiplantae > Streptophyta > Magnoliopsida > Poales > Poaceae > Aegilops > Aegilops bicornis. Next base: position 818,047,199 of record CM038675.1, read on the forward strand.
CTTATATCTTCGTCCTTGGTTTATCAACGATGTTGCTATGTTCATTTCACCCGCTGATATAACATGCTTATGCATGCTCGCATCATACATCATCATATATAATAACAAGTCCTACTAATCATGCATCATCATACAACTTCTACTCGTTATTAATAATAAGTCATACGATCATCATCCTCATAGTCATCGAACCCAACCCTACATAATTGTGCTTAGCACACACTAGTAGAAAAAGGGTCAAATGTGAGACACATTAGTCCCGGTTTGTAACAGAACCGGCACTAATGTGGCCATTAGTGCTGGTTCCAACGGCTAGCCGGGAGGAGCTCTTTAGTACCGGTTCGTGACAAACCTTTAGCACCGGTTCGTACCCACGAACCGGTACTAATGAGAGTGGTGGCAGGATGTTGTCAGAATGGGGCCCTTCCAGCACCTTTAGTCGGTTCGTGGCACGAACCGGTACTAAATGTCGTCCTATATAAATCCTTCGTCCACCCGCACTCTGTTCTTCCCCCTTTCCCCTCTCCCTCTCCTCTGTTCTTCCCTTCTTCCTCTCGAGTTCATCACAAAATTTTCCCCAAATTTGTCAAGATTTGCAGGCCCTCATCCATTCAAATGATCACCAAGGTTAGCAACTTTGTCCTTTCATCTCTCATTGCTAGATTAGCTCTTGCATTGGTTTATATAGTGATTAATTGTGGGTTTTAGTAATTTGGGAGGAATTATATGTGGTAGTATTTGATTTATATGCAATTTGAGGTCAAAATAACACTTAGTTTGCATATGTAGGTGTGGTTTACTTAGTGCCTTCTAAATCTCTGTCGTTACCACCGTCGATCGCCCGCACCGTCCCGTCGCCGGCACCACCTTGTGGTGAGCCTCTTGTTCCATGAAATTTTATATAAAAAATTGATGTTTGTGTGATTTGGATAAATAGTTACTCGTATAATAATTATCTTACCGGTACGTTGTTTGTTATACATAGTGCCATGGTTTTGATATCCGTCCCCGTCGGCCCTCGTCCTTGTTATGATTCGGATGCGGTATATTCTCTTTTAAAACTATTTGTTGCATTTCGTGTTTATGACAAATTATGCCCATCAAGTTGACATAGATATTTTTATCTAGGAGGTATGTGAACCGGAAATTCCAACCGACCCTATTGTCGAGAGGTTAAATTTAGTTGAAAGAGAAAGTGAGTACTTGAAAGAAAAATTGAAAAGAATTGAGGGGAGAAGATGGAATTGGAGTTGCATGTTGCCGATGTAAATCGATGATCACAAGATCAAGATGGAGAAAATGCGCTTGAAGATTAGAAAGATTAGAAAATATGCCATCGATAGTGAGGCTTGGTATGATTATGCTGTTGGATCAATTGTTACCTTAGTTGCGATCTTGATCGCATTTGTTGTTGCATTTAAATGCTTTAGCTAGAGAGTTATTTGTTTGTTGCATTTAAGTGTTGTATGAACTTTATGTATGAACTTGTATTAATTTGGTCTATTCGGTGTTGTGTAATGAAGATGAGCCGACAATGGATATACGATGACCGATGCTCTCCCCAGTTCGTTGAGGGCGTGCATACTTTTCTGCTTGCGGCTGAGGCAAACAAGCGGGCGGATGGTTTTATGCCTTGTCCATGTGCTGGCTGTAAGAATGGTCGCAATTACTCTACGTCAAGAACCATTCACGTCCACCTGTTTGAGTCCGGTTTCATGCCCCACTATAATGTTTGGACCAAGCACGGAGAAAGAGGGGTTATGATGGAAGACAATGAAGAAGAAGAGGACGACGATAGCTATCTTGGCCATGGGTTCCCTGAATACGATGATACAACAATGGGGGAAGAAGTTGAGCCGGTAATGCGGAAGAAGCTGGGCGGCAATGCGGGAAGAAGCTGAAGAAGAGGCATCAGATGAGCCCATTGATGATCTAGGTCGGGCCATTGCCGATGCAAAGAGAAACTAGCAAGTGATTTGGAGAAGAAGAAGTTGCAGCGCATGTTAGAGGATCACAAAAAATTGTTGTACCAATTGCGTGAGGGTGACAAGAAAAAGCTGGGCACCACACTGGAATTGCTGCAATGGAAGGCAGAGAATGGTGTATCCGACAAGGGATTTGGAAAGTTGCTGGTAATGATAAAGGATATGCTTCCAAAGGACAACGAATTGCCCGAGAGTACGTACGAAGCAAAGAAGGCTGTCTGCCCTCTAGGGTTAGAGGTGCAGAAGATACATGCATGCCTTAATGATTGCATCCTCTACCGCGGTGAGTACGAGGATTTGAACGCTTGCCCGGTATGTGGTGCATTGCGCTATAAGATCAGCCGCGATGAGCATGGTGATGTCGAGGGCGGCGCCCGGAAGAAGATTCCTGCCAAGGTGATGTGGTATTCTCCTATAATACCACGGTTGAAACGCTTGTTCCAAAACAAAGAGCATGCCAGCGATGCGATGGCACAGAGAAGACCGTAAGAAAGACAGAAAGTTGAGAGTACCGGTGACGGGTCGCAGTGGAGAAAAATCGAAAGAAAGTACGGGAAGGAGTTTGCAGATGACGCAAGGAGCGTATGGTTTGGTCTAAGCGCAGATGGCATTAATCCTTTTGGGGAGCAGAGCAGCAGCCATAGCACCTAGCCTGTGACTCCATGTTTGTATAACCTTCCTCCTTGGTTGTGCATGAAGCGGAAGTTCATTATGATGCCAGTGCTCATCCAAGGCCCTAAACAACCCGGCAACGACATTGATGTGTACCTAAGGCCATTAGTTGAAGAACTCTTACAACTGTGGAATGGAACAGGTGTGCGTCGTGGGATGAGCACATGGGGGAAGAATTTGACCTAAAGGCGTTGCTGTTCGTGACCATCAATGGTTGGCCTGCTCTCAGTAACCTTTCAGGACAGACAAACAAGGGATACCGCGGATGCACGCACTGTTTGGATGATACCGACAGTATATATTTGAATAGTTGTATGAAGAATGTGTACCTGGGACATCGTCGATTTCTTCCGAGCAGGCATCCCGTAAGAAAGAAAGGCAAGCATTTCAAAGGTGAGGCGGATCACGGACGAAGCCTCGCCACCGTCTTGGTCTTGAGGTACATGATATGGTCAAGGATTTGAAGGTGATATTTGGAAAGGGTCTGGCGGACAACCTGTTCCAAAGGACGCCGACGGACGCGCACTCCATGTGGAAGAAGAAATCTATATTTTGGGACCTGCCATATTGGAAAGACCTAGAGGTCCGCTCCGCAATCGACGTGATGCACGTGACGAAGAATCTTTGCATGACCCTGCTTGGCTTCTTGGGCGTGTATGGGAAGACAAAAGATACACCTGAGGCACGGGAGGACCAGCAACGTATGCACGGAGAAGACGGCATATATCAGGGTCATGCAAGCTACGCTCTTACCAAAGAAGAGAAGGAAATCTTCTTTGAATGCCTGCTCGTATTAAGGTACCGTCGGCTTCTCCTCGAATATAAAGGGAATAATAAACATGGCAAAGGGAAAAATTCCAGAACTTAAAGACTCATGACTTCCACGTGATTATGACGCAACTGCTTTCGGTTGCATTGAGGGAGCTACTACCAGAAAATGTTCGATTAGCCATTGTGAAGCTATGTGCATTCCTCAATGCAATCTCTCAGAAGGTAATCGATCCAAAAATCATACCAAGGTTACAGAATGATTTGGTGCAATGTCTTGTCAGTTTCGAGTTGGTGTTCCCACCATCCTTCTTCAACATCACGACGCGCGCCCTAGTTCACCTATCTTGAAGAGATTAACGTTTTGGGTCCTGTATTTCTACACAATATGTTCCCCTTTGAGAGGTTCATGGAGTCTTAAAGAAATATGTTCATAACCGTGCTAGGCCAGAAGGAAGCATCTCCAAGGGCCATCAAAATGAGGAGGTCATTGAGTTTTGTATTGACTTTATTCCTGACCTTAAGCCGATTGGTGTTCTAGAATCGCGGCATAAGGGCAGACTGGATGGAAAAGGCACGCTAGGAGGGGAACAAATAATATGTATGGACGGACATTCTCTCACTGAAGCACACTACACAGTTCTACAGAATTCCGCCTTGGTGGCTCCGTATATGGATGAACACAAGAATTTGCTACGCTCCAAACACCCGGAGCGGTATGATGACTGGATTACACGTGAACAAACCAGGAGTTTCGCCAGCTGGTTGCAGACACTTACCATGCATGACACCTCTATTGAAGATGACCTGTACTTGCTGTCCCAGTTACCATCTTCGAATATAATAACTTTCAAAGGGTACGAGATAAATGGTAATACATTTTACACGATCGCCCAAGATAAGAAGAGCACCAACCAAAACAGTGGTGTCCGTTTTGATGCAGAAACCAAGACGAGAAAGGAAACATATTATGGTTATATACAAGACATATGGGAACTTGACTATCGACGTGGTTTAAAGGTCCCTTTGTTTCGGTGCAAATGGGTCAATATGACACGAGGCGGGGTAACGGAAGACCCGCGATGCGGAATGACAACAGTGGATCTCAACAATCTTATGTATGCAGACGAACCATTCGTCCTAGCCAATGATGTGGCACAGGTTTTCTATGTGAAGGACATGTCTACCAAGCTAAGAAAAAGAAAAGATAAGGAAGTGAATGCATCGTCACGATGAGCCAAAGCGGCACATAGTTCTTTACGGGAAGAGAAACATCGTGGGAGTGGATGACAAGACAGACAAGTCAGAAGATTATGAAAAGTTTGATGAAATTTCTCCATTCACAGTGAATATTGACCCGAGCATCCCGTTAAATGATGAAGATTTTCCATGGTTACTGGCGCAAAGGGACACACGCTGAAGAAAAAGTTTCACACCCAAAGATCTGGGATGTGATCGGCTTCACTATCATCACTTTCTTACGTGTTTCACACCCAGAGGGGAATCTCTGTAATAGTTAGGGTAGTTATGTGTTTTGGCATTTGAAGCGAAGAAATTTTATGTGCAAACAAATTCTTTCATGCCTTTACTGATTTTTAAAGTTAAATTATTCACAAACTAGTGATTCACACTAATTTCAAATAATTCAAAATTTAAACTATTCAAATTTGAAAACTACGGGCACTAACAGAAAGTTTGTAATTTTTTGTACCTAAAGCAAAAATATTCACAAAGAAACTCTAAATACACAAAAAAAACAATAAAAAATAAATAAAGCAAAAATAATAATAATAAAAAGCCCGCCTACTAGGCCAGAGCGGCCTGCATACGACTAGAAACCCAACCTGTTGTTGGGCCAGGATGCAGGCCCGCAAAGGCCAAGTGGGCCCAGAGGGCAGCAAAGAACACGTAGGCCCAGTAGGCCTGCTTTGGAGAGGAGCTCGAGAGAGCGACCGCACGGGGGTTTATAAACCAGTGCGGTTGCCCCTCGGCTAGCGAGGTGGGACTAAACTTGCCGCGCACTGCTTGCCAACAAGACCCCTTTAGTACCGGTCGTGGCACAAATCGGTACTAAAGGGGGCCTTTAGTACCGGTTTGTGCCACCACCCGGTACTAAAAGGGTCGCTTCCGCCGCTTAGGCTGGCCAAAACAGACCTTTAGTACCGGTTGGTGGCTCCAACCGGTACTAAAGGTGCCTTCTATATATACAACACTTCGAAAAATTTCATTCTCCCTCTATTTCTTCCTCTGTTTCCCCATTGAACCGCCCAACCCGATCGATCGACGCCGTCACCGACCCCGTCGCCGTCGCCGCCCCCGTCCCCGTCGCCACCCCCGTCGCCGTGGCGCCCCGTCCCGTCGCCGTCGCCGCCCGTCCCGTCGCCGCCCGGGCCCGTCCCGTCGCGCCGTCCCTGCGTCGCCGCCCCAGCGTCACGCCTGACCCGTCGCTGCCCCGGCCGTCGCCTCGCCGTCGCCGTCGCCCGCTGTGAGCTCTCCCCTCTAACCCCTCTCCTCGCCCAGCGGCCACCATGGGCGCCGCCCCTCCCCGAGCCCATACACACACACACAAGCATGATGAAAACACACATACACGTATATATGTATGAATGCATGTATATATTAGTATATACGTATTTTGTATGTTTAATTAGTTTAGATTTTTAGATTATTGTTTTTTCACTAGTATATATGTATGAATGCATGTTAGATGGATATAATTAGTGTTTAATTAGTATGGAACTTTTTTATATAATGTTGTTTTTCTGTTTTTTAATGGATGTATAGAAATTGTTTTTTCTGTTTTTAGTGTTAGATGCTTAATAAGTATGAAATAGTATATAGATTTTTGAAATAGTAGAAATGTTAGAAATTTTAGTTATCAAAATCCAATCATTAAAAAATATTACTTTTTATGCGGGCATATAGCTAGTATTTGTTCTCGACGATGCCCGGCCCGCATCCTCGCTGTCGACCCGTCATGACGACGTCCCAGCCGACCCATGTCCGGGACTGGGCTCCGCTGGCTGGCACTGGAGGTGCTGCTCGGAGGCGCGCCGCTTGATGAGGAACCCGGCCCCGGGTCCCGGCGTCGACCACGATCTCGTTTGGTGGCGTTCGTGGGCCAGTTTGGTGCGGAGGACCCGGCCCGCCGGAGGAGGTACGTCGCCGTGTCAGGGAGGAGGACGAGCACGTCCATCGCTACATGGTTGCGTTAGAGGGCGGCAGATTCTCCAATACCTGACAATATCTTCAGGGATCTCACTTCAGCTATGATCCTGTGAGGGTTCCTTCTCTTTGGGTGTCCACCGCCCGCGACGCAGGAACCGCGAGTGTCCTAGATTCTTCTGTAGTATTCGATCTTTAATTAGCTAGCCAGTGATGTACTATTCAATATTATATATTATTCGAGACGATGTATTCGAGATTATATCTTTTATTCTAGACGAAGTATTCGAGATTATATCTATTATTCGAGACGATGTAATTTTAATACTAAATTGTTTTATATTTCTTTTGAATTAGTTAAATAAAAGCTATGGCAGACAATGCCGACAGAGAGGGAGAACAGACCATGTTCGATATGATACGCGGGCCAGAGGATAATCAGAATGAAGAAGATTATGACGGCTCCGAACAACACCGGAGAGGGTGATATGATATTCGATCGCGACGACCGAATTGATGAAGTCATGAACTACCATTATGACGATGACGAAGAACATGTTGATCCTGAAACAACAAAGAACGGCGAGGTATATATATTTATATATGCAGGTATCTGGTGATCATCACATGTTTTAAATGACTTGAAGATATATTAACGAATCGATCTTTGTTCTTTCAGCCATCCGGATCGAGCAAATCTTCAGGCAAAAGGACGAAACGAGGCCCGAACAAAAAGTTGAAGGAGGGCGTAAAGTACAATATCGAGGCAGTCAGACCTAATGGCGAACCATTAGCACCTAAGAAGATTGCGGACAAGTTCATTCGTCAGTGCGGAGTTCTTGTGAAGGACCAACTCCCGATCTCCCTTCAAGAATGGAGAGAGCCAGCAAAGACAAAGGACAAAAGGCAAAGAGGACGCTGCTCCACGTCCAGATGTTACTTTTGTCGACAAGAATCAAAAGGTCTGCTTTGGGATACTCTCATGGAACATTTCACCCTACCAGATCATTTCACAGAAGCAGATGTGCAGAAAGTCAAGGACGCTGCTCTTAGGAAGATGGCGGTTGCATTCAAAACCACAAGAATCGTGAATGGGACAAGTACGTCAAGGGAGGAAGGAAGACTCCAGTATTCGAGGGAACACTAGAGAACCAACGTGCTCATTGGGACGATTTCGTGAAATTCAAGGATTCGGAATTAGCTAAGGAACGGTCTAGAATAAACAAGAAGAATGCGAAAAAAGGATAAGTTCCATAAGCTGGGGCGGTGGCTATCACGGTGGCAATGCCTAAGTGGGATAAGTCCGAGAAAGAGATGGAGGATGCAGGTGCCACTCCGGTTACTAAGAGCTGGCCCCAGTGGTCGGGACTTGGTTCTATGCGCATGGGGGAGTTGGACCCAAGACAGGCAATGTTTCGACGAGGGCAAGTCTGAAGGGAGCCGACGATGCGATACTTGTTGCAATAGAAGAGGCACGATCGGGGGCAGAGAGAACGACGAGCTTACGCGTGCCCTGGGAAATCCTGAACACCCGGGAAGAACACGAGGCAAGGGCGCTATTCCGTGGTATGAGGGGTTTTCAGACTGGAACACCGACTACATAACCCGTGCGAGAAAGAAGATTGCGGAGGAGAAGAAGAGGAAGATGGAGGAGGAGCAGAGGAAGCGGGACTATGAACGCCTTCAAGGCCTAGAAGCAAGTCAAGCGGAATTGGTAGTCAAATTCCAGCGGCAGCAGGAGCAGATCGACTCACTTACCCAGCAAAGGGGGTCTCAGCAGCTGCAGCAGCTAGCGAATGATCCAACATTGGATAGCACCGCCCCATCCATGCCGAGAAGCAGCATGGGTTCCGCCCCGGACAACGCAATGCTGGGTAGATACCCCGTGGATGACATCACGGAGAACACTAACTGCGAGCTACACGTCAAAATGAAGAACATATCCATGAAGGTGGCGGACGTCGTTGCTTTTCCGATTACCCCCAAAGCAACCTACCATTGCATCCCGATTCCAGAGGGCTATGCTTGTGTCATGGTTGACGAGGTGGTGCACCCATATTCGGGGCTAGAGCTTGACATTCCTGGAGGTGACGACGAGCGCTTTCTCGGAGACGCCAACCATCGTATCATCCTATGGAAAAAGGATTGCATCATCTTTCGAAGTTCACCGACACCGCGTCATCCGACTCCTCGTCGAAGTCCGCCATCGAGTCAGCAGTCTCCCGCTCCTGCAAGTCCACCAAGTCCGGCAAAGTGTCAGGCCACTCCTCCTCCATGTCCGGCAAAGTGTCAGGCCACTCCTCCTCCTCCAAGTCCGCCACAGCGTCAGACGTCCACTCCTCCTCCAAGTCCGGCACAACCTCAGGCCACTCCTCCTCCAAGTCCGGCACAGCTTCAGGCGGCCACTCCTCCTCGTCCAACTCAGCCCCGTCAGCCGGCGTCTCCGCCGCCTCAGCAATCGCAGAAGAGACACCCCGCAGCTATGGTGCGTAGCGGTACGAGTCGAGGTAGTACAGGAAGTACATGCGGAGGCAAGCGATATAAATATGGTCCAAGCCTCACGCCTCTTCCGCAGAGGTCTTATGACAGGTCCGAGGAGGAAATCGCAGCCATATCGAAGTCCGAGGTGGACACCACTTCATTCGTATGGCTCAACCACCAGCTCCCAAGCCTGTTGACACAGACTATGAGCGCCACATCAGGAAGTTAAATCGAGCACGTCTACGTAAGGAGGCGAGCTCGGGATCGAGCAAACAAGAAGCAGCTGTCAAAAATGCGGAAAACCATTCCCAGCTGGGAGAACAGGCGTAATCGATCCCCTCGCTTGTTGTGCCAACAACACGTGACAGTACGTGCGCCCAATATTATTGTGGGCAAACAGGATACGTTCCTGAGGTGGGCAATGTGGTAATAACGGAGGACCATATAATGCAGGCTGAAGTTCTCAAAATCACTGTTGGACAACTCCTCGAGATCGAGCCCATGCCTGTGCTTAGAGAGGATGAAATAAACGGAAATATGTCCGGGGCCAACCTTTGGTCGAGGCAGGACAAGGTCAAGAACCTCCCAACGAGAATGTATGAATTGCATCAATGGTACATGAACATTACCAAGATTTCCGATCGATTGTCCCTCATGGTGAATGTCAAGGAGGAGCATTACTTCCATGAGAAAGCTGTGTCCGTTGAGTATTCTGAACTGTTTCAGTTATACAATCAAGGCCTTTTCGACAAATTTATCGTCAGTTGCTATTGTCTCGTAAGTGATTTCTTTCTGTAATTTAAGTCTCAAGCTAGCTGTACTGATCCTTTTGATCAATCATTACCTGTAATTATCCTCACTATATTCTTTTACGTGGTATTATATGCAGGATGAAGATATATGAAATGAGAAAAGGTGGACGCTTTGGCATTGTGTTCATTGACCCAAACACCGTTAATTAATACACATGTAAACTAAATCCACGTTATCAAAAGGACGTTGATGACAACATGCTTGAGTTCTTGAAGCGCCTCAAATACAATGAAGATATACTACTTCCTTACAACTTCCAGGTGAGTCACACTGTCTTGTACTACAAATTCTCTGTTTTTGCCTACTAGCTAGCTACATGTTTTTGCTTTACATATGCCCGCTTAATTAAGACATGCAAACGTGTGTGCATGCAGATTTCACTGGGTCTTGTGTATCATTAAAGTTGACGCCGAAACAGTTGAAATACTGGACTCACTACTCAAAGAAAAAACTGACTATAACATCTTGTTTGGGATAGTCAACAGGTAATTTCAATCATTATTAACTATATATCTCGGCCTATTTAGTTCGTCATCTTTCATGATATGAACTATTTAATAACCCCTTTATTCATTTTCTTTGTCGGCGGGCAGGGCTTGGGCAAGGTTTATCAGCGTGACCCAGTGGAGAATGGAAACAAAAGCTTAAATGGTTTCACCCAAGGTAAGTAATTAAGTAGTACTAGCTAGCTAGCTAGCTGCCATCTCTTTAATTATCATGCTTGATTAATTATTATCTGATCAAATTTCATTCTCGTAAAGGCCCTGAAGCAGGCGCAGGGGACTGATCTGTGTGCATTCTGCGTTTGCGAGAAAATTCGCATGATGGCGTCCGAAAGGAGCAGATCTCAAAGACAGGAATGGGTACGCTTGTCAAAACACTATCACAATTTTTACACCATTATTGATATCTAGTCACACAACTAATACACATGCATATTGATCTCCTTCTTCACAGTTCACAGAGGTGCGGGAGAAGCTCCTAGAAACGGAGCGCGTAGAAGCACTTCAAGAGGAAATAGCGGGATTTTTGCTCGACCAGGTCATAAATCCGAAGGGAGAATACTATTACCCGCTACCGCCCCCATCGTGCTCCGAAGGCACCAATTAGGCTAATGCCACTGGCTCCGAAGGCAACATGCGTATGTAGGAGAAATTGTATATAGCTATACATGTGTGTATGTGTGAATTAATTAATATTCTATTTCATGCGTATCGTAAAATACCAGCAAACGAAAAAGAATTAAATTGATAACACAAATTTAATTAAAAATAAAAAATAAAACAAAAACCCACAAACATTTAGTACCGGTTGGTGTTACCAACCGGTACTAAAGGGCTCCCGGCCATCGGAGCTGCCTCGTGCCACGTGGTTGGCCTTTAGCACCGGTTCGTGCTGAACCGGTACTAAAGGGGGGGGGCCTTTAGTGACCACATTTTAGTGCCGGTTGTGGAACCGGCACTAAAGGGCCTTACGAACCGGTGCTATTGCCCGGTTCTGCACTAGTGACATGATCATCAGTATCAGGTAGGACCTAATTAAACACCCTTAAGGTAAAATAGCATAAAACAATATAGACCCTGACTCTCCACTATGAAGAATGGAGATCATCCTGTCTCCAATTCTTGCACTTCGCTTCCTTTTGCTTCCAAGAAGCTCCTTGCGACTGTCCATACATTTTTTCCATTCTTTGATTGTCATGTCTCCACTTCTTTTAGAAATCCGGTATGGACAGTTGAGATTCGTAGGATGACCTGGATATATGTTCAAAACATGAAGGCTGCCATTCTCATACATCAAATGAGGCACACAATCCTCTGGGATTCTCTGTTGAAAAACATAGTAATAACTTCGTAGTTAGCAATGATGTACTAGTTTTAGAAGTATGCAAAAAGATGCACGGATGTCGGAATAGTAAAAAATCTTACCAGGGTATCTCCATGGTAGTTACCGTAGTTCAACACGTGCACTAGTGGCACGTATTGACCATAATGTTGAGGAGTTCGATTGTAGACATTGTAATTCTCAAGATCCCTACAAAATCTGATCAGATGATTTTTCTCCTTATAAGTTAATTCAGAGCCATCAGTATAGTGGGTTTTGTCTACCATCTTCCGCACATGCTTTGAACAATCAAAATGAGCTGTCAATGGAAATAAGCTGTCAACTATTTTGAAATAAACAATATAAATTACTTAATAACTATGTTAAGCTCACATGGGGGAAGAATTGGAGGTGTATCCACAAGGACCCAAATTGAAGGTGTCTCTTGCTCGATTGTAGGATCACCAAGATCCATGGTGACAAGCATACCCTCATCAAGACCATACATCTTGAAAAGTGCTTCCCAATTTTTGCAACCAAAATGGGTTACACTCTCAACATTGTACAGCTTTACTTGAAAATCCACACCATGATGGGTACTTAGGATAATTTTTTTGGTTTCAAAACTTTCATGGTCTTCAAAACCCATCCTCTCCAAGACATAGCGTCTTGCAAAGCATGGGATAAGCTAGTCGAATTGGAAAAGATGAAAAATATTGTCATGATCAAAATAGTTGAAGTCATGATTAATTACGAAAAAAAACTATTGTCGTCGTTGCGTACCGTATGAACATCGAAGCTCTTGTCGAGCTTAATGCTGAAGCGCCGATCTTCGTCCAGCTCAATGAACCTGTTGCAGATACCTCGGTCGTCGTGGCACCAGTCGCACTCCCAGACGGTTTTCACGTCCGAGTACAACATTTCCGGCCTATATTCATAATTTAAATGAAGGAGAACTTATCCAATATGAGCATTCAATAAGCAAAACCAAATCATAAAATAAGCAAAACCAAATCATAAAATAAAGTAGTATTCAAATTAGCATGCATTCAATAATTATAAGCAAAAGTACATCATCTCTTGTTGTCCGTACATCGTCGAATATTATCACTAATATAGCATCACTAATACAACTAGAACCGTAGCGCCCGACGGGTATCGACGTGGGCGGTGGACACCCAAAGATAAGGAACCATCACAGGATCATAGCTCCGGTGAGATCCTCAAGAACCTGCCAGGTATTGTCGAACCTGCCCTCCAATGCAACCATGTAGCGACGGACGTGCTCGTCCTCCTCGCTGACACGGTGACGTACCACCTCCGCGGTGTCCGGAAGCCTCGGCACCGTCACGGGCCCACGCGACCGTCACCAAACAAGGATCGGGTCAACAACGGGCTGCCTCCTCACCAACCTACGTCCCCCGGAAGGTAGCACCTCCCAATACCAGCCCGGCGGAGCCCAGTCCCGAACATGGCCCTGATCAAGCAAGCCTCCACCGCCGAGTCGACAATGACGAGGATGCGGGATAGGCATCGCCGACGTCGATGCGGGAACTACTTCTATATATAGTTAAATAAAGTAGTTTTATTAATTATATCAACTATCTAGTTCAACTACTATACTAAGCATTTACTATAAATCTAAATAAAGTAGTACTTACTATAAATAAATAAAGTAGCACTTACTATAAATAAATAAAGTAGCACTTACTACAAACTACTTCTATATATAGTTAAATAAAGTAGTTCTATTAATTGAATCAACTAGTATTTTTTACTAAAAACAAAGTAGCACTTACTATATAGTACGTACTAAAAATAAACTAGTATTTTTCTAACTAACTCATATTTTTCTAACTAATTATATTACCAAAAAATCTAAATAAAATAGTAATTATATTTTTCTAACTAGCTAGTTCAATTATAGTACTTACTAATTCAACTAATTAAGCACTTATTAATTTTCTTACTAATTTAACTAAGCACTTACTAATTGCCTAACATTAATATATCTAATTCATCTATAATAAAAAATATAAAAAACTAACTCATCTAATTAGCATTAATTAATATCTAGCTAATTCATCTAACATTTGACATTAATATCTAATTTTTCTATCTAATTTATCTAACAGAAAACGGATAACGGAAAATACACGGGGCCGGCGCCGACGACGGGCCGGGGGCGTACGGGGCGGCGACGTACGGGGCGGAGGCGCGAGATGGCGATGACGGGGACGTCGACGACGGGACGGGGTGTTGAGGGGGACAGCGACGGCTGCGGGCGGGCGGCGGCGGGCGACGGCGCAGACGGAGCGGCGACGGGACGCGGCAACGATGAGGACGGCTGACGGCGTCGGGCGGGCGGGCGGATGATACAAGGCCGGAGATCGAGGAGGAAGGAGAGATCGAAGTGGGGATGCGGTTCTGAAAATTTCGTTATATAACAAAGTCTTTGGTCCCGATTCGTGGCTCCAACCGGGACCAATGCATTTTTAGTCGGTTGGTAGCACCAACCGGGACCAAAGGCCTCTTTTCAGCAGCCCAAAGGGCGGGAAGCAGAGGGCTTTGGTCCCGGTTGGTGCCACCAACCGGGACTAAAGGGTGGGCATTGGTCCCGGTTGGAGCCACGGAGCGGGACCAATGGCTTTGGGCTGGCACGATGCGGCACAAAAGTTTAGTCCCATCTCGCTAGCTGAGAGGGGCGCGCAGTGGTTTATAAGCCCCACTACCGCTCCCCTCTCGAGCTCCTCTCCACTGCAGGCTTACGGGCCTATTTACTACTGCTTTGCCTGATGGTCCTAAATGGGCCACCTGCGGGCCTGAATCCTGGCCCATGGTGGGTTTCTAGTCGTATCCAGGCCGTGGGGGCCTAGTAGGAGGCTTTTTTTACTTATTTATTTTATGCTGCTGTTTTTTTAGTCCCACCTCGCCAAGCGAGAGGCACTCGCAGCTGTTTATAAGCCTTGAGTGCAGAGACGATGCAAAAGAGGCTCAATGCTCACGTTGGTTCGCTTCTAGCCTTGAGGAATAGGGTAGACTGCACGGAGCTATGTGCAGTGCAGTTTACACTATTCTGAAAGGCTTGAAGCGAATTAACTAGCATTACGCCTCTTTTTTATTTTTGATGACTTATTACCACACAGAAATAAAAAGAAAAAAATAAATATAGAAGGAAAGAAAAAAAACTATGTAAAAAACTACTCAGAAATAAATAGAAGAAAAAATAGTTGTGATTAACTTTACTAAAAAATGAGCATAGATGCTTATTTTTAATGACTTATTACAATTCAAAAATAAATAGAAGAAAAAATAGTTGTGATTAACTTTACTAAAAAATGAGCATAGTTGCTTATTTTTAATGACTTATTACAATTCAGAAATAAATAGAAGAAAAAATAGTTGTGATTAACTTTACTAAAAATGAGCATAGATGCTTATTTTAATGACTTATTACAATTCAGAAATAAATAGAAGAAAAAATAGTTGTAATTAACTTTACTAAAAAATAAGCATAGATGCTTATTTTTAATGACTTATTACAATTCAGATAAAAAACTATATAAAAAACTACTCAGAAATGAGCATAGATGCGCTTATAGAGAAAATTCAACATAAATTTAGTAGAAATTTATTGTGAATTTAGGTTAAATTCCCTATATAAGGGCATCTATTTTCATTTGAGAGGAGCTCAACATGGCAGAGAGGGAGGGGCTTATAAACCGGTTTGATTCTCCTTCGTTTGGCGAGGTGGGACTAAACTCAGAAATGTTGTGATTAACCCTTTAGTCTCGGTTGGTGGCATGAACCGGGACTAAAGGGGTGCCGTTGGTCCCGGTTCAAGCCACCAACCGGGACCAATGGTTGCGGGCCAGGAGCGAGGGCCAATGGTCCCGGTTCGTCCCACCAACCGGGACCAATAGGTCCAGACGAACCGGGACCAATAGTCCACGTGGCCCGGCCAGCCCCCGAGGCTCACGAACCGGGTCCAATGCGCCCATTGGTCCTGGTTCTGGTTTGAACCGGGACTAATGGGCTGGCCGGGCCTGGACCACTGCCCTGTTTTCTACTAGTGCTTTGTTGCATCGTACCCGTTTGAGTTAATTCATAGTGATGTTTGGACATCTCCTGTTGCCAGTAATACGGGCTTTCTTTATTATCTTGTCATACTTGACGATTTTTCGCATTATGTGTGGACCTTCCCGTTGCGCCGCAAGTCGGATGTTATATCCACTCTCGCCACTTTCTATTCTTATGTTCTCACGCAGTTTGGTCGACCCATTTTTGCGTTGCAGACAGACAACGGGAAGGAGTTTGACAACATCGTTGTTCGTAATCTTCTCGCCACACATGGCACGATTTTTCGTCTCACTTGCCCGTACACCTCGCAGCAGAACGGTCGTGCTGAGCGCATCCTTCGCACTCTAAATGACTGCGTTAGGACTCTTCTCTTTCATGCCAATGTGCCTCCGCGCTTTTGGCCTGACGCTCTAGCCACCGCTTCTCTCCTCATCAACATCCGCCCATGTCGTACTCGCGGGAACTTTACACCTCACCATCTTCTCTTCGGTGCACCTCCTTATGAAGGGCTTCACATCTTCGGCTGCCTTTGCTATCCTAGCATCGCCGCCACTACGCCTCATAAACTTGCACCCCGTTCTGTCGCCTGCATCTTTCTCGGCTACCCACCTAACACTAAGGGCTACCGCTGCTATGATCCCGTCTCCCATCGTGTTTTCACCTCCCGACACGTTTACTTTGATGAGATGGTGTTTCCGTTTCAGCAGCAGGTACCCCTTGTCGTCTCGTCGCCGCCGGCCACCGGCGGCCCTTCGACGACCTCGTCAGGTGGACGATCCCGTCTGGCCCGTGGACCGCCTCCGGGCTTTGGCGGTCCCTGCGCCTCTGCCGGCGCCCGCCCACTCGGCCTCCTCGGCGGCTCCGGCCAGCGCGGCAGCGCCCGCTTCACCCGCCGCCCCGACTTGGGCGCCCGGGATCGGCGCTGCAGGCTCGGCCGCCTCCTCCGCGGCCTCAACGCCCGCCTCCTCACCGGCCCCGACGCTGGCCCCTCGCCGGCAGCCCGGCCCGCCGACGCTGCCGTCGCCCGGTGGCTCAGCGGCGCCGCCCGGCCTAGTCACCCGCGCTCGCACCGGCGTTCATCGTCCGAGCCTCCGGTACTCGCGCGACGAGTACGTCCTCGCCGCCTCCGCCGTGGAGCCGTCGCCCATTCTTGCGTCCGCTCGTGCCGCCTTCCGTGATCCTCACTGGCTTGCGGTGATGCAGGAAGAGTTGCTCTTCAACGGAACCGCACCTGGACCCTGGTTCCCCGGCCTCCTCGCGCCAACGTCATCACCGGCAAGTGGGTCTTTCGCCATAAGACCCGCTCAGACGGTACACTCGAGCGCTACAAGGCTCGCTGGGTGGTCCGCGGTTTCCGCCAGCGCGCTGGAGTGGACTTCACTGAGACGTTTGCCCCGGTTGTCAAACCGGGCACGATCCGCACCGTCCTCCAGCTCGCCGTCTCCCGCGGCTGGCCTGTTCACCAGATGGATGTCTCCAACGCCTTTCTCCACGGCCATCTTGAGGAGCAGGTATATTGTGAGCAACCCACCGGCTTCGTCGACGCCTCACTTCCCGGCCATGTGTATCCTTTGTATAGTTGAGGTTGTTGCCCACCTTTATACTTATATATACGTGCCTGGTGCACCGATCAATACATCGAGATTGCACAGCTCATATCTTGTCCTTCTACAATCTGAATCTCGGACACGGATCTCGTGTCGCTTCTTTTCTACGAGCCGGAGATTCGTCGGCGGAGTAGTTCTTGGCGTGCTCGTCCGTGTATGGACCTACACTACATGGACCGGACGAATCGGCCATGTGTACCCAAACACAGTGGTTACATGCTTGGTCGGGGCCGGCCGAGGAGTACTGCATACTTTTACTCTGGCACGTGCTTGATCGTTTGGTCTCAATCTTGTCATCTACTAGTGGCCAAGTGGGTAAATACCGGACCGACTGCAATAATCTAGGCCGGACTCGTGAGGCGTGCTCGTGCAAATGACCCGTCAGTCTCGTTAGGAAAAGTTGGCTGGCTGGCACGAGTCAAGGTCCACGACAAGTCGCCGGCCGGCCACCAAAACGTGAGAAATGGAGTCTACCTCCGCTCCGGCATCCACAAGGATGCCGGCAATGGACAAGTCCCGCTCCACGTGCTCGACGTGGCAATGGACAAGTCCTGTCGAGCCTCCCGACTTAGCCAGGCCGGTCTCGCTTCAGCTCTAGCTGCGGTGGCCGCGTACTGGCAAGCAATGCATCTCCTGCTCTCTTTCTTGGTTTGCCACCGCCGGTTTCAGTTACGTTGAGCTCCCAACTTACTTAACCAAAGTATATGAAAAAGTCGGCACGGAAAGTCAACTGTCCAGCAAGTCAATGTGCGTAGCCAGCGAACGAACTATTAAAAAAGTCAAAGAAAGCTTCAAATGGTCTTTACCTGTTTCCTCGGTTGCATTCCGGACGTCCCGTGCATCCGTCTTTAGAATTGAACAATTCTTGCGGCTTGGTACCCATTTCGCAGTATTGCAAAAGACTTGGCATGCATCATGACCATCGATCATTCGATCAATTAAGCCTTGAGAGAGACTTGAATAGTCCAACGGCCACGAACAGGGTCAGCTTCTGAATTAAACAAACTTTCTGAAGTGTTTTTTTTTTGCATGATAATATGTGTGCCATTTCTATCAAAAAGATCATAGTACAAATCATGTATATACCGACCTGACAAAACTGAAAAAACAGCAGAACGCTAGCCTTTGCACACAGAAACACCAGCCAAGAAGTAAATTACAAACAAGACCGGAGAATCCTCTGAGCTTGACACCAAAGAAGAAAATGACGGATCACCTCCACGCTCGAGATCGATGCGGCTCCATCGCTGATATGCAGCTTTGCAGATCTTCAAGGTGGCTCTCTAATAAAGGCGAAGCCATTGCCGTTGAACGAATAAGACCGGGACAATTCCCCGGACACACCATCAAAATCCAGATCTGGCACCATCGCCCAACTAAGACGTTGGAGGAGAAAACCATATTTGCCTGCCACGAACCCAGCACATGATTCACCATCTTTCACATGCCGCCGATGCAGACCACAATCTGCATCCGCTCCTGGACTACCTCCCAAGCTCCGCGCAGGCGCTGGTTCAAACGCCGCCGCAACGGCGGATACCGAGGACACATGTCCACCATGAGGATGCAGTCACCGCTGCACCATCCTTATTTGAACTGACTGGTTTTCAAATCCACCCCAAAAGCGGTTTGCCTCGTTGGGGTAGGATCTGAAGATTTATTAGTCGGCGTCACCATCACCATCACCGAAGCCAAGACGATGGACAACCCAAAACCCTAAGAAACTAATGCCTAAAACAATCCACACGCGTGGATTCGATGACCCCCTCACCACCGACGACCGAGGTTGTAAGTGAAGGGGAGCCGCCGGAGGACGGCGGCGGAGGAAGGCGCCCTAGCGGCTGGAGGCGAGATGGCCTTTCTTTCAGGAAAGGAGATACAAAGAATCTACTAACTTTCTAAAGTGTAGTACTGCTATACTACACCGTTACTAAACAGTCGTCATCATTAATCCTTATCTTTGCTAAATTTAGTATCGCTAGCTAGGTAAAACATGCATGTAGCACATTTAGAATGAAGTAATCTAGTCAGGTCGGGATAAGACGTACTCCAACCTACATCAAAGGCAGTTGCTGTTCTGGTGCACTTGTCCTATGAAGGTTAGCACGATGACCACCCGGCTGACTATTACGTCAAAGTTTGTCCGGCTCCGATGAGGGAGGGGATAAGATGGCGGCACGCATTTGGCCCGCTCCATTGCTAGACGAGCTCCTCTTAAAAATCGGCTTGCATTGCCTCGACGGTAGATGAATAGGTAAAAAATTATCCTAAAAAAAAAGAAGTTGCTAGCAGCTGTCTGAGCAGCATGTGTGCGAAAAGCTTGTGATGTGTCATCATGAGAATCACAAGCTTCACGTGCTCAGAAATACAGTACATATATAGCTCCCGGCCGGAAAAGGCACAGGACGAGGCAGGGCTTAACTAACATGTGTATCTCACGCCCGTGCATGGCCAGGTTATCTATCTGGATAGCTGTTAGAGCAGAGCCGTACTGATGGGCATGATTACGATCCGTTTGCTGCTAGCTGGTCAGCGTCTCAGTTAATTAATTTGCGAAGCGGACGAGCGACGGCCGGACGCATACACTATTGAAGTTGCGATGCAGTCGCGTACGTACACAGTCTGTATGTATAATTTTTTTTTGCGAGGTTGTATGTATAATTTCACCTGAAGTTAGAGGAATAAAGTACATTTCTGTGTCCAGTCGGCAACAGAGACACGCACAGAAAATACTAGTAGTAGCTGCCTAAGCCGAGCAGGGAAGAATGCAAACACATAAGCTAATTGGCTGCTAATATAAAATTGCACCGGCGGCTGACCAAGGCGGCGCGCCGCCGGCTGTGAAAACAATGTGTGGTGGGTACGGGCTCCATGCACGAATCTGCCTAGAGGTTCAGCACCGGCAGGCCGTGTGAATGCACGTCAGCACATCCTCGGACAGTAATCAGTCACGTCTAAAATAATTCATTCTACAATCGGATATTTAAAATTAGAAATCTTAAGTACGTACCATTACACAATGCAAACCAATTTTTAAGAGGAGCTCGTCTAGCTCCGCCGTGTCCATGTCCGCCAGCCGGCTATGCTCCTGAGAGTGTTGGTCCGGTCGCCGGCAAGGTAAAGTATGGCATAGGACACGAGACTGCTCCGCCATCTCCCATGTGCTACTCTTTCTCGTCGGAGTTCGGAACCCTAACGGTACCAATGGGCGTCAGATTGATGATGGATCCATCCTTGAACGAGCCAGCGACATACACCACGACGTGGTTGTGGCGCCGGGAATGGTGCACCATACATGGCATTGGAAAATGCGACTCCACCTCATCAACGTCCACCGCTGCGAGGGTTGCCGCCGCCTCCCGTGCCCACTACCTCGCACGGCGGTCATGCCACGCCATGTTTGCGTCAGACGACACCCCCAGTGCGTCCTCTTCCACGACGCGCTAACGGGTGGGTTACACGTCCGTCATCGCGTTCGGACGCCAGATGGACTGTGCCGCATCCGGCGGATCCATGCGTCATTTGGGCAGGCACAATGGATACCTGACTAAAGGAGTCCGAGCATTGTCGTCGGGCGGTCTCCTCTCGGGGCAGCGTGGGATGAGCTCGGGGTTGACGGATCTAGAGGTGTAGGACTCGGTTTTGTTGTCCGCCATGCCGGAGAAGGCAAGAGATCGCTGGACGGGAGGTTAGGTGCAGAGTGGAGTTGCTAGGGTTTGGTCCGAGGAACGGATGGAAAAGAATATATATGGGGTCGAATAGGCCAGCATGGGCTAGGTCCTATGTGACAGTCGCACCAGAACATCCTCAAACCCGCTCCATATTTAGGCTGGATGAGGAGTCCAGGTCAACCTAGACATTTGAGGGGGTTTGAGGCGTCTGGTTGAGTCTTTTTTTTTTTGACAAGTTACTAACCAGACTGTTCGTCCGAGCGTATGAGAAGGGTTTATGGCATCCGGCTGAAGTTCCGTTAGACTACGGTGGTCTGAAATGGGTTCGGTCCGTTGATAGATACTCCCAGGACATGCAAAGGTTCGGATCCGCAATCCCCACAGCTATGAAATGCGTGGTTCGTGCCGTTTCTTTCTTTGTCCTGTCCACCCGGGGATCCGAGTGAAGTCAAGACGCGAGGATCTCGCATGAGATTCTTCATCACTACTCCTCCGGTGGTTTGTTAAACTAGGCGCATGCCTTTACGAGTCAGCCATGACAAAATACTCTTGTCGCGTGCTTAATTACTCGAGTGGGTGGATCCACGCTGAACGCTGAGTAATCCCGGAAGTAAGTGTCTTTTTTTGGACTGATTGACGTGATGAAATCACCATGGGTACGCACGCGCATGACTTTGTATGGGTAGTAGCCCCGACTGGAAAAGAACGAGAGGAAACGTGGCGCCGGCCGTGGAGCTAGTCAAGGTCCGCCACAAAGTCACCACCGGCCGCCGGCGGGCCACCAGAAAAGAGATCGAGGTGGAGGCTACCCCACCGCATGCATCTCCGACCACAAAGGCAGTGGCCAAGTCAAGCTCCGACGTTGGTTCTGGCCCCGCGCGAGGCCGGGGGCGGCTACCGTCATGCCGGACGATAGACCGCATCCAATGATATCCCTCGGGGTTTGACGTCTACTTTGAGATCCCTCGTGTCCTCGCGTCTGGCTTTGACTCGTCTCTTTTCGCTCAGCAGTGTGTCCTCTGTTTTGCGGGTGGAGGGCTCCGCTCCACCGTAGGCGCGCCGCGGCGGCCCGCATGTTCCATGTGCCAGCAATCGCCTCCGCTGTTCTTTGTTCCATCAATTAGAGCATCTACAGCCGCACCTTTCAGACATGTCTTATAAGCCCAGGTGGGCCGCCCTGTTACTGCACGGTCGCGAAAATCTGGCCCAGGCGAACGCCTCAAAAGAGCCTCAAACACCCGGATTGACCGGCATCCCTCATATCTAATCCAAATATGAGGCAGATATAGGGGCGCCCGAGCTCGCTCGCCGACCCCGCTGCAGATCGTAGCGGTCCCACCTGCAGCGACCGGAACTCCTCCCTCTCTCATTGGTGCAACCAAATTTTAGTTCCACATCGCCGGGCGAGGTGGACACCGCCCAGCTTAAATAGCCGCGCCATTGGATGGCGGCAAGCTTGGTTGTTGTTGCGTAGGTCTATCAATTCTCCCATGTGTGATCGAGATAAAATTGACACTAGATTGCATTTCATTGACTGATGATTATTCATCGAGTGTCAGTCTCGATCATATACATTGATACCTCTACTACAATGATAGTAGATTTTTATTTTATTTTGATGCATAAACACATAGTGATTCAAAAAAGCCGACGCAAATGTTCCCTATGTGAAGGAGATAGACCCTGACTATGAATCTTCTATGTGATAAAGATAGAAGATTCATAGTAAGAGTCCATATGCTTAACAAATGATGCAATGATGTCAGACACTTATCCCTTTTGGATGACCTGGATATTTAAGCTGGTCGACTAGCTCATCACTCTGCGAGGTAAGACTAATATTGGTGTGAAAATATTAAGTATGAGCAATTTTCAATGCACCACAGGCCCAAGACGGACAGAATGATCGACGTGCATGGCACTGCGTGTAATAAATATTTTTGAAAATAGGATAAGTGGTTGTAAATTGTAAAATTTGAGGCACGCCCTATCACTATCTGCGCGCGCATCCGCGGGTGTTTGAGGGCCCAAATTAGCAACCTCCGATGGTAGATGCTCTTACCAGCTGTTTCAGCTCCGAATGAAACAACATAATAACGTTTTTTCACAGTAGTCATTAGTATTCTTATATAATAGCCCTCCCTCGGGGCTGAACATCAGGGAGGCTGTCCCTAATTCGTTAGAGAAACTCCATCAGCTCCCTTCAAAATCTCCTTGTAAAACATTTGGCATTCCCATAAAAGTAGGAGAATTTTTCTAAAAGTAACTTTTGTCAATTTTCCTAAACTTCTTTCTCTAAATAAATTTTTATTTTATTTGCAATTAAGCACTAAATAGATGCTAGGACACGTCAGTTAGTGACATCGACGGATGTGGCGGTAGCTGCTAGCGAGGGGCATGCCAGCGGACGCGGGAGAGGTGGCTTGGCAGCCCAGGTGCTGGCAACAACGTGGGTGAGTTGGCGGCAGGCGGTAGCGTTGCAGGCAAGGGAGGGCGGCGGGAGAGGGTGCGTCCGTAGCGGTTGGTGAAATTTTAGCCTGTCAAAAAGATATGGGAAGGACATCTTCGCGTAAGCTTGAGGTGATATTGAGGCAGTTTTACCGGATTCTCTGAAAATAGAGAGGTTTACGAGATCTGTTGGAGAGCTTATTTTGCCTCAACTTTATGTAAATGATGATTAATTTATGGATAGTGCAACGGTTGGAGTTGCACTTAAGGGACAATTTTGTTCCACTTAACCCAACATCTGTTGGCCATCTTGCCAATGCCACTGGTAGAATAAGGGCCTATTGTCCCGGTTGGTAAGTGTTGAGGAACGTTGCAGAAAATTAAAATGTTTCCTATGATTTCACCGAGATCTATCTATGAGTTCATCTAAGCAACGAGTCATGGGAGAGTGATTGCATCTACATACCACTTGTAGATCGCGTGCGGAAGCGTTCAATGGAACGGGGATGATGGAGTCGTACTCGCCGTGATTCAGATCACCGATGACCTAGTGCCGAACGGACAGCACCTCCGCGTTCAACACACGTACAGAGCATATGACCTCTCCTCCTTCTTGATCCAGCAAGGGGGAAGGAGAGGTTGATGATGATCCAGCAGCACGACGGCGTGGTGGTGGATGCAGCAGAACTCCGGCAGGGCTTCGCTAAGCAACTACGGGAGGAGGAGGAGGTGTAGCAGGAAGGGGAGGCGCCAAGGGCTTCAGGGTGCGGCCACCCCACCCAACCCACCCCTTATATAGGTGCAAGAGAGGGGAAGGGCCCAGCCTTGCCCCTTCCTCCAAGGAAGGGTGCGGCCAAGAGGAAAGGAGTCCATCCTCCCCAAGGCACCTCGGAGGTGCCTTCCCTCTTAGGACTCTCCCTCCCCAAGTCTCCTTGGCGCATGGGCCTCTTGGGGCTGGTGCCCTTGGCCCATATAGGCCAAGGCGCACCCCCACCAGCCCATGTGGCCCCCCGGGGCAGGTGGACCCCCGGATCCCTTTCGGCACTCCCGGTACAATACTGATAAAGTGCGAAACTTTTCCGGCGACCAAAACAAGACTTCATATATATAAATCTTTACCTCCGGACCATTGCGGAACTCCTCGTGACGTCCGAGATCTCATCCGGGACTCCGAACAACATTCGGTTTGCTGCATACTCATATTCATACAACCCTAGCGTCACCGAACCTTAAGTGTGTAGACCCTACGGGTTCGGGAGACATGTAGACATGACCGAGACGTTCTCCGGTCAATAACCAACAGCGGGATCTGGATACCCATGTTGGCTCCCACATGTTCCACGATGATCTCATCGGATGAACCACAATGTCAACGACTCAATCGATCCCGTATACAATTCCCTTTGTCTAGCGGCATTGTACTTGCCCGAGATTCGATTGTCGGTATCCCGATACCTTTGTTCAATCTCGTTACCGGCAAGTCTCTTTACTCGTTCCGTAACACATCATCCCGTGATCAACCCCTTAATCACATTGTGCATATTATGATGATGTCCTACCGAGTGGGCCCAGAGATACCTCTTCGTTTACATGGAGTGACAAATCCCAGTCTCGATTCGTGCCAACCCAACAGACACTTTCGGAGATACCTGTAATGCACCTTTATAGCCACCCAGTTACATTGTGACGTTTGGTACACCCAAAGCATTCCTACGGTATTCGGGAGTTGCACAATCTCATGGTCTAAGGAAATGATACTTGACATTAGAAAAGCATTAGCATACGAACTACGATCTTTGTGCTAGGCTTAGGATTGGGTCTTGTCCATCACATCATTCTGCCAATGATGTGATCCCGTTATCAACGACATCCAATGTCCATGGTCAGAAACCGTAACCATCTATTGATCAACGAGCTAGTTAACTAGAGGCTTACTAGGGACATGATGTTGTCTATGTACCCACACATGTATCTGAGTTTCCTATCAATACAATTATAGCATGGATAATAAATGATTATCATGAACAAGGAAATATAATAATAACTAATTTATTATTGCCTCTAGGGTATATTTCCAACAGTAAGGGCCTTTAGTCCCGGTTTCTGAACCGGGACTAAAGGGTCGGTACTAATGCCCTGGCCCTTTAGTCCCGGTTCAGTCCAGACCCGGGATAGATCAAACCCCATGTAACTTTGTCTTGAGCGCCGAGCCCAGGAGGGTTTGGTCCCAGTTGGTGGCACCAACCGGGACCAATAGGCATCCACACGTCAGCATTTCTGTGGCTTGAATTTTTGTTTTTTTAAAGGGGGGGGGGGGGTTGGGGTTTTTAGGGGTTTAATTTAGGTGTTTTATATATTGTGTTAGCTAGCTAATTAATAGAGAGAAGTGTCCTCTCTTTTGTCCGTGCTTGGTCGACGCTACGTACTATACATATGTATAAAGAGGACTAGCTAGACACGCTACGAAGGAAACAAAAGATCTTCATGAACATATATGCATACAGAGAGAAGTGATATCGACCACCTCTCCTTCTCCGAGAGATTGGTCGAACAACAAGTTCTCGTATATCTATCCGACACTACCGGGTACATATATACAATAATTATCTTTTACAAATATAGTCTCCTAACATACGGACGCGTGGTCCACATAGTATTCTCCGTCTTCAGCGATCACGTGGTCAAGAAAGAATGCCGCTAATTCCTCTTGAATTGCTCGCATGCGATCTGGTGCTAGGAGTTCATCCCGCATCTGAAACATCTATTTTTAAGAAGGGGGTCAATACATATATATATGAATGAATGAAACTCAACACAAATGATGGTAATAAAATAAAATTATGAATATTGTTATTTACGCACTTCATATTGTTTGTCAGAGTAGCCCGCTCACAGGTCGTGTGGCGGATGGACTCGCAAATGTAGTATCCACAGAAATCATTCCCTTGTTCCTGCCACAACCACTTTACAAGAAATAGAGGTCAATCAAACTGATAATTAGCAAGCATGCTAAATGGTATTGATGAAACTAGCGCTTGAATCACTAGGAGATGCGTGGAATATGCTACTATAGTACTTATTTTCGGGTGTCTAAATTGCAGCTTCTTCGGCAGTCTCGGAGCTTTTTTGGTGAATTTTCTCCAAACCCTGCCATACAAAGAAAACAATTACTTGATATCAGATATGAACAAAGTTGCTGATATGGTGAATAATGATCGATTTAACTTACTTCTCGAGCATTTCAGTCATGTCCGCATACTCCTCCGGATTTTTTCGTTTGGACTCTAAGGCAGTTACTACTCCCTGCTCAAGCTTAATCTCTAGGAGAATATAGTGTTAGCTACACACGCATTTATAACTCATCAATATTACATTACTATAACCTGGACTAATAAGGGAAACCGAATATGCCACAAGACAGTAACACTCACCTGAAGTTGTAAGGAAAGAGTATTATATCTTTGTGTTCAATTATTACCAACGATTGTAGCAAGTTGGCCTCGGTATTTTCGGCATGATATTTAACCTCAGTTGCATCTATGAGATATGTGTTAATGAACCCAATATCACCCACTTGTCTTTTCTTCAATTCGCGATCTTCAATCTGCATAATATAGTGAGGATAATTATAAATACATGCAATGAAAGAGCTGAGTTATATAGAGAGACTTAATGATGAAGTAGTACTACTTACAGACGGTAGCAGGTGACCGTTGCTTTATCGAGGGCCAATTGATTGAAAACTGATAGAACTCCTCAAATGGAATAGGCAACAGTTCAATTCCAACGAGGTCATGCTCCTTTTAACTCTCACATACAAAGTACTCCTCCCTCGGACTCTGCAGGTTTTCATGTACCAATCATGCAATCTTCGCATCATCGTTGATAGAGATCTTTCATCTTTGTGAGAGGTTTCCGTATCGTATCTTTGTATCTGCACCTCCAAGAAATCATAATGTACATCGTCGGGCAGGTAGTCTCCAGGATTGCTATAACCGGGCACCATCCTCGGATCGGCGATGTCGCTAGCGGTGCACCTTGAGCGGGGGCACGATTGCGCTTGTTCGCCGAGCTGGGCAATTTGTTTCCCAGCTCGTCGTTCTTTCATCCTTTGATCACCGACAGTACTTCCCGACCTCTCCGCTTGGCAAATGCCTTTCCAATAATGCGCTCATAGTTGACTTTTCGGCGGAGACTTGGGTGGTTTTGTCGGGGCAGCCAGTGCGCTCGCTTTCACCGGATCAACCTTCTCCTCCGGAGGTGGATGTCTCTGTGCTTTCAACCCTTGAAACCAGTCCTTCACTTCGGTTCGCGCGATCTTCGCGTTCTCCTCCGGGGTCATCTTGTATGGTAACTTCTTTGGAGTCTTCAGAGAAGGACCGAAGTGTATGTCCTCCCGCCTTTGGCTGTACTGCTAGATGCCGGCAGAGCAGACGGAGCGGATGTCTTCTTTCCTTGCTTACGAGGCGGAGGAGAAGGACTACGACGCGCCGGAGCAGCCGGAGCGGCAGCGGGTCTCTTCCGCCCTTGCTGACGAGGCGGAGAAGGAGGAGGCTGGCTGCTCGGGCGCGCCGGCGCAGGCGGAGAAGGAGGCGGAGTGCCGCCACGCGCCGGAGAAGGAGCCGGCCGAGTGCCCTGATCGTCACTCGCCGGAGGAGGAGGCGGTAGAGGAGGCGGAGTGCCTTGACTCGCCGGAGGAGGAGGAGGAGGCGGAGGCATCCAGTTCGGAAGGTTGATGAGATCCATCCGCCATAGGCATGGAGTCTTCAGATAAGAACCTAGCCGAGTCTCCCCTTCACCAGTAGGGTGGTCAAGCTGGAGGTCCTCAAATCCCTCTGTTATTTCATCCACCATCACCCTAGCATATCCTTCTGGAATCGGCCGGCGGTGAAAAGTTGCGCGGATTTAGTAGGATAAACAGAGCCAACAGCCGCCTTGACCTTCAAATACATCCATTGCGCCATAAGGTGGCAATTTTCAGCCTCCGTGATAGCATCCACGGGATAGCTGGCAGGAGCCGTCAAGGCATGCTCTGGCTGAAGCAGCTCGATGGAAGCCACGCTGGTTCTCCGCTGAGATGGCGGGGTAGCTTCGGGGGAAGCTTCGGCAGGTCGTTTGCTGCGATCTGCTTCTCATTCCTCTATCGCTTGTACCTTTGCATGCAGCGCCTGCAGTTCGGTCTGCTGCACTTTCTTCCTCCTCTCCTGGCATTTGTAACCGCCTGCGTCCAGAAACCCAGCCTTCCACGAAACGGAGCCTGGCGTGCCTCGTGTCCGTCCAGGGTGCTCAGGATTCCCGAGGGCCATTGTGAGCTCGTCGTTCTCTCTGTCTGGAAATAACGTCCCTTGCTGCGCTGCTTTGATATATTGTTGAAGCCTCTTGACTGGTGTGTCCAATTGATCGTCCGTCCAAATGCACTTCCCTGATACAGGGTCCAAGGTTCCGCCAGCCCCGAAGAACCAAGTCCGCAACGGTGCAGCGATTCATTGTCTCTGGTTCGATCCCTTTATCAAGCAGATCATTCTCAGCCTTGGCCCACTTAGGCCGGGCTATGAGGTAGCCACCTGACCCCGTGCGATGGTGAAGCTTCTTCTTCGTAGCATTTTTCTTGTTTGTCGCCGACATCTTTTTACTCTTTTCCAATGTCTTGTGAGCCACAAATGCGGGCCAGTCATCTCTGATCTTCTCATATTTGCCCATGAATTCTGGGGTCTCTTTTTTATCGCCAACTTATTCAGGTCTTTCTTCCAATTCCTGAATAGGTCTGCCATCTTCTTAAGAGCAAAAGACTTGATTAATTGCTCAACTGGCTTCTCCGGATCACCCTCTGGTGGTAGGGTGAAATTTGACTTCAGCTCAGTCCAAAGATCATTTTTCTGCATATCATTGACATAAGACACCTCAGGGTCTTCGTTATTAGGCTTATACCGTTCTTTGGATGCTGATCGGGATCTTGTCTCTAACCAGAACCCCGCACTGAGCAACAAATGCCTTCTTTGTCCGGTTGGGTTCAATCGGTTGGCCGTCGCGCGCGATTTCTATGATCTCAAACTTTTCATCCGAGCTCAACTTTTTCTTCGGGCCTCGTCTCTTTACCGAAGTTGTGCTCGATCCAGAGGGCTAGAAAAATGAACAAAGACGAGAGTTAATTAATATGTGTACATACCAAAGCAATGAATGCATCAATTAGCTAGTCAGCACAGGCTTAACTAATATATATACCTGGCCGGACTCGGTTCGGTCACCGGAGCCGTCCTCATGGTCTACTTCTTGCACCGGCATTGGGTCATCGGAGCCATCATAATCATAGCCAGCTGCTTCTTCACCCTCTCCTTCCAGACCATCGGTGTCATTGAGAAACATCAACAAGCAGACGGCATCACTTCCTTCTGCGATTATGTCCCTCAACAACGCTTCTTGTGCTTCGTCTCGGGGGGTGTCCATAGTTTCTACAAATATTTACAACATGGCAATTATCATTCAAACATGACAGATATGGATATATTAGTGGCAAACGAAGAACTAGCTAGGTAATCACAATAAGGAATAATATTAATTAGTGGTCTCGACGCTGCTTCTCTAGGGTTTCGGGTGGCCTCGACAACGCTTCAAGGGTTAGGGGTGGCCTCAAGAACGCTTCAAGGAGGGGGTAATATCGACCCCCCCCCCATGTGTTGAAGCTATCGGGAGGGGGTATATCGACAACCCATTTACATACGTACATGGGAAAATAATATGCTTGTTTTTTCCTTCTTAAAAATACATGAAGCTATCGGGAGGGGGTATATCGACAACAACAACGACGACATTACATCTTTGTCCCACAAGTGACGTGGGCATCGACGCCCGCGTCACTTGTGGGACGTGGATGTAGTGTCCGACACCGACGGCCACATGTATCTCACACCGACGATACTTGCTATTTAATTAGGGTTGCCTCTACCGCTCGACGACCCTCGACGACCCTCGTTCCCGATAAAAAAAAGAGGAAGAAGAAGAAAAAAAAAGAGGAGAAGAGTTTTCTTCTTCCTCTTCTTTTCTTCTTCCTCTTATTTTTTATCTTTTTTTACCCTAAATATATAAAACTAACCTAAAATGTACTAAATCAGAGAACATATATAGATAAACCCTTTCTAATTAAAAATCTAACTTTTGCATATATGTATTTTTAAAACATCATTACAATTGAAAAAAATACATACATACATACAAAAACATGTAAAAAATAAATACATACATACAAAAAACATGTAAAAAATATATACATACATATATGAACATACATCAAAAAATACATATATCTAAAAAATACATACATACATATATATATATATATATATATATATATGAAAATGTAAAAACATGTAAAAAATAGCATGTATAATAAAAAATTGCACGGCGGCGGCAGATGCGCGCATGGTGCTCATCAGAGGCGGCGACACGTCGTGGCAAGGGACGGCGGCACGGCGACGACGACGGGGCAGGGGCGGCTTGCGTCGGGGTAGGGGACGGCGGCGCACATCGACGGTAGTGTCGGGCGAGGGCATCGGCGCTGGGCGACGCGGCGTCGGCGAGGGCGGGCGACGGCCAGCGAGCATGGCGCGACGGGCGGCAGGTGCGAGGGACGGCGACGGCGGGCGGCGGCGGCGTTGGGCAGCTGGCGGCGTCGATGTGCTCAAGGCGTCGTCGGGGCAATCGCGAGGGAAATGTGAAAATTTCCTAAGTCTTTGCTTATATAGAAAACCTTTGGTCCCGGTTAAATGGCACGAACCGGGACTAAAAATGCAGATAGTCGGTTGGTGCCACCAACCGGGACCAAAGGCCTCTTTTCAGCAGCCCAAAGGGCGGGAAGCGGCGGCCTTTGGTCCCGGTTGGTGCCACCAACCGGGACCAAAGACCTCTTTTCAGCAGCCCAAAGGGCGGAAAGCGGCACCCTTTGGTCCCGGTTGGTGCCACCAACCGGGACCAAAGGCCTTGTGCTGCCCCGCGCCTAAAAGTTTAGTCCCACCTCGCTAGTTGAGAGGGCTCGAGAGTGGTTTTGTAAGTGCTGCTACGCCCACCCTCTCGAGCTCCTCTCAACTGCAGGCTTTCGGGCCTAATCTGTCACTATGTGCCTGTGGGCCTACTTGGCCTCCTGCGGGCCTGAATCCTGGCCCATGTAGGGTTTCTAGTCGTATTCAGGCCGTGGGGGCCCAATAGGCGGCACTATTTTTATTTTTTTCCAGTTTTTTGTTTTGTTTTCTGCATGATTTATTTTTTGTTGTTTTTTGCTTTATTTTTTAATTCTTTTTGCTTTTAGTTTTAGAAAAATTATAAACTTTCTGTTAGTGCCATTAGTTTTCAAATTTGAAAACACCTTTTTTGTTTTCTTTGTTGCTTTATTTATTTTATTTTGTTTCTACTTACAACAAAATACTTATTGTTGCTATTTTTTATATTTTTTTCCAGTTTTTTTTGTTTTGTTTTCTGCATTTTTTTTGCTTTATTTTTTAATTCTTTTTGCTTTTAGTTTTAGAAAAATTATAAACTTTCTGTTACTGCCATTATTTTTCAAATTTGAAAACACTTTTTTTTGTTTTCTTTGTTGCTTTATTTTTTTTCTACTTACAACAAAATTCTTATTGTTGCTATTTTTATTTTTTTCCAGTTTTTTATTTTGTTTTCTGCATTATTTATTTTCTTTTGGTTTTTTGCTTTATTTTTTAATTCTTTTTGATTTTAGGTCAGCAAAATTATAAACTTTCTATTAGTGCCATTAGTTTTAGAAAATTATAAACTTTCTGTTTGTGCCATTAGTTTTCAAATTTGAATAGTTAAAATTTGAATTCTTTGAAATTTGTGTGAATCACAAGTTTGTGATTAACTTTACTAAAAAAATGAACATAGATGCACCTATAGAGAAAATTCGACCTAAATTCATAATCAATTTCTATGAATTTCAGCGAAATTCACTATGAATTTAGGTCAAATTCCCTGTATATGGGCATCTATTTTCACTTTGAGATGAGCTCAACAAGGCAGAGAGGGACGGGCTTATAAGCCGGTGTGAGCGCCCTTCAGTTCGCGAGGTGGGACTAAACTCGAGTTTAACGAGGACCAACCCTTTAGTCCCGGTTTGTGGCACAAACCGGGACTAACGGTCATGGGCCAGGGGTGAGCCGCATGGGCCAGGGACTAATGAACATAGATGCACCTATAGAGAAAATTCTACCTAATTTCATAGTTTTCAAATGAACTATGAAAAAGTTGGCATAGCATGTGCATGTACAAAACGGACAATGGTATCATACTAAATGCATTACAAAGTTGGCATGGTATCATCATAATAGTTGTGGGAGAAAGTCTTCACTTTTTCTTCGCTTGTGTCATTTGCTTATTGCACCGTAACAATGGATAATCTTCATCGTTTATCAGGATGCTGGGTCAGCCTTGACTATGAAGGGAGGAATTTCATGAAACTTTTCATAATCTTCAGACATGTCTGTCTTTCCCTCCACTCCCACGATGTCCCTTTTTCCTGAAAGAACTATGTGGCGCTTTGGCTCATCGTATGATGTATTCGCTTCCTTATCTTTTCTTTTTCTCGGTCTACTAGACATGTCCTTCACATAGATAACCCGTGCCACATCATTGGCTAGGATGAACGGTTCGTCAGTATACCCAAGATTTTTCATATCCACTGTTGTCATTCCGTACTATGGGTCTACCTGTACCTCGCCTCCTCACAGATTGACCCAGTTGGATTTAAACAAAGGGACATTCAAATCTACTCCGTAGTCAAGTTCCCATATGTCCACTATGTAACCATAATATGTGTCCTCTCCCCTCTCGGTGGCTGCATCAAAGCGGACACCGCTGTTTTGGTTGGTGCTCTTTTGATCTTGGTCGATCGTGTAAAATGTATTCCCATTTATCTCGTATCCTTTCCAAATCATTACAGTCGAAGATGGTCCCCTGGACAACAAGTACAGCTTATCACAAACAGTGTTGTCACCTCTAAGACGTGTTTCCAACCAACTGCTGAAAGTCCTGATGTGTTCACATGTAATCCGATCGTCGCCTTTGCTCCGGTGTTTGGACCGCAGATTGTTCTTGTGTTCATCGACATCTGGTCACCAAGGTAGAGTTCAGTAGAACTACGTAGTGTTCTTGAGACCAAGAATATCCGTCCCTGCATATTATTGAGTCCCTTCCAAGCGTGCCTTTTCGGTCAGTCTCCCCTCATACCGCGATTTAGGGAGACCTATCTTCTTAAGGCCAGGAATGAAGTCAACACAAAATCCGATGACATCCTTTGTTTGATGGCCCATGGAGATGCTTCCTTCTGGCCTAGCGCGGTTACGGACATATTTATTTAGGACTCCATGAACCTCTCAAAGGGAACATATTGTGTAGAAATAAGGGCCCCAGAATGACAATCTCATCGACTAGATGAACTAGGACGCAAGGCCATGATATTGAAGAAGGATGGTGGGAACACCAGCTAGAAACTGACAAGACATTGCGCCACATCACTCCTTAGCATTGGTACGATTTCTAGACCGATCACCTTCTAAGATATTGCATTGAGGAATGCACATAGCTTCACGATGGCTAATCGGACGTTTTCCGGTAGAAGCCCCTCAATGCAACCGGAAGTAGTTGCGTCATAATCACGTGGCAGTCATGAGACTTTAGGTTCTGGAACTTTTTCTCTGGCATATTTATTATTCCCTTTATATTCAACGAGAAGCCAGTTGGGACATTCATACTGAGCAGGCATTCAAAGAAGATTTATTTCTCTTCTTTCGTAAGAGCGTAGCTGGCAGGACCTTCATACTGCTTCGGAGGCATGCCCTCTTTTTCGTGCCTCAGGTGTATCTTTTGTCTTCCCATACACGCCCAAGAAGCCTAGCAGGTTCACGCAAAGGTTCTTCGTCACGTGCATCACGTCGATCGAAGAGCGGACCTCTAGGTCTTTCGATGAGGGTAGGTCCCAAAATATAGATTTCTTCTTCGACATGGGTGCGTGATTCTCAGCGTCATTGGGAACAGCTAGTCCGCCGGGACCCTTTCCAAAGATTACATGTAAATCATTGACCATAGCAAGTACGTGATCACCGGTACGCATGGCGGGCTTCTTCCGGTGATCTGTCTCGCCTTTGAAATGCTTGCCTTTCTTTCTACATTGATGGTTGGTCGGAAGAAATCGACGATGGCCTGGTACACATTCTTCTGCAGCTTCGGTATATACTATCGGTGTCAAGTAAACAGTGCGTGCATGCGTGGTATCCCTTGTTTGTCTGTCACGAAAGGTTCTTGAGAGCGGGCCAATCGTTGATGGTCACGAACAGCAACGCCTTTAGGTCAAATTCCTCCTTTTTGTGCTCATCCCACGTACGTACACCGTTTCCATTCCACGACTGTAAAAGTTCTTCAACTAATGACCTTAGGTACACATCAATGTCGTTGCCGGGTTGCTTAGGGACTTGGATGAGAACTGGCATCATAATGAACTTCCGCTTCATGCACATCCAAGGAGGAAGGTTATACATACATAGAGTCACGGGCCAGGTGCTGTGATTGCTGCTCTGCTCCCTGAAAGGATTAATGCCATCGGTGCTTAAAGCAAACCATACGTTCCTTGGGTCCTTTGCAAACTCATCCCAGTACTTTCGCTCGATTTTTCTCCACTGCGACCCGTCAACAGGTGCTCTCAACTTCCCGTCTTTCTTACGGTCCTCACTGTGCCATCGCATCAACTTGGCATGCTCTCCGTTTCTGAACAAACGTTTCAACCGTGGTATTATAGGAGCATACCACATCACCTTCGCAGGAACCCTCTTCACGGAGGCTCGCCGTCAACATCACCAGGGTCATCTCTTCTAATCTTTACCGCAATGCACCGCATACCGGGCATGCGTTCAGATCCTTGTATGCACCGCGGTAGAGGATGCAGTCATTAGGGCATGCATGTATCTTATGCACCTCCAATCCTAGAGGGCATACGACCTTCTTTGCTGCGTATGTACTGTCGGGCAATTCGTTATCCTTTGGAAGCTTCTTCGTCAATATTTTAGTAGCGTCTCAAATCCTTTATCAGGCACAGCATTCTACGCCTTCCTTGCAGCAATTTGATGACGGTACCGAGCTTTGTGTTGCCATCTTCGCCATTGGGGTACAACCCTTTTTTGTGATCCTCTAACATGCGATCGAACTTCAGCTTCTCCTTTTGATTTTCGCATTGCGTCCTTGCATCGACAAAGACCCGGCGGAGATCATCATCATCGGGCACATCGTCTGGTTCCTCTTGATCTTCAGCAGCTTCGCCCGTTGCAGCATCATCGGGCACATCGTCTGGTTCCTCTTGATCTTCAGCAGCTTCGCCCGTTGCAGCATCATCGTGCACATCGTCTGGTTCCTCTTGATGTTCAGTAGCATCACCGTATTCAGGGGGCTACATAGTTGTCATCGTACTCTTTTTCTTCGCCGTCTTCCATCATAACCCCTATTTCTCCGTGCCTCGTCCAACCATTATAGTGTGGCATGAAACCCTTGTAAAGTAGGTGGATGTGAAGGATTTTCCGGTCAGAGTAAGACCTCGTATTCCCACATATAAGGCATGGACAACACTAAAACCATTCTGCTTGTTAGCCTCAGCCACTTCGAGAAAATCATGCACGCCCTTAATGTACTCGGAGGTGTGTCTGTCACCGTACATCCATTGCCGGTTCATCTGCGTGCATTATATATAATTAAGTGTGTCAAAAATCATTACTGAGAACATCATGAATAGATAATTAAGTGACCAAATTAATAGAAGTTCATCATCACATAAAAACTAAAGTGCATACATAGTTCTCATCTAACAACATAAAGCTCTGCAGAGCATCTAAATTAATTAAACCATACATTGAAACTATGTAAAACATTTCAATGCGAAAACAAATGCGATCATAATCGCAACCAAGGTAACAACTGATCCAACGGCATAATGATACCAAGCCTCGGTATGAATAGCATATTTTCTAATCTTTCTAATCTTCAAGCGCATTGCATCCATCTTGATTTTGTGATCATCGACGACATCCTCAACATGCAACTCCAATATCATCTTCTCCTCCTCAAGTTTTTTTTTTATTTTTTCCTTCAAGAAATTGTTTTCTTCTTCAACTAAATTTAACCTCTCGACAATAGGGTCGGTTGGAATTTCCAGTTCAACAACCTCCTAGATAAATAAAATCTATGTCACGTTGGTCGGCATAATTTTCATAAACAATAAATGAACCAATAGTTATGAAAATATAATATATACCACATCCGAATCATAGACAGGACGAGGGCCGACGGGGCGGATACCAAAACCATCGCACTATATAAGATGCAATAATAAAAGTAAGAAAATAATACAAGTATCTATCTAAACATACAAGTAAGAATATTTTTCCTTTCAGAAAGAAGATAAGAACAAGAGGCTCACCACGTTGGTGCCAGCGATGAGATCGGCGCAGGTGATCGACGGCGGTGAAGACGGGGACGGGGCGTGACGGACCGCTAAACCTAGACAAATATTGAGGAAAATGGAGCTTGGAGGTCGAGCTTGGAGAGGAGAAAGCTTAAGTAGTGTGGCTCGGGCATTCCATCGAACACCTTGTGTGCATAGGAGGTGAGCTAGAGCACCACCAACCCTCTCCCCCTCGGCGGCCAAAAAAAACAGAGCAGTGTGCTCTGCTCTCACGCGAAGAGGTATATATAGGCACCTCATTGATCCCGGTTGGTGGCATGAACCGGGACTAAAGGGGTTTCAAGCCACCAACCGGGACCTATGGTTGTGGGCCAGGAGCGAGGCCATTGGTCCCGGTTGGTCCCACCAACTGGGACCAATAGGGCCAGACGAATCCGGACCAATGCCCACGAGGCCCCGGCCGGCCCCCTGTGATCATGAACCGGGACAAATACCTCCATTGGTCCCGGTTCGTGGCAGAACCGGGACTAATGGGCTGACCCGGCCTGGGTCATTGCCCCCTTTTCTACTAGTGTGCTGATTGAATCATTTCCAAGTGTGTCTTAAATGCATATGCTTTTATGCAGACGTGCTACAACACGTGCTAAACGTGCAGCAAACGTAGCTACTGGTACTAGCACTAGAGATTCGATTCTTCGATATCCATATGCCCCCATCACATTGAACTTGCATATGATACTCTTGCTTGCCAACCAAAAAGGGACCCTAACAACAACCCGAGAATACAGTAGTATACTAACCACAAGTTTTGCAACTCTCCCCTTAGACCTTAGTTCACACGTGAGAGCAAACAAGTGTGTACGTGTCGTCCGTCCCCAAAGAGATTGGCACCTCTCTTCCAGATACGGCCGTTTTAATTAGCATTGAGCCCAGTTGACCTTGGATATATTAACAACTTGATCAATATGTTGGATAGGAGTATGCTTGCAAACTACTCCCTCCGTTTTTATTTACTACGCGTACGAGGTTTGGTCAAAGTCAAGCTTTATAAATTTTGACGAAGTTTATAAACAAAAATATTAACATATACAATAACAAATCAATACCAGTAGATCTATTATTGAATGTACTTCCACTTCATATAGATTTGTTACGGCAAATATTTATATTCTTTTTCTATAAATTTGGTCAAATTTTAGTAAGTTAGACTTCAGTTAACTCTAATATGCGGAGTAAATAAAAAAGGAGAGAGTACTTCCTCATGTACTAGTGTAAAAAATGTTTTTATATTATGAGACTAAGGGAGTACTACTTGTGTCCATCAGTCTGCGCATGCATGAACCTCTCCCGCTTCTTCATGTCCATTGTTTCCAGAATGTTGAAGAACGCCAACTTCGTCACTTCCGCACATAAGAAATTCTTAGTTACTTTTGGTGCGGCCATGCTTGCTTTCATAAGAAACCGGGAGATTCAGAACAAACTGAGCACCGGCCGGTTCAAGGGAGATGTGACAGATGTCTGAAACAAGAGGTGCCATGCATAGACCGGGTAGTATAGTACTCACATACTAGTGGAAGCACACATTAAATTACTATAGGTAAGCATGTCCTGTGGATGAAGTCTATGGACTGTATACATAGTTAAATGTTAACGAATTGTAATCAGCTGTGACGATCCAATCAACAAAGGTGACCTGGTCGACTTGCCAATTCTCCGCTAGCTAATTAGGGATGGCCGGCTGCGGAGATACGTGGTGCGAAGAGATCAAGCCACATTTGGTTTTGACAGGACCGTGTGTGTACACTAGGTCCAAACCAGGCCCTGCCTGCTGAGAGTCCGATCTTTATATTCGTTCGGTCACTGCGTATCGATCCTTCTTCTTCCAAAGATCACGTCAATTCGAAGTCTTGGTTCGGGCTGTGTCCAGGTCCAGTGTGTATCTCCAGGCAGAAATCGAAATCATAGGTTTTCACACGACATGTGTGAGAACCGACGGGAAAGAGCATATTTGGAATACGGAATCAATCCGAAAAGCATGCACAGGACAGAGAAAAAATGAAATCGGTAAAA
Organism: Aegilops bicornis; assembly: GCA_021605145.1. NCBI lineage: Eukaryota > Viridiplantae > Streptophyta > Magnoliopsida > Poales > Poaceae > Aegilops > Aegilops bicornis. Next base: position 818,086,227 of record CM038675.1, read on the forward strand.
TTTCATCTTGAAGTAGGTGTCTTTTTTAACATGGTGAAAAAAAATTGACCTTGCCCGACCCGCTCTCGCGAGCCGGAGTACGAACCCTAGCAGCACCGTCTGGCAAAGCCCGACCGGCGTAGGTAGTGGTGGGGCCCCTTCTCCTTTCCTTGCCTGGCTTGCTGGCTCGAGATAGCTGCTTCGAGCAGAGGCGTGGTGCTACGCAGGGCGTCATGGCATGGTGGCAGCTGAGGCTTCCGCGATGTCATGGCTGGTGGCGGCGGTGCGGGTGTTGCGTGTAGGCAGAGGTGGATGGACGGGCGGAGGCCTTCGGCCGATTGCCCTGCCTGATGACAGCGATGGGCCTTCGGCCAGCGTTCGGGCGACCATGCTGGGCCGAGGCGGGCCGGGTAGCATGGTTGTCCTGTGGTTGTCGTGGTCTTGCAGGGGTGGTGGCGGCTTCCGTTCTCTTGGGTCCTAGTCGGCGGCGCACGGAGCTGGTAGGTGCTGGTGGTGCCTACTGTATGCGCGGAGGCGGTGGTTCTGACCTAGGGCTCACACTTAGGCGGGCCATGTCTGGGCCCAAGGCAGGTCAGGGCTATTGCGCTGGGTAGGTAAGGTTCTCCTCACCTAGCCTCCGCCCCAATGGTCTAGCATCATTGGAGGGCGTGTGGAGGTGTGTCTCTGGTGAATCTGTCTTTCGTGAATTTGTTCGGATCTAGTCGTAATTCATCTATATTTTGTGTGTCTTCAGACTGATCCCTTTGATATACGCTACTCTTCAACGGCGGTGGTTGATGTTCTGGTGCGCTAACTGGTCCTATGGGGCCTGAGTACGACGACTTACGATTGTCTACCACAACAAGTTTTGCTCGGCTCTGGCGAGGGATCGGCGGCGACGGCGGCGCGTATTCGGCTCGTTTTAGTGATTGGTCTATGGATCTGAATGTAATTTTTATTATTTATACTAATCGTTGTACAATTATAATTGAAAATGGATGGATTAAAAGTTTTCTTGCAAAATAATAATAATAATTGAAGAACAGCAAGGCAGACCGCATGCAATTTTCTTTGTTGGGGTGCCAAAATATAAGCATGAAAGCATCCCGAGTTGTTGGCACGCGATGGCTCTCCTTGACCAAACGGAGACCCCAAGGAAACGAGTGCTTCTGTTCCGTCCCCACCCCACTCGACTAATCAAAAAATTCCCACCAAATAGTCCAATACGCATCCATCCATCCATCGACTCCCTCGTGCTGATTGTCAGTGTCATCCACAAAAATTAATCCTAGTAGTACTACTTCTCCCCGGCTTCACCAAAAATATTCTATCGCGGTCACGACGACCAAAAGAAGCGCGACGACGACGACGAGCCCGGCCCACCCCAAGATGCTTCCTCCTCCTTCCGCAGTCTCCAACCCCCCGCCTCCTTCCTACCAAACTCCCACCCTCGCATGTCCCCCCTCCTCTCTATATATTCATGCCCGCGCGCCTCCTCCCATCCACGACCACTTCTCAACCAAGCTGCCCATCTAGCTTCCCGGTCTTCTCTGAATTCTTCCCCGGCCGCCGTAGAATCGTTCCCATTCTTGAGCTACTGCGAATTCAAGGAAGACATGGACGAGCAGTGGATGATGGGGCAGACTTCCCTCAGCCTCGGCCTCAACGTCGGCCGGCCGACGGCGCGGCGGGGTGCCCCTCCAGTGACCAAGGTCCTCGTGGAGGAGGACTTCATGTCCTCCAAGAAGAGCCCCGAGGTCGAGGCGCTGGAGGCGGAGCTCCGGCGCGTGGGCGAGGAGAACAGGAGGCTCAGCGACATGCTCCGCGCGCTGGTGGCCAAGTACTCCGACCTGCAGGGCAAGGTCAGCGGCATGATGGCGGCGGCGACCGCGGCCAACAACCACCATTCGTTGTCTACGTCTGAGGGCGGCTCCGCGGCCTCGCCCTCCAGGAAGCGCGCCCGCAGCGACAGCCTCGACACCGCCGGCCGCAATCCAACGCCGCCGCTCGCCAGCGGCGGCTTCGCAGTCAGCGTCAACGTCGGCCCCGACCAGGCGGAGTGCACGTCCGTTCACGAGCACGGCAACAGCAAGCGCGTCCGCGCCGACGAGTGCAAGGCCAGCAGGGTCTCCAAGCTCTACGTCCACGCCGACCCCTCAGACCTCAGCCTCGTAAGTAACGAACACCCAAGAACTTCCATCCATCTTCTTCCTCGTGATTATCGATCGCGACGAAACTTTCTTGCCGTCCATTAACTAATCAATTTGCGATTCACTTTGACAAGCAGGTCGTGAAGGATGGGTACCAATGGCGGAAATACGGGCAGAAGGTGACCAAGGACAACCCGTGCCCGAGGGCCTACTTCCGGTGCTCGTTCGCGCCGTCGTGCCAGGTGAAGAAGAAGGTGCAGCGCAGCGCCGAGGACAAGACGGTCCTGGTGGCCACGTACGAGGGCGAGCACAACCACGCACAGCCGCCGAAGATGCAAGGCTCTGGCAGCAGGAAGTCCGCCGACGCAGCCGCCGTCCATGCATCGCCAGCGCCACCGCTCGCCCAGCAACAGCCGAAGCAGCAATCGACGACGGAGGCGGGATCGGCCGCGGACAGGAAGAACCTGGCGGAGCAGATGGCCGCGACGCTGACGAGGGACCCCGGGTTTAAGGCGGCGCTCGTCTCCGCGCTCTCCGGCCGGATCCTCGAGCTCTCGCCGTCCGATAGTTGATCAAGCGAGCGCCGTCGGCTTCGTCTTCGTCTCCATTTAATTAGCATTTGTAGCTGAAAATTTTAGATCACGTACGCGGTCATGGTCATTAATTTTGAATTGCTCGCCTATGCAGAGATTAATTGTATATACTTACTTCATTAGCTCTACAGCAAATATACTGAATTTGTACAACATTCTGGAGTGGATGCAGCAAAGATATACTCCCTTCGCCCCAAAATAAGTGTCGATGATTTCGTACAATTTTCATTAATTCGTAGATGGAAAATGCGTACAAGATTATCGCTTTTGTTATTTCAAGACGAAACTAGAGTTTTCCCATTAAACTTCAAGGTTCATGCATGTGCTAAAGTGGTGAATGTTCTTTTGACCTTGAAGCTATGAGTACTGATCTGAAAAAAAATAGTTATTTCCAAACCAATGAAATGGCGTCTTTATTGAAATTTTCCAAACCAACGGAGCAATTCTATAAGATCATTTGGTCGAAATGTGCTAGGAGTCATGCAAATAAATTTGTACTAGGAAGAGAAATAGCGCGCGTCTGCAACGCCAACGCGGGGGGAGGGGGGAGGGGCAAAAGAATCGAATGTTATTATGTTGCATTCACTAACCAGTTCACCCAGATTTTTGAAATAATAGAGAAGAGTGTGCAATATATCTTGCTTAGTATACAATGCAAGGTGTTTAAGCGAGGTGCTTATGGAATTATGCTTGTTTTTTAAGCACCGGTGCTTATTTCTAGAATGTAGACGCTTAATTAGGCATTCGGCCTGTAGAGATAAGACTGGCAACTAAGAAAAAAAAAGTTGATTTATTTTACAAAGCACTTCCCTAAGAACCCTGCATTGTACGAGGCCTCGTAGGCAACGTGAGGTTTTAGCTTGAGGATTGATGTAGGCTATGCGAGGGAATTGTTTTGGGCCTTTTTCACTATTCTGACCCTTTGAACGAACTTTGTCACAAAATGAACTCGACGTGAAAGTATTTCACGATCTGACCTTTTTAGCAACGCCATAGCCCGCGACGTTTCCACCCAACATAAAAACGCCGAGCTAGCCAGCGTTTTTGACCAAAGAAGAAACGCCGAAGTGGCTCGGCGTTTCTCACCAGGTAAGCAACGCCAAAGTTCATGGCGTGTGTCACCAAGTAAGAAACGCCATAAGGCTTGGCGTTTAGACCCTGGTTATGAAGCAATTTTTTACGTTGGCGTTTCTAAGAAGGCCGGAAACGTCGCCGACCTTGGCGTTTCTAGCCTGGCGTCTCTAGCGGCTGAGGAGAAAGACCCCGACGGGGTAGCAGGTGGGCTGAGTGCCAGTGAAGAAACGCCAAGCCCTATGGCGTTCTTACCTGGTCTGCAACGCGAACTACCTCGGCGTTTCTTATTTGGACAGGAACGCTAGCTAGCTCGGCGTTTTCAGTTTGAGCAGAAACGCCGCGGATTATGACGTTGCTAAAAAGGTCAGATCGTGAAATACTTTCATGTCGAGTTCACTTTGTGACAAAGTTTGCGAAAAGGGTTAGAATAGTGATTTCGGCCATTGTTTTGCCACCTTCGGTCATTTTGCCGCCTTTGGTCAATAGATATGACTGTGCTATTTAAAGACAAAATAGTCCTTGCTTTTCATTGCATTTTTTTTAACTTCATTGCATTTTACATTTAATTTTATTGCCCTCTAAATTAAAGTTATTATATTAATCCAGCGGGATCTTTTTTTGGGGGGGACAACCAGCAGGATCTTGAAAACGCGCATCATGTTCAGAATAAGATCGGAGAACAAGATCAAGATCGATCCAGCGCAGCATGTGTAAATAGCGCGTGGTTCACGTGCGCGACAGTCGGGGTAGTATTATTGCTGCTAGCCAGCAGAGAGAACGAGTGGCGCTGGCCGTACCGGCGAAGGACGACGGAGGAAGGAGAGAGGAAGGCCGGGCGGAAACAGAAGCAGCATGGGGGCTCGCTCCATCACGTGGGGGCCCCACGACGGGATCTGGTTTGGCTTGTTTAATTCGTGCCGGTCAAACACGTGCGATGCGGCGGCGACGGTCCGGTCCACCGTCGTCGTCTCGTCCACGCTGCTGCCACCCTGGCACAGGCACGGCTCCTTCCATCTCTTTTGCGTCCTAGTGCCTTTTTCGCTGGAACTTTCTTTTGTCTAACTATTTCACATGTGTATGTATGGCATTCATTATGTACCCGCCCTATTGCCTAGATTAGTTTAGGCATCCCGACCCGTAAATCGGACGCCGCATTTGAGGACTAGCCTGCGGACACGGACGCGGAAGGCGGCCATACGAATCCGTCCGAATACATTTCAAACAGAGATTGAAAATAGTGGTCACCCGCCGTTTACCGTAGGCATGATAACTGGTACTCTAGTGGTGCGTCCTTCCCATTTCTCTTGTAAAAGTGTGAACCGTAGAAGCACCTCCGGTGTCATTCAATCCAAATCCAACACATCTTTCTTTTGTACGAAATGGGTTCGACGTTTGTTTTTGAACTAGGGATCTGGCGTCAGGATGCTTCCTTGGACACCGTGGGTGCTATGTGCTTATTCGTCGACGAGCTGGTTTGTTGTTGTTGGTGGGCATGCCAGCGCCGATGCGGGCTGATGTGCGTCTGATGGTGTGTTCGGAGCTTGGACCAAGACCTTGTCTCGTCCTTGTGCCTATGACATTCGATGGTGATGGTTGCGGCTGGTGTTGACCTTTTTAGAGGCATTGTTGCATTGTTTTTGCACCTCTCCTACATGGCTCCGGCCCCACTATTGCTCTCGGGAAAACCCTAGATCGTGTGTGATCGCAACATGATGGTGCATTCGCGTTGCATCCTCCTCGAGGGCTTTGTCTTTGGAGTCGGGCATCTGAAAGCAGCACCAAAGGAAGGCAGTGGTATTGGCGACAAGATTTCTATGGCGACAATGCTAGAGGTGAGCGATATTGGAGACATGTCAATGGTTAGTCGGCTCTTCTCTGACATGTTTGCGGGATTGACTCGGCTTGTTTGTTATTTATGAGGTCGAAGCTACACTGGTGGGTCCCGGTGGGGCAGTAGGTTGTCCATTCGGTGGTCGTCTGCAGAGTTTTTTTTGTCTCCCATAGCTCTTCTTCAGAGTCAGAGCTACGATGTCCTCGTCGTGTTTGACTCGGTCCTGGCATGGATCTTCATCTGACCCTTCATGGACTCTATGGTGGGGTTGGGTCCATGATTGTGAAGTCAAAATTGTTTGCTCGGGATTAGGAATTTTGATAACGCCTGCTTGGGGAGAAGTGATGATGACGACATATGTGTGCTACCTAGGCAAGGCTTTCTTTGGATATGAGTGTGTGAAGTGTCCTATATGTACCGCTCAGTGGATTGTAATAGTTTCCGTCTGATTTTCTAATAATTTATTAAACAATTATTTTCTGCTTAACTAATGGATGAGTGAAATATTTTTCCTATGTTTCAAATAAATATACGCATCGAATTTCTCGGCATGATACGGGCAGAACGCACGTGGGTCTCTCTCTAGCTGGAAACTTCTGAAGTCGTGGTCGCGACCGAGCAGCGTGAGGGCAGCAGGCAAGTGGCTGGCAACGGGGGTGGACTGATCGATGAAGCTGAAACCACTTGCTGGTTTTTGTTTTCCTGCTGTGCCGGAAGCCCGGAGCAGATTAATGAGCGCGTCACATCGCTGCTGTCCGGCTAACCGCCGAGCTGGACTATTGACTGGACAGCAAGAAGGGTCTCGTCGTCAACCGGCGAGCGAGCTTGGAAGGTCCGTTGGACAGGGACCGGCCGATGAAGACTGTACACAGTTTATTCTGTGAGCTGATGCGTGAGATTACAACTATGTGTGGGCTTTGTTAACCGTTTTATTGATTAACAGGGACATGATAGATTAAGGGGATCAGATCGGTCCGTACGTTTACCACTGGTGGCTATGATATCTGGATCTCCAAAGCGGGCTCTCAAACGCCATGCAACCGTCGGGACCGGGCGGTCCAGGCTCATTTTGCCATCTACTGACATGGTACCCCATCAGTCCAGCGAAACGGTTCAAACGTCGGTTTTTCACAGAGTGAATGCATATCAAGGGGGCTTTGCGGGCTTCCGGGTCACTGCCTTGTGTACTTGTACACCATGAGACCGGCCACTCATTACAACGGAGCCTGCCGCCTGTGAGGAAGTGGTCGCTCAGTGACACATCAGCCGCCGCCTCAGGTGGCAAGACAGCCAGGTCGCCCTGGCCAAGGTTGGCATTGGACAAGGCAGACCTTCGCACGGTGCAGGAGGAAGCGGAGCAGCTCCTCCGCGAGCGCCAGGCAGAGATAGAGTTTGGTAGCCGTCGGAAGGACTACTCTGACGACGGCAACGGCGCCGCTAGCTAGGCCAGCCACACGTACGAGGTCCATCGTTCACTACAATGCAGTTTAGTTTTCTTTTTTGAGTTTTAGTTAAACGGTTTATGTAAATTATGTCCAAACTTAAGTGAATTTCGTCGTGTTTGTATGAAATTCGTTTTAAAATGCATGGGGCACGGTTGAATGGCCGGCATATCACTGTACGCGTTGGAGATGCCTCTAGTTACCTGCCGACCTCTTGTTTTTTTTGCTCTGGTTTCATCTTCGGAGGCGACCAGGGCAGAGACCCAGTCGCATGAAACTGCACGCGCATGCATGCATTCGAAGACGCCGGTCAGTCCAGAGGGCATGCATGCAGAGAATAGTTGAGGCGAAAGTGAAATCCTCCATCGTTTTCATCACTCTTTTTCATCCACCTACGGGGTTTGGTTTCTACCAACGGCCTCCCAAATCAGAACCGTGCTCCCAGAATCTACTGATTAGTCCTCTGCGCATCTCTCATAATCTTGTTCCTTCCCCTCTTCCGGTGTGCTAGAGACGCCCGCACGTGCGGCGAATGGTCCGAGGTCGAAGATTGGTTCTTTAGGGTCGGTGTCATGCGGATCTGATGTAGTAAGAATATTCAAAATTTCACGTCTGGAATTACAGAAATAATTCAAATAGTACATAAAAGAAGCAAAATTAATGTCAACATTCAGAATGGTTCAGCGGTCTTCAGCTTGTTCATGGCTGCCACCCCGTCCCTATCATTAGGCTGGAGTCTTTCAAGGCAACTCTAGGAATCGGGTAGAGAGACCCAATACCTCATATCTGTTTTTTCTAGCAACACAGAGCCTTTTATGTCTATTAGTGTGAAACAATTATTATTAATTCGCCGTGGTGTCAAGATGGCACTTACGGCTTCAGCGGTGAATCACCAACTCTTTGATGATGATAGACTGTTGTTTTTCAAGACGGGTGATGAGACTGCCCTCCATGTACATGAGTTTCCTGGATGTATATTGGCAAGCTTCGGTTAGAGTATTAATCGAGATAGTTCATCGATTCTCTTTAGCAAGGGGTTGCGGAGGGACGCTGGAAATAATAATAGTATCAGAACAAAACTCTAATGAAGAAGTATTTGAGTATGCCCACTAACGCAAGGAGAGACAAGAATGGGAATTCATACATCAAATATAGGCCGTGGATGAAAGTTTAGGGATCGATAGAGAGAGCCATGTTGGCTCACAGGAAATATGTGCTCATTAAGTCGGTGGCACAAGCAATTCTGACTTATTCCATGTCATGTTTGGGTTATCACTTGGACTCTATTCTTTGTAAGTTCTGGTGGGGGAGGAGGACATTTTCGAATTGCCATTTGATACACTTTCTTCTTAAGTTTAACACCCGACCATTGAAGACCGTGATGTGCTAGAAATTATGCTTGATTAAGGGTCTGTCCGGGACTACTCTATCAACTTCTGGGAAGTTCCAGCCATGACTTGTAGCTTCATCAAAGGGCAGTTTATCCTGTTTGGCTTTCAACTAGCTTTGATTCAAGAATGTGGAAATTTAGTTTGAAAGGCCTAATTGGATGCTTGATATGGAAAAAATGAAGGGGTATCAACTTACCGACGACAGTTGTGGGTAATCCCCCCCCCCCCCCCCAACTCCACTAGGACTATTTGAACTGGAGTTTTTGAAGTACCGTGTGAAGAGCTTCATGAAAAACTGGGAGTTGTACTCCAGATTCTAGTTTTGTATGGAGCGGGACATCATGGAGCTATCCCATTTGGCTTGCGGTTTTTTAGAGTAGAGCTGAATTTTAGTGAGAGGAGTAGTCCCAAACAGGCCCTAAAAGGATCAACACATAGGTCGGGACAAATTCAAGGAACGAATTGGTTACCTCAGCATTTTTTAGATGTATACTGAGAAGAATGTATGATGATTAGAATGGGTGAACTGGGATATGAACAAGTCCTATGATATGGTGGAGTGTTTTTTTAGTGTATGATGATAGGAATGGCTTTAAGATTGTAGTGGGTGGATCTGATTATGGTATGTGTATCTTCAATCAGCTACAGAGTTCAGTTTAATGATATTGAGACTGGGGAGTTTTTGCCCACTAGAGGCCTAAGACAGGGGGGGCCCTTCGAGTCCTCCCACCCCTCATTTTGCTTTGTTCCGAAGGCCTCTCAAGCACTCTAGCTCATCAAGAGAAGGTGGGAGGACTCGAATGTATTCATGTTTCTTGAAATGCGCCACAATTATTATTTGCAGACAACTCATGGATACTTATGAAGGCAAATACAATGCAAGTACTTTGAAAAAGTTGTTGGACACATATTGCAGTAGCTCAAGGCAACTTGTGAGTAATGCTAAGTCTAGTATTCTTTTTAGTCCCGATAAGCACTTTCAGACACTTGCCAGGGGCTCCCTACCACGGTCAGGATTCACATAAGTGATTGCGTTCATCGTCTTGTTGATAAAGTTGGTCAACGGTTGAAGGGATGGAAAGAAAAGACACTATCTATTAAGGGTATGGAGATACTGATAAAATCAGTTGCTCAAGCAATTCTATCTGATGCAATGCATGTTTTCAAGTTACAAAGGGGATTTTTAAATCCATAAATGATAATTGGTGGTTTTTGTTGAGCAGACTGTGAGGAGAAAAAAGAAGATGCATTTGTTTCCTTGGTGGAAGTTGAGCATTCCAAAGAAGAATGGAGGATTAAGTTTTAGGGACCTTCATAGTTTTAAACTTGCTATGTTAGCAAAACAATGTTGGCGACTAATCTAGAACCCCGACTCGTTATGTGCATGTGTGTTTAGCGCAAAATATTACCCAAATGCCTACATATTGAAAGTTGGACCCACGAGGAGATCCTCATACACTTCGCAAAGCATAGTTGCTGGGAATCAAACCTTTTAGAGGGGTTGTATTGGCGGGTTGGAACTGGAGCATAAATTAATATTTGACAGTTGGATTCCAACCATTGTTTCTCGTAAAGTTATAACGCCAAGAGGTGCAACCATATTGACTAAGGTGGAAGAGTTGATAGATCTGCATTCAGGACAATAAGATGAAACACATATTAGGGATGTTTTTTCTCCTGTTGATGTTCAAAGAATTTTACATATTCCTCTTCATGTTCAAGGCTTTGACGATTTTGTTGCATAGAAGCATACCCACTCAAGAACATTTTATGACCGGTCTTCATACCACCAAAAGCTTGAACAAAAGTTAAAATACATTGTTGGAAAATTTTGTGGGATCTTCATGTCTAGCAAAAGTTAAAATACATTGTTGGAGAACACTGCATGGGACTTTACCGACTAATAGTGTTCTAGCTAATCGACACATCCCAGTGTTTGCTACTCCCTTCGTACCATAATGTAAGACGTTTTTCGACACTAGGAAGACGTTTTTTGACACTAGTGTAGTGTCAAAAAACGTCTTACTTATGGGACGGAGGGAGTACTTGTCTATGATTTCGTGAGCTATTGGCTTCTACAATATTCCTATGCTGTCTCATCTGGGATTTTGTGAGCTGTTGGCTTCTACTATTCTGTACACATGGTGGCAGAGGAGGCATTTTAAGCATGGGGCGGCGGTTCAGTCTCCCTGCTCAGACGGCTTTGTCATTCGCTGCTTTCACTTCAAACCACATGAAGGCTATGGACAGGAAGAAGTCTTCCAAGAAACATGGTTGGGCAAACCTCCTGGGGGCTATGTTAAAATGAATATCGATGCTGCTTATTGTCTTCGGAAGGAGAAGGGGGGAGCTGTGCTCAGAGATGATCATGGGCACATTGTGGCGGCGAGTAACAACAGAATTGAACATGTAAGCTCAGCAGCTACTGCTGAAGCTAGAGCGTTGAAAGACCGGCTTATCCTGCCCAGGTCAAGTTGGATGCAAAAAGATAATTATCAACTCGGGTTGTCTAGACGTAGTCCAAACTATGCATGATGGAGATTTTTCAGCGAGATAAGATTCGGCAATATACGAAGAGTGTGTGTTTTAAATTTAGGAATTTCGCCGTGTGATCATAGAAACGTTGTCAGAGAGAGAGGAATATTGTAGCTCATTTGTTAGAGCATCTCCAGACGCCCCCAGCCCCAGGACCACTTTTTTCACCACGGCGCTAAAAATATGAGCCAGTAGGACCATCAAGATCTCATTTTGCGTCGGATTTAGTCAAAAACACAGCCGGCGATCGCGGGCGAGACCCAGGAACCTGGGAGGCAGCTGGGAGGCACCAGTTCTCTTTTCCTTTTCGGCCCACTGTCGGCCACTTTCCCCTCTTTCTCTCTCTCCTCTCTCCTCTTTTCCACCGAACACAGCACACAAGCCGTGGAGACGGGCGAAGTGGAAGCGGCAGCCAGCCACCATCGACATGCTCGCCGCGGCCAGCCTCCTCCGCTCCCGCCCCCCGTCCGCTCCGTCGCGGTTGACACCGGCGAGAAGACCTGGGCACGCTGTCGTGCTGCCGCGGGCACAACCAGGACGGCCTGGACACGACGAGCCTGCGGGCGCGGGGCGGGCGCCGCCATGGCCTGGACGGATGGGAGGCCTGGGCTCGGCCGTGGGAGCTCGCGGACAGCCTGGGTGACCTCCTGCTCTGGACGGCGCTCGTCGCCATGGCCCTCCACCGCCGCCACCACCTCCCGCTCCTGCCCGTCCGTCGCCTCTCGTGGCGGCCTCCCTCTCGCCGTCTCCCCTCCCCGAGGCCGCGCCTCTAGACCTCCCGATCTTCTAGACGAGGGCATGGCCACGCTGCAGCGCCGCATCCGCAAGGTGGATGACGGGGAGGACGACGAGGAATAGCCGGACGAGGAGGAGGAGGGTGGCGTCGACGTCTTCGTGCCCCCGGTCGAGTGAACGGAGCTGGAGCGGCGGCACCACGGGCTGTACGTCGTGGCGTGCGCGAGGCGCACGGCATTCTGTTCGCAGGTGCGCGCACGGCCGGGGGTCGTGGCGCTCGTGCTGCTCGGCGTGCCGTCCTCCACGAAGAGCAGAACGCCGACGCCGCCGACGGCTATGGCGGAGGAGGAAGGACGGGGTGGCCTGGAATCGTCGCCGACATGCTCGAATCTGGCATGGTGGTACGCCCGGAAGGTGTTTGTTGGAATGACTTGACACTGTATTTGAAAAAAAAACAAAGACTACGTGTGTGTGTGTGTGTGTGGGGGGGGGGGGAGGGGGTGTCGACGTCTGGAAACATATTCACCCCAATGCAAAAAAATTCACCGGATGAACCCCAAAAGGCTGGATGAAGGCCTCCTGGGGGCGCAACGGGTGGAGATGCTCTTAGCTACACATGTAGAGGGATTCTGGTCTTGTGTCTGGACGGCAGATGTTCCAGCTTTTATTGTACTATCTCGCTTAGTGGACGATGTAACTATATTTAAAAATTAATGAAGTCGCCATGATGGCTTTTTCTAAGAAGGCGAAGTATCTGATGAAAATGGCTTTTCAGTAAAAATCTGAAAATTTCTATCCAATACTGTTGGATGGATGGCGGACGTCCTGGATTAAAAGTGGAACTACTAAGCATCCCACTTAAACGATAATTAGCACATAACCCCCTCTCTCTATTAATCATCAGGGGAAAAAGGGCTTGACCTTCCTGGATCAGATCGTCTTCTCATTGTCTTGACCTCCGCCCGCGATGCGGCTTCCACCGGCGCATAGAACCTGCCCTCGACTATCCGTGATCGGCCCTCGTGGCGCCAGCGTGGCCTTGGCTCAGCTCTTTCACCACGACCGCAGCTCCCCCTACCCCTACACGATCGGCGACGGCGACTGGCGGCTTGGCCACTGCCCCACGAGCTAGTGAGTCAGCGGCCGCAGCTCCTCCGACACACGGCAGTGATTCAGCGGCCGCATCTTCGCCCATACATGACGGTGGCTCCGTGGTCGCAAGACTTCCCTACGATGGCTTCACAGCCGTGGTGATGCCCTCAAACGACGGCGACTAGCTGAATTAGGCAGCCAAAGCTCTGTACTCCCATTTTGCAGCAGAATTCTTGCTTTGTAGTATAAATTCAGAAATTGAATCTGAATGTTGCGTTTTCTGCTGATGAAACTTGTAAGCTTGCTTATGTACTGTAGTCCAATTCAGAAGTTGTATCCATTTAAAAACCACACCGTGAGCTCTCTTTCAAGGTTTGGTGTATCTCAATTTCAGTTTATTCATGCCGACAGAAATAACTAGACACTTCTCACAAGAACAATAATATTCACATACTCAAATAACAGTGGTATAACTCCTGGAAGAACTATAATATTCATTCTTGGAATAGTCTGAGGCATGTCGGAATACATAAGTGTGGGGAGCATCGGTCACGAGTGCACCAAGCAGTGAGCCGCGGCTTCCGGAGGATGAGCCACGTCCAATGGAGGCGACCACGCAGACCACGAAGGCCCCGTCGCTATGCATGGAAGAGAATTCATGGGTAGAGACGCAGCCATCAGAGGGAGAGTCGCCGTCGGCGGAGGGCCACTCCCTAGGCATGGAAGGCCCGCTTCGACGGGAGGAGGGCCGGCTGAGGCCAGGGGCTATGCGCTGGTGGAAGGTGCATGGCGGCGGCGCTCAAGACGATGAAGACGATCTGATCCAGGGAATTAACGAGAGGGTCAAGCTCTTTTCCCCTGATGATTAATAGAGAGGGGGTTATGTGCTATTTAGCTTTTCAATGGGATACTTAGCAGTCCCACCTTTAATCCAGGACGTCCGTCATCCATATAACGGTGTTGGATAGAAATTTTCAGATTTTCACTGAAAAGCCATTTTTACCGGATACTTCGCCTTCTAAGAAAAATAGAGAGATTAATAAAGGCTGTGAGCTTTAAAAAAAAACGGTCAGCTCATTAGGCGGTGGCGCAGAGGTCCCTGAACCCTGATCTCCTCTGCCGACGAAAAAAGCAAAATAATCTCTCTTTTTAACTGAAACTATTTTATTTTTAGCCTAGCTGTTCCAACCACGTACACATGGTTTAGCGCAGTCACCGGAGAAGTCTGAAGCTGGCTTCTCAAGCTTCGGAAGTTGCCGTGGTCGCGATCACTGAAGGTGAAACCACTTGCTTATTTTCCTGCTGTACTGGACTAGATTAATGTGCGTGTCACATCGCGCACGCGGCTGTCCGGCTAACCGCCGAGCTGGACCGGACTGGACTGCGGGAACGGTCTCATCGTCAACCGGCGCGCGAGCTTGGAAGGTCCGCTGGACAGGGACCAGCCAATGGAGACTCACTGTACTGTACTTAGATTATTCTTCAAACAGATGGGAGCTTGGGAGCCTGCACCTAGATTACTATGAATGGATAAGCTCTGTCAACAGTTTAATTGACTTGCCGTGAAGATGTGACAGATCAAGGTGATCAACTAGGTGCATACTCTTACTGCTGGCAGCTAAGATATACATACCTCAAGTCTACCACTATCTGGTCTAGATTTTTTTTGCATCCTGCTTGCTTACCCTGCTGTCGACATCTTCTTGCTCTGGATTCATCCTGGGAGGCGACCAGAAGAGAGACCCGGTCGCACGGCGCATGCGGAAACTTCATGCATGCACGCATGCATGCCAAGACGCCGGTCAGTCCAGAGGCCTTGCACGCGCGCAGCGCAGAGAATAGTTGCAGCGGGGGCGACATCCTCCGTCGTTTTCGTCCACGGGGTTCTCTTCTTCCACCAACTGCCTTTCAATTTGAAATCAAAACCATCTTCCCAGGATCCATTGAGTCGTCCCCCGGATCTCTCGTAGACTTGTTTCTCTCCGCTGGTGCCGGGTGTGGCAAGGACGACCGCACGTGCTGCGAATGGTCGGACGTCGGAGATGTGTGGATCCGGTCAGGGTACGAGAGCGAAATCGCGGCCAGGCGCCGGGTTGACGAGAGAGACGATGTTTGCATGGCCTGTTAGACCGTAATGGCGGGACCTGCTATTTCAGGCTTGCAACGACTCATTTTTTTTTTCAGAAACACTTGCAGACACCTATGATCGGTGAGAGCAACTAGTTGACGAGCGCTTCTTCGGTAGACTTGCAACTATCACTTGCGGTTGGGCTGGGAGCGCAACACTTGACGCACTCTCAGACGACGCCACGTGTCGCGCTCTGGGCGATCCCTCCGGGTTTTTTTTTTCCGCACGCGTTTTCGATTTTTGAAACGGTTTTTTTGGGGTTTTTTGACTTCTCGGTTTTCTACTGGTCTTTTTTAGCTTTTGGACCAAAAGAGTTTTTGAATTATTTTTTTGCGTGAAAAGCGTTTTCTGTTTCTCTTTCTCCCCGGCACAGTTTTGCTTCCGCGAGAGGTATGGTTGTGATTTCGCGAGAGGCACAGCTGGGCCTTTCGGAAACGAAAAAAGTGTTTTTTTTTCTTTTTTTCCTTCCGCGAGATGCATGGTTTTGCTTGCGTAAAATGCACGGTTGTGCTTTCGCGACAGGCACGGCCGCGCCTCTCGGAAACGAGAAAAACGTGTTTTCTGTTTTTTTCCTTTCGTGAGAGGTACGGCCGTGTCTCTCGGAAACAGGAAAAAACGTGTTTTCTGTTTTTTTTTCTTTAGCGAGAGGTACGGTCGTGTCTCTCGGAAACAGGAAAAAGAACGTGTTTTCTGTTTTTTTCTTTCGTGAGAGGCACAAACCGTGCCTCTTTCGAAAAGGGGAAAAAACCGTGCTCCCGATTCAGGTTTTTTTTCCGGGTTTTTTTCCTTCGGTTTTTTTGTGAAAAAAAGTTCGTCAAAATCTATCAACATGAGATCTGGTTTTGAAGATCTTGACGCGAGGAATCCAACGGTGTAAGCGGTTCGAGATTTGAACGCACGGTTTAAGAGATAAACATTTTGAATAAATAAATCTATGAAAAAAAAGGAAAACTTCCAGGTTGCCACAAGTGGCGCACTTGTAGGGTGCCACTTCTCACAACTCCTCAATTAGTGATTTCGATGACCGTCCACCTGCTACGCACGCGTACCGGGCTAGGCCGAACAATCACATAGGAGGGGCTTTGTCTCGCTTCTAGCCTTGGGTCTCCGGCACGCGTTTTTTCTAAATTAATTTTACTTATGTTTCTGAAATGGAAAAATATATTAGTGAAATTTAAAAGAACATTGTCGCGCGTTCAACCAAATTTAACACAATGTCAAAAACTATTTGTGCAACTTCTAGAAAATGTTGATAGAATTACGAAAATGTCCGTGACATGTAAAAAAATGTTCCCACGTGTCAGAAAAATGCTAGTGACATTTAAAAAAATTGTACAATATATGAAATGTTTGTGTAATTCAAAAAAAATCATACCAGTGAAAAAATGTAAGTGATCTTTTTTAAAAAAATATTCATATAATTCAAAAAAATAGTTTGTGACTTTTTTAGAACATGTTTATACAATGTAAAATGTTCACATAGTTGAAAACAAATGTTGGTATCATTCAAAAAAATGTATAATGTGTATCTAAAAAATATAAAATTACTCTACTGAATAGACACATCAACTGCCAAGATGCAGATAGGCCCTAGACACCTTATTTCAACACGCTATAGCCGCCATCACCTCGTTGATGTCAGAGGGAAACAAATCCTAAAAATAAGAAAAACAAAGCGAAAGACCCCCGCTCCTCTTACTGTCAATGAAGTCGTCAGACAGGAGGTGGAGGAGAATAGAGACAACGTATGCATCTGAATAAGACTATGGCACGACTCGTCGGGAAATGGTTTGATATGCAAGATTACGATGGAAGAATCAGACAACACATTGGGGGTAGGGAGGATGATGATGGTGTGCAAAATGACCAAATGGGCTAGATACCAAAGTACCAGACAACGACTATTCTCACCCCCCCCCCCCCCTCATTAGGGCCCTCACCCTCTCGGCAACATCTCTATTGGTGTTGAGATCTCATCTCTCCCACCACCTAATCCCCACTATATGGTGTTTGCTCGGACTGACCAAGGGGCGATCCTGCATTGTCACTTTTGTCTTGGCTAATGATTCGGGGCATGGTTGGTGTAGGGTTTTGAAGGAAATATGCCCTAGAGGCAATAATAAAGTTATTATTTATTTTCTCATATCATGATAAATGTTTATTATTCATGCTAGAATTGTATTAACCGGAAACATAATACATGTGTGAATACATAGACAAACAGAGTGTCACTAGTATGCCTCTACTTGACTAGCTCGTTAATCGAAGATGGTTATGTTTCCTAACCATAGACATGAGTTGTCATTTGATTAACGGGATCACATCATTAGGAGAATGATGTGATTGACTTGACCCATTCCGTTAGCTTAGCACTTGATCGTTTAGTATGTTGCTGTTGCTTTCTTCATGACTTATACATGTTTCTATGACTATGAGATTATGCAACTCCTGTTTACCAAGGAACACTTTGTGTGCTATCAAACGTCACAACATAGTGTGATTATAAAGGTGCTTTACGGGGTTGTTTGGATAGATGGTTTGTAGAAAATCCGTTTTATATGAACTAGGAAAACAGCCTAACAACCTAAAACCACGTTTGGCTAGCCTAACTAATCCGTGGATATGGAAAACCGAATTTTCTATAACCCAGAATTTCGCGTTTGTGGAAAAACGACTATTAGTCGTTTTTGTAAAAACTCGATTTGCGTATCCTTGTTCCTTGTTGCTGATCCCGGCGGGCCCGTTCATGAGCGAAGAGAAGCTACCGAGACTGGTGGCCATTGCCACGTCCTCACTACATATCGCCGGCCTGCTTGAGGGTCAGTGAGACGACGGCGGCTGTGATGGACTCGCCGGTGAGTCGTACAACGTAGTCGTACTCGTACGTCCTCGTCTGGCCGCCGCGCCAGGGCTGCCGCGTCCTCTGTGTCGTCCGTCCTGGTCGTCGTCGCAGCCGTCGAGGTCAGCTCGTTGAGCCTCGCCGCCGCCTGCACGCGACAACAAAGCAGGAGGAGACATATATGGCTGCAGCTTAGCGTCGACCAAAGGGTTTGCACCAACGGCGAGGGTGCATAGCCACAGGCAGGGGCGCCATGGCCATGAACGCCGACGTGCATGCAGCGTGAACGACCAAGAGGAAGGTGATCCGAGGAGGCTTTTGCCATGAATCCTCTTGTGTCTCTCGCGTACGTGTACGTTTCGTATATTTCGCAGCCGGTTGCAGATGCTTGCCCACGGTAGCAACTTTCTACGTGTGCGTGTACGCGGCCGTCCGGCGAGATCAACTACCCAGTTCCATTACCTGCGTTTCATTGACGGAAAGTCGAGAATAAGAAGATCGCCGGAGAATAGGGAACTGGACAAACGCACTTTTCGACCCAAACGTGGTCTTCTATGAACTGACTATTAACAAAAAAGATAGCAGAGGACTAGGCTGTAGCCTAGTGGCAAGGGTGCTTCTATAAAACTAAGTTCTGGGTGCTAATGCCCATGGATCTCATTTTTGTACTCTCAAAAAACAAAAAAGATAGCAAAACCGGTTTTCCTAAAAATCAGGTAAAAACTCGTTTTCTATAAACTCAATGATAATATTTGTTATCCAAACAACCACTACAGGTGTCTCCGAAGATACTTGTTGGGTTGGCGTATTTTAATTTTAGGATTTGTCACTCCGATCATCGGAGAGGTATCTCGGCCCACTCGGTAATGCACATCACTATAAGCCTTGCAAGCATTACAACTAATGAGTTGGTTGCGGGATGATGTATTACAGTACGAGTAAAGAGACTTGCCGGTAACGAGATTGAACTAGGTATTGAGATACCGACGATCGAATCTCGGGAAAGTAACATACCGATGACAAAGGGAACAACGTATGTTGTTATGCGGTCTGACCGATAAAGATCTTCGTAGAATATGTGGGAGCCAATATGAGCATCCAGGTTTCGCTATTGGTTATTGACCGGAGACGTGTCTCGGTCATGTCTACATAGTTCCTGAACCCGTAGGGTCCGCACGCTTAACGTTACGATGATAGTTATATTATGAGTTTATATGTTTTGATGTACTGAAGATTGTTCGGAGTCCCGGATGTGATCACGGACATGACGAGGAGTCTCGAAATGGTCGAGTCATGAAGATTGATATATTGGAAGCCTATGTTTGAATATCGGAAGTGTTCCGGGTGAAATCGGATTTTATCAAGTACCGGAGGTTACCGAACCCCCCGGAGGTAAATGGGCCTTAGTGGGCCTTTACGGAGAAGAGGAGGCGGCCAGGGCTGGGCCGCGCCTCCCCTAGTCCGAATAGGACAAGGAGAGGGGCCGACGCCCCTTCCTTGTTTCCCTCCTCTTTCCCCGCCAATCCTATTCCAACTAGGAAAGGGGGAGTCTCGGTGGGAGTAGGACTCCTCTGGCCGCCCTCCCTTGGCCGGCCGCACCTCCCTTGCTCCTTTATATCACAGGGGGGGGGGCACCTCTAGACACACAAGTTGATTAGTTGATCTCTCCCAACCGTGTGGGTGCCCCTCCACCATAGTCCACCTCGATACATCAGAAGCGGTGCTTAGGCGAAGCCTGCGTCGGTAGAACATCAACATCGTCACCACGCCGTCGTGCTGACGAAACTCTCCCTCAACACTCGGATGGATCGGAGTTCGAGGGACGTCATCGGGCTGAACGTGTGCTGAACTCGAAGGTGACGTACGTTCGGTACTTGATCGGCCGGATCGTGAAGACGTACGACTACATCAACCGTGTTGTGGTAACGCTTCCGCCCTGTAATGCTTTACTTTATCACTAAGCGGTAGCGATAATCGCCCTGTAATGCTTTACTTTATCACTAAGCGGTAGCGATAATCGTAGAAGCAGAAGATTGGCGAGACGACAACGATGCTACGATGGAGATCAAGGTGTCGCGCCGGTGACGATGGTGATCATGACGGTGCTTCGGAGATGGAGATCACAAGCACAAGATGATAATGGCCATATCATATCACTTATATTGATTGCATGTGATGTTTATCTTTTATGCATCTTATCTTGCTTTGATTGACGGTAGCATTATAAGATGGCCCCTCACTAAATTATTAAAGTATAAGTGTTCTCCCTGAGTATGCACCGTTGCGAAAGTTCTTTGTGCTGAGACACCACGTGATGATCGGGTGTGATAGGCTCTACGTTCAAATACAATGGGTACAAAACAGTTAAACACGCGGAATACTCAGGTTAAACTTGACGAGCCTAGCATATAACAGATATGGCCTCGGAACACGGAGACCGAAAGGTCGAGCGTGAATCATATAGTAGATATGATCAACATAGTGATGTTCACCATTGAAAGTACTCCATCTCACGTGATGATCGGACATGGTTTAGTTGATTTGGATCACGTGATCACTTAGAGGATTAAAGGGATGTCTATCTAAGTGGGAGTTCTTAAGTAATATGATTAATTGAACTTTAATTTATCATGAACTTAGTCCTGGTAGTATTAGCATATCTATGTTGTAGATCAATAGCTCGCGTTGTTGCTCCCTGTTTATATTTTGATATGTTCCTAGAGAAAAATAAGTTGAAAAATGTTAGTAGCAATGATGCGGACTTGGTCCGTGATCTGAGGATGAACCTCATTGCTGCACAGAAGAATTATGTCCTTCATGCACCGCTAGGTGACGTACCTATTGCAGGAGCAGATGCAGACGTTATGAACGTTTGACTAGCTCAATATGATGACTACTTGATAGTTTAGTGCGCCATGCTTAACGGCTTAGAATCGGGACTTCAAAGACGTTTTGAATGTCATGGACCATATGAGATGTTTCAGGAGTTGAAGTGAATATTTCAAGCAAATACCCGAGTTGAGAGATATGAAGTCTCCAACAAGTTCTATAGCTAAAAAGATGGAGGAGAATAACTCAAGCAGTGAGCATGTGCTCGGATTGTCTGGGTACTACAATCACTTGAATCAAGTGGGCACTACAGGAATCAGCTACTTTGCCGTCCGCCACGGCGGACGGCAAAGGCATGAATGGTGGATGGCAAAGGTCTTTGCCGTCCGCCACGGAAGGCAAAAGTGGACGGCAAAGAAAGGTCCGGTAAAGAGCTACTTTGTCGTCTACTTTCTGAAGCAGACGGCAAAGGGGCCTTTGCCATCAGCGGCTGACGGCAAAGGCTGACGGCAAATGGCATGGCTCTTTGCCATCTGCTGGCAGACGGCAAAGACTGCAGGCTCTTTGCCATTTGCTGGCAGATGGCAAAGAGACCAAATTGGCATTAATTCTGTTTCTTCTTATATCCATTCATTTTCATAGAAAATCAAACACACACACACACACACACACATATAGATATATATATATACATCTGGGCTATTCTGTTTCGCGTAACAGAATATTATTCTGTTACCCTACTTGAACTGATGAATTCAAGCGGTTGAACTGATGAAATTCGAGCGGTTGAACTGATGCTTTCTGTTGATGTTAAAAATCGTCTTCTTTAGTTTAATTTTTTTTGTATTTTTTTTGTCGAAACGGGGTGTGTAATATATCGTTGGAAAGATCTTGACATCCACATTACAATCTTATAATTTGTTTTTGCAAAAAAATTATGATTTAAGAGCAGTTCTGAAAAAACCGTTTTTTCAAAACTGAAAACGTGAATCGTATTTTGGACATAATTTTCAAACCGTTTGTCGCAATTGAGCAACTAAGATGGCGTTGGAAAGCTGGTGAAAATCCGCATCTTCCATATATGTATTGTTTTTTCAAATTCTATATGATTTAAAAGTAATTTGAAAAACGGTGAAATTCTAGGCGAAAAGTATTTTCACGATTTTTTGCAAACGGTTTGTCGGATTGACACAAATGATACGACGTTTGAAAGCTATGGAAAATGCGCAACTTTTTTTGTGTAGAAATGTTTTTCTAATTCCTTACGGTTTAAAAACGAATTCGAATACAGTCAAATTTGGTTTTTAACGTGATTTTTTTTCGTTTGTCGAAATATGAAAAATAATATACCGTTGGATAGCTATCAAAAATGCGAAACTTAGTCATGTTGAACGTTTTCTCAAATTCGTAACCGTTGGAGAGTAATTTTGAATATGGTGAGACCCATTGTTCTGTTTTTCCGATCGAAAAACAGAGTACTCGTACTGATCTATTTGTGTGTTTGTACTGAGGTATTTTTCACATTAGTTTTGAATGGTTTGGAAAAAAGTACTTGAACGGATGTCTGTATGGCTTTGTACTGAGCGTGTTTTACACACTAGACTTTACTCTGTATTTTTTATATAATTTTCCTCGTAATTTCGCAATGGTATCATCATGCCAGAAATTGCAGAATTTATACCATTTGAACTGAATGATTTTTTTATAAAATAAAATTGTTTTGTGTGTTTCTTTTTTTAGAGTCATTTTTTACAACGGTGTTTTGGACTTCTTTTGTTTTGCGACTTGAACTTTTACCGTTTTGAGCTTTTACCAACTTCAATTCTTTGAGCATACTTTCCTCGGGTCCATAGACGAACCAACTGTGTTTTATTTTTTGAACTTACATGCTAGTAATAATTAAACATTCCCATACAATTTTTCTCTATTCGTGGACATCAACCAAAATAGTCAGGAGAGAGAGCACTATCGAATGTTTTTAGTTCAAACAATTTTTCCTTTCTTGCACAAACATCTAACTATCATTACACTTTTCTTTAAGAAGTAGCAATCAAATCACCATAGACAGAAAATTTAAACTTGCAGCTGCTGCTTTGTGTATGGATTCCATGTTTTGGCCATCCTCATTGCCTACGTCATGTACTTCATCCTCAACCTGCTGGTGTCCTTCGTGCTAGTGATTAGCGTCGTCATAGTGGGCTAGTGATCAGTGTCCGTCCAAACCTCCCTCGTGCTGCAGTATAGAGAGAAAAAATTGTTAAGAGGAAAGAGCAGTAGAAAGAAACAAATTAGAGGTGAGCTACAAAAACATTAAATTATTCTAATAAATTCCTATGGTCACTGCAGCAGCTATGCAACATAGGAAGCAAACTTTTCACCCAAAAACTGAGAACAAAATGCTTCATGTGCAAATTCCATTAGGTACCGAACAACAGTTCTCCAACAATACAGTCCAAGAGTCCATAGAGCATTTTGTTCAAGATTTCATATATGCACTTGATTTAATATATGAGAACAAAATGCTTCAAGTCCAGAAAGTGCAGAAAGTTCATAGAGTATATCTCTTAGTTCAAAACACACACTATAATACTAAAACTACTGAGAGTTCTCCAACAATACTATATGAACAGGTCTAGGAGTTCATAGAGTTTTCAGTCCAGGAATACTTTATGAACATGTCCAGGAGTTCATAGAGTTCTTAGTTCAAATTTTGGTACCTAATGGTACCAAACAACAGTACTGAGGCCAATAAAGCATTGGAGTAGCCTGGGCACAAGTCCAGAATAGTTATACAATATCATCCCTCATTTTGAACTACTATCACAAAAATCGGACATAACTGGACGGAGGGACTTGCTTCAACCATAACTTCTATGTTGTCTCCTTTCTTATCAAACGAGCAGACTGATTGTACATAGGGTTTCGCTAGAAATAAACCGGCATGCCCTCCAGTCTGCGAGCGGGTTGGACAAGCTCCCAGGGGCCTATTCGGCACCAACTGCTCCCTGCATTTAATCATAACAAGTCATGAGTTCCCATAACAAGTTCAAACACATTCTAAGTGACTTGCACAATCAGTTTCATATTTGTCTAACCAAGCAAGTCCATGTTCAATAACTTTAGAAGTTCCCAAAGAAACCTAAAAAGATTTCTGTACTTTGAAATACTTCATTTTTACTTCCGAAATACTTCATTTTTTTTGAAACATGAACTTCTACATTTATTTCCTTAGAACTTGTTATCTTTTCCCTGTGAATTCCATGGGTTTTTTGTGTTTCTTTATTTTTGTTTATGTTGTTTTCTGTTTTGTACGAACTTATAGGGTTATACACGTTGAACTTATAGACGAGCGTCACTCAGAGGCAGGGGGTAGGCGACAACGGCGCGTTGGACTACGCTGGACATTTTTTCTGCACTAGATAGTGTGTAGACATGCTGCCAAGGTCACACACATGTTTTGCTAGAACAAGTTCAACTGAATATCTTTTATTTTGAACTTTAAAGAAGCTACAACTTCTGTTGCCCAAATGTGTATATAATTTTAAGTTTTCCAAGCACATACCTTTATGTTCTTGTTTTTTGACGAGCACACTGCCCCTACTCCTGTGCACTGACGGCGCCGACAAAGTGGAGCTGAAGGAGAAAGGATCACGAGCAGCCTATGGACTGAAACTCACTGCGAATGGTTCGACACCAATGACATGTTTGGAAGGGCAATGCCAGTCAACATCTTATAGCCCCCTATTTTGATAAAATAAAAGATCAAGGCTTCGGTATGAACAACTGAATTGTTAGCAATGTACAGTCAACATCTTTTTGTTTTGAATTTTTTTTCTGAACTTATTAAGTTTCTATGTATGAACGTACAAAGTTTCCAAGCATGAACTTTTTGCTATGGGAAAACTGAAACATGCATATACGCACTAAAGACTCTGCCTACTGGGCATAGTATGATAGCAAAATGAAGCAACAATTTACTGAGATTAGCTACCAATAGTACATGATGTCTGACTGAAATATGCAAAAGACAAGTCACAGTGATGAACTTACATATCCGTTAGTTAGCCAAGCTTCGCATGTAAATAGTTGAAGTGAATCTCTGGCACTAATCAACATCATGATTCAGCGTTGACTGGTCAGAACATTTTTCTTTACCTGTATTCAGCAGAGGAGAACATGAAAATAGAAATCACCGACCTGATCGAGCATTGAAAGTTTTCTGTTTCTATTTAGTATAAGAAACTACAAAGTTTGAACACATAAAACTGCTATAGCTCAAAAATAAGAAGTAATCTTCTCATAGCTCAAAAACTGAAAAATAATTAATAGGTTGCAATCGTGCATCTTAATGCCTTTTTGAAATTTCAAAATTGCACATGCCTGCAACACATTACCTTCAGACCAACTTTTCTCTCTGAACTTATAGGACTACACATTTTTTAACTTACCTACTTTTGTTTTTCCTTTATTTGGTACTAGCAAAACATTCCTTTTTATGGCTATGTCCACGTTCTTTTCTGAACTCCCTGTCTTCTCGACTATGAACTTACTACATAGAAGGATGCTCACATACATGTATTACTTGACAGGAGCTAACCAAAAATGTTGCAGCAACATGGCATTTTTATTCAACATAATAATTCAACCATATCTTGTAATACATCCATCAAAATATTTTGGTTCTCATAGGCATTTCAGCAAGCACCTATAGAACATGAAATTTAGCACATAAGTAGCATGAGATTTAAATGAGCAGCAGCAAAAAGAAGTAGCAACATCAGCTCTCTTTGTGGTTCATATATTTGAACTGAAGGATAACAGAACTAAATGATCTTGAGCTGATAAAGGATGCACCTCTATTGTGCCAAACAACCTCAATACCTCATGAGAATAACATCCAACAGGTTGCCTTCAACAATCCTTTTAACACACACATGGAGGAGGAAGAGGCTAGTAAACCAGGGTAGTATTTGTGGAGGGATATGTACTTCTCAAAAAAAAACATCTGAACGTACCAGAGTAGGGTGTAGTTTTGTTCAATTGTGAATTTTTTCAAAAAACCAAACTACTGCAATTGCTATGCGACAGTCTTTGAACTGATTATCAAATACATATTGGACTATTAGACCTACGGTAACGCCCTAAGGCAATTACATAATCATCAAATTAATGTATGAGTTGCAAGCAATTATCAAATGCCAAGCTACTGTGTGTACACTTCTTTTCTAAACATCCGACGGTGCGTGGGAGGCAGGGCGAGACATCGACAGGGTTCAGGGAGGAGATGGCGATGAGGTGGTGGCTGGATTTTTAGATTCAAACCTTTTTTGAAACATCTAACTGGTCATTGTTTTTATTCAGACTACCATGTTTATATTTTTTGCAGCCGTTTTTTTTCCTTTCTTGTTTTTAATTCAAACTGATCATTGTTTTAAATTTGAACTGATCATTGTTTTTAATTCAAACGGATCTTTAATTCAAACTGACCATTTTCTTTAATTCAAACTGATCATTTTCTTTAATTCAAACTGATCATTTTCTTTAATTCAAACTGATCAGTTGTTTTTAATTCAAAACGAATTTTCCGTTTCTTGCACACACACACACACATCAAACTGTCATTTCCATTTTCTATTTATGAACAAAATGCATGTTGGACTGATAAACCTACTCTATTCCCAGGCACAAACCAGTGCAGCAATGGAGTGAGCAGAGCACAAAACCAGTGAATCACTTGCCTCATTTCACAGGCAGCAGCAGGGTGTTTTTATTTGTTTCATCAAATAATAAAAGTGCATTAGCAAGGCACAAGCGACTGAGCTAGAGATGGATAAATACAAGAGATGGGAAGTGACAACAAGTGGACACTACAGTGCATGCGTTCTTGTGATCTCCAACACCATACAATCTTGCTATACATAAGCCTGGATGTGTGGTAACCATTCCATTCGAAACGTAAGAATTTCGCAGCAAACAATTCAAAAATTGACTACACCATAAATGTGTCTGACACTTCCTGTAATCGCTCTTGAATTTTTTTTAGTTTAACTTCCTGAGAAAAAATATTGGACAGAAACTCAGAAATTAATTCCTTCTCAAGGATTGTTTACTTCTATAATATGAAATCCTCTCAATCACTTATTTATGTCCTCATTATAATTTTTTTTGAGACAAACCATGACTAATAGGATTTACATAGAATCTGACTGGAGTAGAATATTGATTCTGAATATGTTGCAAGACCGTAAGGTTCTGACTGTTTATTACTATGCCAAATATGAATTTCAGTGTCTCCACTCTTTTTGCCTTCTCCACCTTATGCTAGCTGAATTGTATGGTTGAAACAAAGACAACTCAAAGAATAGGAATACATGGCTAACCTTGTCATCGTTGGGAGACTTGTTTCTCACGCATTCTTCCTCCAAATTGTTCGATTTTAGAGCAGCAACTGAGCCCCCACTGAAACATTCACAAGAAAACATTTTCAACACCTAATTCAGTAGAGATGTTTCTCCAAGGAAACCATCTTCTGAGCAACTGATGAACAATGAATAATTCCGTATAACTGAAGAACAAAAATTCCTCCCACCTTGGTGTCATCAGTTATAAAAGAAAACACCTAAGAGGCACAACTCTCCCATGCATCTCCATTAACACAATTTTTTCTAAATTTCCTCCTAACGCTGACTAAGACAAGCACGAACCAATAATCACACGTACACCAATTAGAAGCAGCGTTAGTGTAGAACTGAAAAATGGGCAAAATCCTGTGGAGTGAGAGGCGAAGAAGAATACGAAGATGATGTCAGACCAGATGGCTGAGTGGGACGCGGGGTCAGGTTGGACTGAAGGAGCAATCTGAATACAAAGCACTAGTGATAATAATAAGGCAGTCAAGCATCTAGTTTTGGCACACCGAATAATAGCTGTACTGAGATGGTCAACTAATTGTACTGAGATAGTGAACTTATTTATTGCAAAATGAAAGTCTAAATCATGGCTGAAATTTAGTCTACATCATAAGACTAATGGGAGGATAAGGTAACACAAAAAGAGAATAGTAAGCTCAGAAAAAGGGTTCAGAACTAAAGTCCCTCGGCACTTGCACAGTAGCAAATGTAAGGTACAGAAACGATGTGAGATCGATCAGATAGGGAGAGGAAGTGAAATCACCGACCTGATCGAGCATTGAAAACTTTCTGTCTCTATTCAGTATAAGAAATTAGAAAGTTTGAACACATAAAACTGCTATAGCTCAAAAAAAGAAGTAATTTTCTCATAGCTCAAAAACTGAAAAATAATTAATAGGTTGCAATCATGCATCTTAATGCCTTTTTGAAATTTCAAAAGTGCACATGCCTGCAACGCATTACCTTCAGACCAACTTTTCTCTCTGAACTTATAGGACTACACATTTTTGAACTTACCTACTTTTGTTTTTCCTTTATTTGGTACTAGCAAAACATTCCTTTTTATGGCTATGACACAATTTTCGCACTATAAGAATTTGAATTGAAATAAGAAACTGAACAGAATTTCATGATTGTCTTTTCCCATAGTTAACTTTTTTTTATGAACAACACAACATACACAACATTTTTTGCACTATAAGAATTTGAATTGAAATTAGAAATTGAACAGAACTTCATGATTGTCTTTCCCCATAGTTAACTTTTTTTATGAAGGGCACAACATACACAAGAAAAGAACCTGCAGCGGATGTCGAACTGAACTGAACATGCGAGCGTCGATGTAGTGACTCCAGGAGCTCGACCGGCATCAGGAGGCGAGAAGAGAAAAGGCTGCACAAAAAAAAATGCAAGATAAGCATTTTGCAAAACAAGCAAGCACACGCCCGCCGTAGGAAGATTGTATCGTCAGAATTCATCTAAAACATAGGAACAACAACATCAAATTTCATCAAAATATGTTGGTTCTCGTAGGAATTTCAGCAAGCACCTATAGAACAACAACATGGCAGTTTGCAAACTCCGCTGCACATCTACAAATAATCTCATGCTATAGGAAGAATATGGAAAACAGATGTAATTCAGTATTGGACTTACGATCGGCAAGTACATGAACTGAACAGAATACAAAGACCTATTTGTGCTACACGAAGAACATGGAAACACAAATGAAATTGGACTTATGATAGCCAAGTAGATGAACTGAACAGAATACAAAGCCCTGTTGTGCTATTATAAGTAGTACACCCGCCATGGCAAGGTCTGAACTGAACATCTACATTTTTTCTGTGCTCGAATACTTACTGACACCACAGATGGGGGGCGTGAGAGCTGGGGTGTTGAACGGGCTCTGCTGGCGGTGCTAAACGGCCCGGGGTCGCGAAGGTGGACGGGCTGGCACCCGAGAGTTGGACTGGGGCGCAACGCGTGTTGTCGGCGAGGGCGCTTCGCCGGGAGGAGGCCACACATGGTGCGGAGAGAGCATGATGCGACATTGCGAGAAGCAGGGCCACAGTGTTGGCCGACAGTGGTGGTTAGGGCGCAGGGCCACGACGATGGGCCAGGACGACATCTCGCGTCGTTCTTGGTCCTTGAGCGGAATAAAGCTTGGGGAGCGGCGGCGGTGGCGGCGGGTGGAAGCTGGGGGCGCGGAGGCGGTGGCGGCAGGTGGAAGCAGGGGGCGCGGTGGCGGTGGCGGCAAGTGGAAGCAGGGGGCGCGGCGGCGGCAGCGGCCGGTGGAAGCAGGAGGCGCGGCGACGGTGGCGGCCGGTGGAAGCAGGGGGCGCGGCGGCGGTGGCGGCAGGTGGAAGCAGGGGGCACGGCGGCGGTGGCGATGAAAGCAGGGGGCGCGGTGACTGCGGCGACGGGTTGGAGCAGGGAAGGATGCGGCGGCGGTGAGTGGGAGCAGGGGAGGATCCGACGCCGGTGGGTGGAAGCAGGGATCTGGCGGCGTCGGCTGGTGGATGCCGAGGCATCGGGAGGTTAGGGACGCGCCTGGAGTGGGTGGGCTTCTGTTTTTTCTTTTGTCCACACCGGTTCGGCTGGGTACTTTCTGGATTTTGGAAATCGACATCAGTTCGTATAAGGGGGCCGAGGGGTAACAGAATATTATTATTATATATATATATATATATATATGTATATATATATCCAACATATGTTATCAATAGTAGCAAGTTTCATCCATACATATATGTAGTTTCATCAATATTATACAGTTTCATCCATAGGTAGCAAGTTTCACAAAGTAAAAAACAAAAACTAAAGACAAGCACTCCATATCTGAAATTACAAGAAATGACCTAAAACTAAATATCTATTTTCCTAGGCAGCACACACTTGACCACCATAGCAGCTTGCCGGACCGTTGTATCTGTGGAGCACAAAACAACAGTCAGCCTGATTAGAAATTTTAAGGAGAGCAGTGCTAGTTTAAGAGTTATGAACAGATATAAATGGTGCATAAATTCCTATTATTCAACAAACATAAGTTATTTCCAAGTGAAACACGGGGCAATGTTATCCACTTCAAAACAGAACAGAACACATAGGTACACACATCGTCAAGTTTTTTCCACAAATGAGTTACTGATTGAGTTCAAGAAATGACCAAGGGCCTAATTGGTTCACAGGACCTAAAAACTCGTAAAGAGGGAACTCACTGGGTTGCAATGTCATGCCCTCTCTTGATACAATATGTTCGACAGGATGTTTGAGTGCATCATAGAAAACCATAGGAGTTTTTCAAGGCCGCATATTACAATCGTATGGAATAATTTGAAGCAGAGAGGCCCCAAAAAGGGAAATCATGATGTGTGGGAAAAGAGAATACCATTCACCGTAATGAAAAATATAGCATGCCAAAATCACTATTCTAGAGCACATATCCGTACCAAAACATTTATAGTGTTTCCAACTCTTCTAAGCATGTTAGAACACTATGAGGACAATCAAATTGAGTTATCTAAGCAATTTGACAATCAAATGGAGTTAACACGGGCCCCAGGGTTAGGGATTTAGTGACGGCAACAGTCTGCCAGCCGGCTTCCTCAATAGAAGGGACAGACCCAGTGCTAGAAGCAGAACAAGAATGTTGATACACAAGATAAGCACAAGCCCTTGAGAGCAGTCTGCTTGGCAGAACAATTAATTAACCTCTAGAAGCAGAAGAAGCACGTTGATAGACAAGTTATTATGAAGAACCAACCTGAGAGCGGTCTGCTTGCGCAAGATATCATTGGACTTGAACATGACTGCAGCAATCCAGATCATGACGAAGAAACCTACATAATATAAACTCAATTGGAATGAGGAACTCGCCATCATCTTCTGACCTAGAGGCATCAAGTACCTAGAACAAAAAGTAAGAGCACAATAAGATACAATGTATGCCGGTGGACATGTTTAACAGCAAGAAAACTACCCTATGAATAGCATAGTTAAATGTGATTCCTCCTAGTAGTATATGTTCTATTATTCATAGTGATGAGAGCCCGAGACTATGCCAATAATGTCCAGAAAGAAAAGGCCTCCAAAATGTAGCATTATTTCAGTAGCAAGAATTTCTTTTTGGAAATAGGTTTATCCGTGGAGCATTGACCTACGTCACATACTGTAATACAGGCACTTCATTTGTTTTTAAGAAACTTGAGATTACTGCTGGTGCTAAAACAAAGCCCACCAAAATCATCTTTCAGCTAAAATACCAATTCACGTACTAGCTAGCATCACTAGTTAAGCAAACAGATTTATCACTTATAGCAGCGCTGACCAAATTGCCACGGCAGCAGAACCCCAGCCATATGAGTACCCTGTCTTAAATCTAGACTATGCCAATTGTGCAACTGACATTGAGATTTCAGAGGGCGGGCGCAGCAGAATGGCAAGTGCTATACCTTCACATTGGGGTCCCTGAGGTTGGCGTGCAGCCACTCGGCGGACACAACAGGCTCGGTCCGCGGCACCGCGTGGACGACCCCCGACGCGGCGTTGGTGGCGGCAGCCTTCTAGACGGCCGACGACATGGCGTTGAAGCACGCGATGATCCCGAACCACGTCATCGACGGCGACAGCGACGCCCCGCACCCGACCTCCGCCGCGCGCGCCCATCCGACCCTGCCCTACAAGTTTCCAAGAAAATTATGACAGCCTCAACAAGTACTGAACGAAAAGAAGATCTGACAACTACTCCCTCTGTCTCATAATATACAGAAACATCATAAACTTGTGTACCTTTCAAATGGACCAAACACTTTGTTGATCGCTTGGAGAAAATATATGCTTTGAGGAAGAAGAATTGTTGTCGCGCTGCCTACGTAAGAAGGTTGCCGCATAAGTAATCAGGTTGATCATGAGCTTAACACTAAGCAGTTACAGAAAATAGTAGAGATGAAGCAAGCAACAATATTTACTTCCGGGATATTATCAGCGGATCCATGAGACGGTCAGGCTTTGAACCCTCTGCTGCCCACAAGTATCAGTATCAAAATGACCTTGCCCAGGTAGTGTACCAACCACATATTAGCATGGGCTCGTCCAAATACAAGACACGGTGGGGTTGAAGAACAACGAGACTGCAAACAGAATTAGCATAGCAGAACCGCGGAGCACAGGCAACGCAATCGACAGTACTGAGCCACAGACAGAGCAAGCGAGCAGGCACGGAAAAAACAGGGCGGGGGAGCGGGACTCACGCGCGCTCGAGCTCGTCGGGATTGGGATCTTTGGTTGCGGCCGCGGCGAGCCAGAGAAGCGCCACCGCGCAGATCCCCGGGGCCCACCGGCGCCCCATCCCCGCCTCCCGGCCGGCCTCAGATCTCCCATGGCGGGCGGGGCGTAGAGGAGCTCGGTGCTCGGCTCCCATGGCGGCGGCGGATCTCGAGGTTGGGGCGATCGGCGACGAGGCTTCCGCGGCGGGGCGGCGAGCTTGTGGGGAGGTGGCGGCGCGCGATCACGGCGTAAGCGGCGGCGCGAGGCGGCTTGCGATCTGACGAGGGCGTGGCGCGAGGCGGCGGGGCTCTGGGGTCCGGTGGTGGCAACGCACCTGCCGTGAGCGGATCTGAGTGGCGCATGGCGCGGGGTCGAGGAAGGCGGGGTCAGGAGGCTCTCGGCTGTGGGGCGGGCGTCGTCGAATCCCGCCGGAGCTCGCCAAAATCGGCCGGCATAGCTTCTCGCGGGAGGGAGAGGGAAAGACGAGCAGGAGAGAGAGAGCGGTGGGGCAGAGAGATAGGGGCGGAGAGAGAGGGGATAGAGATAGAGGAGGTGGGGCAACGGTTTTTTTTACCCGAAAAAAATAGATAGCCCCCTCTTTGCCGTCCGCCAACAGATGGCAAAGAATCTTTGCCGTCCGGCGGCAGATGGAAAAGAGTGAGGTTGGACCGTTGTAGTATATTGGCATCCGGTGGCACCTCTTTGCCGTCCGCTGACAGATGGCAAAGATTCTTTGCCATCTGCCAGCAGACGGCAAAGAAATGACAGATGGCAAAGACCTTCTTTGCCGTCTGCCAGTTCTTTGCCGTCTGTTGTTTGGTAGCTGATGGCAAAGACCATCTTTGCCGTCCGCAGGCAGACGACAAAGAACTGGCAGACAGCAAAATCCCTGATTCCAGTAGTGGGGTGTTAATCTTCCAGATAAGATAGTGATTGACAGAGTTCTCTAGTCACTATCACCAAGTTACTAGAACTTCGTGATGAACTATAATATGCAAGGGATAACGGAAACGATTCCCAAGTTCTTCGTGATGCTGAAATCGACGAAGGTAGAAATCAAGAAAAATATCAAGTGTTGATGGTTGAAAAGACCACTAGTTTCAAGAAAAGGACAAAGGGAAGAAGGGGAAATTCAATAAGAACGGCAAGCGAGTTGCTGCTCAAGTGGAGAAGCCCAAGTCTGGACCTAAGTCTGAGACTGAGTGCTTCTACTGCAAAGGAACTGGTCACTGGAAGCGGAACTGCCCCAAGTATTTGGCGGATAAGAAGGATGGCAAAGTGAACAAAGGTATATTTGATATACATGTTATTGATGTGTACTTCACTAGTGTTTATAGCAACCCCTCAGTATTTGATACTAGTTCAGTTGCTAAGATTAGTAACTCGAAACGGGAGTTGCATAATAAACAGAGACTAGTTAAGGGTGAAGTGACGATGTGTGTTGGAAGTGGTTCCAAGATTGATATGATCATCATCGCAGACTCCCTATACTTTCGAGATTAGTATTGAACCTAAATAAGTGTTATTTGGTGTTTGCGTTGAGCATGAATATGATTTGATCATGTTTATTGCAGTACGCTTATTCATTTAAGTTAGAGAACAATTGTTGTTCTGTTTACATGAATAAAAACCTTCTATGGTCATACACACCAACAAAAATGGTTTGTTGGATCTCGATCGTAGTGATACACATATTCATAATATTGAAGCCAAAAGATGCAAAGTTAATAATGATAGTGCAACTGATTGTGGCATTGCCGTTTAGGTCATATTGGTGTAAAGCGCATGAAGAAACTCCATGCTAATGGGATTTTGGAATCACTTGATTATGAATCACTTGATGCTTGCGAACCATGCCCTATGGGCAAGATGACTAAAACTCCGTTCTCCGGAACAATGGAGCAAGCAACTGGCTTACTGGAAATAATACATACTGATGTATGCGATCCGATTAGTGTTGAGGCTTGAGGCGGGTATCGTTATTTTCTGACCTTCACAGATGATTTGAGCATATATGGGTATATCTGCTTGATGAAACATAAGTCTGAAACATTTGAAAAATTCAAAGAATTTCAGAGTGAAGTGGAAAATCATCGTGACAAGAAAATAAAGTTTCTACGATCTGATCGCGGAGACAAATATTTGAGTTACAATTTTGGTCTTCAATTAAAACAATGTGGAATAGTTTCACAAATCCGTGCCACCTGGAACACCACAACATAATGGTGTGTCCGAACGTCATAACCGTACTTTATTGGATATAGTGCAATCTATGATGCCTCTTACCGATTTACCACTATCATTTTGGGGTTATGCATTAGAGACAGCTGCATTCACTTTAAATAGGGCACCATCGAAATACGTTGAGACGACGCCTTATGAACTGTGGTTTGGCAAGAAACCAAAGTTGTCGTTTCTTAAAGTTTGGGGCTGCGATGCTTATGTGAAAAAGCTTCAACCTAATAAGCTCGAACCCAAATCGGAGAAATGTGTCTTCATAGGATACCCAAAGGAAACTGTTGGGTACACCTCCTATCACAGATCTGAAGGCAAGACTTTTGTTGCTAAATTTGGATCCTTTCTAGAGAAGGAGTTTCTCTCGAAAGAAGTGAGTGGGAGGAAAGTAGAACTTGATGAGGTAATTGTACCTGATGCCTTATTGGAAAATAGATCACAGAAATCTGTTCTTGTGACTCCTACACCAATTGGTGAGGAAGCTAATGATGATGATCATGTAACTTCAGATCAAGTTACTACTGAACCTCGTAGGTCAACCAGAATGAAATCTGCAGCAGAGTGGTACAGTAATCCTGTTCTGGAGGTCATGTTACTTGACCATGACAAACCTACGAACTATGATGAAGCGATGATGAGCCCAAATTCTGCAAAAAGGCTTGAGGCCATGAAATCTGAGATAGGATCCATGTATGAGAACAAAGTATGGACTTTGAATGACTTGCCCAATGATCGGCAAGCCATTGAGAATAAATGGATCTTCAAGAAGAAGACTGACGCTGACGGTAATGTTACTGTCTACAAAGCTAGAATTGTCGCAAAAGGTTTTCGACAAGTTCAAGGTGTTGACTACGATGAGAGTTACTCACTCGTATCTATGCTTAAGTCTGTCCGAATCATGTTAGCAACTGCCGCATTTTATGAAATCTGGCAAATGGATAAACAAAACTGCATTCCTTAATGGATTTATTAAAGAAGAGTTGTATATGATGCAACCAGAAAGTTTTTTGTCAATCCTAAAGGTGCTAACAAAATATGCAAGCTCCAGCGATCCATCTATGGACTGGTGCAAGCATCTCGGAGTTGGAATAAACGCTCTGATAAGTTGATCAAAGCATATAGTTTTATACAGACTTGCGGTGAAGCCTGTATTTACAAGAAAGTGAGTGGGAGCACTACAGCATTTCTGATAAGTATATGTGAATGACATATTGTTGATCGGAAATAATGTAGAATTATTCTGCAAAGCATAAAGGAGTGTTTGAAAGGAGGTTTTTCAAAGAAAGACCTCGGTGAAGCTGCTTACATATTGAGCATCAAGATCTATAGAGATAGATCAAGACGCTTGATAAGTTTTTCAATGAGTACATACCTTGACAAGATTTTGAAGTAGTTCAAAATGGAACAGTCAAAGAAAGAGTTTCTTGCCTGTGTTACAAGGTGTGAAATTGAGTAAGACTCAAAGCCCGACCACGGCAGAAGATAGAAAGAGAATGAAAGTCATTCCCTATGCCTCAGCCATAGGTTCTATAAAGTATGCCATGCTGTATTCCAGATCTATTGCATACCCTACCACTAAGTTTGGCAAGGGAGTGCAATAGTGATCTAGGAGTAGATCAATGGACAGCGGTCAAAATTATCCTTAGTGGAATAAGGATATGTTTCTCGATTATGGAAGTGAAAAAAGGTTCGTTGTAAAGGGTTACGTCGATGCAAGTTTTGACACTAATCTAGATGACTCTAAGTCTCGGTCTAGATACATATTGAAAGTGGGAGCAATTAGCTAGAGTAGCTCCGTGCAGAGCATTGTAGACAAAGAAATTTGTAAAATACTTACGGATCTGAATGTGACAGACCCGTTGACTAAAATTATCTCACAAGCAAAACATGATCACACCTTAGTACTCTTTGTGTGTTAATCACATAGTGATGTGAACTAGATTACTGACTCTAGTAAACCCTTTGGGTGTTGGTCACATGTCGATGTGAACTATGGGTGTTAACCACATAAAGATGTGAACTATTGATGTTAAATCACATGGCGATGTGAACTAGATTATTGACTCTAGTGCAAGTGGAAGACTGAAGGAAATATGCCCTAGAGGCAATAATAAAGTTACTATTTATTTCCTTATATCATGATAAATGTTTATTATTCATGCTAGAATTGTATTAACTGGAAACATAATACATGTGTGAATACATAGACAAACAGAGTGTCACTAGTATGCCTCTACTTGACTAGCTCGTTAATCGAAGATGGTTATGTTTCCTAACCATAGACATGAGTTGTCATTTGATTAACGGGATCACATCATTAGGAGAATGATGTGATTGACTTGACCCATTCCGTTAGCTTAGCACTTGATTGTTTAGTATGTTGCTATTGCTTTCTTCATGACTTATACATGTTCCTATGACTATGAGATTATGCAACTCCCGTTTACCGGAGGAACACTTTGTGTGCTACCAAACATCACAACGTAACTGGGTGATTATATAGGTGCTCTACAGGTGTCTCCGAAGGTACTTGTTGGGTTGGCGTATTTCGAGATTAGGATTTGTCACTCCGATTGTCGGAGAGGTATCTCTGGGCCCACTCGATAATGCACATCACTATAAGCCTTGCAAGCATTGCAACTAATGAGTTGGTTGCGGGATGATGTATAACAGTACGAGTAAAGAGACTTGCCGGTAACGAGATTGAACTAGGTATTGAGATACCAACGATCGAATCTCGGGCAAGTAACATACCGATGACAAAGGGAACAACGTATGTTGTTATGCGGTCTTGCCGATAAAGATCTTCGTAGAATATCTGGGAGCCAATATGAGCATCCAGGTTCCGCTATTGGTTATTGACCAGAGACGTGTCTCGGTCATGTCTACATAGTTCTCGAACCCGTAGGGTCCGCACGCTTAACGTTACGATGATAGTTATATTATGAGTTTATATGTTTTGATGTACCGAAGGTTGTTCGGAGTCCCCGATGTGATCACGGACATGAAGAGGAGTCTTGAAATGGTCGAGACATGAAGATTGATATATTGGAAGCCTATGTTTGGATATCGAAAGTGTTCCGGGTGAAATCGGGATTTTACCGGAGTACCGGGAGGTTACCGGAACCCCCCGGGAGGTAAATGGGCCTTAGTGGGCCTTTACGGAGAAGAGGAGGGGCGGCCAGGGCTGGGCCGCGCCCCTCCCCTAGTCCGAATAGGACAAGGAGAGGCGGCGCCTTCCTTCTCTCCTCCTCTTTCCCGCTCCGAAACCTATTCCAACTAGGAAGGGGGGAGTCCTACTCGGTGGGAGTAGGACTCCTCTGGCCGCCTCCCTTGGCCGACCGCACCCCTTGCTCCTTTATATACGAGGCAGGGGCACCTCTAGACACACAAGTTGATCAGTTGATCTCTCCCAGCAGGTGTGCGGTGGCCCCTCCACCATAGTCCACCTCGATATCTTGTGGCGGTGCTTAGGCGAAGCCTGCGTCGGTAGAACATCAACATCGCCGCCACGCCCGTCGTCTTGTGAAACTCTCCCTCAACACTCGGCTGGATCGGAGTTCGAGGGACGTCATCGGGCTGAACGTGTGCTGAACTCGGAGGTGTCGTACGTTCGGTACTTGATCGGTCGTATCGTGAAGATGTACGACTACATCAACCGCGTTGTGCTAACGCTTCCGCTTTCGGTCTATGAGGGTACATAGACAACACTCTCCCCTCTCGTTGATATGCATCACCATGATCTTGCGTGTGCGTAGGAATTTTTTTGAAATTACTACGTTCCCCAACAGGTTTCAAGCCCGGAGGAGTTGGGCTAGATGACAAGCATGGATGAGCAGGTGATGGGATTAGAAACTAACTTGAGTAAGGTGGGAGCATGATGAAAGAGCTCGAACTGAGGGAAAAGAAGATCTCGAGGACATGATCTTCAAATAGTAGGTAGTGTCGCCGACAGGTTCCACCCGCTGGATGGCCATAGCTTAGGGTTCACATGGACAGACCCTATATCCATTATTGTTTCTTCAGGAACGTGTGTTTGGTTGGGACCTTGCTCAAGACATAAAGATTCGACCCGCAGAGGACAATCTGTATACCATGCAATTCCCTTGTCCTTAATTGTGCTAGGGACAAGTTGGTTGTGTCTCTTATCTGGACGAAATTATTATCAAGGAAGGCACAAATATCACCTAGTTGTTGCTACCATAATCCCTTGCATTCATTTTTTTTGTTTGAGTGTTGTGTGGATAAAGTCTAACCTTATATGTTGAAAAACCATTGGCATACATCGAACCATAAGAGTAAAATGTGTGGTGCCTATTCATTCCTCATGTCGGCTACGCCTCCTAGACATGGGTTTTGGTATTGTATCATTTTGGCTTCCCCTCTTAAAATTGTTATATCATAATGTTCTATTCTATTCCAATAAAGGTGAAGCAACATGTGGTTGACGTTCGCACAATACCACTACAGAATTACACCACATCATATTATCAAACTTCAAACTTTATGCCATTTCACATGAGTAGCAACAATGGGCTTCTCCTACATCCTCAAGAACATGGTAATTTACTTACAAAAAATAATAACAAACATGATTAGTGAAGTATGAATATGATAAACAATCTGTAAGTACAGAGCATTCACCAATAACACAGAAAGCATCAACTACTAAACATCAATCAACTCCAGGAAGTGATAACCATAACCAATATGTAGCAACTGTTCATAAACAGGGCGGGGTAAGCGTTGTCGATGGAAATAATAGTGATGAAGTAGATGAAAATGTTCCCCAAGACGCCTTGGTGTTGAGAACGATGATGGCGTCGAATTCTTTCCTTTGTAGGCAAATTCCGGCGAAATCAACCCTTTGAGAAGAGATAGTTTTCTCCCTTCTGCCGAGGAGAAGAGAGAAGAGATAGTTCCCCATGATGCCTACATGTTGAGAACTATGATAAAAACCTTCCATCAATTTTAAGGTCATCCAACATTATATGTTGCAGAGAGAAGGCCAGTGGGGCTCTATGCGCCCCACACGTCATAGCCATGCAGAGCGTGTGGGCTCCACTTGTGACCCCATGCCTCCGAAACTGAATCCTCTAACATACAGAAGGGAAGTGAGAGAAGCCAGAGTAGGCCGTCTTTCAATCCATATGATTGAGGCTAAAATAACTTAAATTAATTTATAAATTACAGATCTATTTGTATACATTTATAGTATTTACATACAAATAAATTGATAGTAAAATAAAATTAATTTTAGAGTATTTATATCTACAGTAAACAACATGATAACCGTCCTTAACTTTTCTTTTTTATTTTACACTAGGTTAGCAATGTAGCATCATGACTTTCATTTTCTAAGTTAAGTTAAAGGATCCGGTTCCCATGGCCCCAGTTTGCGTGTCCAGGATTTATTTCCACCAATAATGGCATGTACAGTATTTTCTTCTTCCTTTTTTCCTCTGAAAAATTGTTTTCCTCATGTGACTATATTCTCCTATGCTGATAGATTTCCGGTCAAGCAACTGGGATCCGACCAGAGAGCGCGGAGACGAGTGCAGCCTTGAATCCGGGGTCCCCCGTGAGCGTCTCCGCCATCTGCTCCACCAGGTTCTTCCTATCGGCCACCTGCTCCGCCGTCGAAGCTTCCTGCTTCCGCTGCTGCTGAACAAGCACCGGTACGCGGACGGCGGCTGCGTCGCCGCTCTTCCTGCCACCAGAGCCTTGTTGCTTGGGCGGCGGTGCGTGGTTGTGGTCGCCGTCGTACGTGGCCACAAGCACGATCTTGTCATCGGCGCTGCGCTGCACCTTCTTCTTCACCTGGCACGACGGCGCGAACGAGCACCGGAAGTAGGCCCTCGGGCACGGGTTGTCCTTGGTCACCTTCTGCCCGTACTTCCGCCATTGGTACCCATCATTCACGACCTGCTCGTCAAAATCAATCGCAAATTAATTAGCTAATTGGTGGCGGCAAGAACTTTCGTCGCGATCGATAATCACGAGGAAGAAGACGGACGGACGTTTGCTGGTTGTTCGTTACTTACGAGGCTGAGGTCGGAAGGGTCGGCGTGGACGTAGAGCTTGGAGACCTTGCTGGCCTTGCACTCGTCGGCGCGGACGCGCTTGCTGTTGCACGGCTCATGGACGGACGTGCACTCCACCTGGTCGCGGTCGGGGCCGACGTTGACGCTGACGGCGAAACCGCCGCTGGCGGCCGCGGCGAGCGGCGGCGAAGGATTGCGGCCGGCGGTGTCGAGGCTGTCGCTGCGGGCGCGCTTCCTGGACGGCGAGGCCGCGGAGCCGCCCTCAGACGTAGACAACGATTGGTGGTTGTTGGCCGCGGCCGCAGCCGCCATCATGCCGCTGACCCTGCCCTGCAGGTCCGAGTACTTAGCCACCAGCGCGCGGAGCATGTCGCTGAGCCTCCTGTTCTCCTCGCCCACGCGCCGGAGCTCCGCCTCCAGCGCCTCGACCTCGTGATTCTTCTTGGAGGACATGAAGTCCTCCTCCACGAGGACCTTGGTGACCGGGGGAGCACCTAGCCGTGCCGTCGGCCGGGTGATGTTAAGGCCGAGGCTGAGGGAAGTCTGCCCAATCATCCATTGCTCGTCCATGTCTTCCTTGAATTCGCAGTAGCTCAAGAATGGGAACGAATCTACGGCGGCCGGGGAAGAAGTCGACGAAGACCGGGAAGCTGGATGGGCAGCTTGGTTGAGAAGTGGTCGTGGGTGGGAGGAGGCGCGCGGGCATGAATATATAGACCAGAGGAAGGGGGACATGCGAGGGTGGGAGTTTGGTAGGAAGGAGGCGGGGGGTTGGAGACTGCGGAAGAAGTAGTACTACTAGGATTAATTTTTGTGGATGACACTGACAATCAGCATGGGGGAATCGATGGATCGATGCGCATTGGGTGGGAATTTTTTGATTTGTGGAGTGGGGTGGGGACAGAGCAGAAGCACTCGTTTCCTTGGGGTCTCCGTTTGGTCAAGGAGAGCCATCGCGGGGATGCGTTCATGCTTACATTTTGGCACCCCAACAAAGAAAACTTCATGCGGCCTGCCTTGATGTTCTTTAATAATTATTATTTTTTGTGAGAAAACTTTTAATCTTTTCACTTTTAATTATAACGATACAACAGACAGCAGAAGTAATAAAAATTACATTCTGATCCGTAGACCACCTAGCGATGACTACAATCACTGAAGAGAGCCGAAGGCGCGCTGGCGTCGTCAACGCTCCCTTACCGGAACCAAGCAAAACGTGTTGTAGTAGACAGTCGGTAAATCATCGTGCTTAGGCTCCATAGGGCCAGCACACCAGAACATCAATCACCGCCGTTGAAGAGTAGCGTAGATCGATAGGATCCAATCTGAAGAGACACGAACGTAGACGAACTACGTCTAGATTCGAGCAAATCCACCAAACGCAGATCCGTCAGAGATACACCTCCAAACTTCCTCCAGTGATGCTAGACGCACCATCCGGGCGGGGCTAGGTGGGGAGAACCTTAACTACCCAGAGCGATAGCCCTGATCTGCCTTGGGCCGCAACCTCCACGCGTGCAGTAGGCACCACCAGTACCTGCCAGTTTCATGCCCCGCCGACTCTGATCCAAGAGAATGGAGGCCGCCACTGCCCCCTACAATGCCTTCAAGACCACGACCACCACGTCGATGTTGCCACCGGAGGACAACCATGTTGTCCGACCCGCCTCGGCCGCCAGAATGTGCAGGCCGAAGGCCCACCACTGTCGTCAGGCAGGGAATCGACCGAAGGCCACCGCCTATCCATCCGCCTCCGCCTCCCGGTTGGCAACGCCACGCCTATAGCCTACAAGCAATCTTTGCGTCGCCGCCATCAGCTATGACATCGCCGAAGCCCCAGCCGCCACTGTGCCATGACGCCCTGCATAGCACCACGCCTCCGCTCGAAGCTGTTGCCTCGAGCCGGCGAGCCACGCAAAGAAGGGAGAAGGGGGCCCACCGCTACCTACGCCGGTTGGGTTGTGCCAGGCGGCGCGCTCCGGTTGCGATGAGGGTGAGGGGCCAAGAAGGGGGGTTGGATCCGGCACCTCTAGGGTTCGCACTCCGGCTCGTGAGAGCGTGTCGGGCAAGGTTTATTTTTCCCACGAGGTCAAAAATTAACACCTACTTCAAGATGGAATTTCATCGATTCCATTTTTTCTCTGTCCCGTGCATGCTTTTTGAATTGATTCCGTATTCCAAATATGCTCTTTCTGCTCGGTTCGCACACATGTCGTGTCAAAACCTACGATTTGGATTTGTGCCAGGAGATACACACTGGACCTGGACCCAGCCCGGATCAAGACTTTGAGTTGACGTGATCTTTGGAAGAAGAAGGATTGATACGCAGTGACCGAACCAATATAGAAATCGAACTCTCAGCAGGCAGGGCCTGGTTTGGACCTAGTGTACGCACACGGTCCTGTCAAAACCAAATCTGGCTTGATCTCTTCGCACCATGCATCTCCGCAGCCGGCCATCCCTAATTAGCTAGCAGAGAATTGGCAAGTCGACCAGGTCACCATTGTTGATTGGATCGTCACAGCTGATTACAATTCATTAACTATGTAAACAGTCCATAGACTTCATCCACAGTAATTTAATATGTGCACTAGTAGTATGTGAGTACTATACTGCCCAGTCTATGCTTGACACCTCTTGTTTCAGACATCTGTCACATCTCTCTTGAACCGGCCGGTGCTGAGTTTGTTCGGAATTTCCAGGTTTCTTATGAAAGCAAGCATGACCGCATCCAAAGTAACTAAGAATTTCTTATGTGCGGAAGTGGCGAAGTTGGCGTTCTTATACATTCTGGAAAGAATAAACATGAAGAAACGGAGAGGTTCATGCACGTGCACATGGATGAACATGAGTACTCTTTTCGCAACAAAATATAAAAATGTTTAAATCATTAAAGTAGTGATCTAAATGCTTTTATATTTCTTCGCACAGGGAGTTGCAAGCATAATCGTATCTAATATGTTGCCCCTATTGTTATGT
Organism: Aegilops bicornis; assembly: GCA_021605145.1. Lineage (NCBI taxonomy): Eukaryota > Viridiplantae > Streptophyta > Magnoliopsida > Poales > Poaceae > Aegilops > Aegilops bicornis. The sequence continues at coordinate 818,129,781 of CM038675.1, forward strand.
ATATCCAAGGCCAACTGGGCTTAACGCTAATTTAAGCGGCCGCATCTGGAAGAAAGGTGCCGATCTCTTTGGGGACGAACGACACATACACACTTGTTTTGCTCGCACGTGTGAACCAAGGGGAGAGCTGCAAAACTTGTGATTAGTATACTACTGTCTTCTCGGGTTGTTGTTAGGGTCCCTTTTTGGTTGGCAAGCAAGAGTATCATATCCAAGTTCAATGTGATGGGGGGCATGTGGATATCGAAGCATCGAATCTCTAGCACTAGTACCAGTAGCTACGTTTGCTGCACATTTAGCACGTGTTGTAGCACGTCTGCATAAAAGCATATACATGTAAGACACACGTGGAAAATGCAACTACTGATCGGGCTCACCGACGAGAAGATATGATTCGATCAGCATTGGCAAGATGGCCAACAGATGTTGGGTTAAGTGGAATAAATTTGTCCCTTAAGTGCAACTCCAACCGTTGCTATATCCGTAAATTAACCGTTCACGGGAAGTTCAGGTAAAAAAATACTCTCTGACAGATCCCGTAAACCTCCCTTATTTTTCGAGAATCCCGTAAAACTGCCTTAATCTCACCTCAGGTTTATGTAAAGATGTCCTTCCCATATCTTTTCTGCAGGCTAAAATTTCACCAACTGCCACAGCCGCACCCGTGCCGCCTGCCGCCACCTTACCCTCGTCGTCGCCTGCACCTTGGCTGCCGTGCCGCCTCACCCATGGCCGCTGCCACGCCCCTCGCTGACGGCTACCGGCCCACCCGTCGATGTCACTGACTAACGGGTCCTAGCAAATTTTTTAATTAAAAATAAAATAAAAATGGATTTAAAGGAAGAATATTCGGGAAATTGACAAAAGTTACTTTGAAAAAATTTTCCCTATCTTTTACGGAAAGGCCAAAAAATATCAGTTTTACAAGAAGAATTTAAGGGAGCCGATGGAGTTTCTCTAACTAATTAGGGACAGCCTCCCTGACACTACCAGAATCGCCCCCTATGCCGACGGCCAGGGCCGTCGGCATAGCCCTGACTGGCCGTCGGGATAGGCATATGCCGACGGCCTTCGTCAGCATAGGGCCGTCGGCAACATATACGTCGGCGTAGCCCCGGAGGCCGTCGGCATAGAAGATTTCCCGACGCGGGTCGTACATCTATGCCGACGGCCCTGGCCGTCGGCAACGTCCACGTCTAACGGCGGCCACCGTCAAGTATGACCAGTGCCTGGCCGCCACGTGGCATACCTATGCCGACGACCTGGCTGTCAGCTTAGTTTCAAACTATGCCGTCGGCCAGGCCGTCGGCATAGGTATGCCCCGTGGGGTCCAGCCATTACGTGGGCCAGGGATATGCCGACGGCATATTAGCCGTCGGCATAGCTTAAATTTTTTTCTTTTTCCTGTTTGTTTTCAGATTGATTTAATTCAAATATACAACACATATCAGCAGATATATATATGATGGAAATAAACATGTAGAACACATCAGGATATCATCCAGCACCATCCGAACAATATATGCATAAGCATCATCACAATCATAAGCATAAGCACAATCATAAGCATAAGCATATAGAGAAGCACACAAGTCATCTAAAGGATCATCACCACACACAAGTCATCTAAAGAAACATAAGCATAAGCACACAAGTCCCCGAAAGGCTTAAGCGCCAGGACGTCGAACACCGCGAAGGTCATCACCGCCAGGACCGCCGAAGCCCAGGTCGTCACTGCTAGCGACAGCGCTACCGCCAAGACCGCCTCCACCTCCGCCTCCGCCTCTGTGGATCGGAGTGGTCGGGGTCCGTGTCTCGGGAGTGCTGCGAAGACCACCGCCAACGGTAGATCCACCTGTTCCCTGGATGTTGAAAAGACATATTAACGGGATATATGACTGTGTTGAAAGGCATGACATGCTTTGGGTGAATAGATTGGGGATGAACTAACTGGCGAGGGGCCAACGTTCTGTGCCACAAACTCCTCAAAGGTCAGCAGCACTGGTTTTGCTAGAGGACATTGTGCTGGCTGCAACTGAGGAGTCCTGCCGGCCGCCATATCCTGAAAAGCCTGATGCATCTGGCGATCCCTCTTCACTTGGTGTTCATAAAGCCTCTCATGCCACGCCATGGTCTCCTGGCGTGTGTACTCAGTAGGCCTACGGTATGACATGGTGGAACTCATAAAACTACTAAATGCGGAAAATGAAATGAGCAATGAAGATAAGAGGGAAAATACTTACAATTGTTGCTCTGAAAGAGGGATGCAGAGTCCTTGGCTGGCTCGTCTTGTTGGCTCGTGCCTGTGCTCCAGCCTCATCACACCAAAGATCCACCAATGCCGCCGAGGACTCATCTTTTCCATAACACCAATTTGGTAACACCTACATAATGAAAGCATAATGGCATGTCAACATGAAACGGTGAAATGTACCACAAGGTAATGAAAGCATAATGAAAAATCTTTTATAGTTACCTTCAAGAACTCGTCCCTATCCAAGGTAATGCCCATCCTCCGCGCGTCGTCCTTGGTCATCTTCACACCAAGATAGTCGTGATGGTATGTCGAGATGGCCACATAACGCACATCGTACTGCATCTGGCGGGCCTTCTTCTTGCATTGGCGCAAAGACGATCCGTCCGCCTGCCCTGTGCTCCGGAAGAACTCGATAGAATTTCTACAATCATGCATGAAACAAGAATGGGAGAAGACATGAGTTAAATCATTCATGAAACTAGAATGGACTTGTGCTTCTGAAGAGAACTCACCCATAAAGTGGTGATCACAGCCTTGGCATGGGTACCATGGTCCGCATGGAGGTCCGCTTCCCAGTGCTCCCAGCTCGTGGCCAAGATCCGATGGTCCGGGTGCTCGATCGGATCAGACGGTACAACCCGGCCAGTGTAACTTCAACAAGGCGGTGATGAGGCCGTTGGGAATACGGACCCTTTAGAATATATCCGATTCTGCAAAAGAATGAACTATTAGCATGTGAAAAGCAAAATAAATAACAACCGAAATGAGCATGTGACAAGCAAAATAATGAAATTATTATAAAGTGGCACTTACTCTGCCACATTCTTTTCGGTGTGCATCACATCGATATTGTAAGGAAGTTTGAGGTCCTTGAAATAGGGAAGCTGTGAGAAGGGGGTTATGTGAGTCCAGTTGTGCGTCTCACCATATCCCTCGAAGCCTTTGGCTATGGCTTTGGCTTTTCCTTTGACTTTAGGCTGGAGAGCTTTTAGCTGAGCAAGAACATCTGCCCCCGAAAATGTTGGAATCTCGGTTACTTCATGAACAACCCGGCCTTTCTTGAAGTTCTTCTTGTCTTCCCTATCTGGATGATCTGGAGGGAGGAACTGTCGATGCAGGTAAAAGGCTACATACTTGCCACCCTTACTCAGCCAAATCATTCGCAGAGCCTACATGCACACTGGGCATGGCATCTTCCCACTTGTACACCATCCGCGGAATAGAGCATAGCCGGGAAAGTCATGAATGCAATAGTGCAACCAAACTTTCATCAAGAAATTTCTCTGCAGATCCCGGTCGTATGTCAACGTCGGAAAGTACCAAGAATGGTGCAAAGCATCCACCAGCGGCTGCATAAACACACCCAACTTCTTCCCCGGATAATCAGGCCCCGGAATGATGAGCGACAAGAACATGGTCTTCCGTTGCATTAGGGCACCGGGAGCAAGATTGAGCGGAATTACAAACACGGGCCAGCAGCTGTATGGATTGGACGACATACCATATGGATTCAACCCATCACCTGATATGGCTATTCTGACATTCCCAGCCTCGGCGGCTTCCTCGGGGTATTCTTCACTGAACGACTTCCATGCTTCCCCTTCCGATGGATGTACGATTTTTTTGGATTGTACCTTATACCTTCCTTGTGCCACTTCATCATTTTGGCAGACTCCTTCGTGATGAAAAGATGTTGCAGTATTTTTATAAAATCAAGATACCGAAGAACCTTAACGGGGATGGTTAGCTGCTTTTTCTCACCATCCTCACCGACCGCCTCAATGTACCGAGATGAACCGTGACCGCCTCTGATTACTTGTCATCCGCATACTGCGTGCCTAAACAAAAGGCAATTCTTCTGCAAACATCTATTTTCACATAATCCATAGAGAGTGCCTTCATGATTTTCTTTGTATCGTACATGCTTTTCGGGCAGTTCATGACCCTCGTGGAGGCTGTTAGCCCATACTCCCAAGAATGCTTGAAGCATTTCAGCTAACCGATTTCAGCCTTTGATCGCAATCGATTGCGAGATGGCATCCAGCTAAGATATTTTCGCACCCGCATAAAGAGGTTTCTTCGACGAGGCCAAGACCTCCAAGAAGGCCTTTGCGATTGCCTCCGGCTCCTCCGGTTCATTCTCTGAAGGTGTCGCATTTGCCGCTTCTGCAACAATGACATCATCTAGCATGTCCCTGACACCGTCGTCCTCATATCCATCGATGCATTGTCGCATCACCTCCTCTCTACCACGGTCCTGCTCGGCTATGTTTATCGGCGGCATGTCAAAGTTTGGCATATATCCTTGCGTGCGAAGGTGTTCACTCATGTCCGTCTGATTTCTACGGTGACGTCTGGCACATCTCGCACAGGGGCATGGTGGGATAATTCTCATTGGACGACGGAATATCTCCTTCAAATACACATCGGTTTTCGCGATCCACTCGATGTTACTCACGACGGATAAAACCACCGTACATCCATTGATTATCCGCCATCCTCTGCTTTTGCAAGCCACACAACATAATTAAGGATTCACTTAAATTAATCACATCAAATTTTCAATTTCTACCGCGTTGAATCCACCTACATCTCTAATAGGTAAAGATGGGTTCTAATCCCACCCGAGGATGTGTAGATTGAGTACGTTCTCTATTCTACCCCGTTCCGAGTCAAAATTTCGGCAGCACCTCCCCGCTGTTCTCCAGATACACGTCTCGGCAAATAGCCGAGAGAATGTGCTCCAGAGAACAATGGGGAGGCACCGCCGAAATCCTGTCTCGAACGGGTAGAACATGGAGAACATACCCAATCTACACATCCTCGGGCTGTCCGTGGAAAACGCTGGACAATCCGAAAGAGCTGCGGTGATAAATATGCAATTGAATGCATATTTATCGGTGCAACCCTTTCGGACGGGAGATGCCTAGGTTACGCCAGGTGACTTGAGAATGAAATCTAGTGATATGAAAAAATGGAGGAGATGGACTTGTAGCTCACCCTCGGCTGTAGAGGAAGTAGTCGAACAGCAGAGGGATGCTCAGCGGGAACAACGCGTCGGACAACGGTCACTCCGATGAAATGCAACACCACAAAGCCTGCAAAATCCACCGAAAGAACAACTTAGATCATCACATCTCAGTAAAGTGTCAAACTTTTGTCTTCTATTTTTTAGCAATATCATCATGAGTATCGTTTTTTAGCAAGATCATCACATCTTAGTAAGTCTCAAAATTTTCTCTTCAATTATTTCAGCAAGATCATTATGAGTATAAAAAAAATAGCTAGATCATCACATCTCAGTCAATTGTCAAAATTATTTCAGCAAGATCATTATGAGTATCAAAAAATAGCTAGATCATCACATCTCAGTAAAGTGTCAAAATTTTGTCCAACATCCATCCATCCATTCATCTGTCATTAACTTGACCTAACATTAAATTTGTGACAAACAAAGTTTCTAAAAAAATTAACCGACATTCCATCCATCCACCATCTATGATTCTAACAACATCCATGAATCCATCTAACAAAAAAATTACCTATACATCCATCCACCTAAAAATAGTAGCAAGAAGAATAAAAAAACATAAAAAAATTTATTTATCTAACTATCTATTCATCCATTCATCTAGCAGCACAGCAGCGCCACGGGAGCAACGGCAGCAGCGGGGGAAGCGGCAGGATGGCGGGGGAGCTCTCCAAGGGGGGCAGGGGACGTGGTGGCGGAGGTGGTGTCGGAGGCGCCGGAACGGGTGGCGGAGCGTGGGTGGCTGGGGACTCCCCGATGCTCACCAGCAGCAGAGGAGGGCGGGAAGGGGCGCCGGACCACCGGAACGGTGGCCACGGTCAGCTCACCACCAGCTGGAGGGTCGGGAAGGGGGCGAGGACGATGGGGCCAGTCCGGGACGGGTCAGCCTTGGTCTGAGGCGGCCCAGGAAGAAGCGCGGACCAGCTTGACGGCGTCGAGCCCTTGCTGGACAACAGGATGGGCTGGTGCGGGCGTGAACATGTGAGACAGGCGGGTGAGACGGCGGGCCGGGCGACGGCGGGGAAGGACGTCGGCGGCATGGGGCGGGGAGAGACGGCGGGAGGCGGCGTGGGGGCGGGCTGGGGCGTGGGGCGGGGAAGGACGTCCAGGCGGCACAGGCGGGGAGGAGAGGGGAGGCAGGGCAGGTAGGACGGGGGGAGGCGGTCGGGACGGCGGCGTCTGCATGGTCGAAGCGAGGACGATGCCGGCGTGGCACGGGGTGGGGACGACGGCGGCGCGAGGATGGTGGCGGCGGTTCACTACAAGAAATATATCAACTTGTGACCCTCACTATTGGTCTCTGAAAGGTCATTGTTTTTCATTTGCGACCTTTTTTGACCACAAAAAGATGGTCAAAAGCTGGCCGTCGTAAACTGAAAATAACGACCTTCTCTGTGAGAAGGTCGTGGAATTCCACGACCAAAACAAAAGGTCGTTGATTCCACGACCTTCTGTTTTGGTTGCTAGCTCTCTGCCGAGACCACGTCGGATCCGGCGTGGCAATCTGACGTGGCAAAATTGCGACCAATTGAAAGGGTCGTTGATAAGATTCAGCCCGGTCCAATTAGGTGTCTATATGGGCCGAGCCCATTAATTCAGCCCACTTATATTTTTTTCCCGACAATTTTTAATATCTACATGGGCCTAGCAAGCAATTCGGCCTTTTAATTTCTAGGTCATGGCCTTTTTGGCTCAACAATTACTTTTTTAAAGATGGATCCAATAGTCAAATGGGTCCTAATTGAGTGGGTCCCAATGGTCAGGGTCAGATTCTTCAGATTTCAATTTTCTAGTAAATAAAAACAAATATTCAAATCAGAACAGATTGAAAAGAGAAGTAATACTTCAAACAGATCAAACAACCAAATTTGGTACATTACAATCAAACATAGTTCACACCACATTTATAATCGAACGTACTTCACATCAGGTTTACAGCCACCAAGAACACAACTAAATTGAGTGTTTCAACTAAATATCTATAAAAGTATAACTAGATCCAATGAGCTAGAACTAAATGCTTCTTCACTTCTTCATCCTAGAGCTTGCGACGAAACATGAACGAACGCCAGCATCTACATGTTATAGAACAAAAAAATGGTTAGGGACAAAATAAAAGCAATCAATGAAACAAAACAGGACTGCACCATATCACAGGAAGTTCCATATGAGCTAGAATATGGCCAACTGCACTATGCACTGCTCATACATGGATATATGCCTACTAATATTAACATACTGATCTAATACAGAGCATAGGCATCATGCATACCCTAAGCATATACAAATAGATGGTATTCAAGATGATGTGCTGCATATGTAAAATAAATCAAGAAACTACAACAGGGAACAGGAAACAGAGCCTCAAAGTGTTCACTTGTCATGTTTTGTCCGCCATTTTGAGATCGACACGCACCAAGCAAACAAACATGATTGCTTTATTCCTTTTGGATTAAAACAAGAATATGGTGTTCCACCTTATAGTACAACATCATCAGGATTAAAACAACACATTTATAGTCAGAGTGCTGGATGAGACAAATATCAATTGAAACCAACTAGAACAGGTGAGCCAGGGATAAGTAGCAGCAGGAAAATAATGGTACATTCACAACTTCAGTTCAGGAAAATATCACCACATGTATCAGTATACAGGCAGCAATAGTATCATTGAGTACAGCAAAACAGCAGCTTGACCCATATAAGTCACAGCTCTAAAGAAAGAAAGAAAGAAAGAACAAGTTTAGCTAGCTATATATTCATAGTTGAGAGCTAAGCAATTTGTTTGTTTATGCTGTAACTGACAGACCTAGTACAAGAAACAAGCAAAGTGAAACAGTATTGACCAATTCGATGGCAATACAAGCTAAGCAACTTAGCTAGTAGGTGACCATCCAATCCATGATGCAGCAGCAGGTGCAAATATGATATGATGTGAAGAAGAAGCTAGCTGGAGAGGTTGGGGATGAAACCAAAATTACAAACCATTGTCGGACCTCACATCACCACTGTTTTATCGTTTTATAAGCAACTGGAAACTATGCAGAGAGCAGACTGGACAGTAAAAGAATTATCGAGCAGAGCAAAACAGCAGTGTGGCCATCAACTCATAGCCCTGAAGAAAGAAAGAACCAATAGGTTCAGCTACTTATTTATTCAGAATTGAGAGTTGAGCAATCATCAGAAAACTAAAGATACTGCTTAGCTAACTAAATAACACATCATTCAGTCACACAGTATAATTCTGACTATAATATAAGCAAAGAACTAAAGACACTACGTACTTAGAACTCAATTAAAAGTGAGAATGATTTATGCAAACAATCTGATTTTATTTGTTTATATTAGTAAAAACAAGTCTATCAGGTAAGATCAAGAACACTAATACTAACACAGACATATCTTCCTTTATGTGAACAAGTGTGCTTCCTTCATTAATTAGTAGTAATTGTTCCATGCTAATACAAGCACACGCCCTGGCCTATCGAAGTCTGAATCTAATTAAATCGCACCATGGACGTGTCATATCACCAAGGCAAGTACTAGTAAATCTTTGCACCATTTTTCAGATAGATAAAAATGTAGTTGTACTCATCCTAACTAGCGTTGTGTAGCAGCGCTAGAAGAAAGGCGGTTTTCAGTATACTACATGGCGTGTCAAAAAAATTCCAAATTTCTATTCTGTTATTTCCAAGTACCAAACGCAAGCTACGAAACGAATCACATAACTGCTATAGTGATTCTATCCAGATTCTGAAACCATGTGGAAGTATAAATGGATCTTGAATAGCCATTATTTAAACTGATCAGAATTGCAAAAGGAGGTGAATATTTGCATATTTAAACAGATAACTGAACGGAGGAGGGGAGCAAGGTGGCCGCCGTGGTTGTGGGTGACGGTCGCTGGCTCAACTTTGTCCAAGTGAAAACAATCTGGAGTCTGAAGAAACTTTCAGCATTTGAAAAACTGCAACCTGAGAATATCGTAGGCACTCACACTGCACATGCCAACTTGAGTTCATTCTGAATTTCTGTTAGACACAAATCACCATGGCACAACTAGGCATAACAATCATATATTCTAAAAGGGTTGCGTCAAACAAAAATGAAGTACAGATAAGGGATTTCAAGCCCTTGTGTGACGCCAAAATGTTCTGTGCCAGCCCCAGTATGCAGCTATCCTTTTGCTGAATGCCGAACCATTTAGATCGTTAACTGTCGCTGAAGAACAAAAACAGCATGTAAAATGCCACCATCAGATCAGAACTCACGTAAACCTACAGACCAGGAAAATGCATCACAAGTTGTATGCTCACCTTGTCACGTAAACCTACAGACCAGATCAGCACGGCAGCGGTTGCTCATCCGCCATGCCTTTGAAGACGAGGAACCTAAGCAACTTGAACTTGAAGTATATGAAGCTCCCCTTGCTGTGCATGAAGTAGCAGCCGAAGCTGCAGCCCACCACGCACTGCCACCCCGGGCCATGGATCGTGTCGAACTCCTACAAAGGCAGCGAAATCAGATCCAATCATTCGGCAGCACTTGCGCAGCTAACTGCTGATTTATGTTCAAGTACATCGTTCTTTCTCTTGCAAGACTGTCTCTAGCTTGTTACTTGCAGATTCAGAGGCTATAGATTTGGGGGCGGTATTGGCAAGTTTCTCACCTTCTTGATGTGCGCCGCGATGCGCCGACAGTCGAGGACGTCGAAGCGGTCGAGCGCCCTGGACGCTACCGACGTGGCCTGCAGTTGCATCTTGGCCGGCATGTCGGTGTCCTCCACCGTCGCCTTCCCTTCCAGCATCCCGCTAGCTCGAGTGGACCAACAGCCGTGCGCATGGACTGGAGGTTCGGGGTGAACAGCCGCTACAAGCACAGAGAGTGAGAGAGGGGGGATAGAGGTGAACCACCACCGTACCAAATCAAGAAAAAAACTGAAATCTGAGAGGGGAGATGGGTCGGACCTTGAGGAGAAGAGGGAGATTTGGGAGACCGTGATGGATTTGGGAGGGGGAGACCATCCTGGTCGCCATGAGTGGGCTCGGTTTCTAGCTGATTGCCCATATTTTCCAGGATAGGATTTGTCCACTTGATTGAATTCATGTCATTGAAGCAATGAACTTGCTAGCCAGCGTGTCAAAAAGGTTTCTGACTTTGGGTACACAGAGTAGTGGCGAGAAAAGGGCTTGCGCCTCAGCCGTTTCGCTTGATTCGGACCTTGTGGCTGTAGTTACAGGGTACAAAGATAACCCCACAACCATTTGTTGTATTCTTTAAGTCATTCGCTCGTAGGTGTACCATTTGGTAATTGGAGTTTGATAAGACCATGGATCCTTATATACAAAACATACTTGGCCTACTAAGGCCCGCCAGAGAGGAGATCGCCTGCTGTCGGCGCGCGTCTTGCAGGTTGACGAAGAACCGGTCGTCCTCGAGCAGAGCAAGGCCATCCCGGAGATGGATTGGCGCTTGAGGGCTCGGGATTCACCAGAGTAGCACCAGATCGAGTTGGAGGCGACCGAAACCCTAGCCACCACGGGCTAGGGATTCAGGCTCCCCCTGCCATGGCCATGGCCGCGGGGTAGGAGTTGGGCTTGAGCTGGGTTGGATCTAGAGGCCGCTGGTGGGGCTGGTTGAGAGGAGGTCGCCGCCGGCAGGTGGGATCGGGGGAGAGGATTGGATCGAATCGTGGGAGGTGCGGCGTCGCGACAGAGAAGACTTGGAAGGGGAGAGGAGGAGAAGGGAGCGAGGAAAGAAAGGAGGCGGGGAGGGGTGGGTGGATAGAAAATGACCTAGGGTTTCAGAGTTAGTGTGGAAGGGTTGAGGACGGCCGTTGGATCCGCGAGCATCCGACGGCGTATGATGCACGATCGCATGAGACGTCCACGGACTAATCAGAATGCAGTATGATGTTGTGACCATCTAAATAGGTCATAGTTGCCTAAAAATAATGCATTAAAATCATGTCAGCTATTTTATGACTTGAGAATTCCAAAAATAAAATGAAAAACCTTCTCACCGTGTCACCAAAATGTGAACAAGTTTTCAGAAAAAAATAGCAAACATGAAAAAAGATAAATATCTTTAAAAGGGTGTCGTGAGACATGAGTTTTTTTGGCAAAAAAGACATTTTCCATTTTTTGAATCCCTGAAATGAGTTTTTTTGTGAAGGACCTATAGTATATTTGTTAAAAAATTGGACCAAATCAATTTTTTAAAATATTAGGCCATATATAATGCACAATTGACCAAATGGTTGGGTGTAAAAAAATTTGATCCACCTCTCATGAAAAAGACAAATTTCCGCCGATTCAGGTGGAAACGGGTCAAATTTGAACTGTAGCTGCCTTGTAGTTTGCTATTTATTTTTTACAAAAATCATTTCTAGGTACATAAGTATATATTTAATCAGAGAAACACCAAAAAAATTCCAAGATTCAACCACTAGCTAGGAACGATCATTCCCGCTGTTTTGACAAAGATTTTGAAACGGGCAGAAAAATTCAAAAAAATCAAAACATTGGGAAACCTTCGCATTGTGTCATTATATGTGGCCAAGTTCCCAGGAAAAATAACAAACTTGTAATATGGCAATTATTTTAAAAAAGTGTTCTCAGAAACGAGCTATCACATGTGGAGATCAATGGCTTTCAAGCCAAATGATCAATCTTATGGCCACATTCATGGCATAGTTTGTTCAAATGATCTCATATTGTGCACAAGGGTGTATGGAATGGCAAGCAATGTTGCCTAAGGAAGTTCTCATTTTCTTTGGACGAAAAAACCATTTTCCATTTTTTGAGTGCCCAAAGGAGGTTTTTTATGAAGGACCTCCCAAATAATTGTTGCATAATTGGACCAAATCATTTTTATAAAATACTAGGCCATATTTAATGCACAATTGACCAAATGGTTGGGTGTAAAAAGTTTTGATCCACCTCTCGTGAAAAAGACAAATTTCCACCGATTCAGCTTGAAGCGGGTCAAATTTGAACTGTAGCTGCCTTGTAGTTTGCTCTTTATTTTTTCCAAAAATTGTTTATAGGTACATAAGTATCTATTTAATCAGAGAAATACCAAAAAACTTCCAAGATTCAACCAGTAGCTAGGAACGGTCATTCCCGCTGTTTTGACCGCATTTTGAAACGGGCATAAAAAATTCAAAAAAAAATCAAAAATTTGGGAAACCTTCGCATTGTGTCATTATATGTGGCGAATTTACCAGGAAAAATAATAAACTTGTAATACGACAATTATTTTAAAAAAGTGTTCTCAGAAACGAGCTATCACGTGTGGAGATCAATGGCTTTCAAGCCAACTGATCAATCTTACACTGTAGAAAAAGGGTCAAATGTGAAGCACATTGGTGCCGGTTTGTAAAAAAACCGGCACTAATGTGATCAATAGTGCAGGTTCGTGGCGGCGAACAATAGTACCGGTTCGTGTTGAACCTTTAGTACCGGTTCGTGCCACGAACCGGTACTAAAGGGGTGGTGGCAGGCTGGCGTCAGGCCGGGGCCCCACGTGCCCCTTTAGTCCCGGTTTGTGGCACAAACCGGGACTAAAGCCAACCTTAGTACCGGTTCGCGCCACGAACCGGCACTAAAGGGGTCTAATCTATAGTCCCGGTTGGAGACACAAACCGGGATATAGGGCAATTTTCAAACTTGAAAAAATCACAACTAAATCATCCTAATTCAGAAAAATACATATAATATATCAAAATTTGCAGAACAAAAAGATCGATCCGCTGAAACAATTTCTTAAAATCATAAAATTCCAAAGGGAAAATAGAGTTTTTGGGCGTTTTAGACGTTTTTTAGACGTTTTTAGCGTTTAGTGCTAGGGTTTAGATTTCAGAGTTTAGGGTTAGGTTTTATGGTTTAAACCCTTAGTTTTTACTATTTAGAATAGAGTGTCCGATGTTTTAAGTCAATTTTTTAGATTTTAGGAAAATTTTTGAAATTACAAAATTGTAAATGTAAAAAAAGATACGCTCTAATTTATGTTTTTTGAATTTTGGATAAATCTTGTCAAACCGTCAAACAACTGATTCAAGAAGTATTAATGTTACTACATAATTATTCAAGAATATTAGTGTTACTAATTAATTATTTCAATTTTTTGAATTTTGGTCAAATCTGGTCAAACTATGGTCAAACTGTGGTCAAACTTATTCAAGAAATATTAGCGTTACTAAATAATTACTGTTTTTTTAGAATAATATTTTCAAACTCAAACGGTGAAATGTGTGACTTCATGCTCAAGCTAAACTCCTGAGGGTTAATAGGATTGACATCTTACTATTGTCAGGAAAACAACAAGTGCAGACTCGGAAACGAAGGAGAATAGAACCCGAAAGTTAAGCGTCCTCTGGCTGGAGTAGTGAGAGGGATGGGTGACCGGTTGGGAAGTTAGATGATTTGGAATGAGTGATCCACACTTGAGCAGTTAAGAGAGGTGATTAGAGACTAAATCATCAAATAATTCAGAAAAATTAAAAATCGAAAAAAACATCAAAAATTTTCCCAAAATTTTAAATTTTTTTTTAAAAAAACCTTTAGTACCGGTTGGTAACACCAACCGGTACTAAAGGTCCCCCATACCAGGGCGTGAGCTCACGCCACGTGGTGGCACTTTAGCGCCGGTTCGTGCCGAACCGGTACTAAAGGGGGGGGGCCTTTAGTGCCCACACTTTAGTGCCGGTTCCATAACCGGCACTGAAGGCCCTTACAAACCGATTTTAAAGCTCCGTTTTCTACTAGTGTTATGTCCACATTCATGGCATAGTTTGTTCAAATGATCTCATATTGTGCACAAGGGTGCATATTGGAATGGCAAACAATGTTGCCCAAGGAAGTTTTCATTTTCTTTGGATGAAAAACCATTTTCCATTTTTCGAGTGCCCAAATGGAGGTTTTTTTTTGTGAAGGACCTCCCAAATAATTGTTGCAAAATAGGACCAAATCAATTTTCTAAAATACCAGGACATACTTAATAAACAATTGACAAAATGGTTGGTTGTAAAAAGTTTTGATCCACCTCTCGTGAAAAAGAGAAATTCCCGCCGATTCAGTTGGAAGCGGGTCAAATTTGAACTGCAGCTGCCTCATAGTTTGCTATTTATTTTTTTCAAAAATCTTTTCTAGTTACATAAGTACCTATTTAATCATAAATACATGGTTTGGTGGCGATATGTCGAGGTTTGGCCGGTGGCCGAGGGCCCCAACTCTAGAGCGCGTAAACTCCCATGCCCGCCGCATGGTCACCATGTGACCGTGGCGTTTCCATGTGTTCTGGGCGGCCTAGGCATGTCTAGTGGGTTGGGCACTCCCCGGGTAGGTGCTAGGAAGACAATTAAAAAATAAGATTCTCACGATGAGACCGATCGATGCTCAAACATGAATTAGCAGCCAAGTGTTTGATTAGCGGTACGGGAAATGTACATGGCTAGTGGGCGTGAGTTTTGGTTGACGATGATCAGTTACTAAGAAGACCGTCTTCACAAATTTTCAGCTCAAAAGGAGGAGCCTAGGTGGTACTTGCTTTGCAAAGTACCACACTGGACATAAATACGAATGTTGAAGCTGGGCTCAAAATATTGAATGGATTGAGCTGGCATTTGGTGGAGGATGGTTATTTGGGCATAGGAAAGCACCGTAGAAAATGGATACTATCTTCCTTCACAAAGTGTTGTTCTGAACAGAATAGGAAAATGAATATTGTTGAATTATTCTTGAAATAGGCAAGGAAGGTTTTTTACATATTTGATGAAGATATGACCCAAAGAATTTATGAGATTTTTTTGGGAATTTTGGGAATGACAGAAATATAGGTTGCTTCACAACCTGGGGCAAAAATTGCCACATGGACATGACACATAGGCAAAACTGATGAGGTGGCGCCTAGTCATAGCAACCCACCACAATTTACAGGTTATGACCATCTATATTGGTCGTGATCAGCTAGAAATAAGGCAGCGGACCAGTGCTATTTGCTTTATGACCATTTCGTGTAAGGAAATTACAACCTTTCTGACCAAAATGGTCGATATAGTTTAGCATTTGGAGCCCCCCGAACAGCTTTTGACCAATTGGTCTCAAATGGTCATAGATCTATGACCAATTCTTCCAGGGTCACTACTAGAAGATCACTAGTTGACATATTTCTTGTAGTGGTTGGGGGGAGAAACGAGTGGAGGAGAGGAGTCGTGCAGCGAGTGGAGGATGGAGGGCGTGCAGCGACTGGAAAAGGTCACGACTAGGCCGTCGGCTTACGCTTGGTACCACCTGCCTAGGCCGTCGGCATAAATGGACATGCCACGTGTCAATCTATGCCAACGGCTAAGCCGTCGGCATAGATACTTTGCATTTTTTTTATTACGGCATCATGTGACTCTTAGCAAACTGTAAAAAATAGTCGTGTGTAAGCTGTGGTGGTGTTTTTTTAATTTTTCTAATTTTTTGTTTATATTATTTAGTTTTTCCTGTTTTTTCCACAACATAAATGTGTGCCTTATATAAAAACATACCCCGATGGTATATCGATTGCCCCCCTCGCGAGCGTTGCTGTCGTCGTGCCCCACAGCGACGCGGTGAGGGGGGGGGCACACCCCGGAGCTGCGTGTCGGGTTGCCAACGCCTGGCACGCGTCTCCGGGGTGTGCCCCCCCTCATGGACGGCGCCGCCGCCGGCACCTGGAGGGGGGAAACGGACGCGTCGGGTCTACACGGAGGGATCTTGCCGTGGGTCTGGCCCGGATATTGCTCCAAAGTGTTCCTATGGGCCGACCTAACACGACTGGGTGGAAAGTTCCACTGGTCACAGCCCATCCATGCAAAGTCAAAGGGCTAGATCCCGTGGTCAAACGCTACAGGGTTAGGCGGGACGGGGGCCCTGGGGGTAGCAATGCCACCGGAGCGTCGCACCGGGACCTCATACATGTCGTACGGTGTGGTGGCATGTCCGAAGCGGCGGCACGCGTCTCCGGGGTGTGCCCCCCCCCTCACGGACGGCGCCGCCGCCGGCACCTGGAGGGGGGAAACGGACGCGTTGGGTCTACACGGAGGGGATCTTCCTGTGGCTTTGTAACATCCCAAATATCCCATTTGGAATGTTTTACAATTATAGCTAAGCATCTATGCATATTGTTTGAATTGAGTGACATTTGAAGTATTTCAGAGGCTTTTGAGTTTGTGGAATTTGAATTCAAATTGGCAGTTGAAATTTATTTCAAAACAATGCCTGACAAATACTTGAGAAAAAGTATGAGAGGAGTAAACATGACACTCCAAAAATATCAGATGAAAAATGTTGCCAAAAAGTTTGAATTCAAATTTGATTTTATTTGGGATTTTTAGAAAATGTTTTTTTTAAGTTTGAGTTTTGCCCCTGGAAAAATGTTCAAATTGTAGGATAAATTCCCCTGATCATTTTGATATATATATATATGTCCTATATAAATATATATATATATATATTACATATATTTCCCCCTCCCCTTTTTCAAAAAAAAGGGAAAGGACCCCCAGGCGCCGGCCAGAATAGCCAACCCGGCCAGCCGACATTGACCCACCAATGGGCAGGGGCAGCCCAGGCCCGGCCTTCGCGCCCGAGCCGGCCTGCCCGAGCTACCACGCCCGAGCCGACGCGCCCGAAAACCCTCCCCCGCGGTCGCCCGCTCGCTCACCCCCTCTCTCTCTCACGACGCTGGACCCCACCCCTTCTTCTTCCTCTCCACGCCACCCAGCGTCGCGCCTCGCCGGAATCCGGAGATCGCGGGATCTCCTCCCGATCCGCCCCCTCCTCCAAGTCGGCCCCGCCCTATAAATACCCCCTCGACCCGTTCCGCCTCCCGATCCCTAAACCCTCTACCCCGCCCGCAATCCCTCGCTGAGCCCGCCGCCGCTTGCCATTGCCCGGCCGCCTCGCCCCCCCGAGCTCCACCGACTCCACCTCGGCCTCCCCTCGCTCCGCCCGCACCACGGACGCCTCCGCCGTCTTCCCCGACCACCGGAGCCACCGCACCGTCGTCGTCCGAGCCGCCGTCGTCGCCACCGCGGTGAGTCGCCGGAACTCCCCGCCACCGCCCGATCAAAAATCGACGCTTTAGATTAGATCCCCCGAAGGGGTATGGTTTATTTTCAAGATCCGATTTTAGTTACGGTTTTTTTATTTTCGTTTAGTTAGTGGTTTAGTTAGACCGACCCGACTCGGTTTATTTTCCCGGGCGCGTTTTAGTTATTTGACGCCTGAGCGTTAGATAGGCCCGTAGCGCTAGTTTTTTTTCTTTTTAGTTTTATTTTCGTTTCTGTTTTTAACAGAATAGTTTCAGTTTTGTAAAATCCATATCTTTTAGGTTACTTAATATTTTTAGTTGATTCTTTTTTTGTTAGTTTGCAAATTTGTTGTAGTTTCTGTAGAAAATATGTTTGGCCATGTTTAAATTATTAGAAATTGTTTTATTTTAGTTTTAGACAGATTAGTAATTCTGCTATAAAATGAGTTAGGATTATTTTATTTTAGTGATTCTTTTTGTCACTGCTTTGTTTTGACTTTGCCTAACCGTAGGAATTTTTAGTTTATTTTTCTTTGCTAGGATTGTTATAGGCATAATAGGAGTTCTATAATAGCTTTTGATGTGATTCTTTTTGCTCCTAGTTTGTATGATGTTTTCCCTTCTGTTAGTTAGCAAAACCCATGCTTAGGTTCTGTTAAGAAAAGTTTTAGTTGTGTAAAACTATTTGCTGCTTGATGTGGTGAAAACCTTGATTTGATTTCTCCGAGTTTTCTTTGGATTTTGGTTTGAGTGCTTGGGTGTTTTGTTTCCAACTTGTTGTTATGTTATATTGTGCCATACTTATTTATGCTATTGTTTGATTCGGTAGAATTTCCGGAGTGCGAAGCCTGCTATCACGAGTCCCTAGCTTTCGAAGACCGTCAGCCAGGCAAGTCATTTGATCATGATTTCTATTACAATACCGATGATTTTATTGCATTAGAATTATACCTCCCCACCATGCATGCAGTAGGAGAATTTTTAAGTTATGTTCTTGAGTAGTATCATGAGGTAGGATGAAACCAATTCCCCTTGTTCCCATGGCCCGGGACGAAGTAGTTTAATTTTGCTATGCTCGTAGACGGGGTTGGTTGAGTGATTCATAAGGGAGATGTGAGAGTCAAGATGATGACAACCCCATGACTTCAAGCTCAAGATGGACTTCAAAATTCACTCTGGGTGGAGGACGGTTGACGGGCACCTGGAGAATCCAGTGGTTGGCCGGGATGCATGGAGAAGCGCCATGACATCTTGCGGAAAGCTTCACCCAGCCACGAAGAGACGGATGGATACCCCATTGACGGAAGCTTACATGCAGCCGCAAGCCATTATGGGCTCTGGCTTGGTCGACCCTAGGTGTGACTACGGCGGACGGTGCTACGAGATGTAGAAGAACGGTAGGATTGGATGGGCACCGGCAGTGGCCCAGAGGAACTCTTCGGAAGACCCTGTTTCGTTCGTCCCGTCTTCAAACACCAGGAAGTGCGAAGAATTAAAAGGAGGGAACGATTCTTGAGGGTAAAGTCATAAACCTCTGCAGAGTGAAGATCTAATCGGTTAGCCGTGTCCCCGGTTACGGACAATTTGAGCCTCTGGAACTTGGAGTATTTCGGATATCTCAACACCAAACTTAATAAATTAATTGAGGGGATTATTCTAATAATTTGGGAATGAGACATTGGTTGGCGGAACCATCTCAATAACTACCAACATTTTGTAGTAATTGCAAACAAGTCCTTGTTATAGGGAAAAACTGGCTTTTTCGCAAAACAATGGAACTTAGAGCCCCACAGCCAAATTGCATATAGTATTAGTAATTTTTATTGTTGTTCTCTCTTTGACTTGCCGGCATATTCAAAATGCTGACCTACACGGCTGCAACGTCTTATGTTGCAGAGGAGTTTTCCGATCAGGAGTGAGGCTACGATCCACGCTTGGCGATTGCCCTATGGAGTCGGATGGACTCGCTATTCTTCTACGCTTCCGCAGTTTTATTTAGTTTATTTCTCATGAGTTGGCCTTCGGCCGAATTTATTCTATTGTAATAAAGACTCGATATGAGAATCGTGTAATAAATTCAGGTGTGATTGAACTTTGATTATTTCATCAATGTACTGTGTGTGCCAGCATGATCTTGGGATGGTACAGCTACACAGAGACTTGACCGATTTCGGGTCGGGTCGCTACAGAGATGGTATCAGAGCACACGCTGACCGTAGGACGTAACCCCTAGGATCGGAAAGCCATAGGAAGAGACTATTTATTTTATGTCCTTATCATTCCGTAATTCTCCCCTGTTCATTTCTGACTTCTCTCCGATTTTCAACATTCTAGATGGCCGCCGAGTTCACCCCAGTTCTGCTACCGGAGTTTTGCCAGCCAGATGAGACGATGCCTCTCGGCAAGAAGCTGGTTCAGATCGTGAAGAAGCTGAAGATTGCTCTGCCCTCAATCACCGGGAAGCCTTCCAATGCACTCGATGGATACTCGCCATGTGATTAAGGTGCACATTCCAGGGAGGACCTTCGGAGGACATACAGAGCCCATTGACTTTGAGTTTACCGATTTCAATTGGATTCTCGGAAGAGACATGGCGATATATCGTGCACTTGGACATCTCCGAGAAGAGTACAGGGCCGAGCTCGACCCATCAGACCTCGCCATGATTTCTCGCAGAGCTAGGAATGGAGATATCATCCGTACCGTAGAGGACGACTCCATTCTCTCATATGTCCAAGACTTGGAGAGTCTCCTCAGGAAACGGGAAATTCAGACTCGCCGTAACGCGAAGGTACACAGGAGGCTGTTGTTCCGTGAACTGGAACTGGAGGAGAAAGCACACGCAGACTTCCTTGACCATGAAGAAGAAATCAAGGATTTCATGGAGAGAGTCGACAAGCTGAAGATGGATGTTGCCGCATTAGAGGAGAAGATGGACCTGGGAGAAGACCTTTTTCCGAGTGGAGATGACGAACCCCTCTTGAGCAATGACCAGGATTATGAAGAGAGCACCACCGAAGAAAGCCACAAGAGGAGGCGCCGCATCAGAGGACGCCCCACCGAAGGACGCCACACCAAAGGACGCAGGGATAATTGATGAAGACATTTAGTCGACCGCCATGTTATTTTATTTTTCCGTCGATCAGTTAGGCCGTTATTTTCGATTAGTCGTGAGAATTTGTAATCCGAGATTGAACCATGTTTGAGATGATTGAATAAATGATTGGTGTGATTATGATTGTGCATTCATATGGGTAGTGATATTTTCTCATTAGACCCTTGTTCTATTCTAATTTTCTCATCCACTACAAAACACCAGATGCCTCCGAGACGTGGCCCCGGTTTCAACTTTCCGCCGGAGCTCACCCAGCTGATCCAGCAGCAGAATGCCCTTATGCAGATGCTCATCCAGAACCAGAACAACAACAACAACAACAACAATCCACCGCCACCACCCCCTGTTGACAACTTGACCCGCTTCCTAAGGCTGAATCCGCCAGTGTTCTCTAGCAGCACTGAGCCGATTGTGGCCGATGATTGGCTCCGCAAGGTCGGAAGGGAGTTAGCCACTGCTGGATGCACGGATGCAGAGAAGGTGCGCTTTGCCGCACATCAGCTTGATGGACCTGCAGCCTCTTGGTGGGAGAACTACACCGCCACTTATCCCATCGCCACCATCACATGGGATCAGTTCAGCAGTTTTCCGCACCGCTCATGTCTCACCGGAGCCATGAGTGCGAAGAAGCGTGAGTTCCGAAACTTACGCCAGGGGAACCGTACTGTGGGGCAGTACGTGGATGAGTTCAGCAAGTTAGCTCGCTATGCCCCGGATGATGTGGCCACAGATGCCGCAAAGCAGGAAAAGTTTCTCGAGGGACTCAATGACGAGCTGGGAATGCAGCTAATGGTGGCTACCTTCAACAACTACCAGGAGCTGGTAGACAAGGCCACCATACTCGAAGGCAAGCAGCAGCAGATTGATAGTCGCAAGCGGAAGTATGGCGGGGAAGTACAACTCTGGAGCTCAGCAGAAGCCCCGTTATGCCCCATACTCGGGAGGACATACCCATCACACCCATGGAGGATATAACCATGGAGGGAATGGGAACAACCGCAACCACGACAACAAGGCAGGCAATGGAAACGGCAATGCCAACCAAAGATCGCCCCGCCTCGCTCGAAAAGATCTGAGTCACATCACTGCTTCAAGTGCCGTAAAACAGGGCACTATGCCACCGACTGCCGGAGGCCAAGCGGAGGAATGGAAGCGGCAATGGAAGCTCAGCAAAGAAGCCCAACCCTTTTCCCCGTGCTCGGGTGAATCACATTGACGTGGAGGACGTCTATGATCAGCCGGATAATCGTGGTTGGTAAGTTTTATTAAATTCACATCCAGTATTGGTACTCTTTGATTACGGTGCAACGCATTCATTTATATTAAGGGTAGTTGTGGAAAAGTACGGGTTGCCCACTAGAACCCTTAGAAGCCCTCTTCACGTCAGTTCCGCAGGAGGAGAAATGATGGCAGGCTTAGGCTGTCATGCAACCCTTAACATCGGAAACCATAAATTTCATGGACCTCATAGTATTGGAAACCCAGACCTTGGATGTAATCCTAGGCATGGATTGGTTGACGAAGTTTGAAGGAAACATAGACTGTGCCCATAAGACGATTCCGCTCACCACTCCGGAGCGAAGAGGATCAAGTATGTATCGAGACGTATCCCGATGAACAATCGGTGAATTCCCTCACGGGAGTTGTTCAGGAGGAAGTGCCGATGGTGCAAGATTTTCCCGATGTGTTTCAAGGAATTACCAGAATGCCACCGGACGAGACATTGAATTTCTGATTGAGTTATTGCGAGCACAGCCCCAATATCCAAGAGACCCTATCGGATGCCCCGAACGAATTGGAAGAGATCAAAAGCAAATTAATGAGCTATTGGAGAAGGGATATATTCGCCAAGCTCGTCACCTTGGGGAGCCCAGTTCTTTTAGTAGAGAAGAAGGATGGAACCACGAGAATGGTTGTGGATTATCGCTCGTTGAACGACGTGACCATCAAGAACAAGTACCCTCTGCCGATGATTAATGATCTATTTGATCAGCTAGTTGGAGCCAAGGTATTCTCCAAGATCGATCTTGATCGAGGTATCATCGATTGAAGATCCGTGAAACGGATATACCCAAAACAACATTTACCACCGGTATGGTTTATATGAGTATACCGTCATGTCATTCGGATTGACTATTGCCCCTGCATACTTCATGAATTTGATGAACAAGGTATTTATAGAATATCTGGACAAATTTGTCGTGGTGTTCATCGATGATATACTGATTTTCTCCAAGAGCGAGGAAGAGCATAAGGAACATTTGCCTCTAGTTCTGGAGAAACTCCGAGAACATCAGTTGTATGCCAAGTTCAGTAAATGTGAATTTTGGCTGAAGGAAGTCGGATTCCTCGGACACATTATTTCAGGAGAAGGAATAGCAGTTGACCCCACCAAGGTTGAATCAGTCACCGATTGGCAGTCACCCACCTCAGTCAAGGAGATCCGCAGTTTTCTCGGACTCGCAGGATATTATCGGAGGTTTATTGAGAATTTCTCGAAGATTGCCAAGCCCATGACTGAGCTGTTGAAGAAGGACGCCAAGTACATCTGGACCGAGGATTGTGAAGCCAGTTTCCAGGAATTGAAGAAACGTTTGGTTACAGCCCCAGTACTGATTTTGCCGGACATACACAAGGATTACCAGGTATATTGTGACGCTTATCGTCATGGACTCTGAGGAGTACTCATGCAGGAAGGAAAAGTTGTAGCTTATACCTCCAGGACAGCTCACGACCTCACGAGATGAATTACGCCACACATGATTTGGAGTTAGCAGCCGTAGTGCATGCACTCAAGACCTGGAGACATTTTCTTATCGGAAATAGTTGTGATGTTTACACAGATCATAAGAGCTTGAAGTACATTTTCACGCAGAAAGATTTGAACCTCAGGCAGAGGAGATGGCTAGAGTTAATCAAGGACTACGACATGAGATTGCATTACCACCCAGGAAAGGCTAATGTTGTAGCAGATGCTTTGAGCCGTAAGAGTTATGTGAATACTCTTATAGCGGGAGGATTACCCCAGGAGTTAGCCGATGGCCTCAGAGATCTCCGACTGGAGATAGTTCCGAGAGGATATGTTGCAGCTCTGGAAGTTCAGCCCACTTTGACCGAAAGAATTCGTGAAGCCCAGAAGTCGGACAAGGAAATTGATGAGATAAAGAAAAGGATGAATGAAGGAAAAGCTAAAGGGTTTCGTAAGGATGAATACGGAGCTATATGGTACGAGGATCGTATTTATGTACCCAATGATCCCGAACTCAGGAAGCTAATTCTTCAGGAGGCTCATGATTCACCATACTCGATTCACCCCGGTAACACCAAGATGTATCTAGATTTGAAGGAAAGTTTCTGGTGGACAGGTATGAAGAAGGATATTGCTGAGTACGTACGTAGCAATATGCGATGTTTGCCAGCAGTAAAGGCGGAACATCAGAAGCCAGTAGGGTTACTTCAACCCTTGCCGATTCCCCAGTGGAAATGGGAAAAACTTGGAATGGATTTTATCACAGGATTACCCAGGACCCGTTCAGGTTATGATTCCATCTGGGTAGTGGTTGATCGATTGACCAAGGTAGCTCATTTCATTCCCGTGAAGACTACCTATACCAGCGCTTAAGTTAGCCAAGATATACATGACCAGGATCGTATGTCTACATGGAGTTCCGAGGAGTATCGTGTCAGATAGAGGAACACAATTTACCTCAAGGTTTTGGAATCAGTTGCATGAAACTTTGGGTACGAGGCTGGAGTTCAGTACAGCTTTTCATCCGCAGACAGATGGATGACCGAGAGAGTCAACCAGATTACGGAGGACATGTTGAGAGCTTGTGCGCTAGACTATGGATCTAGCTGGGATGATAATTTGCCATACGCGGAGTTCTCGTACAATAACAGTTATCAGACCAGTTTGAAGATGGCCCCTTTCGAAGCTCTATACGGAAGGAGGTGCAGAACACCATTGCTTTGTGGGATGGCGTTGGAGATCGAAAACTTTTCGGTCCCGATCTTATCAGAGATTCGAAGAAAAGTCAAGCTGATTCGAGATAGGCTCAAGGTAGCTCGATCGAGACAGAAGAGTTATGCCGACAAGAACGCAAGGAAGTAACATACTGAAGCGGAGACCGAGCATATCTTCGTGTGTCTCACTTCGTGGAATCAAGAGGTTCGGTGTTAAAGGAAAGTTAGCACCCCGGTTCATTGGACCCTACAAAATCCTCGAACGTCGTGGAGAAGTTGCTTACAAGTTAGAATTGCCGGAAGGATTGTCCGGAGTTCACGATGTCTTCCATGTTTCTCAGTTGAAGAAATGCCATGCCGAGATGGCCGATATTCCGTTAAGAGACACAGTGCCCCTAGAGGCCATACAGCTCGACAGTGATCTGACTTATGAGGAGAAACCCGTCCGAATTCTCGAGACTGCGAACAGAGTCACCCGCAGCAAGATCATCAAGTTTTGCAAGGTGCTGTGGAGTCATCATTCCGAGGAGGAAGCTACCTGGGAGCGAGAAGAAGACCTCCGCCGAGACCACCCGCACCTATTTGCTAGCCAACCCGAATCTCGAGGGCGAGATTCATCTTAAGGTGGGTAGGTTTGTAACATCCCAAATTTCCCATTTGGAATGTTTTACAATTATAGCTAAGCATCTATGCATATTGTTTGAATTGAGTGACATTTGAAGTATTTCAGAGGCTTTTGAGTTTGTGGAATTTGAATTCAAATTGGCAGTTGAAATTTATTTCAAAACAATGCCCGACAAATACTTGAGAAAAAGTATGAGAGGAGTAAACATGACACTCCAAAAATGTTAGATGAAAAATGTTGCCAAAAAGTTTGAATTGAAATTTGATTTTATTTGGGATTTTAGAAAATGTTTTTTAAGTTTGAGTTTTGCCTGGAAAAATGTTCAAATTGTAGGATAAATTCGCCTGATCATTTTGATATATATATGTCCTATATAAAAATATATATACATATTATATATATTTCCCCCTCCCCTTTTTCAAAAAAAAAGGGAAAGGACCCCCCAGGCGCCAGCCAACCGCCCAGCGCCGACAGCCCACCGGGGCAGGGGCAGCCCTGGCCCAGCCTGGCGCCCGAGCCGGCCTGCCCGAGCCACGACTCTCGAGCCGACGCGCCCGAAAACCCTCCCCCTCGGTCGCCCGCTCGCTCACCCCCCTCTCTCTCGCTGACGCACGGACCCCACCCCCCTTCTTCTTCCTCTCCACGCCACCGCGTCGCCGCCTCGCCGGAATCCCGGAGGTCGCGGGATCTCCTCCCGATCCGCCCCTCGTCCAAGTCGGCCCCGCCCTATAAATACCCCCTCGACCCGTTCCGCCTCCCGATCCCCTAAACCCTCTACCTCGCCTCAATCCCTCGCTGAGTTCGGCGCCGCCGCGCCATTGCCACTGCCCCGGCCGCCCCCGACCCCCCCGAGCTCCGCCGACTCCACCTCGACCTCCCCCTCGCTCCGCCGCACCCGTCGGACGCCTCCGCCGTCTTCCCGGACCACCGGAGCCACCGCACGGTCGTTGTCCGAGCCGCCGTCGACCGTCTTCGTCGTCGCCACCGCGGTGAGTCGCCGGAACTCCCCGCCACCGTCCGATAAAAAATCGACGCTTTAGATTAGATCCTCCGAAGGGGTATGGTTTATTTTAAAGATCCGGTTTTAGTTATGTTTTTTTTATTTTGGTTTAGTTAGTGGTTTAGTTAGACCGGCCCGACTCGGTTTATTTTCCCGGGCGCGTTTTAGTTATTTGACGCCTGAGCGTTAGATAGGCCCGTAGCGCTAGTTTTTTTTTCTTTTTAGTTTTATTTTCGTTTCTGTTTTTAACAGAATAGTTTCAGTTTTGTAAAATCCATATCTTTTAGGTTACTTAATATTTTTAGTTGATTATTTTTTTGTTAGTTTGCAAATTTGTTGTAGTTTCCGTAGAAAATATGTTTGGCCATGTTTAAATTATTAGAAATTGTTTTATTTTACTTTTAGACAGATTAGTAATTCTGCTATAAAATGAGTTAGGATTATTTTATTTTAGTGATTCTTTTTGTCACTGCTTTGTTTTGACTTTACCTAGCCGTAGGAATTTATTTGGGTATTTCAGATTTAATAAAGAAATAGTTTTAGTCAAAATCATGTATTTCTTGTTTATTTAACTAGTTACTGTTTTCCTATTGTTTTATTTAGTAAATAATTTTATTTTTACTATGTTATAGTTTATTTTAGATTAGTTTCTGTAACTATAGATGATGAACTTTTATTTACAGTAGAATAAAATTTTTAGTTTATTTTTCTTTGCTAGGATTGTTATAGGCATAATAGGAGTTCTATAATAGCTTTTGATGTGATTCTTTTTGCTCCTAGTTTGTATGATGTTTTCCCTTCTGTTAGTTAGCAAAACCCATGCTTAGGTTCTGTTAAGAAAAGTTTTAGTTGTGTAAAACTATTTGCTGCTTGATGTGGTGAAAACCTTGATTTGATTTCTCCGAGTTTTCTTTGGATTTTGGTTTGAGTGCTTGGGTGTTTTGTTTCCAACTTGTTGTTATGTTATATTGTGCCATACTTATTTATGCTATTGTTTGATTCGGTAGAATTTCCGAGTCTGAAGCCTGCTATCACGAGTCCCTAGCTTTCAAGACCGTCGGCCGAGCAAGTCATTTGATCATGATTTCTATTACAATACCTATGATTTTATTGCATTAGAATTATACCTCCCCACCATGCATGCAATAGGAGAATTTTTAAGTTATGTTCTTGAGTAGTATCATGAGGTAGGATGAAACCAATTCCCCTTGTTCCCATGGCCCGGGACGAAGTAGTTTAATTTTGCTATGCTGCGTGAGCGGGGTTGGTTGAGTGATTCATAAGGGAGATGTGAGAGTCAAGATGATGACAACCCCATGACTTCAAGCTCAAGATGGACTTCAAAATTCACTACTGGGTGGAGGACGGTTGACGGGCACCTGGAGAATCCAGTGGTTGGCGGGATGCATGGAGAAAGCGCCATGACATCTTGTGAAAGCTTCACCCAGCCACGAAGAGACGGATGGATACCCCATTGACCGGAAGCTTACCTGGGCAGCCGCAAGCCATTATGGGCTCGGGCGTGGTCGACCCTAGGTGTGACTACGGCAGACGGTGCTACGAGATGTAGAAGAACGGTAGGATTGGATGGGCACCGGCAGTGGCCCAGAGGAACTCTTCGGAAGACCCTGTTTCGTTCGTCCCGTCTTCAAACACCAGGAAGTGCGAAGAATTAAAAGGAGGGAACGATTCTTGCGGGTAAAGTGCGCAAACCTCTGCAGAGTGAAGATCTAATCGGTTAGCCGTGTCCCCGGTTACGGACAATTTGAGCCTCTGGAACTTGGAGTATTTCGGATATCTCAACACCAAACTTAATAAATTAATTGAGGATTATTCTAATAATTTGGGAATGAGACATTGGTTGGCGGAACCATCTCAATAACTACCAACATTTTGTAGTAATTGCAAACAAGTCCTTGTTATAGGGAAAAAGCTGGCTTTTTCAAGAAAAACAATGAAACTTAGAGCCCCACAGCCAAATTGCATATAGTATTAGTAATTTTTATTGTTGTTCTCTCTTTGACTTGCCGACATATTCAAAATGCTGACCTACACGGCTGCAACGTCTTATGTTGCAGAGGAGTTTTCCGATCAGGAGTGAGGCTACGATCCACGCTTGGCGATTGCCCGATGGAGTCGGATGGACTCGCTATTCTTCTACGCTTCCACAGTTTTATTTAGTTTATTTCTCATGAGTTGGCCTTTTCGAATTTATTCTATTGTAATAAAGACTCGATATGAGAATCGTGTAATAAATTCAGGTGTGATTGAACTTTGATTATTTCATCAATGTACTGTGTGTGCCAGCATGATCTTGGGATGGTACAGCTACACAGAGACTTGACCGATTTTGGGTCGGGTCGCTACAGGCTTTGGCCCGGATGTTGCTCCAAAGTGTTTCTATGGGCTGACCTAACACGACCGGGTGGAGAGTTGCACTGGTCAAAGCTCGTCCATGCAAATTCAAAGGGCTAGATCACGTGGTCTAACGCTACAGGATTAGGCGGGCCGGGGGCCCTGGAGGGGTAGCAATGCCACCGGAGCGTCGCACCGGGACCTCATACATGCCATATGGTGTGGTGGCATGTCCTAAGCGGCGGCACGCGTCTCAGGCTGGCGGGGGACGCATAGCTTCGTCCGTCCATATAAGGGGATAAGGATCCACCTTTTCACCTACGCCTTCTTCCTCCTTTGCTTATCCATTTCCGCGCACTCGAGCTCCAGCGCCCAAGTCCGCACATCCCACCTCAACCTTCTCCAACTATGTCCGGAGCGGGAGGCAGGTGGATGGCCTCCTCCATCACGGAGGGGCACATCACAAAGCTGCGGGAGGCCGGATACTTGTCCGGCGACATCGCGTGTCGGCTACCCGACGAGGCAGCTCATTCCAACCCCAGGCCCCATGAGAGGGTGGTGTTTCTCCCCCACTTCCTCCGCGGACTAGGTTTTCCACTTCACCCGTTTGTCCGGGGCTCATGTTCTACTACGGCCTGGACTTCCACGATCTGGCCCCGAATTTCATCCTCAACATCTCGGCGTTCATCGTCAGGTGCGAGGCCTTCCTCTGCATCTCGCCCACTTCGCTTATGGCTGAAGATTTTCAATGTCGAGCCGAAGGTAGTGGGCGGCCGTCAAGCTTGAGTCTTGACGCGCCATGGTTGGCAAGATGGCCAAAGTCCTATGTCTCGAGGGCTCCTTCGTGGAGACAATAAAGGGGTGGCAATCGGGGTGGTTCTATATCACCGAGCCGCGCGACTCCAAATGGGCGGCGGCCCCCGAATTCAGATCTGGCTTCCCCACACGACTCTCATCATGGAAAGAGACGGGCCTGACGTGGGGGAATTCAGACGAGCTATCCGGACTCCAAACATGCGTCCGAAACCTGGTGGACAAGAATCTCAGGCTTGTCAACGTAATCCAGGTGATGCTCATCCGCCGGATTCTCCCATGCCAACAACGGGCCTTCAAATTGTGGGAGTTCGATCCGGCACAGCACCCAACTCTGACAAGGCTCTTCGACACTACGTACGAAGATGCCTGGAAGGTGCTGTTCAAGGGTGCCGAGGCTCCCACATCCGCTACCGAAGATCGCGGATTCAGCTCGCAGCATCAAGCTAGCGAGGTAAGTTATTTTACCCTTTACGGGACTCTTTTTTCAGGGGTTGACTCTATGCGGGATCTAAAACTCCCTAACCTTTGACAGGACTGGCTGAAGACGTCCGGACAGATTAACTGTCTGGCTCCTTTGCCAGAAGACCCAGCGGACGCCCGATTGACGGTGCTGCTGGCTCTGGTACCTCATGTGGTGCCGGAGAAGAAGGCCAAGAAGGAGTCAATGGGAACTCGAAGGATCTCCCGACGCCTGGTGCTGTCAGATTCTGAAGCAGAATCCTCTCCTGAGAACGAGGAGGAGGAAAAAGAAGTCTCTCCCCCAGCGGGGGAGGAGAGGAAAAGGAAGGCCGCCCCAACTGGGGAGGCCGGAGGGTCCAAGAAGGGAAGGACCCTTCCTCCGGACTTCTCCACCAACGCTGACAACGACGAGGAGGAGTGGCCAACAAGGGCCAAGCCCCTGGCGAGATCGTAAGTGTCCGGATACCCATGGCTTTTTCATTGCATAGTGTTCTCTAATGCCAAACAATTATGCAGCCCGCCCAAGGGCGAGCTCGCCGCTTCGTCGAGCGGGTCCCTGAGTTTGTCGGAAATGGAGAGTACTTCACTTCCGGCCGCCTCCTCGCCTCACCCTGCGGACGATGCCGAGGTGGGGCCCCAAGGGGGGCCTGGTCAAGAGGAGGTGGCGCAGGAGGTGCCGCAAGGCGACCTGCCGGACTCCAGGCGCGTGGGGGGCGAGACCCCCAGGGGCTCTAAGCCCGACCCTTGTCCGGACTCCATAACAGAACCTTCAGCGGTTCTGAAGTCCGGCAAGCGGCCCCTTCGTAAGAAGGGTAAGACGCCGGTGTCCTCCGGCCCAACCGGAGGCACCGGATAACATCGGAGGCGCTTAACAGGCGCCTCCATCGAGAGGAGCACCGCCTTTGTTATGAGTGCGGTGATCCGGACAGTTCAATCCGCCAAGAGCGGGCTGACTGAAGCCTGTACCAGCCTTCTAACAGGCTTTGAGGTAAGTTTAGAATATGTAAAAATATTACCGCATAGACAGTAGCCCCTGATGCTTAGTTCGGTGTTCAGAAAGAAAAGCCGGACTAAGGATCTAAAAAGATATACGTAGGAGTCTAACATAAGTATGTCAATATGGGAATGCAGGCTCTTCTTGACCTCTGCCAAGACCTTGGCTGCGGAGGTCAATGCATTGAGGCAGAGCCTCGAGCGGTCCGAGAACGAGCTCGGCCTTGCCAAGAAGCAGCTCGAGGACAAGGAAGGTAAGTAATGCCTTATTAAAGAAATACCTTATAGAAAGGTTTCGGTTGCAAAAAATAACAGGAATACCATGGGTACTGCAGGGGCCACGAGCGAGGTGGCGGCCTTGAAGGAGGCGGTGTCCGTGGCCGAAATCAAAGCGGCTGCGGAGCGCACCGAGCGAGAGAAGGGGGAGGCGCAGCTGGCGGAGGTACGGCAAGAGCTCCAGGCTCTCGTGGAAAAACACGAGGGTTTGGAGCGTGACTCAAAACCCGAGAGTCCGAGCTTGCCTCGGCTCTTGAGAGTGCCAAAGCTGCTAAGGCCGAGGCCCAAAAAGCCCTGCAAGAAATTGAATCATTAAAGAAGATAGCGGCGGGTAAGGCATTCTTTATGCAAGGCAAGCATGTGAAAGTAAATTACCTATTACTTACCCGGATTCGGAGCTCTCCAGGAGCATTCACAGATCTGCCCCATAGTGTGTCTGATGCTGCCGCGTTCTACCGCGCCAAGGAGGGGAGCTCGACGGAAAAGGTGTTCTGGTCTCAGTATGCTGAGGCCGGACATCCGGTGCCCCTAAGCGACCAGCTGAAGCAGCTGGTCGAGCTCCACAAGGTCGCCGAACAGGCCATGAGGGGCCTCATAGTTCGGCTGTGGCCATTGGAAGCCATGCCTGGGAGCTACTTTGGGCTAGTGCGGCGGCTGGTGAACGCATGTCCACGGATTGAAGTCATCAAGCACTCCGTCTGCATTGAAGGTGCCCGTCGGGCCCTTGCCCGTGCTAAAGTGCACTGGGGCAAGCTGGATGCGGAGAAGCTTGTGACGGATGGGCCACCGAAGGGCAAGGAGCATCGCAAGCCCGAAATGTACTATGAGGGCGTCCTGAAGGGTGCCCGCCGTATAGCGGATGAGTGCTCCAAAGATGTAATTTTTGAATAGACTCACATTTGTTATCATGTACGCTGAAAACTTGTTCATATGCGCTAAGCAACGCTTGTTAATTTAAAATATTACCTTCTGTGCGGCCGTTTATCAAATTTGAGAGATGGCAAGTTGTTGGCTTCAGCCCCCATGCCACGAGTGCTGGGGTGTTCGGGATAAACTTGAGCGATCTTGGTCCCATTCTTGGGTCCATCGAGGGAAGCGCTCAACGCAACGAACAAGGCAACCGGACTTATAATGCTTGAACACTCTCACTTAGCCATAGAATTCTATAATTTTAAATTTCGGCGAAGCCCCTAGTATTCGGAAGACCGAGTTCGGGCGCTATCCACGCCTTGGCGGACAATCCCGGTCGAAGGGACCCGAAAAACCTCTCGAACAGCGACCGACTCTCGCCCTATCATGACGGGTCAGTTTTAGCTTTCTCCACTGAGGTGCTCAACCCAGCTCAACTGGGGCACAATCGCAGTGGTTCTGCCGGTGCTACCTTAGCCGATATAACGGAACGTAAGGTACCAAAACACGAGAGCCGGGCAAACCCAACTATTGACTCAAGACATGATTCGGAGCCGATGCATATAATGCTATAAGTTCGGGGTGCCGCACTTGTGAAAGTGTTCGGACTTATCAAAACATAATTTTGGGGTACTTAAGCCCCTGGTGTATTGGCCGTACCAAAGTGTACGGGTGCAACATGTCATGAAATGAACATATATATAGATAAAAAATGTAATAATAGGCAAGAGCTATATATTGGTTATTAAAAAGAAACTGCAAATAAAAGCAGAACGATACAAATTGTGCGATAAGCAAGGGATGGGATTATTTGACATGTCCCCCTCCAGGGGTAAGCTGCGGGATGGTATGTAAAACGGGTATAATGCTCGTAGTAGATACCACCTGGACACTCGATGCAGTTTTCTGCTTCGCTGGTTGTTGCATCGTGTATTCGGCGCGAATGCCGAACAGGTCTTCTGGAGAACAGAGTCCTGAAAGTAAGAAAAAAAAGAAAAAGAATGACACAATTGGGAGCCCCTGGTGTGGTTGAGCCGCATTCTGGGCGTGCCGTGGTCGTGCCCCTCCCCTTATGCCCATGGTATCTCCAAAGCGTAGTTATGTACGCGTAATCGCTTCGCAATTTCGCGAGGGCTGGGGTTGGCCGGATTGCTACGCGATGCTTGAATCGTGCCAGCGGTCTTGTTGTAGGTTACTCCGGCGCTGCAGCGGTGTCCGGACGTTTAGCGGCCGGACTCGAGAACTGCTGTGAGAGGCTGCTTTGCACCTCCGCCGCGAGGGTCGCCGTGTGCTCCTCAGTTCGGAGAGAGCGTTCGGTGTTTCCATTGACCGTGATTACTCCTCGAGGGCCTGGCATCTTGAGCTTGAGGTATGCGTAGTGCGGCACCGCATTGAACTTTGCAAATGCGGTTCGTCCAAGCAGTGCGTGATAGCCGCTGCGGAACGGGACTATGTCGAAGATTAACTCTTCGCTTCGGAAGTTATCCGGGGATCCGAAGACCACTTCGAGTGTAACTGAGCCTGTACAATTGGCCTCTACACCCGGTATGACGCCTTTAAAGGTCGTCTTTGTAGGTTTAATCCTTGAAGGGTCTATGCCCATTTTGCGTACTGTATCCTCGATAAAGCAGGTTCAGGCTGCTACCGCCGTCCATCGGGACTACGGTGAGGTGAAATCCGTCAATGATTGGGTCAAGAACCAATGCGGCGAAACTGCCGTGACGGATGCTAGTGGGGTGGTCCTTCGATCGAATGTGATCGGGCAGAAGACCATGGGTTGAACTTTGGGGCGTGGCTCCATCGCATATCGTCCCTTAGTGCACGCTTCCGCTCCCTTTTGGGTATGTGGGTTGCGTATATCATGTTCACCGTCCGCACTTGTGTGGGAAAGCCCTTCTGTCCTCTATTATTCGGGCCGGGCTCTTCCTCGTCATCGCTATGCAGCCTTGTCATTGAGTTCGCACTTAACTTGCCGGCTTGCTTGAACACCCAACAATCCTGTTGGTGTGGTTGGCTGGTTTTCGGGGTGCCATGTATCCGCACAAGCGATCGAGTATTCGGTCCAAGTTGGACGGGCCACAGGTATTCCTTTTGAATGGCTTCTTCCGCTGACCGGGTTTAGAGCCTCTGAATCCGGCATTGACTGCCGTATCTTCATCATTATCGCCGTTAATGCGGCGCTTGTTCTTGTTGCGACGCGACCTACCATTGCTGTCCTTGGTATCCGAACTACCAGGGTGTTTGGTCAAGTTGTTGCTTCGAGCTAGCCAGCTGTCCTCTCCCGCGCAAAAGCGGGTCATAAGTGTTGTGAGGGCTGCCATGGATTTCGGCTTTTCCTGTCCTAGGTGCCGGGCAAGCCACTCGTCGCGGATTTTATGTTTGAAGGCTGCAAGCCTCTGCATCCGAACAGTCAACGATTTGATTTTTCTTTGTTAGGAACTGTGTCCAGAATTGTCTGGGCGATTCTTCTGGCTGCTGAATTATATGGCTAAGGTCATCGGCGTTCGGTGGTCGCACATATGTGTGCCCTGGAAGTTATCAAGGAATGCGGCTTCCAGGTCCTCCCAACAACCAATTGATTCTGCTGGCAAGCTGTTGAGCCAATGCCGAGCTGGTCCTTTAAGCTTGAGTGGGAGGTACTTGATGGCATGTAGATCATCACC
Organism: Aegilops bicornis; assembly: GCA_021605145.1. Taxonomy (NCBI): domain Eukaryota; kingdom Viridiplantae; phylum Streptophyta; class Magnoliopsida; order Poales; family Poaceae; genus Aegilops; species Aegilops bicornis. Next base: position 818,164,303 of record CM038675.1, read on the forward strand.
GCGGGCCATGTGGATATGGAGGAGATAGTCCTCGATCCAGACCGCAGGATCTATGGTACCATCGTATGATTCGATGTTTATGCGTTTGAAGCCCTCAGGGATTTGATGATCCATTACTTCATTTGTGAAGCGTAGTGGGTGTGCGGCGCCTCTGTATTGGGCTATATCACGATGTAGCTCATATGAGCTTTGTATACTGTGTTCGGCCCGGCCGGGTTTGCTGTATCCGGCGCGACGGTAATCATCCCGAGTCGTTACGCCCACGCAATCCGTGATCGATCTTGTATGTTTTGCCTTTATCCTCCAATATATCTCGCAAGTCCGGCGCGCTTTCCCGTGCCTTGGTACTTTTGAGCGGCATCGGGTGTGGCTTGAGCGGAGGGCCGAGAGGCTTCTTCCGTGGGCCACGGGTGGCCGGTCTGCCATGTCGTGCGCTGGTGACTTGGGTGCTTCCTCCTCTGATCGAGGTAACGGCCTGCGTTTGGGGTAGCTTTTGGAGGGGCGTTCGAGTTCATACTCTTCGGCTTCAAGGACTTCAGTCCATCTGTCAGCTAGCAGGTCTTGGTCAGCTCTAAGCTGTTGCTGCTTTTTCTTGAGGCTGCTTGCCGTGGCCATAAGCCTGCGTTTGAAACGCTCCTGTTCGGCGGGATCCTCAGGCACGACAAATTCGTCGTCGTCGAGGCTTGCCTCATCTTCGGAGGGGGCGCATAATTATCGTCCTCTACCTCTCTTTCTGCCGCACTGTCGTGCGGACTTGCTTCTCCCTCCTCCTGCGTTGAGTCCTGCTGGAGGGGGTTGTCTTCGCACCTGTCCGGTGTTATTATCTCCGTGCGGAATCACCGCTTTTGCTGTGGCGGGATTTAGAGCGGCGGCGCCGACGTCGGTGCTTGGTTGCTTCTTGGAGGGTCATCCTCTGTTGTTCCATCGCCCGTTCCCATCTTTTGGGATGTCCACCATGTATATGTCGTGCTGACGAGGTGGCCTTCGATTGCCTGTAGGCGCTGGGTCTTGGTCGTCTCCAAAGATCGCCGTCCATACCGTCGATGTCTTCGGAGTCGATTCGAGCATGTCGGTTAAATCATCGACAGTGGCTACAAAGTGGGTGGTGGGTGGGCGTCGAATTTCTTCGTCGTCCGCATCCCAACCTTCCTGTCCGTAGTCCGGCCAGGGCTCTCCGGATAAAGAGAGAGACTTTAGTGAGTTCAGGATATCGCCAAAGGGCGAGTGCTGAAAGATGTCCGCGGCAGTGAACTCCATGACCGGCGCCCAATCGGATTCGATTGGCAGGGGCGCGGAGGGTTCGGAGTCCGGAGAAGAGTCCGGCACCTTGGAGTCACGGTCTTCGCAAAGGACAGGGATTGTGTTCGGCTCAATCGCCGTAGAGATCGTAGCCCCCGAGGCGGTGTCCAACCACTCGTCCTTGATCGGGGAATCAGGCTCCGGATTAAGGGTCGGAGCGGATGCTGGTGCGGCCTCCAGGGCACTGTTAGGCGGCAGAGCTAGATCATACCCATTGAGACTGTGCGGCACGCTTGGCTGCGGCTCGAATCCGTCGAAGATCAAGTCTCCGCGGATGTCGGCCGTGTAGTTTAAACTTATAAATCTGGCCTGATGGCCAGGGGCGTAGCTTTCGATCTGCTCTAGATGGCCAAGCGAATTGGCCCACAGTGCAAAGTCTCACTCTGGATTGCGTCGTTGCTGATGATTGAAGGAGCCATCAGGCCTATCGGTGACGGCATAGAGGAACTCTCAATGAAAGCACCAATGTCGGTGTCAAAACCGGCGGATCTCGGGTAGGGGGTCCCGAACTGTGCGTCTAGGCGGATGGTAACAGGAGACAAGGGACACGATGTTTTTACCCAGGTCCGGGCCCTCTCGATGGAGGTAATACCCTACTCCTGCTTGATTAATATTGATGATATGGGTAGTACAAGAGTAGATCTACCACGAGATCAAGGAGGCTAAACCCTAGAAGCTAGCCTATGGTATGATTGTTGTTCGTCCCACGGACTAAAACCCTCCGGTTTATATAGACACCGGATAGGTTAGGGTTACATGTAGTCGGTTATGTTGGTAGGAGATCTACATATCCAGACGCCAAGCTTGCCTTCCACGCCAAGGAAAGTCCCATCCGGACACGGGACGAAGTCTTCAATCTTGTATCTTCATAGTCCAGGAGTCCGGCCAGCGGTGATAGTTCGGCTATCCGGACACCCCCTAGTCCAGGACTCCCTCACTCCCCTCACGGACGGCGCCGCCGCCGGCACCTGGAGGGGGGAAACAGACGCGTCCGGTCTACACGGAGGAGATCTTGCCGTGGGTCTGGCCCGGATGTTGCTCCAAAGTGTTCCTATGGGCTAACCTAACACAACCAGGTGGAGAGGTCCACTGGTCAAAGCCCGCCCGTGCAAAGTCAAAGGGGTAGATCCCGTGGTCAAACGCTACAGGGTTAGGCGGGACGGGGGCCCTAGGGGGGTAGCAAGGCCATCGGAGCGTGGCACCGGGACCTCATACATGCGAGATGGTGTGGTGGCATGTCCAAAGAGGCGGCACGCGTCTCCGGGGTGTGCCCTGAAGGAAATATGCCCTAGAGGCAATAATAAAGTTATTATTTATTTCCTCATATCATGATAAATGTTTATTATTCATGCTATAATTGTATTAACAGGAAACATGATACATGTGTGAATACATAGACAAACTTAAAGTCACTAGTATGCCTCTACTTGACTAGCTCATTAATCAAAGATGGTTATGTTTCCTAACCATAGACATGTGTTGTCATTTGATTAACGGGATCACATCATTAGGAGAATGATGTGATTGACATGACCCATTCCGTTAGCTTAGCACTTGATCGTTTAGTATGTTGCTATTGCTTTCTTCATGACTTATACATGTTCCAACAACTATGAGATTATGCAACTCCCGTTTACCGGAGGAACACTTTGTGTGATACCAAATGTCACAACATAACTGGGTCATTATAAAGGAGCTCTACAGGTGTCTCCAAAGGTACATGTTGAGTTGGCGTATTTCGAGATTAGGTTTTGTCACTTCGATTGTCGGAGAGGTATCTCTGGGCCCTCTTGGTAATGCACATCACTATAAGCCTTGCAAGCAATGTAGCTAATGAGTTAGTTACGGAATGATGCATTATGTAACGAGTAAGGAGACTTGCCAGTAACGAGATTGAACTAGGTACTGGATACCGACGATCGAATCTCGGGCAAGTAACATACCGATGACAAAAGGAACAACGTATGTTGTTATGCGGTTTGACCGATAAAGATCTTCGTAGAATTTGTAGGAGCCAATATGAGCATCCAGGTTCCGCTATTGGTCATTGACCGGAAACAGTTCTAGGTCATGTCTACATTGTTCTCGAACCGTAGGGTCCGCACGCTTAACGTTACGATGACAGTTTTATTATGAGTTTATAGTTTTTTATGTATCTAAGTTTGTTCGGTGTCCCGGATGTGATTACGGACATAACGAGGAGTCTCGAAATGGTCGAGACATGAAGGTTGATATATTGGACGACTATATTCGGACACCGGAATGGTTCCGGGAGTTATCGGGTATATATCGGAGTACCGGGTGGTTACCGGAACCCCCCCCGGAGGTTAATGGGCCTCATGGGCCCAAGAGGAGGAAGAGGAGAGGCGGCCAAGGGGCAGCCGCGCCTCCCCCAAGCACGATTGGACAAGGAGGGGCGGCGCCCCCCCCCTTTCCTTTCCCTCTCTCTCCTTCCCTCTCCTCTCCTACTCCAACAAGGAAGGGAGGGAGTCCTACTCCCGGTGGGAGTAGGACTCCTCCTGGCGCGCCTCCTCCTGGCCGGCCGCACCTCCCCCCTTGCTCCTTTATATACGGGGGCAGGGGGCACCCTAGAGACACAACAATTGATCCTTGAGATCTCTTAGCCGTGTGCGGTGCCCCCCTCCACCATAGTTCTCCACGATAATATTGCGGCGGTGCTTAGGCGAAGCCCTGCGACGGTAGAACATCAAGATCGTCACCACGCCGTCGTCTTGTGGAACTCATCCCCGACACTTTGCTGGATCGGAGTCCTGGGATCGTCATCGAGCTGAACGTGTGCTAAAACTCGGAGGTGCCGTAGTTTCGGTGCTTGATCGGTCGGGCTGTGAAGACGTACGACTACATCAACCGCGTTGTTATAACGCTTCCACTTTCGGTCTACGAGGGTACGTGGACAACACTCTCCCCTCTCGTTGCTATGCATCACCATGACCTTGCGTGTGCGTAGGATTTTTCTTGAAATTACTACGTTCCCCAACAGTGGCAGCTGAGCCAGGTTTTATGCGTAGATGTTATATGCACGAGTAGAACACAAGTGAGTTGTGGGTGATACAAGTCATACTACTTACCAGCATGTCATACTTTGGTTCGGCGGTATTGTTGGATGAAGCGGCCCGGACCGACATTACGCGTACGCTTACGCGAGACTGGTTCTACCGACGTGCTTTGCACACAGGTGGCTGGCGGGTGTGAGTTTCTCCAACTTTAGTTGAACTGAGTGTGGCTACGCCCGGTCCTTGCGAAGGTTAAAAGAACACTAACTTGACGAACTATCGTTGTGGTTTTGATGCGTAGGTAAGAACGGTTCTTTCTAAGCCTGTAGCAGCCACGTAAAACTTGCAACAACAAAGTAGAGGACGTCTAACTTGTTTTTGCTGGGCATGTTGTGATGTGATATGGTCAAGACGTGATGCTATATTTTATTGTATGAGATGATCATGTTCTGTAACCGAAGTTATCGGCAACTAGCAGGAGCCATATGGTTGTCGCTTTATTGTATGAAATGCAAACGCCCTGTAATTGCTTTACTTTATCACTAAGCGGTAGCGATAGTCGTAGAAGCAATAGACGCCGTAAAACGACAACGATGCTACGATGGAGATCAAGGTGTCGCGCCGGTGACGATGGTGATCATGGTGGTGCTTCGGAGATGGAGATCACAAGCACAAGATGATGATGGCCATATCATATCACTTATATTGATTGCATGTGATGTTTATCCTTTATGCATCTTATCTTGCTTTGGTTGACGGTAGCATTATAAGATGATCTCTCACTAATTATCATGAAGTGTTCTCCTTGAGTATGCACAGTTGCAAAAGTTCTTCGTGCCGAGACACCACGTGATGATCGGGTGTGATAGGCTCTAAGTTAAATACAACGGGTGCAAAACAGTTGCACACGCGGAATACTCAGGTTAAACTTGACGAGCCTAGCATATACAGATATGGCCTTGGAACACGGAGACCGAAAGGTCGAATGTGAATCATATAGTAGATATGATCAACATAGTGATGTTCACCATTGAAACTACTCCATCTCACGTGATTATCGGACATGGTTTAGTTGATTTGGATCACGTGATCACTTAGATGACTAGAGAGATGTCCATGCGAGTGGGAGTTCTTAAGTAATATGATTAATTGAACTTAAATTTATCATGAACTTAGTACTGATAGTATTTTGCTTGTCTATGTTTGTTGTAGATAGATGGCTCGTGTTGTTGTTCCGTTGAATTTTAATGCGTTCCTTGAGAAAGCTAAGTTGAAAGATGATGGTAGCAACTACACGGACTGGGTCCGTAACTTGAGGATTATCCTCATTGCTGCACAGAAGAATTACGTCCTGGAAGCACCGCTGGGTGCCAGGCCTGCTGCAGATGCAACTGACGATGTTAAGAACGTCTGGCAGAGCAAAGCTGATGACTACTCAATAGTTCGGTGTGCCATGCTTTACGGTTTAGAACCGGGTCTTCAATAACGTTTTGAACGTCATGGAGCATATGAGATGTTCCAGGAGTTGAAGTTAATATTTCAAGCAAATGCCCGGATTGAGAGTATGAAGTCTCCAATAAGTTCTATAGCTGTAAGATGGAGGAGAATAGTTCTGTCAGTGAACATATACTCAAAATGTCTGGGTATAATAATCACTTGATTCAACTGGGAGTTAATCTTCACTATGATAGTTTCATTGATGTAATTCTTCAATCACTGCCACCAAGCAACAAGAGCTTCGTGATGAACTATAATATGCAAGGGATGGACAAGACTATTCCCGAGCTCTTCGCAATGCTAAAGGCTGCGGAGGTAGAAATCAAGAAGGAGCATCAAGTGTTGATGGTCAATAAGACCACCAATTTCAAGAAGAAGGGCAAAGGGAAGAAGAAGGGGAACTTCAAGAAAAACAGCAAGGAAGTTGCTGCTCAGGAGAAGAAACCCAAGTCTGGACCTAAGCCTGAAACTGAGTGCTTCTACTGCAAGCAGGCTGGACACTGGAAGCGGAACTGCCCCAAGTATTTGGCAGATAAGAAGGATGGCAAGTGAACAAAGGTATATGTGATATACATGTTATTGACGTGTACCTTACTAATGCTCGCAGTAGCACCTGGGTTCTTGATACTAATTTTGTTTCTAATATTTGCAACTCGAAACAGGGACTACGGATTAAGCGAAGATTGGCTAAGGACGAGGTGACGATGCGCGTAGGAAATGGTCCCAAAGTCGATGTGGTCGCGGTCGGCACGCTACCTCTACATCTACCATCGGGATTAGTTTTAGACCTAAATAATTGTTATTTGGTGCCAGCGTTAAGCATGATCATTATATCTGGATCTTGTTTGATGCGAGATGGTTATTCATTTAAATCAGAGAATAATGGTTGTTCTATTTATACGAGTAATATCTTTTATGGTCATGCACCCTTGAAGAGTGGTCTATTTTTATTGAATCTCGATAGTAGTGATACACACACTAGTAGAAAAGGGGGCAATGGCCCAGGCCAGTTCAGCCCATTAGTCCCGGTTCAATCCAGAACCAGGACCAATGGAGCTATTTGCCCCGGTTCGTGAGCCCAGGGGCCGGCGAACCCACGTGGGCCATTGGTCCCGGTTCGTCCGGACCTTTTGGTCCCGGTTGGTGGGACGAACCGGGACCAATGGGCCCGCCCTGCCCACCACTATTGGTCCCGGTTGGTGGCATGAATCGGGACCAAAGGCTTTTTAGTCCCGGTTCATGCCACGAACCGGGACCAATAGTGCTGCCTATATATACCCCTCGCTCGCGAGCAGAGCACTCCAGTGCTCTGTTTTTCTCTTGCCGGTGAGGGGGGGCTTTGTGGTGCTCTAGCTCACCTCCTATGCACATGAGGTGTTCGATGAAATGCCCGAGCCACACTACTTAAGCTTTCTCCTCTCCAAGCTCGACCTCCAACCTCCATTTTCCTCAATATTTGTCTAGGTTTAGCGGTCCGTCACGCCCCGTCCCCATCTTCACCGCCGTCGATCACCCGCGCCGATCTCATCGCCGGCACCACCATGGTGAGCCTCTTGTTCTTATCTTCTTTCTGAAAGGAAAAATATTCTTACTTATATTATTTTCTTACTTTTATTATTGCATCTTATATAGTGCGATGGTTTTGGTATCCGCCCCGTCGGCCCTCGCCTGTCCTATGATTCGGATGTGGTATATATTATCTTTTCATAACTATTGGTTCATTTATTGTTTATGAAAATTATGCCACCAACGTGACATAGATTTTATTTATCTAGGAGGTTGTTGAACCGAAATTCCAACCGACCCTATTGTCGAGAGGTTAAATTTAGTTGAAGAAGAAAACAATTTCTTGAAGGAAAAAATAAAAAACTTGAGGAGGAGAAGATGATATTGAAGTTGCATGTTGCGGATGTAAATCGATGATCACAAGATCAAGATGGATGCAATGCGCTTGAAGATTAGAAAGATTAGAAAATATGCCATTCATACCGAGGCTTGGTATCATTATGCCGTTGGATCAGTTGTTACCTTGGTTGCGATTATGATCGCATTTGTTTTCGCATTGAAATGTTTTACATAGTTTCAATGTATGGTTTAATTAATTTAGATGCTCTGCAGAGCTTTATGTTGTTAGATGAGAACTATGTATGTACTTTGGTTTTTATGTGATGATGAACTTCTATTAATTTGGTCACTTAATTATCTATTCATGATGTTCTGTAATGATTTTTGACACACTTAATTATATATAATGCACGCACATGAACCGGCAATGGATGTACGGTGACAGACACACCTCCGAGTACATTAAGGGCGTGCATGATTTTCTCGAAGTGGCTAAGGCAAACAAGCAGAATGGTTTTATGTGTTGTCCATGCCCTATATGTGGGAATACGAAGTCTTACTCTGACCGGAAAATCCTTCACACCCACCTGTTTTACAAGGGTTTCATGCCACACTATAATGTTTGGACGAGGCACGGAGAAATAGGGGTTATGATGGAAGACGGCGAGGAATAAGAGTACGATGACAACTATGTGCCCCCTGAATACGGTGATGCTATCGAACATCAAGATGCACCAGACGATGTGCACGATGGTGCTGCAACGGTAAGCTGCTGAAGATCAAGAGGAACCAGACGATGTGCCCGATGATGAAGAACCCCGCCGGGTCATAGACGATGCAAGGACCCAAAGCGAAAGTCAAAAGGAGAAGCTGAAGATCCATCACATGGTAGAGGATCACAAAAAAGGGATGTACCCCAATAGCGAAGATGGCAACACAAAGCTCGGTACCGTACTCAATTGCTGCAGTGGAAGGCAGAGAATGTCATGCTCGATAAAGGATTTGAGAAGCTACCGAAAATAATGAAGAAGAAGCTTCCAAAGGATAACGAATTGCCCGACAGTACATACGCAGCAAAGAAGGTCGTATGCCCTCTAGGATTGGAGGTGGAGAAGATACATGCATGCCCTAATGACTGCATCCTCTACCGTGGTGCCTACAAGGATCTGAACGCATGCCCGGTATGCGGTGCATTGCGGTATAAGATCAGACGAGATGACCCTGGTGATGTTGACGGCTAGCCTCACAGGAAGAGGGTTCCTGCGAAGGTGATGTGGTATGCTCCTATAATACCATGGTTGAAACGTCTGTTCAGAAATGGAGAGCATGCCAAGTTGATGCGATGGCACAATGAGGACTGTAAGAAAGACGGGAAGTTGAGAGCACCCGCTGATGGGTCGCAGTGGAGAAAAGTCGAGAGAAAGTACTGGGATGAGTTTGCAAAGGACCCAAGGAACGTATGTTTGCTTTAAGCGCGGATGGCATTAATCCTTTCGGGGAGCAGAGCAGCAATCACAGCACCTGGCCCGTGGCTCTATGTATGTATAACCTTCCTCCTTCGATGTGCATGAAGCGGAAGTTCATTATGATGCCAGTTCTCATCCAAGGCCCTAAGCAACCCGGCAATGACATTGATGTGTACCTAAGGCCATTAGTTGAAGAACTTTTACAGCTGTGGAATGGAAACGGTGTACGTACGTGGGATGAGCACAAAAAGGAGGAACTTGACCTAAAGGCGTTGCTGCTCGTGACCATCAACGATTGGCCCGCTCTCAAGAACCTTTCGTGACAGACAAACAAGGGATACCACGCATGCACGCACTGTTTTCTTGAAACCGATAGTATATAACAGGGAAGATGCAGGAAGAATGTGTACCCGGGCCATCGTCGATTTCTTCCGACCAACCATCAATGTCGAAAGAAAGGCAAGCATTTAAAAGGCGAGGCAGATCACCGGTAGAAGCTCGGCGTGCGTATCGTTGATCTAGGACTTGCTTTGGTCAATGTTTTAGACGTTTTCTTTGGTATGGGTCCTGACGGTCTAGCTGTTCCGAATGACGCCGAGACTCACGCACCCATGTGGAAGAAGAAATCTATATTTTGGGACCTACCCTCTGGAAAGACCTAGAGGTCCGCTCTTTGATCGACGTGATGCACGTGATTTAAGAACCTTTGCGTGAACCTGCTAGGCTTCTTGGGCGTGTATGGGAAGACAAAAGATACACACGAGGCACGAGAGGACCTGCAACGCTTGCACGAAAAAAGAGGGCATGCCTCCAAGCGATATGAAGGTCCTGCCAGCTATGCTCTTCACGAAGAAGAGAAAGAAATATTCTTTCAATGCCTGCTCAAGATGAAGGTCCCGACCGGCTTCTCGTCAATATAAAGGGAATAATAAATATGCCAGAGAAAAATTTCCAGAACCTAAAGTCTCATGACTGCCACGTGATTATGACGCAATCGCTTCCGGTTGCATTGAGGGGCTTCTACCGGAAAACATCCGATTAGCCATTGTGAAGCTATGTGCATTCCTCAATGCAATATCTCGAAGGTGATCGATCCAGAAATCGTACCAACGCTAAGGAGTGATGTGGCGCAATGTCTTGTCGGTTTCGAGCTGGTGTTCCCACCATCCTTCTTCAATATCATGACGCACGCCCTAGTTCATCTAGTCGACGAGATTGTCATTACGGGGCCCGTATTTCTACACAATATGTACCCCTTTGAGAGGTTCATGGGAGTCCTAAAGAAATATGTTCAGAATCGCTTAGGCGAAGGAAGCATCTCCATGGGCCATCAAACGAGAGGATGTCATCGGGTTTTGTGTTGACTTCATTCCTGGCCTTAAGAAGATAGGACTCCCTAAATCGCGGTATGAGGGGAGACCGACCGAAAAGGCACGCTTGGAAGGGACTCAATAATATGCAGGGACGGATATTCTTGGTCTGAAGCACACTACAGTTCTACAGAACTCTACCTTGGTGACCCCGTATGTCGATGAACACAAGAACAGACTGCGCTCCAAACTCCCGGAGCAGTGCGACGATTGGATTACATGTGCATACATCAGGACTTTCAGCAGTTGGTTGGAAACACGTCTCAGAGGTGACAACACTGTTTGTGATGAGCTGTACTTGTTGTCCAGGGACCATCTTTGACTGTAATGATTTGGAAAGGATACAAGATAAATGGGAATGCATTTTACACGATTGACCAAGATCAAAAGAGCACCAACCAAAACGGCGGTGTCCGCTTTGATGCAGCAACCGACAGGGTAAAGGACACATATTATGGTTACATAGTAGACATATGGGAACTTGACTACGGAGTAGATTTTAAGGTCCCTTTGTTTAAGTGCAAGTGGGTCAATCAGCCGAGGCGGGGAATGCAGGTAGACCCACAAAGACGGAATGACAACATTGTGTCTGAAAAATCTTGGGTACACTGACGAACCGTTCGTCCTAGCCAATGATGTGGCACAGGTTATCTATGTGAAGGACATGTCTACCAGACCGAGGAAAAGAAAAGATAAGGAAGCGAATACATACTACAATGAGCCAAAGCGCCACATAGTTCTTTCAGGAAAAAGGGACATCCTGGGAGTGGAGGGCAAGACAGACATGTCAGAAGAGTATGAAAAGTTTCATGAAATTCCCCCCCTCAAAGTCAAGGCTGACCCAAGCATCCTGATAAACGATGAAGATTATCCATGGTTACGGCGCAATAAGCAAACTACACAAGCGAAGAAAAAGTGAAGACTTTCTCCCGCAACTATTATGATGATAGCATGCCAACTTTGTAATGCATTTAGTATGATACCATTGTCCGCTTTTGTACATGCACATGCTATGCCAACTTTTTAGAGTTCATTTGAAAACTATGAATTTGAAAACCTCGCCAACCGAAGGGCGCTCACACCGTTTATAAGCCCGTCCCTCTACACGCCTTTGTTGAGCTCACAAACTTGTGATTCAGACAAATTTCAAAGAATTCAAATTTGAAAACTAATGGCACAAACAGAAAGTTTATAATTTTGCTGACCTAAAAGCAAAAAGAATTAAAAAATAAAGCAAAAAACCAAAATAAAATAAATAATGCAGAAAACAAAACAAAAAAACTAGAAAAAATAAAAATAGCAACAATAAGTATTTTGTTGTAAGTAGAAACAAAATAAAATAAATAAAGCAACAAAGAAAACAAAAAAGTGTTTTCAAATTTGAAAACTAATGGCACTAACAGAAAGTTTATAATTTTTCTAAAACTAGAAGCAAAAAGAATTAAAAAATAAAGCAAAAAACAACAAAAAATAAATAATGCAGAAAACAAAACAAAAAACTGGAAAAAATAAAAATAGCAACAATAAGTATTTTGTTGTAAGTAGAAACAAAATAAAATAAATAAAGCAACAAAGAAAACAAAAAACAAAAAAAAGTGCCACCTACTGGGCCCCCACGGCCTGAATACGACTAGAAACCCTACCAAGGCCAGGATTCAGGCCCGCGGGAGGCCCAGTAGGCCCACAGGCACAGATTGCAGGTTTAGGCCCGAAAGCCTGCTTTAGAGAGGAGTTCGAGAGGGAAGGCGCACCACACCTTATAAACAGTGCGCCTCCCTCTCAACTAGCGAGGTGGGACTAAATATTTGGGTTCGGGGCAGCACGGGCCTTTGGTCCCGGTTGGTGGCACCAACCGGGACTAAAGAGCATTGGTCCCGGTTCATGGAACAAACCGGGACTAATGCCCTTTAATCCCGGTTGGTGCCACCAACCGACCAAAGGCTATTCAACAACCAAAGGGCGGGAAGCGGCGGCCTTTGGTCCCGGTTGGTGGCACCAACAGGGACTAGCAGGTGGCATTAGTCCCAGTTTGTGCCACGAACCAGGACCAATGCACTTTCTATATATACAGGACTTTGCGAAAATTTCATTCAGTTCCTCATCCCGCCGCAGACGCCGCCCTCTGCCTCGACGCCCTCCTCCTCGTCGTCGTTGCCGCTCACGCCGTCGCCGCCCCCATTATTGTTGCCCGCGCGCCGCCGTCATCGCCGCCCGCTATCGCCCCTCGCCGCTGAGCCCGTCGTCCCATCGCCGCCTGAGCCCGCTGTCCCGTCGCCGCCCGAGGCCCGCCGTCCTCGTCGCCCCCGCCTCGAGCCCGTCGTCGCCCCTGCCTCGAGCCCGCCGTCCTCGTCGCCCTGCCTGCCCCGCCCGAGCCCGTCGTCGCCCCTGCCTGCCGCCCGAGCCCGTTAAATGCTGTCGCCGACGCCCTCGCCGCCGCCCGTTGTGAGCCGCCCGCCGAGCCTCTGCTCATATGTTGCAATATGTTTTTTTTATTTTTATTAGTTTATTCTTTTGTTCATATGTGATGTATATGTGTATGTGGCTATAATGTATATGTTTTTTATTTTTATTAGTTTAGTTTTTGGTTCATATATAGAAAGTTACAATTTTAGTTAGGTTAGTGCAGGAAAAGGTTAGTGCATTTTAATTACGTTAGTGTAGAGGAAAAAGTAAAATAAGGAAAAGGAAGAAAAGAGGAAGAAGGAAGAAGGAAGAAGAAGAAGAAAAGAATGAGAGGAAAAGAAGAAAAGAAGAGGAGAAGAAGAAAGGAATAGAGGAGAAGAAGAAAAATAGAAAAAAAGTTCTATTTTTTCTTCTTCTCCTCTATTCTTTTCTTCTTCTCCTCTTTTTTTTCTTCTTTTTTTCTTCTTCTTCTTCCTTCTTCCTCTTTTTTCTTCCTTTCCCTTATTTTCCTTTCTCGAGGGACAAGAAGAAAAAGAAGAGGAGAAGAAGAAAGAAAGGAATAGAGGAGAAAGAAGAAACTTCAACACGAGGGGGGGGGGTACCGATACCCCCTCCCCGATAACATTATTTTCCCATGTATATGTATGTCGCGTCGTTGTCGATATAACGAGGGTGTCGAGGATCGCCGAAGGGTCGAGGGTCGGGAACTAGGGTAGAGGGTCGAGGGTCGTTAAGGGGTCAAGGGTCGAAGGTTTCGTGGTCGAGGGTTCCTACGATGTCAAAGTATTGAAGAAATCCATGGCTTCATCATTAGCCGAAGTAACCATGGCATGATGGTATGAAGTCCTCCAAAGTTATTACGGAATGGAGTCCCGGATAGGATAATTTGCCTTTTGTATGAATTTCAGCAAAGCCCTTTCAAATAACGATATTCGGAAGGTTCTTGCTGAACTTTGTACCAAAAAGCGAATTATCCTATCTGGGACCTGGGCCCAAAATAACTTTGGAGAGCTTGCACCATCATGCACTCAAGCATTTTCGCCTAATGATGAAGACATGGTTTTGTTGAATCCTTTGACACTAGGCAACCTCCCGACCTCGGCGATCCTCGACCCTTGACCTCGACCGCCGCGATCCACGACCCTCTACCCTACCGCTGGCGTCGATGCCCACGCCACTTGTGTGACATAGATGTAGTGTTCAACGCCGCCCTCCGATAGCTTCAACACGGGGGTGGGGTCGATATTACCCTCCTTGAAGCTGCCTCGAGGCCACCCCCTAACCCTTGAAGCTTTGTCGAAGCCACCACAAACCCTAGAGAAGCAGCGTCGAGGCCACTAATATGATTCCTTATTGTGATTAGCTAGCTAGTTCTACGTTTGCCACTAATATATCCATATCTGTCATGTTTGAATAATAATTGCCATGTTGTAAATATTTGTAGAAACTATGGACACCCCCCGAGACGAAGCACAAGAAGCGTTGTTGAGGGACATAATCGCACAAGGAAGTGATGCCGTCTGCTTGTTGATGTTTCTCAACGACAACGATGGTCTGGAAGGAGAGGATGAAGAAGCAGCTGGATATGATTTACATGGCTCTGATGACCCAATGTCGGTGCAAGAAGGATAGGGTGAAGAAGTAGACCGTGAGGACGGCTCTGGTGATCACCAAACCGAGTCCGGCCAGGTATATATATTAGTTAAGCATCTGCTGACTAGCTAATTGATGCATTCATTGTTTTGGTATGTACACATATTAATTAACTCTCGTCTTTGTTCTTTTTTCTAGCCCTCCGGATCGAAAGCACAACTTCGTAAAGAGACGAGGCCCAAGAAAAAGTTGAGCTCGGATGAAAAGTTTGAGATCATACAAATCGTATGACGTCCAACCGATTGAACCCTACCGACAAAGAAGGCATTTGTTGCTCGGTCGGGGGTTCTGGTTAGGGACAAGATCCCGATCAGCATCCACCAATGGTATAAGCCTAACAACGAAGACCCTGAGGTGTCTTATGTCAATGATATGCAGAAAAAAGATCTTTGGACTGAGCTGAAGTCAAATTTTACCCTACCGCTAGAGGATGATACGGAGAAGCCAGTAATAGAGCCATTAATCAAGTCTTTTGCTCTTAAGAAGATGGCAGACCTATTCAGGAATTGGAAGAAAGAACTCAATACGTATGTCAAAAAAATGAGACACCAGAATTCAAGGGCAAATATGAGAAGATCAGAGATGACTGGCCCGCATATGTGGCCTACAAGACATCGAAAAAGAGTAAAAATATGTCGGCGACAAACAAGAGAAATGCTGCGAAGAAGAAGCTTCACCATCGCACGGGGTCAGGTGGCTACCTCGTAGTCTGCCTAAGTGGGCCAAGGCTGAGAATGATCTGCTTGATAAAGGGATCGAACCAGAGACAATGAACTGGCGGACCGTTGCCGGACTTGGTTCTTCGGGGCCGGCGGATCCTTGGACCCTATAACAGGGAAGTGCATTTGGACGGACGAACAATTGGACATACCAGTCAAGAGGCTTCAGCATTATATCAAAGCAGCACAGCAAGGGAACTTCGTTCCAGACAGGGAGAAGGACGAGCTCACAATGGCCCTCGGGAATCCTAAGCACCCAGGACGGACACGAGGCACGCCAGGCTCCGTTTCGTGGAAGGCTCGATTTTCGGACGCAGGGGGTTACAAAACCCATGAGAGGAGGAAGAAACTGGAGCAGAGCCAAATGCAGGCGCTGCACGAAAGGGTAATGGGGCTAGAGGAACGAGAAGAGGAACGAGAAGCAGCAGATCGCAGCAAACGACCTGCCGAAATTTCACCCGAAGCTACCCCGCCATCTCAGCGGAGAAGCAGCATGGCTTCCACCGAGCTGCTTCAGCCAGAGCAGCATGCCTTGACGGCTCCTGCCAGCTATCCCGTGGATGCTATCACGGATGCTGAAAATTACCACCTTATGGCGCAATGGAGCAATTTGAAGGTCAAGGCGGCTGTTTGCTCTGTTTATCCTACTAAACCCGACTCAACTTTTCGCTGCCGGCTGATTCCAGAAGGATATGCTAAGGTGACGGTCGATGAAATAACGGAGGGATTTGAGGACCTCCGGCTTGACCACCCTACCGGTGAAGGGAGTATCGGCTGGGTTCTCGCTCAAGACTCCATGCCTATGGCGGAAGGATCTCATCAACCTTCCGAATCGACGCCCGCCTCCTCCTCCTCCGGCGAGTCACGGCACTCCGCCTTCTCCACCGCCTCCTCCTCCGGCGAGTGACGATCAGGGAAGTCGGCCTCCTTCTCCGGCGCGTGGCGGCACTCCGCCTCCTTCTCCGCCTGCGCCGGCGCGCCCGAGGAGCCAGCAGCCTCCTCCTTCTCCGCCTCGTCGGCAAGGGCGGAAGAGACCCGCCGCCGCCCGGCTGCTCCGGCTGTCGTAGTCCTTCTCCTTTGCCTCGTAAGCAAGGAAAGAAGACATCCGCTCCGCCTGCTCTGCCAGCGTCTAGCAGTGCAGCCAAAGGCGGAGGAGATACAGATTCGGTCCTTCTCAAGACTCTGCAGAAGTTACCGTCTGAGAGGAGCGAGGAGGAAAACGCCAAGATCGCGCAGATCAAGTGGTTGACTGGTTTCAAGGGTTGAAAGCAAAGAGACATCCACCTCCGGAGGAGAAGGTAGATCCGGTGAAAGCGAAGCGCACTGCTGCCCCGACAAAACCATCAAGTCTCCGCCGAAAGGCAACTATGAGCGCATTATTGGAAAGGCATTTGCGAAGCGGAGAGGTCGGGAAGTACTGTCGATGATCAAAGGATGAAAGAACGACGAGCTGGGAAACAAATTGCCCAGCTCGGCGAACAAGCCGGGCAATCGTGCCCCCGCTCAAGGTGCTCGCTAGCGACATCGTCGATCCGAGGATGGTGCCCGTTATGGCAATCCTGCAGAGATTACCCGCTTGACGATGTACATTATGACTTCTTGGAGGTGCAGATACAAAGATACGAGTACGGGAAGCCTCTCGTCAAAGATGAAATTTCTCTATCAACGATGATGCGAAGATTGCATGATTGGTACATGAAAACCTGCAAAGAGTCTGAGGGGAGGAGTACTTTGTATGTGAGAGTTAAAAAGGAGCATGACCTCCTTGGAATTGAACTGTTGCCTATTCCATTTGAGGAGTTCTATCAGTTTTACAATCAATTGTCCCTCGATAAAGCAACGTTCACCTGCTACTGTCTGTAAGTAGTACTACTTCTGTCATTAAGTCTCTCAATATATCTCAGCCCTTTCATTGCATGTATTTATAATTATCCTCACTATATTATGCAGATTGAAGATCGCCGAATTGAAGAAAAGACAAGTGGGTGATATTGGGTTCATTAACATATATCTCATAGATAAAACTGAGGTTGAATTTCGTAAAGAAAAATACCGAGGCCAACTTGCTACAATCGTTGGTAATAAATGAACACAAATATATAATACTCTTTCCTTACAACTTCAAGTGAGTGTTACTGTCTTGTGGCATATTCGGTTTCCTTATTAGTCCAGGTTATAGTAATGTAATATTGATGAGTTATGCATGTGTGCGCAGCTACCACTATATTCTCCTAGAGATTAATCTTGAGAAGGGAGTAGTAACTGTCTTAGACTCCAAGCTTAAAAGATCCCAAGGAGTATGCGACATGACTGAAATGCTCGAGAAGTAAGTTAAATCGATCATTATCCACCATATCAGCAACTTTGTTCATTTCTGATATCAAGTAATCGCTTTTCTTTGTATGGCAGGGCTTGGAGAAAATTCACCAAAAAGCTTCGACTACCAAGAAGCTGCAATTTAGACACCAAAGTAAGTATTATATAGTAGCATATTCCACGCATCTCCTAGTGATTCAAGCGCTAGTTTCATCAATACCATTTAGCATGCTTGCTAATTATCAGTTTGATTGACCTCTATTTCTTGTAAAGTGGTTGTGGCAGGAACAAGGGAATGGTTTTTGTGGATACCACGCTTATGTAGTCCATTCGCCACACGACCTGTGAGCGGGCTACTCCGACAAACAATATGAAGTGCGTAAATAAAAATATTCACAATTTTATTTTATTACCATCATTTGTGTTGAGTTTCATTCATTCATTCATATATATATATATATATATATATATATATATATATATATATATATATATATATATATATATATATGTATTGACCCCTTTCTTAAAATTAGATGTTTCGGATGCGAGATGAACTCCTAGCACCAGATCGCATGCGAGCAATTCAAGAGGAATTGGCGGCATTCTTTCTTGACCACGTGATCGCTGAAGACGGAGAATACTATGTGGACCACGCGTCCGTATGTTAGGAGATTATATATTTATAAAAGATAATTATTGTATATATGTAGCCGGTAGTGTCGGATAGATATACGAGAACTTGTTGTTCGACCAATCTCTCGGAGAAGGAGAGGTGGTCGATATCACTTCTCTGTATGCATATATGTTCATGACGATCTTCTGTTTGCTTAATTACTAGCTAGCTAGCGTGTCTAGCTACTCCTCTCTATAATGCATGTATAGTACGAAGGCGTCGACCAAGCACGGACAAAAGAGAGGACACTTTTCTCTATTAATTAGCTAGCTATAGCACAATATATGAAACACCTAAATTAACCCCCAAAACCCCCCAAACCCCCCTTTCAAAAAAAAAACAAAACCACAGCCATAGAAATGTTGACGCGTGGATGTTTATTGGTCCCGTTGGTGCCACCAACCGACCAAAGGCCTCCTCGCCGGCTCAAATAACAGGCCACGTGGAGGCCCATCTGTCCTGCCTGGATTGAACCGACTAAAGGGTCAGGGCATTAGTACCGACCCTTTAGTCCCGGTTCATGAACCGGGACTAAAGGCCCTCACCAACCGGGACTATAGGCCCTTTTTCTACTAGTGACATGTTCATAATGTTGAAGCCAAAAGATGCAGAGTTGATAATGATAGTGCAACTTATTTGTGGCACTGCTGTTCAGGTCATATCGGTGTAAAATGCATGAAGAAACTCCATACTGATGGACTTCTGGAATCACTTGATTATGAATCACTTGGTACTTGTGAACCGTGCCTCATAGGCAAGATGACTAAAACGCCGTTCTCCGGAACTATGGAGCGAGCAACTGATTTATTGGAAATCATACATACTGATGTATGTGGTCCAATGAATATTGAGGCTCACGGCGGGTATCGTTATTTTCTCACCTTCACAGATGATTTGAGTAGATATGGGTATATCTACTTAATGAAACACAAGTCTGAAACATTTGAAAAGTTCAAAGAATTCCAGAGTGAAGTAGAAAATCATCGTAACAAGAAAATAAAATTTCTACGATCTGATCGTGGAGGAGAATATTTGAGTTACGAGTTTGGTTTACATTGAAGCAATGCGGAATAGTTTCACAACTCACGCCACCCGGAACACCACAACGAAATGGTGTGTCCGAACGTCGTAATCGTACTTTACTAGATATGGTGCGATCTATGATGTCTCTTACTGATTTACCGCTATAGTTTTGGGGTTATGCTTTAGAGACGACCGTATTCACGTTAAATAGGGCACCATAAAAATCCGTTGAGACGACGCCTTATGAACTATGGTTTGGCAAGAAACCAAAGCTGTCGTTTCTTAAAGTTTGGGGCTGCGATGCTTATGTGAAGAAACTTCAACCAGATAAGCTCGAACCCAAATCGGAGAAATGTGTCTTCATAGGATACCCAAAAGAGACTATTGGGTACACCTTCTATCACAGAGCTGAGGGCAAGATATTTGTTGCTAAATTCGGATCCTTTCTAGAGAAGGAGTTTCTCTCAAAACAAGTGAGTGGGAGGAAAGTAGAACTTGATGAGGTAATCAGACCTGCTCCCTTATTGGAAAGTAGTTCATCACAAGAACCGGTTCCTGTGACAACTGCACCAATCAGTGAGGAAGCTAATGATACTGATCATGAAACTTCAGATCTAGTTACTACCGAACTTCGTAGGTCTACTAGAGTAAGATCCGCACCAGAGTAGTACGGTAATCCTATTCTGGAAGTCATGTTACTTGACCATGGCGAACCCACGAACTATGAGGAAGCGATGATGAGCCCAGATTCCGCAAAATGGCTTGAGGCCATGAAATCTGAGATGTTATCCATGTATGAGAACAAAGTATGGACTTTGGTTGACTTGCCCGATGATCGGCAAGCCATAGAAAATAAATGGATCTTCAAGAATAAGACTGACGCTGATGGTAATGTAACATCGCTACAAAGCTCGACTTGTTGCGAAAGGTTTTGACAAGTTCAAGGGGTTGACTACGATGAGACTTTCTCACCAGAAGCGATGCTTAAGTCTGTCCGAATCATGTTAGCAATTGCCGCTTTTATGATTATGAAATTTGGCAAATGGATGTCAAAACTGCATTCCTGAATGGATTTCTAGAAGAAGAGTTGTATATGATGCAACCGGAATGTTTTGTTGATCCAAAAGGTGCTAACAAAGTGTGCAAGCTCCAGCGATCCATTTATGGACTTGTGCAAGCCTCTCGGAGTTGGAATAAACGCTTTGATAGTGTGATCAAAGCATATGGTTTTATCTGAGACTTTTGGAGAAGCTTTGTATTTACAAGAAAGTGAGTGGGAGCTCAGTAGCATTTACGATATTATATGTAGATGACATATTGTTAATTGGAAATGATATAGAATTTCTGGATGGCATAAAGGGATACTTGAATAAAAGTTTTTCAATGAAAGACCTCGGTGAAGCTGCTTACATATTGGGCATCAAGATCTATAGAGATAGATAAAGACGCTTAATTTGACTTTCATAAAGCACATACCTTGATAAAGTTTTGAAGAAGTTCAAAATGGAT
This sequence comes from Aegilops bicornis, assembly GCA_021605145.1. Classification (NCBI taxonomy): domain Eukaryota; kingdom Viridiplantae; phylum Streptophyta; class Magnoliopsida; order Poales; family Poaceae; genus Aegilops; species Aegilops bicornis. The sequence goes on from CM038675.1 coordinate 818,185,093, forward strand.
CAGGTAAACAAAGGGTTCTTGCCTGTATTACAAGGTGTGAAGTTGAGTCAGACTCAATGCCCGACCACAACAGAAGATAGAGAGAAAATGAAAGATGTTCCCTATGCTTCAGCCATAGGCTCTATCATGTATGCAGTGCTGTGTACCAGACCTGACGTGTGCTTAGCGATAAGCTTGGCAGGGAGGTACCAAAGTGATCCAGGAGTGGATCACTGGACAGCGGTCAAGAATATCCTGAAATACCTCAAAAGGACTAAGGATAAATTTTTCGTTTATGGAGGTGACAAAGAGCTAGTCGTAAATGGTTACGTCGATGCAAGCTTTGACACTGATCCGGATGATTCTAAATCGCAAACCGGATACGTGTTTATATTGAACGGTGGAGCTGTCAGTTGGTGCAGTTCTAAACAAAGCGTCGTGGCGGGATCTACATGTGGAGCGGAGTACATAGCTGCTTCGGAAGCAGCAAATGAAGGAGTCTGGACGAAAGAGTTCATTACCGATCTAGGTGTCACACCTAGTGCATCGGGATCAATGAAGATCTTCTGTGACAATACTGGTGCAATTGCCTTGGCAAAGGAATCCAGATTTCACAAGAGGACCAAGCACATCAAGAGATGCTTCAATTCCATCCGGGACCAAGTCCGGTGGGAGACATAGAGATTTGCAAGATACATACGGATCTGAATGTTGCGCATCTGTTGACTAAGCCTCTTCCACGAGCAAAACATGATCAGCACCAAGACTCCATGCGTGTTAGAATCGTTACTGTGTAATCTAGATTATTGACTCTAGTGCAAGTGGGAGACTGAAGGAAATATGCCCTAGAGGCAATAATAAAGTTATTATTTATTTCCTTATATCATGATAAATGTTTATTATTCATGCTATAATTGTATTAACCGGAAACATGATACATGTGTGAATATATAGACAAACTTAAAGTCACTAGTATGCCTCTACTTGACAAGCTCATTAATCAAAGATGGTTATGTTTCCTAACCATAGACATGTGTTGTCATTTGATTAACGGGATCACATCATTAGGAGAATGATGTGATTGACATGACCCATTCCGTTAGCTTAGCACTTGATCGTTTAGTATGTTTCTTTTGCTTTCTTCATGACTTATACATGTTCCTACAACTATGAGATTATGCAACTCCCGTTTACCGGAGGAACACTTTGTGTGCTACCAAACGCCACAACGAATCGGGTGATTATAAAGGAGCTCTACAGGTGTCTCCAAAGGTACATGTTGAGTTGGCGATTTCGAGATTAGGTTTTGTCACTCCGATTGTCGGAGAGGTATCTCTGGGCCCTCTCGGTAATGCACATCACTATAAGCCTTGCAAGCAATGTAGCTAATGAGTTAGTTACGGAATGATGCATGATGTAACGAGTAAAGAGACTTGCCAGTAACGAGATTGAACTAGGTATTGGATACCGACGATCGAATCTCGGGCAAGTAACATACCGATGACAATAGGAACAACGTATGTTGTTATGCGGTTTGACCGATAAATATCTTCGTAGAATATGTAGGAGCCAATATGAGCATCCATTTTCCGCTATTGGTTATTGACCGGAAATAGTTCTAGGTCATGTCTACATTGTTCTCGAACCCGCAGGGTCCGCACGCTTAACGTTACGATGACAGTTTTATTATGAGTTTATAGTTTTTGATGTACCGAAGTTTGTTCGGTGTCCCGGATGTGATTACGGACATAACGAGTAGTCTCGAAATGGTCGAGACATGAAGATTGATATATTGGACGACTATATTCGGACACCGGAATGGTTCCGGGAGTTATCGGGTATATACCGGAGTACCGGGGGGTTACCGGAACCCCCCCCCCCCCCCGGAGGTTAATGGGCCTCATGGGCCCAAGAGGAGGAAGAGGAGAGGCGGCCAAGGGGCAGCCGCACGCCCTCCCCCCCAAGTCTGAATTGGACAAGGAGGGGGGCGGCGCTCCCCCTTTCCTTTCCCCCTCTCTCTCCTTCCCTCTCCTCTTCTACTCCAACAAGGAAGGGAGGGAGTCCTACTCCCGGTGGGAGTAGGACTCCTCCTGGCGCGCCTCCTCCTAGCCGGCCGCACCTCCCCCCTTGCTCCTTTATATACAGGGGCAGGGGGGCACCCTAGAGACACAACAATTGATCCTTGAGATCTCTTAGCCGTGTGCGGTGCCCCCCTCAACCATAGTTCTCCTCGATAATATTGCAGCGGTGCTTAGGTGAAGCCCTACGATGGTACAACATCAAGATCGTCACCACGCCGTCGTGCTGAGGGAACTCATCCCCACTTTGCTGGATCGGAGTCCGGGGATCGTCATCGAGCTGAACGTGTGCTAAAACTCGGAGGTGCCGTAGTTTCGGTGCTTGATCGGTCGGGCCGTGAAGACGTACGACTACATCAACCGCGTTGTTATAACGCTTCCGCTTTCGGTATACGAGGGTACGTGGACAACACTCTCCCCTCTCGTTGCTATGCATCACCATGATCTTGCGTGTGCGTAGGAAATTTTTTGAAATTACTACGTTCCCAACATGCCCCCCCCCCCCTCACGGACGGCGATGACACGGTAGTAGACGTTCTGTGGTAACGATGCGGCGTGAATATTATTAAATACTCGAAGCGCGGTAAAATCATGAGTTTTTTACACGGCGTGGGCACATGTGCTGTAGGACTGATGGTAATTTTTCATAATTTTTCGTGATGGAGAAGTATCTGAACAATTCCCTCTTACGCGGATTGCTCTTCGCGTGTCTACGAGTGTGGCCGGCGGCCTCTGGGGGCTAGCATGCCGCCAAATCTTGCGTAGGCGGCCTCTCAGAAGTCTGGAAGTGTTGTGGCGGGTGCAAACGCCCGGCACGCGTCTCCGGGGTGTGCCCCCCCTCACGGACGGCGCCGCCACCGACACCTGGAGGGGGGGGGGGGGAACGGATGCGTCGGGTCTACACGGAGGGGATCTTGCCGTGGGTCTGGCCCAGATGTTGCTCCAAAGTGTTCCTATGGGCTGACCTAACACAACCGGGTGGATACGTTCACTGGTCAAAGCCCGTCCGTGCAAAGTCAAAGGGGTAGATCCCGTGGTCAAACGCCTTCTGAGGTTATGCGGACGGGGCCCTAGGGGGTAGCAATGCCACCGAGGCCGTGACCGGCCCTCATACATGCGGGATGGTGTGGTGGCATGTCCGTAGAGGCGGCACGCGTCTCCGGGGTGTGCCCCCCTCACGGACGGCGCCGCCGCCGGCACCTGGAGGGGAGGAATGGATGCATCGGGTCTACACGGAGGAAATCTTGCCGTGGGTCTGGCCCGGATGTTGCTCCAAAGTGTTCCTATGGGCTGACCTAACACAACCGGGTGGATACGTTCCTATGGGGGTAGCAATGCCACCGGAGCGTCGCACCGGGACCTCATACAAGCCGCGTGCCGGGTGCCTACGCCTGCCACCATGCTTCTACAACCGTAGGAGGGCCACCGCAACACGTGGCGGCATTGCTACCCCCAGGTACCCCGTCCCGTCTAACCCTGACACAGACGACCGCCGGGTCTATCCCTTTGACTTTCGCTGGACGTAGTTTGACCGGTGGACCTTTTCACCTTGTTGTCATAGCCCAGCCATAGCTACACCCCCCAACACAGTCCCGACACAACCCACCCCAAGATTCCCTCTGCGTCGGGCCGACGTGGCCGTTTCCCCCTCAAGACGCGGCGGCATCGGCCTTGCGTGAGGGGAGGGGGGCACACCGAAGCGTGCCTGCGCCTGCCACCACATTTCCACAACCGTAGGAGGGCCCACCGCAACACCTGGCGGCATTGCTACCCCCCACAGGTATACCCAGTCCCGTCTAACCTCTCCGTGACACGACGGAAGAAGGCCCGTGTGGGGGGCAATCGATATATGTTTTCTGTACATTTAAGTTAATGAAATTAGTATTGGAAAAAAATAAAAAATAAAAAGAGAAAATAAAAAATATTAAAATATTATTAGAAATCTATGCCTACGGCAAAGCCGTCGGCATAGCTACGGCCACGGAACGGTAGAGCCCTGGATCGATGACACGACGTAGGGCGGGGATCAATGACGTGGCAAAAACCATGGGCCAGGCCTATGCCGACGGCCTAGCCGTCGGCATAGAAATGCCACCCCACGGGACCGGCGAACGACGCGGATCGATGACGTGGCGGCGCGGCGGATCGATGACGTCGGCACAGCTATTCCGACGGCTAGGCCGTCGGCTTAGCTATGCCGACGGCCACCGTTAGCCCGTCGGTGTAGCCTGACGTCGTCAAACTGCCGTCGCCGCCCGGGCAGACGGGCCCACACGATATGCCGACGGCCTGCTCTATGCCGACGGCCGCCGTAGGTATATTCGAAGCAACGCCGATGGCTGATCGATGCCGACGGCCCCCGTCGGCATAGATGGTCATACGCTGACGGCCTTTCTACGCCGACGGCTTCAGTTGGGCCGTCGGGGTATGTCCAGCTATGCCGACGAGGGCCGTCGGCATAGAATTGGCCGTCGGCAACACAAGTTTTTCTGGTAGTGTGATGTATAGGCCCTAGGGAGGGCTATCATATAAGAATACTGATGATTACTATGCAAAAATGTTATTCGGTTGTGCCTCTTTAAAAAAAATCTGCTGTGTAGTCAAAGGAATTTTGGTACAAGCTCAATCATTTAGATAGAACCATAACTGCGTATATTTTCTATCGAGAATGCTATTTTCCAGTCGGCAGAAACTCTGCCACAAATCCGCACGATGTGGTTACCCTTCGATCCAGATCGCACGTCCGCAAATAGCCCAGTTATTTCGGAACAGAACTGCCGTTTTCTGTTTTCTTTTGCACGCAAGGTTTGCGGGACCCGTGCACGATCCACTCCCGATCTTTTTTTTTCTTGGTTAAAGTCACACGCCGTCCTCCCGATCCTGTTTCTTTTTTCTCGATTAAAGTCACACCGTCCTCCCGATCCTGTTTTTCCGCCTCGATCAAAATCTCACGATTCCCTGTGTTTTTCTTTCCTATTTTGCCTTCGGTAAAATTGGATGTAAAAAATTGGAAGAAAATGGCGTGCGTAGGATTTGAACACAGGTCCAAGGAAATTCAAATCAGCCACAATAACAATCTCGCCTAGCTCACTTTTTTTTTGGAAAGCGAATTAAAGTCCTGCTATTTGGCCTTGTTTTACCAGTGTGTTTTTTCAAACAGATTTTATTAGTCCTTTTATTAGTGGATTATTATATATTCATGGGTTCTCTAGTTCGTCATTGTCATTTTCCATGTCACTCTAGTGCATCAATGTATAAACACCACAGTAACTTTGAAACTGGAAAAAAAATTGGTGAAAACGTCTGCGATAACTTATGTGTAAATAGGATGATAATTTACGCACCGTAGTTTTGATAACTCAGGTACAAACACGGTGGTAACTTTTTAACCCAGGTAAATATTTGTTGAAAAATACCCCATAAATTTTGATGTAAATAGCATGGTAATGTATGCAATGCAGATCTGATAACTTAGATACAAACATCTCGATAACTTTGACCTGGGAAAAAGTTATTCAAACCATAACTAATGATAAATAACAGATTTTGAATTAGACCGATGGTTTGAGGTACAAAACGTTTTAAAGTTTCAAAAATAGGAAGAATATAGGTTGACATCAGCTTTTTTTTTCTCTAGTGCATGTGGGGAGAAAGGTTGTGTGTCCATTTTAATGCCTGATAATTTCTATGTAAATAACATGATTACTTATGTACCATACAAGTGATAACTTACACAGTCATGGCATGATAACTTTTCATCCGAAAAAAGAAGTCGTCAGAACATATCAATGTGGGATCTAATTTTGAAGGTCTCGTCGTGACGATTTTTTTTATGTGAAGGCGGTTTTTAAATCTGAGCGGCGATTTGAGCTACAAAATATTTTAAATTTAAATTACGATGAAATCTTTGTTGACGTCATCTCTTTTGTTGTTATATGCATACATGTTTGAAAATGGAGTGGTTGCAGCTCGCGCCTCACTCCTGCGCATGCAAAGTCACAGTCGTTCTTCTCGCATGCAGCTCATTCGGTTTTCTTACTAAACCACCAATCCTCATGCGGATCTATTGCTTAACATCTGACTGATAGGACGTTGGTCGGGTCCTTGATTAAATATCCCCCGGTAACTTTTGTGTGAATAGCATGATAACTCACACATTGCAGACGTGATAACTTATGTGCACTCACACGTCGCGGACATGATAACTTATGACCCCAGTCCTGGTAACTCTGGCGACAGGGGGGGAGGGGAGTGGGTTGATGAAATAAACCCCCAGTAACTTTTTGTGTGAATAACATGATAACTCACACGTTGCAAACCTGATAACTTATGTGCCTCGGTCCTGGTAGTTTTGGGGGCCGGGGGAGGAAGGGGGTGATGAAATATACCCTCAGTCCTGGTAACTTTGGCGACCGGCGCGGGGGGGGGGGGGGGGGGGGGGGTGATGATACCCCCGGTAACTCACACCACAAACCTGACAACTTTTGTACCCTAGACTTAGTAACTTTGGCGACGGGTGTGGGATGTGGGAAGGTGTTTAAAAACACCCCTAAAAACTTTCGTGTAAATAGCTTGGTACTGTACGCACCTTATACGTGATAACTTATGCATAAATACCACAACAACTTTGATCCGGGGTGGTGGAAGGGGAGAAAGTTGTTTGGAAACATACCCCTCCCGATAACTTCCGTACAAATGTCACGATAACTTCCGACGCTTTGACCTATAACACATTTTAAAGTTTTGAAATATGTAGAATCAAGGACGCATCCATTTTTTTCCCCTTCTAATGCATATCCATGTGCATGTGAAGAGAAAATTACAAGAATTATCTTTTATGTCCCAGTAATTTCTGTATAAATATAACATGATAACTTATATACAACCACATGATAACTCGTCTAGCACATGCGTGGTAACTTTTGACCCAAAAAAATATCATCGAAACATACCAACATGGGATCTAGTTTCGAAGGTCTCGTCACGACGATCTTTTATGTGAAAACAGTTTTTCAATCGTTTAAGCTACAAAATATTTTAAATTTTCGCATTGGGAAGAATCTTTGATGACATCATCAATTTCATTTTTTCTGCATGTATATGATTAGTAGCTGTTAAGTAACTGCTAATAGATAGTGGATACGCATAAAAAAAAGAAAATAAGATGAAGCTAATGCATGCATTCAAGCTAGGGAGGAATCTAGCGGATCTGTTGCTTAACTTCCACACATGTGACATTTATCATGATCTTTAGCAAACACACCATGCGAGATCCTCGTGTCTTGACTTCATTGTATGGGATCCCTGGGTGGACATGACGAAGAAAGAAACGGCACAAACCGTGCATTTCCTAGCTGTGGGGATTGTGGATCCGACCTTTGCATGCCGTGGGCGTATAAACCAATGCCACGGACCCATCTCGGACCACAAGAGTCTCAAATCCTACTCAAACGCTTAGGTTGACCGGCACCTCTCATATTCAGCACAAGTAAGAGGTAAGCATGAGATGCTCGGGCGCGACCGAGCGCGTCCGTCATTTTTGACCCGGTCCACACCATCTGCTCACCGGACCAAACCCTAACCACTTCCTTCCCCTCCACTCCGCCCCCAAGCTCCCATCTAGCTATCTCTGGTCTTCTCCAGCATCGCTGGCAGCAGACCCGAGTACTACACCTCTAGATCCGTCGACCCCAAACTCATCTTGCGCAGCCCCGATGAGGAGATGACGGTTCGGCTTGCAATCCACCGCTCCAGGAAGGAGGCCGCCCGGTGGCAGCGCTCGGACTCCTTCCGTCGGAAATGCATTGCGTCCGCCCAAATGGCGCATGGATCCGCGCTAGGTGTGCCATCGCTGCCTCATTGAGGCGATACAGTCTGTATGGCGTCCGAATGGGTTACAAGCATGTAACCCCTCCGTTGGCACGCCGAGGCGGGGGATGCACTGTGGGCATCGTGCGAGGCAGCGGCAACCCTTGCGGCAGTGCACGCTGGCGAGGCTGAGTCGCATTCTCTGGCTTCTCGTATGGTGCATCAGTCCGGACGCCGCAACCACGTCGTGGTGCATGTCGCCGGCTCGTCCCAGGTCGGATTCATCATCGGTCTGACGTCCACCAGCACAATTAGGGTTCCGAGCTCCGACGAGTAAGAGTAGGGCATAGGAGACGGTGACGCCTTGAATACTGTGAGCCGTCTTATGTGTCATGCCCTACTGTACCTTGGCGGCGACCAGACCAACACTCAGGGGAGCGCAACCGGCCGCTGGGCATGGGTACGACGGAGCCAGACGAGCTCCGTTTAAGAATTGGTTTACCTTGCATGTAAAAGTATGAGTTTAAGGTTTCTTAACTTAAAATATCGTGTTGTAGATTGGATTATTTGAGGCATGACCCGTTACTGTCGGCAACCGTTTGAAGGTCGAATTTGCCAAGTTTAGATGCCTGCCTTGCGTACACGCGGGCGCCGGTGCTGAACCTCCGGGCAGATTCGTGTATGAAGCCCGTACCCAACCCACATTGTTTTCACCGCCGGCGGCGCGCCCACCTTGGTCAGCTGCCGGTGCAACTTTATATTAGCAGCTAATTAGTTTATGTATTTGCATTATTCCCTGCTCAGTTTGCGCAGCTAGTACAAGTATTTTCTGTGCGTGTCTCTGTTGCCGACTGGACACGAAACTGTACTTTATTCCTCTAGCTTCAGGTGAAGTTATGCATACAGACAGTGTACGTACGCGACTGCATCGTAACTTTTTTTTAGGGGGGACTGCATCGCAACTTTAGTGTATGTGTCCGGCCGTCGCTCGTCCACTTCGCAAATTAATTAACTGAGACACCGATCAGCTACCAGCAAATGGATGTAATCATGTCGATCAGTACGGCTCTGCTCTAATTAACAGCTATCCAGATAGAGAGCCTGGCCATGACGAACGGGCACGAGATACACATTTTAGTTAAGCCCTGGCCTTGTCCTGTGCCTTTTCCGGCTGGTAGGTGGTAGTTTTAGATACAATCCATTTATACGACAAGTAATTTCGATCGGAGAAAGTATATACTATGTATTGTATTTCTAATTAAGCACGTGAACCTTGCGATTCTCATGAACACACAGGGCAAGCTTTTCGCGCACATGCTGCTCAGACGGCTGCCAGCAACTTAATTTGCTTCTTGGTTGGAGTACATCTCTTATCCCGATCTGACTAGATTACTTTATGCTGCAGGCACGTGTTTTAAATAGCTGGCGGTACTAAATTTAGCAAAGCAAGGATTAACGATGAGGACTGTTTAGTAACGGTGCAACAGTAGTATACTGTACTTTAGAAAATTTGTCTAATTCAGAAGCTGGCCCTGTTCGTGGCCGTTGGATTATTCTGGTCTTTCTTTTTTTTTAAAAGGGGACTCCCCGACCTCTGCATCAGAACGATACATACGGCCACATATACAAATAAAATCGGTTTAATAAGATCTTAAAGTCGGGAAACAAAAGAAAGACTAGCTCACAGAGAGCCTCAACGCCAAAGATAAAAAGGCCATAGAGCCACAACTGGCTGGCATAACAAAGATAAGAAAACTAATCGCCTATCCTATTACATAACCGTCATCCAAACCGGTTGAAGATATCCCGCGCTACCATCTTCCACCGGACAGATCCAGTAACCAAACGCTCCCTAGCCTCCGCAGGAGTGAGTAAGGACCACATACGGATCAACGCCGTAGCTCAGAATAAAACCTGCAAAAAATGAATAGTTGTTGTTCTGTTAAAAGCCAAATCATTTCTGCAATTCCAAATTGCCCATAACAACGCACATACTCCTACACGAATGTGTCTAGCTGTATCGGACTCTATCCCATCAAGCCACGTTCCAAATAACGTACCGACCGAATTCGGAGGAGTAATGTTAAAAGCAATTTGCACGGTGCGCCAACAAAATTCTCGCCAACGGGCACTCAAAGAAGAGGTTCTTAATGGTCTCGTCCCGATCACAGAAACTACACCTAGTAGATCATGTCCAATTGCGCTTAACCAAGTTGTCCTTTGTAAAATGACTTGTTTATGTACAAACCACATAAACACTTTAATTTTCAAAGGAACTTTTACTTTCCAAACATGTTTGGAACTAGGAATGACACTCGAGTTAATGACATCGATATACATCGACTTAACCGTAAATTCTCCAAACCTAGTAAGTTTCCAATACAACTGATCGGGCTGATGAGCTAGCTGAACCTCCATCAGTCTACTCACCAAATGAAGCCATGCTTCCCATCTATCACCAACAAGCACCCTCCGAAACTGGATATTAAGGGGAATGGACGGCATAATCGTTGCAACTAGCGCATCACATCGCTGAACAATACGATACAGGGACGAGTACTGGAGCGCCAATGGTGTATCACCAAGCCAAGTATCCTCCCAGAAACGGGTAATGTTGCCATCACCGACTATAAACTTTGTTCTATTAAAGAAGGCTGCCTTAACTCTCATAAGCCCCTTCCAAAACGGCGAATCAGTTGGTCTCACTGTCACCTGTGACAAAGTCTTGGACTGCAGATACTTGTTACGGAGAATCTGCGCCCATGTTGCGTCAGTCTCAACTGATAACTTATACAGCCACTTACTGAGAAGGCATCTGTTCTTGACCTCAAGATTCTCAATACCCAGACCCCCTTGGTCCTTTGGTCTACAGATGATATCCCATTTGGCGAGTCGATACTTTCTCTTTAGTTCATCACTCTGCCAAAAAAATCTTGATCGGTAGAAGTCCAGCCTTTTCCTAACCCCAACTGGAACTTCAAAGAAAGATAGTAGGAACATCGGCATACTCGTGAGCACCGAATTGATAAGAATCAACCGGCCTCCATAAGACATAAGTTTGCCCTTCCAGCAACTAAGTTTCTTCTCAAACCGATCTTCGATGCATTTCCACTCTCTGTTTGTTAGCTTACGATGGTGAATGGGTATACCTAGGTAAGTAAAAGGTAAAGCCCCTAATTCACATCCAAACAATTGCCTATAAGCCTCTTGTTCCTCCTTGGCTCTACCAAAGCAGAACAACTCGCCTTTATGAAAGTTAATCTTTAATCCGATCAATTGTTCAAATAAGCATAACACCATCTTCATATTTCTCTCTTTTGCCAAGTCATGCTCCATAAAGATGATTGTATCATCAGCGTACTGTAGAATGGACACACCCCCATCAACTAGGTGAGGCACCAAGCCACCCACCTGACCGGCCTCCTTTGCCCTACCTATGAGAATTGCCAACATATCAACCACAATCTTGAACAAAATAGGGGACATTGGATCACCTTGCCTCAGGCCTTTGTGTGTCTGGAAATAATGACCTATATCGTCATTCACTTTAATTCCAACACTCCCTTTTTGCGTGAAGGATTCTACCTGGCGTTGCCAAGCTTAATCAAAACCCTTCATGCGTAAGGCCTGTTGAAGGAAGTGTCATTTGACTTTGTCGTACGCTTTCTCAAAATCCACTTTGAAAACAACCCCATCTAGCTTTTTCGTGTGGATCGCATGGAGCGTTTCATGAAGGACCACAACTCCTTCAAGGATGTTCCTGTCCGGCATGAAAGCAGTTTGGGTAGGCTGCACCACAACATACGCGATCTATGTGAGCCTATTAGTCCCGACCTTGGTAAAATTTTTAAAACTTACATTAAGAAGACAGATGGGCCTGAATTGCTCAATTCTCACTGCCTCTGTTTTCTTAGGAAGAAGAGTAATCGTTCCAAAATTCAGCTGAAAAAGCTGAAGCTGCCCAGAGAAGAGATCATTGAACAAAGGCAACATATCCCCTTTAATGATATGCCTGGTCTCTACTCCTCAAGGCTTAATTGATCGAATGGTCGATGGTCATGATGCATGCCTAGTCTCTTTCATAACAGTAATACTTTCTATGCAATTCTTCGAAATGGGTACCAAGCAGCAAGAATTGTAAGAAGAACGCAATTTGGGAGGTCAACGCAACCAAAACCGGCGGTGGCAAACCGAGAAAGAGAGCAGGAGATGGAGTGCTTGCCAGTACGTGGCGACCGCTGCTAGAGCTGAAGCGAGACCGGCCTGGCTAAGCCGGACTCGATAAGACTTGTCCATTGCCACGTCGAGCACGTGGAGTGGGACTTGTCCATTGCCGGCATCCTTGTGGATGGCGGGGTGGAGGTAGACTCCACTTCTCACGTTGTGGTGGCCGGCCGGCGACTTGTCGTGGACCTTGACTCGTGCCAGCTAGCCAACTTTTCCTAACGATCGAGACTCATCCCATGCAAGTGCTACACGAGTCATTTGCACGGCCGGGCACACCTCACGTGAGTTGGAAAGAGGACGGTTCCTTTGTCCGAGCTACTAGATTATTACATTCGGTCCGAGACTGAGACTGAGACTGAGACTGAAACTGAATGATCGAGACTGAAACTGAATGACTGAGACTTAGACTGAATGATCGAGCACGTGCCGGAGTAAAAGTATGCAGTGCTCCTCGGCCGGCCCCAACAAAGCATGTAGTAATCACTATGTTTGGGTACACATGGCTGATTCGTCAGGTCCATGTATGTAGGTCCATACGCGGACGAACACGCGAAGAACTACTCCGTCGACGAATCTCCGGCTCGTAGTCGTAGAAAAGAAGTGACCCGAGATCCGGACGAAGACTTGTTAGCTTCTCCAGGACCGACGATGTAGATAGAACCTTTGTCGTTCCTAATGCTAGTCTAGTCTCCGATTAAACTCCATTCATTGGAGAACAAAGCGTTATCTGATTAGATCCTTGCTTCAAACTCAACCGAATCAAGTTTCCAAAATAAATGTGGAAGAGGCAAAGGGAAGAGCGGGGTTGCCGAATTGTTTCTCAGAGCCGGACGAAACATCTATCTCTATTTACAATACCCTTACCCCCAAGAAAACTTTGTCGAAAAATGCCCGCACGCGGCCGCTGTGGAATCTAATTTCTGGAGTAGGCCCTTGGCAAATCCATGGGTATGTCAACATATCATCAAAGTCACGAAAATCTTCCTGGGCGTCACGTCTGCCTCTCCCTCGCGCGGCGCCGGCTGGAGCGTCCGAGCTCGACCGGACGCGGTGGCGGCCGAATTTCGTGTTTTGACCCTTTTGACAAAGAATTTCAGGATCTGATACTGGTTTAATTTTTTTTTGAGATTTGACCCTTTTTCCTACCGCCAGAGGCTCTGGCGGTAGGGTAGCACAGCCTACCGCCAGGGGTCCTGGCGGTAGGAAACTTATCCACGTCAGCGCGCGCAGACGGCGCCGTCCCCCCTCCGTCGCACCCTACCGCCAGGGGCCCTGGCGGTAGGCTGTGTAAACCTACCGCCGGAGCCCCTGGCGGTAGGGTGCGGGGCAGTTATTTCGCCCGAGACCCCCGCGCCCCTTCCCTTCTCCCCGCCCTTCCCCCTCCCCCCGTCGGCAGTTCTTCTTTTTCTCCCCCAAGTCGCCCCTCTCTCCCTCTCTCATCTCCTCCACTCCCGCTTGGATCTTCACCGATTCTTCATCGCTTTTATGGATCGAGATGGCCCCAAGAGAGAAACGTAAGCTCCTCCAATCCTCCAATTAGTTTTTGCAAACTTGTTTCCGATTCGACGCATATTTGCTTGAAATCCCTCATATTTTTGAACTTAGATTGGATTTTTTTCACCTAAGATTGATTGTAGTTGTAGTTCTTAGTTCTTTAGTAACTAGTGGTATTGGATATGAACTCTAATCAATAGTTCATATGTTAGTGTAAGATGAACCCTAGTGAGGATGAACCCTAGTTTGATGATGCATGTTGATATGATGATATGATATAGTGTGAAGATGAACCCTAGTTTGATGATGCATGTTGATATGATGATATGATCTAGTGTGAAGATGAACCCTAGTTTGATGATGCATGTTGATATGATGATATGAAGATGTTGTTTGGAAAAAATTATTTAAAAATATGATGATATGATGTATGTCGGAGGATTTTTTTGATATGATGCATGTTGATATGATTTGATCCATCATGTGTAGTAGATGTTGTTGGAGAAATATGCTTAAGATTTTATTTTGATATGATGCATGTTGATATGATTTGAGTTCATTTTTTGTTTATGTATGCTTTATGCTTATGGTGCTTTTGTTTGTGAAATTTTATTAAGGCGGCCACCTCTTGCGGACAACATCGGCCAACGGTACTGCATGCTGGATTGGGCATTCGACATGGGTCATCGTGCCCGTTTCATAGAGAACGGAGAGGTAAATTATATGAATGAAATTTTGATCAAAGTTTTCGGATTGATGAAAATAATTTCCTAACTTTTGGCATTCACTTTTTGACAGATGCTCCAGCCACTGCGCATGAGGGGTCACGGGGTTCATGGGCATATGGACTTTTATCGCTACGCTACCGCTCTTCTTCAAGAAAGCCCGTATGTTGGGTTTCGTGTTGCAGTTCAAGCGTCAGCCGCCGACGCTTGTCCACGCAGCTCTGATAGTGTTGATTGAGCGGTCGCGACCGGAGACCCATTCTTTCCATCTGCCATGCGGGGAGATGACGGTGACCCTCGAGGACTGGGAGATGATTACTGCCATGCCGATCGAGGGTCATGCACTCACCGGTCGAGTGGAGAGGACCAACTGGCAGGAGAGGGTCACCACCCTCATCGGCGACTGCCCCGGTGCCAAGAGTAACCGTACATCCGGTGTGCCGTTGATCTGGCTCTCGGAGCACCGGAAGACATGCCCCGAAGGCGCAGACGAGGCGACTGTGGAGTGGTACGCGAGGGCCTACCTGTGGTATCTTCTCACGGAGGTCGTGTTTCCAGACAGCTCCGGGAACTCTGCCAACTGGTCGTATTTGTTCTTCCTAGCCGACTGGGATGCAGGGTACAGTTGGGGGACCGCATCTCTCGCCTACCTATACCGTTCGATAAGAGAGTGTCAAATTGCCTGCCTACCTAGGAAAGTATGTCCATGACATTTTCTTATATCTGATCCTCATTTGATGTTTTGCAGCTTGACGATGCAACGCAGAGGACGGGAGACAAGTCCAACATGGGTGGCTTTGTCTGGGCCTTCTCCATTTGGATGTGGGAGCGGCTGCCGGTGGGGCGTCCGGAGAAGATGCCAAGACGCCCATGGGAAGACTATAGCGAAGACGGCGACGAGACTCGAAACCCCACCGTAGCTTACGAGTGGGACGTTGTCAAACTCTACACGGGCCTAAACAAGACTTCGTACAAGACCTACACCAATGAGTTGGACGCTTTGACGCATACGCAGGTATATGAACTCGCTCAACACCTTTCTCTTTGATTCCACTTTTGACCGAGAGTGGGAACTTACCAATGTATATGTAATAGGTAAACTGGTGGCCGTATCATGACCGAGAGTGGGCCTTCAATCTGAATGTGATGTGCGAGGCCGACAAAGGTCTCTGGCGGTGCATCGTGCCCATGATCTGTGTGTACGCCGTCGAGTGGCACTTGCCACACCGCGTGGCCACGCAGTTTGGGATTTATCAGCATACCCCACCAGGCCAGCCCACCGATACCGGCGGCCACGCGCTCCACCTGTGAGCGCTTTGTTCTCCGTGCCCATGATTTCATTACGCTTATCATGTTTCTTGTTGCTTATGATGATCTCATTGCGCTTATGATGTTTCTTGTGGCCTATGCCTTGCAGGATGAGCCGGCAGAAGAATCAGTCGATCACAGACTGGGGAGAGGAGCATAAAACTCATGTGACGGAGTGGAACCGACGGAGGTACCGGAAAGACGTGGAGAGGAAAGTGACGGACTGGAATGCTTACCTGGACCGACACATGAGGTGGTACGATGATGGCCAGAAGCACCGTCTTCGTCTCAGGCCTCGGTGGACGGCGGAAGACATCGCAGAGCTGGAGAGGGATGACCCCGAGGAAGAGGCCTACCAGACCGGCATCAGAGACATGCACAGTGGATTTAGGGAGTTTGCACCCCTTATCAACAGAGTGGTAAGTTTGAACCGACGGTTGTATTTAAATTAGTTCATTCGTCATCGTGACTGACTTATGCCGTTGCAGTCTGGTGAGCTGAACAGATGCATCTTTGAAGCCTCAGATGCACTAGGTGCTCTCCCCTGGAGCGTACAATCCGAGAACAAAATGAGGGGGACGATGCAGGTACAATTTCAGCCTCCTCAGAACAGATACATCTTGTTCACTTGCAATCAGTCGATCTGATACTTATTATACCTTTGTTTAAACTTGAGTGCAGAAGTTCGTGAAGCGTTGTCGCAAGCTGGTAGGACTGCTTGGGTGTGCTGGAGCTGGCTCAGTTGAAGCTTATCAGCCTGTAGCCACACAGGGTCTCATCGGCTCATCAAGCCATGCTCCCTCGTCGTCTAGGTTGGTTGAGGAGGAGGAGGTGATACGTCTCCGTCGTATCTACTTTTCCAAACACTTTTGCCCTTGTTTTGGACTCTAACTTGTATGATTTGAATGGAACTCACCCGGACTGACGCTGTTTTCAGCAGAATTGCCATGATGTTGTTTTATGTGCAGAAAACAAAAGTTCCCGGAATGACCTGAAACTCCACGGAACATCTTAGAAAAAATAATAAAAAATCCTCGCCAAAGATGAAGACCAGGGGGGCCCACACCCTGTCCACGAGGGTGGCGGGCGCGCCCCCCCTCCAGGGTGAGCCCCCCTACCTCGTGGGCCCCCTGGAGACCCTCCGACGCCAACTCCAACTCTATATATTTGCTTTCGGAGAGAAAAAAATCAGAGAGAAGAAATCATCGCGTTTTACGATACGGAGCCACCGCCAAGCCCTAATCTCTCTCGGGGGGGCTGATCTGGAGTCTGTTCGGGGCTCCGAAGAGGGGGATTCGTCGCCGTCGTCATCATCAACCATCCTCCATCACCAATTTCATGATGCTCACCGCCGTGCGTGAGTAATTCCATCGTAGGCTTGCTGGACGGTGATGGGTTGGATGAGATTTATCATGTAATCGAGTTAGTTTGGTTAGGGTTTGATCCCTAGTATCCACTATGTTCCGAGATTGATGTTGCTATGACTTTGCTATTCTTAATGCTTGTCACTAGGGCCCGAGTGCCATGAATTCAGATCTGAACCTATTATGTTTTCATGAATATATGTGTGTTCTTGATCCTATCCTGCAAGTCTATAGTCACCTATTATGTGTTATGATCCGACAACCCCGAAGTGACAATAATCGGGATACTTCTCGGTGATGACCATAGTTTGAGGAGTTCATGTATTCACTATGTGCTAATGCTTTGTTCGGTTCTCTATTAAAAGGAGGCCTTAATATCCCTTAGTTTCCAATAGGACCCCGCTACCACGGGAGGGTAGGACAAAAGATGTCATGCAAGTTCTTCTCCATAAGCATGTATGACTATTTAAGGAATACATGCCTACATTACATTGATGAACTGGAGCTAGTTCTGTGTCACCCTATGTTGTAACTGTTACATGACGAACCACATCCGGCATAATTATCCATCACTGATCCGGTGCCTACGAGTTTTCCATATACTGGTTTACGCTTATTTACTTTTCCGTTGCTACTGTTACAATCACTACAAAAATACCAAAAACATTACTTTTGCTATCTTTACTTTTGTTACCGTTACCACCACTATCATATTACTTTGCTACTAAACACTTTGCTGCAGATACTAAGTTTCCAGGTGTGGTTGAATTGACAACTCAGCTGCTAATACTTGAGAATATTCTTTGGCTCCCCTTGTGTCGAATCAATAAATTTGGGTTGAATACTCTACCCTCGAAAACTGTTGCGATCCCCTATACTTGTGGGTTATCAAGACCTTTTTATGGCGCCGTTGCCGGGGAGCATAGCTCTATTCTTTGAGTCACTTGGAATTTATATCTGCTAGACACTATGAAGAACTTGAGAGACGCTAAGACAACAATTTATTCCTCAACTACTAGGGGAGGTAAGGAACTGCCATCTAGCTCTGCACTTGATTCACCTTCTGTTATGAGTAAGCTAGCGACACCTAAACCTGCTTCTGCTATTCGTTTTGATATGTCGCATGTTATTGATGATGCCACTTCTGCTATGCCTGATACTTATGATGAAACTACTTCTATGCTTGATACTACTGTGCCCCTTGGTGAATTTCTAGATGAACAAATTTCTAGGTCTATAGTAAGAGAAACTATTGAAACTGAATAGAATGATAAAAGTGATGATGAGGATATGCCTGCTATTCCTGAGGGTTATCTTTTTGATGCGGAATCTTCTGCAGCTATTTTTGCCTGCCAGGATAGATATGAACTAAAGAGGCTGCTAGTTAAATGGAGTAAAGAATCTCTTAGAGATAGGATGAGACCTGACCCTGCTTTTGCTACTTCACCTATCTGTGTTCCTTATAAGGATTATGAATTCTCTGTTGATCCTGATATAATTACTTTGGTTGATTCTGATCCTTTTTCTGGCTATGAATCTGAAACTGTTGTGGCACATCTTACTAAGTTAAATGATATAGCTGCCCTGTTTACTAATGATGAGAGATCGCACTACTTTTATATATTCAAAATATTTCCGTTCTCATTAAAGGGTGATGCTAAGATATGGTTTAATTCTCTTGATCCCAGGTTGTGTGCGTAGTCCCAGGATATGATTTATTACTTCTCCGCTAAATATTTCCCTGCTCATAAGAAACAAGCTGCTTTGGGAAATATACAACTTCGATGCAAATTAAAGAAGAGAGTCTCCCACAAGCTTGGGGGAGGCTTCTCAAGTTACTTAATGCTTTGCCTGATCATCCTTTTAAGAAACCTGAAATACTTGATAGCTTTTATAATGGACTAACCGATGCTTCCAGAGATTACCTGGATAGTTGTGTTGGTTCTCTTTTCAGGGAAAGAACGCCGGATGAAGCTGAAATTTTATTGAATAATATGTTCACAAATGACAATAATTGGGCACCTCCTGAGCCAACTCCTGAGCCAGCTCCTGAGCCAATTACTGAGCCTCTTCCTAAACCAACTCCGAAGAATAGAGGTGTTCTATTTCTCAGTCCTGAAGATATGCAAGAGGCAAAGAAATCTATGAAAGAAAAAGGTATTAAAGCTGAAGATGTTAAGAATTTACCTCCTATTGAAGAAATACATTGTCTTAATCTACCGCCTGTTGAAGAAACTTATGATATTGATCCATTACTTATTGAAGAACCTCCTAATCCCCATATCCCGACACAGGTAGTAAAGGTAAACTCTCTCTATAGATTTGATGAAGGTGATATCCCTCATCATAAGTCTGCTAGGCAATGCTTTGATGAGTTTGATAATTTTATTGTCAAACAAGAAAACTTTAATGCTTATTTTGGTAGACAATTAAAACAAAATACCTTTATGATTAAACGCTTGGGTGATTATATGGCTAATATTAGAGGTGAACTTAAACTTGTTAGCAAACAAGCTTCTATGGTTACCACTCAAGTAGAGCAAGTACTTAAAGCTCAGAAAGAAGTGCTTGATGAAATGAACAGTAAGAAAAATGATTATGCTGTTAGAGTGGCTACTAGAACTGGTAGAATGACTCAAGAACCTTTGTATCCTGAAGGCCACCCTAAGAGAACCGAGCAAGATTCTCAGAGAAATAATATTGATATGCCTAATTCTTCTAAAAGGAAGAAAAAGAAAAATGATAGGACTTTGCAAACTTCTAGTGAACCTATGTCTGATGCTGAAACACAATCTGGTAATGAACATGAACCTAGTGAAAACGTTAATGATGATGTTCATGATGATGCTCAACCTAGTAATGATAATGATGTAGAAGTTGAACCTGCTGTTGATCTTGATAACCCACAATCAAAGAATCAACGTTATGATAAAAGAGACTTCGTTGCTAGGAAACATGGTAAAGAAAGAGAACCATGGGTTCAGAAACCCATGCCTTTTCCTCCCAAACCATCCAAGAAAAAGGATGATGAGGATTTTGAGCGCTTTGCTGAAATGATTAGACCTATCTTTTTGCGTATGCGATTGACAGATATGCTCAAAATGAATCCTTATGCTAAATATATGAAAGATATTGTTACAAATAAAAGAAAGATACCGGAAGCTGAAATTTCCACCATGCTTGCTAATTATCCTTTTAAGGGTGGAATACTAAAGAAACTTGGAGATCCAGGAGTACCTACTATACCATGCTCCATTAAGAGAAATTATGTTAAAACTGCTTTATGTGATCTTGGAGCCGGTGTTAGTGTTATGCCTCTCTCTATTTATATCGTAGACTTGACTTGAATAAGTTGACACCTACTGAAATATCTTTGCAAATGGCTGATAAATCAACTGCTATACCTGTCGGTATTTGTGAGGATGTGCCTCTTGTAGTTGCAAAGGTTACTATTTTAACGGACTTTGTTATTCTTGATATTCCCGAGGATGATAGTATGTCTAGTATTCTTGGAAGACCTTTCCTTAATACTGCAGGGGCTGTTATTGATTGCAACAAAGGCAATGTCACTTTTCATGTTAATGCTAATGAGCACACTGTACACTTTCCGAGGAAACAACCTCAAATTCATAGTATCAACTCTATTGGAAAAATTCCATCGATTATATTTGGAGGTTTTGAATTTCCTCTCCCTATTGTCAAGAAGAAATATGATATACTTATTATTGGGGATGTCCATATCCCGTTGAGGTAACATAGTGTTATTCGAAATTTCTCCGGTTCCATGTTAATCGGAATGAGTTTGTTAACAAGACTTGATCAACCTTGTTAGTGGATTCTTTTTGATAAGCATGAGATGGATGAAAATAGAAGCACGACCTTCTGTACCCTATTTATATTTTCTGTTATTTAGTAGAAATAAAGTAAAATAGTATTTTTACATCTGCTTCTGGTTTATCCGTGTAATATAAAAATATCCCGAAAATAAAAGTCCTCAGAATGCCATGCCAATTTAATATGATTTTTTCAGGAATATTTGAGGATTTTTTGTGCAAAAATTACCACGGGGGGAGCTGCCACCTGGCCACGGGGGTGGAGGGCGCGCCCTACCCCCCTGGGCGCGCCCCCCTGCCTCGTAGGCCCATGGTGGCCCTCCTCCACTTATCCCTACTCCCATCTTCTTCCTCTGCCTCACACAAACCCGAAAAACCAACTCAAGCTCGTGTTCCAGCCACTTTTGCTGTGATTTTCGATCTCCTTTCTCAAAGAAACTCTCGCAAAACTGCTTGGGGAGATTGTTCCTTGAAATAATGAAGAGACTTTTGAGGGGCTCGTCGAGCCGAAGCTCGAAGGAAAAACAAAAGGAAGATATATTATTACCAGAGAGGAGGCAGATGAGTACGAGAGGAGAGCGGAGGCGGCTCGACGCCACGCTACAGCTCAGGAGGCGATAGCCGCTGCATTGCAGTATGACCCCAGCTACACTTATGGGTATCCGCCAGGCCATCCCTGGCAATAGACCAACTTAGGCCAAAAGCCTAAGCTTGGGGGAGTACGTATTTCCCACCGACATTAGATTTATGTTCATACACACTCATTGCTAGATGTCGGTGCTCATACTTTTTCACTGTAATATCCATGCTAGTTTATTTTCTTTTTCCTGCTTTCTTCTTGTGTGTTTAATAAATCTTAAGAAAAAACAAAAAGATTAGTAGTAGTTTATTTTTCCTGCTGTAGTAGTAGTAATTAAAAAGAAAAACCAAAAAATATATATTTCCCGTTCTTCTATTGCTTGTTGGGAGATTTCCCGTGTAAATAGTTTTTATTTCTTTTCTTTTCTTTGGGGGCCAGTAGGAGAAGACCATGATTAAATTGTTGTAGTGGCTCTTATATGCATCACTGTTGATTAACCAAGAGCCTGTATTACTTTGTCTTCTCCTGTTTATTGAATGCTCGCAGATTCCAGCTTAGTCCAATGCACGTGCACTCTTATTATTATTCACATCGTTCGGTCGTGCAAGTGAAAGGCAATCATGATGATATATGATGGACTGACTGAGATGGGAAAAACTGGTATGAACTCGACCTCTTTTGTTTTTGTAAATATGATGAGTCCATCGTTCCTGATTCAGCTGATTATGAATAAACATGTTTGCAATGACAATTAGAGATCATAGTTGCTTGTGCCATGCTTGATTAGCTATGAGTTATAATGGTTTACCTTGCGTGCCAACATGCTATTGAGATGATTATGATGTGGTATGATGGGGTGGTACCCTCTTTTGAATGATTTAAGTGACTTGGCTTGGCACATGTTCACGCATGTAGTTGAAACAAATCAACATAGCCTTCACGATATTTATGTTCATGGTCGATTATATCCTACTCATGCTTGTATTCAATGTTTATTAATTTTAATGCATGTTCATGACTGTTGTCGCTCTCTAGTTGGTCGCTTCCCAGTCTTTTGCTAGCCTTCACTTGTACTAAGCGGGAATACTGCTTGTGCATCCAATCCATTAAACCCCAAAGTTATTCCATATGAGTCCACCATACCTTCCTATATGCGGTATCTACCTGCCGTTCCAAGTAAATTTGTATGTGCCAAACTCTAAACCTTCAAATAAACATTCTATATCAACTAGGGCTGCCCTTATCTTTCGTGTTAGGCGGGTTATTCTCAAGAGGAGTGGACTCCGCTCCTCACTTACGAGAAAATGGCTGGTCACCAGGATGCCCGGTCCCATGCTTTATGCCAACTAAATGAAAATAATTGCAAACAAAACTCCCCCTGGGACCCGTTGAATGTTGGAGGCACTCGTTGTTTCGAGCAAGCCATGGATTGATGCTTGTGGAGGAGAGGGAGTATAAACTTTACCATTCTGTTTGGGAACCGCCTATAATTTGTTTAGCATGGAAGATATCGTCATCTCTTAGTTGTTATGTTGACAATGAAAGTATGCCGCTCAAAATATAATTTATCTCTATTTCAAAATCGAGCTCTGGCACCTCTACAAATCCTTGCTTCCCCCTGCGAAGGGCCTATCTATTTATTTTCATGTTGAGTCATCACCCTCTTATTAAAAGCACTAGCTGGAGAGCACAGCTGTCATTTGCATTCATTACTATTAATTTATATTGGGTATGACTATAATTGGATCTCTTTTACCATGTGAGGGAGTCCTGGATTAGGGGGTGTCCGGATGGCCGGACTATAGCCTTTGGCCGGACTCCTGTACTATGAAGATACAAGATTGAAGACTTCGTCCCGTGTCCGGATGGAACTTTCCTTGGCGTGGAAGGCAAGCTTGGCGATACGGATGTAGATCTCCTCCCATTTTTAACTGACTCTTTGTAACCCTAACCCTCTCCGATGTCTATATAAACCGGAGGGTTTTAGTCCGTAGTCGAACAACAATCATACCATAGGCTAGCTTCTAGGGTTTAGCCTCTCTGATCTCGTGGTAGATCTACTCTGGTACTACCCATATCATCAATATTAATCAAGCAGGAGTAGGGTTTTACCTCCATCGAGAGGGCCCGAACCTGGGTAAAAACATCGCGTCCCTTGTCTCCTGTTACCATCCGCCTAGACGCATAGTTTGGGACCCCCTACCCGAGATCCGCCGGTTTTGACACCGACATTGGTGCTTTCATTGAGAGTTCCTCTGTGTCGTCATCTTTAGGTCCGATGGCTCCTCCGATCATCAACAACGATGCGGTCCAGGGTGAGACTTTTCTCCCCGGACAGATCTTCGTATTCGGCGAATTTGCACTGCGGGCCAATTCGCTTGGCCATTTGGAGTAGATTGAAAGCTACGCCCCTGGCCATAAGGTCAGATTTGGAAGTTTGAACTACACGGCTGACGTCCGCGGAGACTTGATCTTCGACGGATTCAAGCCACAGCCAAGCGCGCCGCACTGTCATGATGGGCATGATCTAGCTCGTCAGCGAGCGATTGCCTCGAGGCCGCACCAGTGTCCGCTCCGACCCTCAGCTCGAAGCCGACTGCGCCAATCGAGGACGGGTGGCTGGACACCGCCTCGGGGGCTGCAATCTCTACGGCGATCGAGCCGGACACCAGCCTTGTCCTATGCGAAGCTTGTGACTCCGAACCTTCCGCGCCCCTGCCAATCGAATCCGATTGGGCGCCAATCATAGAGTTCACCGCCGCAGACATCTTTCAGCACTCGCCCTTCGGTGACATCCTGAATTCACTAAAGTCTCTCTCTTTATCAGGAGAGCCCTGGCCGGACTATGGTCAGCAAGGTTGGGATGCGGACGACAAAGAAATTCAAAGCCCACCCACCACCCATTTCGTAGCCACTGTCGATGATTTAACCGACATGCTCGACTTCGACTCCGATGACATCGACGGTATGGACACCGATGCAGGAGACGACCAAGAACCAGCGCCTACAGGGCACTGGAAGGCCACCTCGTCGTATGACATATACATGGTGGACACCCCAAAAGAAGGGAACGATGATGGAACAACGGAGGATGACCCCTCCAAGAAGCAGCCTAAGCGCCGGCGTCAGCGGCGCCGCTCTAAATCCCGCCAAAGCAAAAACGGTGATTCCGGCACGGAGATAATAACACCGGACAGTGCGAAGACAACCCCTCCAGAGGATTCAGCACAGGGAGGATGGAGAAACCAGCCCTCATGAGAGAGCGAGAGACAGAGAGGTAGAGGGCGATAATTACATGCCTCCCTCCGAAGACGAGGCAAGCCTCGATTTACTTAATTTGTCGTGCCTGAGGATCCCGTCGAACAAGAGCGTTTCAAACGCAGGCTTATGGCCACGGCGAGCAGCCTCAAGAAAAAACAGCAAAAGCTTAGAGCTGACCAAGACTTGCTAGCCGACAGATGGACTGAAGTCCTTGCGGCCGAAGAGTACGAACTCGAACGCCCCTCCAAGAGCTACCCAAAGCGCAGGCTGCTACCCCGATTAGAGGAGGAAGCACCCAGACCTACATCACCAGCGCATGATGCGGCCGACCGGCCACCTCGTGGCCGCGACAGAGAGGCCTCTCGGCCCTCCATTCAAGCCGCACAGCGCCGCTAAAAAATACCAAGGCACGGGAAATGCGCCCGGACACTGCGAGATATATTGTAGGACAAGGCAAGGCAAACAAGATCGATCTATGTATCGCGTGGGCGCCCCACGACACGTGACGATAACCGTCATGCCGGATATGGTAAATCCGGCCGGTCCGAACAAAGTAGACAAAGCTCGTTTGAGCTACGTCGTGATATAGCCCAGTACAGAGGCACCGCACACCCACTATGCTTCACAGATGAAGGTAATGGATCATCAAATCCCCGAGGGTTTCAAGCCCGTAAACATCGAATCATACGATGGCACAACAGATCATGCGGTATGGATCGAGGATTATCTCCTTCATATCCACATGGCCTGCGGTGATGATCTACACGCCATCAAATACCTCCCACTCAAGCTTAAAGGACCAGCTCAGCATTGGCTTAACAGCTTGCCAGCAGAATCAATTAGTTGTTGGGAGGACCTGGAAGCCGCATTCCTCGACAATTTCCAGGGCACCTATCTGCGACCACCAGACGCCGATGACCTAAGCCACATAATTCAGCAGCCAGAGGAATCGGCCAGACAATTCTGGACGCAGTTCCTAACCAAGAAAAATCAAATAGTTGACTGTCCGGACGCAGAGGCCCTCGCAGCCTTCAAGCATAACATCCGTGACGAGTGGCTTGCCCGCCACCTAGGACAGGAAAAACCGAAATCCATGGCAGCTCTCACAACACTCATGACCCGCTTTTGCGCGGGAGAAGATAGTTGGCTGGCTCGTAGTAATAATATGACCAAGAGCCCTGGTAATTCGGATACCAAGGAAAGCAATGGCAGGTCGCGTCGCAACAAGCAAAAGCGCCGCATTAACAGCGACAATGCTGAGGATACGACAGTTAATGCTGGATTCAGAGGCTCTAAACCCGGTCAGCAGAAAAAGCCATTTCAAAGAAACACTCCGGGCCCGTCCAGTTTGGACCGAATACTCGATCGCTCGTGCCAGATACACGGCAGCCCCAAAAACAAGACAATCACACCAACAGGGACTGTTGGGTGTTCAAGCAGGCAGGCAAGTTAAGTGCCAAAAACAGAGACAAGGGGCTGCATAGCGATGACGAGGAGGAGCCCCGGCCGCCGAACAATAGGGGACAGAAGGGCTTCCCCCCACAAGTGCAGACGGTGAACATGATATACGCAACCCACATCCCCAAAAGGGAGCGGAAGCGTGCACTTAGGGACGTATATGCGTTGGAGCCAGTCGCCCCAAAGTTCAACCCATGGTCCTCCTGCCCGATCACTTTTGATCGAAGGGACCACCACACTAGTATACGCCATGGCGGATTTGCAGCATTGGTTCTAGACCCAATCATTGACGGATTTCACCTCACTAGAGTCCTTATGGACGGCGGCAGCAGCCTGAACCTGCTTTATCGGGATACGGTCACGAAAAATGGGCATAGATCCTCAAGGATTAAACCCACAAAGACAACCTTTAAAGGCATCATACCAGGTGTAGAGGCCAACTGCATGTGCTCGGTTACACTTGAGGTGGTCTTGGATCCCGGATAACTTCCGAAGCGAGGAGTTAATCTTCGACATAGTCCCATTCCGCAGTGGCTATCACGCACTGCTTGGACGAACCGCATTTGCAAAGTTCAATGCGGTGCCGCACTACGCATACCTCAAGCTCAAGATGCCAGGCCCTCGAGGAATCATTACGGTCAAAGGATACACTGAACGCTCTCTCCGAACGGAGGAGCATACGGCGGCCCTCGCGGCGGATGTACAAAGCAGCCTCTCAAGGCAATTCTCCAGTCCAGCTATTAAACGTCCGGACACCGTCAAGTGCGCCCGGAGTAACCTACAAAAAGACCGCCTGGCACGTCCCGAGCACCACTACTAGGGAAAAGCCTAGCAGCAGCGCGGATTTTAGGCCTATCAAGATGGCGGCAGGAGAGCGCCATCGATAAGGCGCTCTGACTAAAGCTTAGCAGCAGCTGGCGCTGGACCACGCCGCTGAAATGATCTAGTAGTGGCGCTTCTCCGAGCAGCGCTGGTAATTAGTAGTAGCGCTCCTCCTTGCCCGCGCTACTACTATTATTTAGTATTTTATTTCTTTTTTATTTCATGTTGTATTTCATACACCTTTACACAATTTTTCATACAACAGGAATTTAGAGACTATTTTTACATCATAATGAGTAGGTGAAACAACCGTGGACTAGTTTCAAGTGGGTGGACATCCACTTGAAACTAATCCATGATTCTTTCACCCAATGATATAATAAATATCATATCATATCATTAACAACTTATCATCATAATACATCATTGTCATATAACACCTCCTCAAGATCATCGTTTTCATCAATTAGACATCACATAACAAATTGGTCACTAGTCATAATCACAAGTACTCCTCATCATCAACTCTAACACATTGTATCACATAATAAACATATTGTACCTCATAGGACCTACTACATTCTCTTAGCACCTACTATAATCTCACTAGTAGAAAAAGGGGCTATCGTTGAGGCCTGTTTTGCCCATTAGTCCCGGTTCAATCCAGAACCGGGACTAATGCAAGCATTTATCCCGGTTCGTTAGCCCAGGGGGCCGGCCGGGCCCCGTGGGCCATTGGTCCCGGTTCGTCCGGACCTTTTGGTCCCGGTTGGTGGGACGAACCGGGACCAATGGTCTCAACTCCTGGCCCACCACTATTGGTCGGTTGGTGGCATGAACCGGGACCAAAGGCTTCCCTTTAGTCGGCTCATGCCACCAACCGGGCTAATGGTGCTGCCTATATATAGCCCCTTGCGCAAGAGCAGAGCACACCGCCTGCTTTTTTTCTGCCGAGGGAGGGGGCTTGGTGGTGCTCTAGCTCACCTCCTATGCACACAAGGTGTTCGATGGAATGCCCGAGCCACACTACTTAAGCTTTCTCCTCTCCAAGCTCGACCTCTAACCTCCATTTTCCTCAATATTTGTCTAGGTTTAGCGGTCCGTCACGCCCGTCCCGTCTTCACCGCCGTCGATCACCATGGCGATCTCATCGTCGGACCACCGTGGTGAGCCTCTTGTTCTTATCTTCTTTACGAAAGGAAAAATATTCTTACTTGTATTATTTTCTTACTTTTATTATTGCATCTTATATAGTGCGATGGTTTTGGTATCCGCCCCCGACGGCCCTCGTCCTGTCTATGATTCGGATGTGGTATATATTATCTATTCATAACTATTGGTTCATTTATTGTATATGAAAATTATGCCGAAAAACGTGACATAGATTTTATTTATCTATGAGGTTGTTGAACCGGAAATTCCAACCGACCCTATTGTCGAGAGGTTAAATTTAGTTGAAGAAGAAAACAATTTCTTGAAGGAAAAAATAAAAAACTTGAGGAGGAGAAGATGATATTGGAGTTGCATGTTGCGGATGTCGTCGATGATCACAAGATCAAGATGGATGCAATGCGCTTGAAGATGAGAAAGATTAGAAAATATGCCATTCATACCGAGGCTTGGTATCATTATGCCGTTGGATCAGTTGTTACCTTGGTTGCGATTATGATCATATTTGTTTTCACATTGAAATGTTTTACATAGTTTCAATGTATGGTTTAATTAATTTAGATGCTCTGCAGAGCTTTATGTTGTTAGATGAGAACTATGTATGTACTTTGGTTTTTATGTGATGATGAACTTCTATTAATTTGGTCATTTAATTATCTATTCATGATGTTCTGTAATGATTTTTGACAAACTTAATTATATATAATGCACGCAGATGAACCGGCAATGGATGTACGGTGATGCAGACACACCTCCGAAAGTACATTAAGGGCGTGCATGCTTTTCTCAAGTGGCTGAGGCAAACAAGCAGAATGGTTTTATGTGTTGTCCATGCCCTATATGTGGGAATGCTAAGTCTTACTCGACCGGAAAATCCTTCACACCCACCTTCTTTACAAGGGTTTCATGCCACACTATAATGTTTGGACGAGGCACGGAGAAATAGGGGTTATGATGGAAGACGGCAAGGAAGAAGAGTACGATGACAACTATGTGCCCCTGAATACGGTGATGCTCTTGAACATCAAGTTGCACTGCAGACGATGTGCACGATGGTGCTGCAACGGGCGAAGCTGCTGAAGATCAAGATGAACCAGACGATGTGCCCCATGATAATGATCTCCGCCGGGTCATTGTCGATGCAAGGACACAATGCGAAAGTCAAAAGGAGAAGCTGAAGGTCGATCGCATGTTAGAGGATCACAAAAAAGGTTGTACCCCAATTGCGAAGATGGCAACACAAAGCTCGATTGCGTACTTTCGAATTGCTGCGGTGGAAGGCAGAGAATCTTGTGCGATAAAGGATTTGAGAAGCTACTGAAAATAATGAAGAAGAAGCTTCCAAAGGATAACGAATTGCCCGACAGTACATACGCAGCAAAGAAGGTGGTATGCCCTCTAGGATTGGAGGTGGAGAAGATACATGCATGCCCTAATGACTGCATCCTCTACCGTGGTGCCTACAAGGATCTGAACGCATGCCCGGTATGCGGTGCATTGCGGTATAAGATCGACGAGATGACCACGTGATGTTGACGGCGAGCCTCCAGGAAGAGGGTTCTGCGAAGGTGATGTGGTATGCTCCTATAATACCACGGTTGAAACGTCTGTTCAGAAGCGGAGAGCATGCCAAGTTGATGCGATGGCACAGTGAGGACCGTAAGAAAGGCGGGAAGTTGAGAGCACCCACGACGGGTCGCAGTGGAGAAAAATCGAGAGAAATCTTTGGGATGAGTTTGCAAAGGACCCAAGGTGACCCGTATGTCGATGAACACAAGAACGATCTGCGCCCAAACACCGGAGGCGGTCTGACGACTGGATTACATGTGAACACATCGGGACTTTAAGCAGTTGGTTGGAAACACGTCTCGTGAGGTGACAGCACTGTTTGTGATGAGTTGTACTTGTTGTCCAGGACCATCTTCGACTGTAATGATTTGGAAAGGATCTGAGATAAATGGGAATACATTTTACACGATTGACCAAGATGAAAAGAGCACCAACCAAAACAGCGGTGTCCGCTTTGATGCAGCAACCGACAAGGAAATGACACATATTATGGTTACATAGTAGACATATGGGAACTTGACTACGGAGTAGATTTTAAGGTCCCTTTGTTTAAGTGCAAGTGGGTCAATCTGTCAGAGGCGAAGTGCAGGTAGACCCACGATGCGGAATGACAACAAGTGGATCTGAAAAATCTTGGGTACACCGACGAACCGTTCGTCCTAGCCAATGATGTGGCACAGGTTATCTATGTGAAGGACATGTCTACCGGACCGAGGAAAAGAAAAGATAAGGAAGCGAATACATCATACAATGAGCCAAAGCGCCACATAGTTCTTCAGAAAAGGGACATCCACAGGAGTGGAGGGCAAGGCAGGACATATACGAAGAGTATGAAAAGTTTCATGAAATTCCCCCCTTCAAAGTCAAGGCTGACCCAAGCATCCTGATAAATGATGAAGATTATCCATGGTTACGGCGCAATGGCACAAACAGAAAGTTTATATTTTTTCTAAAACTAAAAGAACTAACAGAAAGTTTATAATTTTGCTGACCTAAAAGCAAAAAGAATTAAAAAATAAAGCAAAAAACCAAAAGAAAATAAATAATGCAGAAAACAAAACAAAAAAACTTTAAAAAAAAATAAAAATAGCAACAATAAGTATTTTGTTGTAAGTAGAAACAAAATAAAATAAATAAAGCAACAAAGAAAACAAAAAAAGTGTTTTCAAATTTGAAAACTAATGGCACTAACAGAAAGTTTATAATTTTCTAAAACTAAAAGCAAAAAGAAATAAAATATAAAGCAAAAAAACTACCACCTACTAGGCCCCCACGGCCTGAATACGACTAGAAACCCTACATG
The DNA here is from genome assembly GCA_021605145.1 of Aegilops bicornis. Taxonomy (NCBI): domain Eukaryota; kingdom Viridiplantae; phylum Streptophyta; class Magnoliopsida; order Poales; family Poaceae; genus Aegilops; species Aegilops bicornis. The sequence continues at coordinate 818,216,072 of CM038675.1, forward strand.
GGCCAGGATTCAGGCCCGCAGAGGCCCAATAGGCCCACAGGCAGTAGCATGATTAGGCCCAAAGCCTGCATTTGAGAGGAGCTCGAAGGGGACGCACACCAGCTTATAAACCAGTACCGCGCCCTTCAACTAGTGAGGTGGGACTAAACATTTGGCCTTGGGCAGCAGGCCTTTGGTCCCGGTTGGTGGCACCAACCGAGACTAAAAGGAGTTTAGTTGGTTTGTGGCACGACCGGGACTAATGCCCCTTTAGTCGGTTGGTGCCACCAACCGGGACCAAAGGTCGCCGCTTCCCGCCCTTTGGGCTGCTGAAATTTGGCCTTTGGTCGGTTGGTGGCACCAACCGAGACTAAAGGTGGGTTTAGTCCCGGGTCGTGCCACGAACCGGGACCAATGCTCTTTCTATATAAGCAAGACTTGTGAAATTTTCACATCTCCCTCGCCTCCCTAGCCAGTTGCCCCCGCCGCCAGGCTGCCCAAATCGCGCGCTCCTCGTCGCCGTCGCCGCCGCCGGCCGCCATCCCCGTCTCCCCGTGCCCCTGCGCGCCCGAGCCCATGCCCGCCGCCGCCCGCCCCTGCCCGTCCCCGAAAGACGCACGGCGCCCCTCGCCCCACGCCGCCGCCGCCCGTTCTGCCCGTCCCGAAAGCACGCACGGCGCGCCCTTCACGCCGCCGCCGCCCGTGCCCCTGCCCGTCCACGAGCACGCGGCGCGCCCTGCGCCCACGCCGGCCGCCGCCCGTGCCCCTGCGCCCGGCCGCCCCCACCTCGTCGTGCCGCGCTCCGCCCCCACTGCCGCCTGCCTCGACGCCCCTCCTCCCCGTTCGGTCCGGCTCCGCGACCCCCTTTCCTCCCTGTCCCCTCGTCCTCTTCATAAAAAAAATTCATATAATTTTTTAGGCAGATTTATGTTCATGTATATATGTTCATTATCTGAACATAATATGGATGATGTATGCATGCTTTTTATATGTTCATTATATATGTTCATTATATGGATGGATGGATGGATGGATAATTTTTAGGCAGATTTTTAGATTTTTTAGGCAGATTTTTAGAATTTTTGTGTATGTATGTTATGTTTATATGTATGTATGTATGTTCATATGTATGTATGTTTATATGCAAAGCATATGCAAAGAAAATGTATGAATGGTCATATGCAAAGAAAAATGTATGTATGGTCATATGCAAAGAAAATGTATGTATGTATGTTCATATGAAAGAAAATGTATGTATGTATGTTCATATGCATATGCAAAGAAAATGTATGTTCATATATATGATGATATGTTCATATAAAAAGGAAAATAAGAAGAGGAAGAAAGGAGAAGAAGAGGAGAGGAAGAAGAGGAGAAATAAATAAGAAGAGGAAAAAAGAAGAAAAAGAAGAGGAGAAGAAGAAAGGAATAGAAGAGAAGAAAAAAAATAGAAAAAATTCTATTTTTTCTTCTTCTCTTCTATTCCTTTCTTCTTCTCTTCTATTCCTTTCTTCTTCTCCTCTTCTCTTCTATTCCTTTCTTCTATTTTCTTCTTTTTTTTCTTCTTCTTAGACTCGAGACGAAAAGATCCCAAGGAGTATGCGGAAATGACAGAAATGCTCGAGAAGTAAGTTAAATCGATCATTATCCACCATATCAGCAACTTTGTTCATTTCTGATATCAAGTAATTGTTTTCTTTGTATGGCAGGGCTTGGGGAAAATTCACCAAAAAAGCTTCGGGACTACCGAAGAAGCTGCAATTTAGACACCAAAGTAAGTACTATATAGTAGCATATTCCACGCGCATCTCCTAGTGATTCAAGCGCTAGTTTCATCAATACCATTTAGCATGTGCTTGCTATATATAATTATCAGTTTGATTGACCTCTGTTTCTTGTAAAGTGGTTGTGGCAGGAACAAGGGAATGATTTCTGTGGATACTACGTTATGCAGTCCATCCGCCACGACCTGTGAGAGGGGCTACTCCGACAAACAATTTGAAGTGCGTAAATAAAAATATTCACAATTTTATTTTATTACCATCATTTGTGTTGAGTTTCATTCATTCATATATATATATATATATATATATATATATATATATATATATGTATATGTATTGACCCCTTTCTTAAAATTAGATGTTTCGCAGCGGGATGAACTCCTAGCACCAGATCGCATGCGAGCAATTCAAGAGGAATTGGCGGCATTCTTTCTTGACTATGTGATCGCTGAAGACGGGAATACCATGTGGACCACGCGTCCGTATTTTAAAAGATAATTATTGTATATATGTAGCCGGTAGCGTCGGATAGATATACGAGAACTTGTTGTTCGACCAATCTCTCGGAGAAGGAGAGGTGGTCGATATCACTTCTCTCTGTATGCATATATATGTTCGTGACGATCTTCTGTTTGCTTAATTACTAGCTAGCTAGCATGTCTAGTTAGTCCTCTCTATACGTATGTATAGTACGTAGCGTCGACCAAGCACGGACAAAAGAAAGGACACTTTTCTCTATTAATTAGCTAGCTATAGCACAATATATGAAACACCTAAATTAACCCCCAAACCCCCTCTTTTGAAAAAAACAAAAACCAGACCCAAAGAAATGCTCGACGTGGATGCCTATTGGTCCCGGTTGGTGCCACCAACCGGGACCAAAGGCCCTCCTACTGGGCTCAGCGGACAGGCCACGTGGAGGTTTGATCTGTCCCGGTTCTGGATAGAACCGGGACTAAAGGGTGAGGGTATTAGTACCGACCCTTTAGTCCCGGTTCACGAACCGGGACTAAAGGCCCTTATGAACCGGGACTATAGGCCCTTTTTCTACTAGTGTCTCTAAGGTAAAATAGAAAAAACAAGATAGCCCCTGACTCTCCATTATGGAGAATGGAGATTATCCTGTCTCCAATTCTTGCCTTTCGCTTAATGTTACTTCCAAGAACCTCCTTGCGAATGTCCAAACATTTTCCATTCTTTGATTAGCATGTGTTCACTGATTTTAGAAATCCGATATGCACGGTGAGATCCGTAGGATGACCTGGCTGTATGTTCGTAACTTCAAGGCGACCATTGTAATACATCAGATGAGGCACACAATCCATCGGGATTTTCTGTTGAAAAACATAGTAATAACTTCGTAGTTAGCAATGATGTACTAGTTTTGGAAGTATGCAAAAGATGCACAGATGTCGTAATAGTAAAAAAAATCTTACCAGGGTATCTCCATAGAAGTTATCGTGGTGCAACACGTGCACTAGTGGCACGTATTCACCATAATTTGGAGGAGTTCGATAATAGGTATTGTAATTCTCAAAGAAAGTACAATAAGCAATCAGATGACTTTTCTCCTTATAAGTTAATTCGGAGCCATCAGTGTAGTGGGTTTTGTCCACCATCTTCTGCACATTCTTTGAAGATTCAAAATAAGCTGTCAATGGAAATAAGTTGTCAACTATTTTGAAATAAACAATATAAATTAGTTAATAACTATGTTTGAGAAACTCACATTGCGGTAGAATCGGAAGCGTATCAACAAGGACCCAAATGTCCATATTATCTTGCTCGATGTCAGGATCACCAAGATCCATGGTGACAATCATACCCTCATAAAAACCATACATTTTGCAAAGTGCTTCCCAATTTTGGCAACCAAAATGGGTTACGCTCTGAGCATTGTACAGATTTACTTCAAAATCCATATCATGATGGGTCCTTAGGTGTATTTTCTTTGTTTCAAAATTTTCTTGGTCTTCAAAACCCATCCTCTCCAAGACATAGCGTCTTGCATGGCATGGGATAAGCTAGTCGAATTGTAAAAGATGAAAATTAGACGTTGAAATAGTTGAAGTCATGCTTAATTACGAAAAAAAACTCTTGTCGTTGTTGCGTACGTATCGTTTCAACATCGAAGGTCTCCTCGAGCTTAATGCTGAAGCGCCGATCTTCGTCCAGCTCAACGAACCTGTTGCACATACCTCGATCGTCGTGGCACCAGCTGCACTCCCCCGGGAGACTGTCGTCGTCCGAGTACGACATTTCCTACGTTCATAATTCAAAGATTAAACTTGTAGAATTAAATATATGTACTAAAAACCTAAATTAGATCATTATTTTTTGAGAAAATCCAGGCCTCTCGATATTTCCTACATATTCTAGCACAAGTCATGCCAGAATTCACGGAAAAATCCGGCATGACCTTTTCTAAAAAAGGACATATCGAGCACCTGAAATTTGCCGGAACGGAAATTAATCAACACTCCGGCAAAACATAGGCCACTCGGAGGTGTAAAATGAACATGAACGGCCACTTGGGCAACCACATATCCTATTTGAGCAACAAAAGATATACATGGATATTTGGCTGGTCTCATCTCGATGTCGGAGGGGGTCGGTGACGGGGACGACGGCGGGGATGATGGAGGGGCTCCTTGATTTCTGCAAAAACAAAAACCGTATAAGTTATCACTAATACATCCCGAATAATTGCTTAAACTAAAAAATAACAACAAATATGACATGTTCAACTAGTTTTATTAATCCAACTAGTTCTTACTAAATATAAACTTACTATAAATAGAATATGTGGTTCAACTAGTTATATTAATTATCTTACTAAAAACTAGTTCTTTCAAAAATAAAGTAGTTAAACTAGTTATATTAATTATCTTACTAAAAATACATTAGTTCTATTAATTCAACTAGTTCAACTAGTTTATTAATTTACTTACTAAACTAGTTCAACTACAACTAAAGTAGTTCAACTACAACTACTATTAATCATACTGCCCTAGTTAACTAATACCATCACTACTCGTAATATGAAAAAAACATTTGAAAATATCTTATATATAATCCTAACACTAAATAAACTAGTTTTATTAACTACTTACTAAATAAACTAGTGCTATTAAGCACTTACTATAAATAAACTAGTTCTATTAAGCACTTACCAAATAAACTAGTTCTATTAAGTACCTAATATGAATAAACTAGTTATATTAATCACTTACTAAATAAATGTTTTTCTATTAAACACTTGCTAAAAATTCTACTACCCTAGTTCTACCCTAAATTTTCTTACTTCTATTTTATTCAAAACACCTACGATTTGCAAGAACAGAGACAAGGGAGGGAGGGAGGAGAGAGGAGGGGGAGCGGGCGGACGGAGGAGGAGGGGGAGGCGGTGAGAGGAGGGCTGCCCGGCGAAGGAGGGAGGAGGGGCGGTCAGCAGCGGAGGGAGGAGGGCACGGTGGGAGGAGGAGGAGGAGGCGCGATGGGAGGAGGAGGCACGGAAGGAGGGAGTACCTCGGTGGCGGATGGAGGACGGCGGCGGCGGCGGACGATGGTGAGGTCGAGAACGGCGCGGTGAGGTCGAGAGCGGAGGGGATGGGGGAGGCGGCGGCGATGGTGAGGTCGAGAGCGGCGGCGGGCGGCAGCGGTGAGGTTGAGGGCGGCCTCGGGCGGGCGGTGAGGGCAGGCTCGGGCTCGGGCGGCGGCGATAGAGGAGTAGGGGAACAGGGGGAGGAGGACTTAGTGAAATTTTGAGCGGGGTTAAGTCGAACTAGCAGTAGCGCACTTTAGGAACCGCGCTATAGCTAAATTAGCTACAACGCATTTTACGGATAAACGCCATCGCTAAGTCTAAGCACGCATCAAAAAATACATTGGCCATCAATGATCTTTTTGTGTACAATCTGAATTGTCAATATGAGTCCACTCCGGTAGAAACTGGAGAGGACTCATATTACGCCACAAATTCTACACATAGAGTTCAGTGAAGACCAACTGGTTGTGATAGTTTTAGAAGTAACATATTTAAGGTGGTAAACACCCTGTTCGCAGAGCGAGGTGGGACTAAACTTGTGGGCTGATCGTAGCAGTAGCGAGTTTCTTATAAGCCCTGCTGCTGCTAACTTCTATAGCAGTAGCGTGGTTCAGTATAGGGCGCTACTGCTATAACTAGCTGGGTTACGAGGTCATGGCAATTAGAGCAGTAGTGCGGTTTGGCGTGGAAGCGCTACTGCTATTTTCCTTTCAGCAGCGCGTTTTGCTATCACGCGTTGTTGCTAAATAGCAGTAGCGTTGTATTTTGAGGAGCGCTGCTGGTAAGATTCTGTGTATAGGCTTTTCCCTAGTAGTGCACGTGTAGCAATGCGGCCCCAACCCCAGCCCTCGCGAAATTGCGAAACCAGTACTACGCGGACATAACTACGCCCTGGAAATACCATGGGCATAAGGGGAGGGGCACGACCACGGCATGCCCAAAATGCGGCTCAACCGCACTAGGGGCTCCCGATTTTGTCATTCTTTTTCTTACTTTCAGGACTCCATTCTACGGAAGGCCTGTCCGGCAGTACAATCGCCGGATACACGATGCAGCAGCCAGGGAGGCAGAAAGCTACGTCGAGTGTACATGTGGTCTCTATAACGAGCAGTATACTTGTTTCACATACCATCCCGCAGCTCGCCCCTGGAGGGGGACATGTCAAATAGTCCCATCTCTTGCTTATCGCACTGTTTGTATCGTCCTGCTTTTACTGCAGCCTTTTCAAATAAACAATACATAGCTCTTGTCTATTATTGCATTCCCTTTTTTATCTATATATGTTCATTAATGACATGTTGCACCCGTACACTTTGGTACGGCCAAATACACCAGGGGCTTAAGTACCCAAACATACGGTGTGATAAGTCCGAACACTTTCACAAGTGTGGCACCCCGAACTTATAGCATTATATGCATCGGCTCCGAATCATGTCTTGGTTCAATAGTTGGGTTTGCCCGGCTCCCATGCTTTGGTACCTTACGTTTCGTTATATCGGCTAAGGTAGCGCTGGGAAAACCATTGCGATTGTGCCCTAGTTAAGCTGGGCTAAGCACCTCAGTGGAGAAAGCTAAAGCTGACCGTCATGATAGGGCGAGAGTTGGTCGCTGTTCGAGAGGTTTTCGATTCCCTAAAGACTTATGCCGCTTAGAGCGAGGAGTCGGCTTTGTCCGGCCTAGGCGTGGATAGCGCCCCGAACTCTGTCTTCCGAATACTAGGGGCTTCGCCGAAATTTAAAATTATAGAATTCTATGGCTAAGTGAGAGTGTTCAAGCATTATAGTCCGATTGCCTTGTTACGTTGTGTTGAGCGCCTCCTCGAAGGACCCAAGAATGGGAAAAAGAGCGCTCAAGTTTTCCCGAACACCCCAAACCTTTGGTGGCATGGGGGCAGAAGCCGACGACTCGCCATCTCTCAATTTTAATAAACGGCCGCACAGAAGGTAATATTTTAAATTCAAAAGCGTTGCTTAGCGCATATGAACAAGTTTTCAGCGTACAGGATCACAAATGCGAGTTTACTCAAAAATTACATCTTTGGAGCACTCATCCGCTATAAGACGGGCACCCTTCAGAACGCCCTCATAATACATCTCGGGCTTGCGATGCTCCTTCCCCGGCGGTGGTCCGTCCTTCACAAGCTTCTCAGCATCCATCTTGCCCCAGTGCACTTTAGCACGGGCAAGGGCCCTACGGCACCTTCGACGCCTCTGGAGCGCTTTGATGACTTCAAGCCATGGGCGAGAATCCACCAGCCGCCTTGCCAGCCCGAAGTAGCTCCCAGGCATGGCTTCCCCAGGCCACAACCGGACTACGAGACCCTTCATGGCCTGTTCGGCCACCTTATGAAGCTCGACCAGCTGCTTCAGCTGGTCGCTCAAGGGCACCGGGTGTCCGGCCTCAGCATACTGAGACCAGAACACCTTCTCCGTCGAGCTCCCCTCTTCGGCTCGGTAGAATGCGGCAGCGTCGGACACACTCCGGGGAAGATCTACGAATGCTCCTAGAGAGCTCCGGACTCGGGTAAATAACAAGTAATTCACTTTCACGTGCTTGCTTTGCATAAAGAATGCCTTACCCGCCGCTATCTTCTTCACCGCCTCAATTTCCTGAAGGGCTTTTTGGGCTTCGGCCTTCGCAGATTTGGCGCTCTCAAGCGCCGAGGCGAGCTCGGACTCTCGAGTCTTTGAGTCAAGCTCCAAACTCTCGTGTTTTTCCACGAGAGCCTGAAGCTCTTGCTGTACCTCCGCCACCCGCGCCTCCTGCTTTCTCGCTCTATGCGCTCCATGGCCGCATTGCCTTCGGCCTGGGACAGCGCTTCCTTCAGGGTCGCCACCTCGGTTGTGGCCCCTGTAATACTCACGTTGGTCCTGCCATTTTTGCAACCACATCTTTTTTATATACTTAAATAAGGTATTACTTACCTTCCTTGTCCTCGAGCTGCTTCTTGGCAAGGCCGAGCTTGTTCTCGGACCGCTCGAGGCTCTGCTTCAATGCATCGACCTCCGCAGTCAGTGCGGTAGAGGTCAGCAGCGCAGCCTGCGTTCCCATATTGACATACTTACGTTAGTCTCCTGGGTATATCTTTTTTGATCCTCAGTTCGACTTTTCTTTTCGAACACCAAACTGAGCATCAGGGGCTACTGTCTATGCAGTAATATTTTTACATATCTAAATTACATACCTCAAAGCCTGTTAGAAGGCTGGCACATGCTTCAGTCAGCCCGCTCTTGGTGGACCGAACCTTCTGGATCACCACACTCATAATAGTGCGGTTCTCCTCAACGATGGAGGCGCCGTTAAGCACCTCCAGCAGATTATCCGGTGCCTCCGGTTGGACGGAGGTCACTGGCGTCGTAGGCTTGCCCCTCCTACTAGGGGGCGCCCGCTGGACTCGGGAACCACTGAAGGTTCCGGGGAGGTGTCCGGCCTAGGGCCGGACGTGGAGCCCGTGGGGGGTTTGTCCCCATTGCGCCTGGAGTCCGGGAGGTCGCCTTGCGGCGCCTCCAGGACCACCTCCTCCTGGCTTGGCACCTTTTGGGACGCCACCTCGGAATCATCCGCAGCGCGAGGAGAGGAGGCTGCCGGAAGTGAAGTGATATTCACATCCGACGAACCCAGGGAGCCGCTCGACGAAGCATCGAGCCCAGCCTTGGGCGGACTGCATGATTATATTCGGCGTCAGAAGATACTGTGCAACAAAGGAACGCCATGAGTTATTCTGGTGTCCGAATACTTACATTTTGCCAGGGGCTTGGCCCTGGATGGCCACTCCTCTTCGCCGTCGTCGGCGTTGGTGGAGTAGTCCGGAGGAAGGGTTCTTCCCTTTTTGGACCCTCCGGCCCCCCCAGTTGGGGCGGCCTTCCTTTTCGTTCCTCCCCCCGCTGGAGGGGGAGAGGCCTCTTCTTCCTCCTCCTCGTTTTCGCGGGAGGAATCTTCCTCGGAGTCATCGGACGATGAGTCCGACACCACCGGGCGCCGGGAACTCCTTCGAGTTACCGTGGTCTTCTTCTTGGCCTTCTTCTCCGGCACCACGTAAGGTGCCGGAACCAGCAGCCCCGTCAAGCGGGCGTCCGCTGGATCTTCGGGCAAGGGAGCCGAACAGTCGATCTGTCCGGTCTTCTTCTGCCATTCCTGTCAAAGGAACGGGAGCTTAGATCCCGCATAGAAATAAACTATGGAAAACAAGTAACCCGTAAAGGGTAAAATAGCTTACCGCGTTGGCTTGATATTGCGCGCTGAATTCACGATCCTTGGTAGCGGATGCGGGGGCCTCGGCGCCCTTGAACAGCACCTTCCAGGCGTCTTCGTACGTAGTGTCGAAGAGCCTACTCAGGGTTCGGTGCTGTGCCGGATCAAACTCCCACAAACTGAAAGCCCGTTGTTGGCACGGGAGGATCCGGCGGATGAGCATGACCTGGACTACGTTGACGAGTTTGAGCTTCTTGCTCACCAGGTTTTGGACACAGGTTTGGAGTCCGTTCAGCTCCTCCGAATTACCCCACGACAAGCCCGTCTCTTTCCAGGAGGTGAGCCGTGTAGGGAAGCCAGATCGAATTGGGGCCGCTGCCCATTCAGGGGCACGCGGCTGGGTGAGGTTGAACCACCCCGATTGCCACCCCTTTATGGTCTCCACGAAGGAGCCCTCGAGCCATGTAACGTTGGGCATCTTACCCACCATGGCGCCTCCGCACTCCGCTTGGCGGCCGCCCACTACCTTCGGTTTGACATTGAAGGTCTTCAGCCATAAGCCGAAGTGGGGCTGGATGGAGAGGAAGGCCTCGCACACGACGATGAACATCGAAATGTTGAGGATGAAGTTTGGGGCCAGATCATGGAAATCCAGGCCGTAGTAGAACATGTGTCCCCGGACAAATGGGTGAAGTGGGAAACCTAGTCCGCGGAGGAAATGGGTGAGGAATACCACCCTCTCATGGGGTCTGGGGGTGGGGATGAACTGCCCCTTGTCGGGGAGCCAGTGCGCGATGTCATTGGACAAGTATCCGGCTTTCCTCAGCTTCTTGATGTGTCCCTCTGTGACGGAGGAGACCATCCACTTGCCTCCCGCTCCGGAGATGGCTGGAGAAGGTTGAGGTGGGATGTGCGGACTTGGGCGCTGGAGCTCGAGTGCGCGAAAATGGATAAGCGAAGGAGGAAGAAGGCGTAGATGAGAAAGGTGGATCCTTATCCCCTTATATGGGCGGACGAAACTATGTGCCCCCACCAGCCTGGTAAAACTCTCTTATCTCCCAAGCGCCGTAATTAATGGCACGGTTGGGTTACCCACGCCCGTATTGATGAGAATCCCGGAATAATGGGACACGATCTCTGCTTCGACAAGACATGCCAAGGAAACCGCCTCGCTAAGTGCGCTGAGGTGGGACGGTAAAAACGATTCAACTAAAGGCTTGGCCGTGGTGTGATGTCACGCTGCGGAATACGTCAGCAGATTGGATTTGTGTAAATATTATTCTCTTTACGGTGGATGTGGAACTTATTTTGCAGAGCCGGACACTATCCTTGTGTTCAAAATCTTCTATGAAGTATTCGGAGGAGGAACCCGCCTTGCAATGCCGAAGACAATCTGCGCGCCGGACTCGTCGTCATTGAAGCCTGGTTCAAGGACTCTTGAGGAGTCTGGATTAGGGGTGTCCGGATGGCCGGACTATAGCCTTTGGCCGGACTCCTAGACTATGAAGATACAAGATTGAAGACTTCGTTCCGTGTCCGGATGGGACTTTCCTTGGCGTGGAAGGCAAGCTTGGTGATACGGATGTAGATCTCCTCCCATTTGTAACCGACTCTATGTAACCCTAACCCTCTCCGGTGTCTATAAACCGGAGGGTTTTAGTCCGTAGGACGAACAACAATCATACCATAGGCTAGCTTCTAGGGTTTAGCCTCTCTGATCTCGTGATAGATCTACTCTGGTATTACCCATATCATCAATATTAATCAAGCATGAGTAGGGGTTTACCTCCATCGAGAGGGCCCGAATCTGGGTAAAAACATCGTGTCCCTTGTCTCCTGTTACCATCCGCCTAGACGCACAGTTCGGGACCCCCTACCCGAGATCCGCCGGTTTTGACACCGACACCATGAATTACAATGTCTAGTCAGTCCTTGATCTTTGAAGGTGCTCTGCATTTATGTTTTGCGGTCTCAGAAAGGGCTACCGAGATACCATCTTGTTATATCATATTATGATTGTTTTGAGAAAGTGTTGTCATCCGAGATTTATTATTATGACTTGCTAGCTGATTATGTTATTGATATGAGTAAACATGAGACCTGAGAATTATTGCAAATATGGTTAGTTATGATCTTTGCTGAAAACCTGAATGTTGGCTTGACATAGGTACAACAACAAGAGCAAACAGTGTTTGTAAAAGTTTTTCTTTTTCTCTTTCAGTTTGTCAACTGAATTATTTGAGGACAAGCAAGCGTTTAAGCTTGGGGGAGTTGATACGTCTCCGTCGTATCTACTTTTCCAAACAATTTTGCCCTTGTTTTGGACTCTAACTTGTATGATTTGAATGGAACTAACCCGGATGTATTTGTTTTAAGCAGAATTGCCATGATGTTGTTTTATGTGCAGAAAACGAAAGTTTTCGGAATGACCTGAAACTCCATGGAATATCTTAGAATAAATAATAAAAAATCCTCGCCAAAGAAGAAGACCAGGGGGCCACACCCTGTCCACGAGGGTGGGGGCGCCCCCCCTCCTGGGCGCGCCCCCTACCTCGTGGGCCCCCTGGAGACCCTCCGACACCAACTCCAACTCCATATATTGGCTTTCGGGGAGAAAAAAATCAGAGAGAAGAAATCATCACATTTTACGATACGGAGCCGCCGCTAAGCCCTAATTTCTCTCGGGAGGGCTGATCTGGAGTCCGTTCGGGGCTCCGGAGAGGGGGATTCGTCGCCGTCGTCGTCATCAACCATCCTCCATCACCAATTTCATGATGCTCACCGCCGTGCGTGAGTAATTCCATCGTAGGCTTGCTGGACGGTGATGGTTTGGATGAGATTTATCAAGTAATCGAGTTAGTTTTGTTAGGGTTTGATCCCTAGTATCCACTATGTTCTGAGATTGATGTTGCTATGACTTTGCTATGCCTAATGCTTGTCACTAGGGTCCGAGTGCCATGAATTTAGATCTGAACCTATTATGTTTTCATGAATATATGTGTGTTCTTGATCCTATCCTGCAAGTCTATAGTCACCTATTATGTGTTATGATCCGACAACCCCGAAGTGACAATAATCGGGATACTTCTCGGTGATGACCATAGTTTGAGGAGTTCATGTGTTCACTATGTGCTAATGCTTTGTTCCGGTTCTCTATTAAAAGGAGGCCTTAATATCTCTTAGTTTCCAATAGGACCCCGTTGCCACGGGAGGGTAGGACAAAAGATGTCATGCAAGTTCTTTTACATAAGCACGTATGACTATTTACGGAATGCATGACTACATTATATTGATGAATTGGAGCTAGTTCTGTGTCACCCTATGTTTATGACTGTTACATGACGAACCGCATCCGGCATAATTATCTGTCACTGATCCGGTGCCTACGAGCTTTCCATATACTGGTTCTCGCTTATTTACTTTTCAGTTGCTACTGTTACAATCACTACAAAAATACCAAAAACATTACTTTTGCTGTTTTTACGTTTGTTACCGTTACCGCCACTATCATATTACTTTGCTACTAAACACTTTGTTGCAGATATTAAGTTTCCAGGTGTGGTTGAATTGACAACTTAGCTGCTAATACTTGAGAATATTCTTTGGCTCCCCTTGTGTCGAATCAATAAATTTGGGTTGAATACTCTACCCTCGAAAACTATTGCGATCCCCTATACTTGTGGGTTATCAGGAGGCCACATATGAAGAAGGGGAGGAGGAGGATGAGAGCAACGGGGAGGAGGAGTACGACGAAGATTATGGACCTCCACCAACTCAATCATCTCAACCATCTCAGCTGCCGAAGAAGAGGAATCCGAAGAAGAAGGATTTGCTGAGTCCGGACCCTTTCCAGAGACCGGTTCCTCGCCGGCCCAAGAAGAAGACCGAAGAGACTCGTTCCAAGAGGGGAAGGAGCAAGTGATTATGCTCTTCGATACTTGGCTCTTTTAGTTTGGTTGAACTTGTCTAGTGGTTGTGAAACTACGTGGAACTATGTGTTTGGTATTTGTGGATCTATGTGTTTGCTACTATGTGGAACTCCGTTGAAGTTCGTTTGAAATGTTATATGCACCTCAAGTTATCTAATGTTATGTGATGCCCAAGTTTAATTGTTTAAAATCTGTGATATTGCTGTGATATTTGTGAAACTTGTTGTCATATTGCTGTCATATTAAATTCGAAAACAAGCAACCAAATGGACTAGAAACAATAAAAGAGAGGACCCTACCGCGAGGTCTGCTGGCGGTAGGGGTCAGGCAACCTACCGCCATCGCACATACCGCCAGGGCCCTAGCATATTTCGTTACAGAAACTTTACACTGTAAAACACAGGACCCTACCGTCATGGGATCTGGCGGTAGGGTCATACAGCCTACCGCCGGCTCCGATGACGGTAGGGTGAATCTACCGCTAGGTCCACTGCACATTTCGTTACAGAAGGGTTGTACGGCAAAACCCTGCCACACCCTACCGTCAGGGGCTTTGACGGTAGGGTTAGACAGCCTACCGCCACGGCCTGTGGCGGTAGGTACTTATCCAGGGATGCGCAGTTAAACGGCCGCCGTCCCCCTCCGTCGCACTCTACCGCCATGAGTCATGGTGGTAGGCTGTCTAACCCTACCGTCAGAGCCTCTGACGGTAGCAAAAGGGTCAAATCCTGAATTTTTTTGTAACCGGGGTCAGATCCTGAAATTCTTTGTCAAAAGGATCAAAACTCGAAATTTTGCCCGCGGTGGCGGTGGGGGAGCGTGACTTGGCCATCGCCTTTGTGTTGTGGTCGGAGATGCATGCGTCGCCGGCAGGCTGGCGGAGTAGGCTCCACCGCTCTTTTCTTTTCTAGTGGCCGGTGGTGACTTTGTTGAAGGACCTTCACCCCCATGGCGCCACGTTTTCTCTCAAAGCCAAAGCCAGCCTTCCTTTATTTGCCAACCGAGACTAACTTAGGCATTGTAAAAGTAAGTCGTGCCCAAGGTGTTTTCCTCGCGTTAGTCCAAAAAAAGCACTCATTCGATTATAAAATCAGTTGGGTCAGCACGGATCCACTCACTCGACTATAAAATGAAGTAGTATGTGGATCAACTAATTAAGCACGTGATTAAAATGCGTCTAGTCTAACCAAACCACTGGAGAGTAGTATAGTACACTTTGCCGTGGCTGATTCGCAAAGCTATGCGCCTTGCTAGTAACCAGCCACTGGAGAAGTTCTGAAGAATCTTCTTGACTTCTAAAAGATAAAGATATACAAACTATCCGGTGGACAGCAACCAAGACAAAACGGCACAAAGCATGCACATGTCGTGGGCGTATGTATGTACTCCCTCCGTTTCTAAATATAAGTCTTTATAGAGATTTTACTATAAACTACGTACGGATGTATATAGATACATTTTAAGTATCGATTCATTCATTTTGTTCCGTATGTAGTCTATCTAGTAAAATCTCTACAAAAACTTACATTTAAAAATGATGGGAGTATGTATCATTGGGACGGACCCTTCAGGCCATCAAAGTCTCACCGGATTAATGATCGGCCGGAGGCGCGCGCGGAGACCGAAAGGGACGGTCGCGATGCCGTACGCAGCAAGGAGAAGGCCGGAGATGGAGATGTCATCCGAGCCATGCAGGCGTGCGTTCACACGGCCGCCGGTGTTGAACCCCCACATGTCGTTTTCACAGCCGGCGCCATCCCCCGCCTTAATTAGGCGCCGGGGTAATTATTTTATTTTCCCCGAAAAAAAATTCTTCTTACAAAACCGCTAATTAGTTAGTTAATATGTTGCTCTCTTTGATAAAAAAATGTTAGTTAATCTGTTTGCATTCCTCTCTGCTCAGCATACTCAACTGTTTTCTGTGTGTGTCACTGTCGCCAGACGGCCTCGGAAATGTACTATATTCCTCTAGCTTGCGTCGTCGGGGTGAAATTATAGAGTATGTACGTACGCGACTAGATCACACCTTCAGTACGTATTCAAGTATGCACTCCTTAACAGATAATAAGAACTGTGTACTTGTCCGGCCGCCGGTCGTCCGCTTCGCAAGATAATCAAGTCAGATACTGAGCTACCTGCAAACGGACCTAACCATACCGATCCGTACGGCTCTGCCCTAATTAAAAGTTATCCAGGTAGATAACCTGGCCTGGCAATGACGCACGGGCACGAGATACACAAGTTAATTTTAGTCCCTTCCTCGTCCTGGACCTTTCCCGGCCGGGCGCCATATATACAGTATTGTACTTCATTTCTGAGCACACGAAGCTTGTGATTCTCATGCCACGGCGCTAGCTTTTCACGCACATGCTAACTGTTGAGTATATGATTATTAGTAAGTATAGGATAGATTAAGATTTGGTTCTACCTTGTCATCTACTTCAAGTTGCTCCTTGTACACATGTATATATGCCCACGAAGCTCAAGCAATACAATAAACAATTTCACTAATCCTATCTCCTTTCTAACATGGTATCAGCCTAACCGATCGCCGCGCCTTCAGGACGGTCGATCTCCATAATAGCCGCCGGGAGCCGCGCCGCCCGTATCTAGGATTCATCCGCCGGTCGTGTTGACGGGATGCCCTAGATAGTCTTTTCCCCGATCCGTTGATTAGGGGTTTTCTCTCTTATGGATCAATTGATAGGTGTTATCTTTCTTCGGTTTTCTGATCTACGATCGGTTTGCGTTACCCGTTGCCGTTTTTCATCTACAACGTGTCTCTACTCCGACCTCGACAGCAACTCCCGCCTTCACCCGGATCTGTTGCCGGCGCCCCAGATTCACGCGTGCAACACGTCATGTAGCCGGCCGCTCGCGGCTGCTCGCCAGGCCACGTCGATTCTACACCGGTTGTGAATCATGCAACCTGTGCAAGTCTTCCTACTTGCATTTGGGTTGCATCACGTGCGGGTATGCTTGGGTGCATCCATGCATCCGTGCACAAGGCCGATTCCCGTCGGCCGCACGACTGCCTGCATCCTGGCGCGTCTCGTCGTTCGTCCGCGTCTTCTCGATCTTGCTTGCTGTGTTTTCGGTATAATGAGTTATCTGAGCGCAGGTTCGCAGGTCTATGAAGACCGTCTTTGAGTACAGCGCGCCGCTCCGATCGAGCAATATGTTATAGCTGTGTCTTCCCTTCGAACCGTAGCGTCGTCGCTTTATGGTTTTTCCCGTGGCTACACCGACCTACGCGCTACCGCTGCGTCGTCTTTTGGGCTGTAGTGTTGCGACCCACGGTCCATCGCCGCCCCGAGGCCGTCCGCTCTTGGCCGTCCCCGTGGCTGCACCAACCCTCGCGATACCACTGCGTCATCCCATCGGGCGGTAGCGAGCGTGGCAAGGTCTCTGCCGCCGCTGTGGTTCTCCCGCCGGCTGCACCAACCCGCGCGCTTCCGCTACGTCAACTCTTCAGGTAGTAGAGCCGCGGCCCGAGGTCCCCCGCCGCCTCGAGGCCGTCCGCTCCAGGTCGTCCCCGTGGTTGCATCGACCTTCGCGCTGCCGTTGCGTTGCCCGATCGGGCCGTAGCGAGCATGGCATGCGGTCCCTGCTGCCGCCCTGAGGTCCTCCCCGCCGTCGCCCCGACCCACGTGTTGTCGCTGCGTCGCCTCTTTGGGTCGTAGCTCCGCGGCATGCGGTCTACTCCACTGTCCCCGCACGTCGACTGCTACTTGGTATGCGTTGCGCCGCCTCCCTAGGCACGAGAACACCATCGTCCAGGCCGGTCTTCCTCACGCTGTCCGGTTCTTCCTCGCCTACTTCAAGCACCGTCGCCGTGCTCCTTACCTAGCCGCCGCCGCCACCTTTGGCCGCCGTCGCCGCTCTTCTTCCTAGTCAACGGCAACTACCTCGACACTGGCCACCCCGATTCGACATCGACCGCGACATTCTTCGCACGGCTACCTCGACCATGGCTACACCACCAACGCTCTCGGCTACTTCGACAAAATGGCACAAAGGGCTACCGCCTGCTTGAGCAACCTCGTCGGTTTTCACTCCAGCCATGACTTCGGCGATGCATCGACCGTTGCGACTGTCGGGGGTATCCGCCGGCTTGCCTTCGGATTATTTTCCAGTCTCACCGTCTGCGTCGCTACCGTTGCGACTGCGGGGGATATTTAGTATATGATTATTAGGAAGTATAGGATGGATTAGGATTTGGTCCTACCTTGTCTTGTACTTCAAGTTGGTCAGTGTACACCTATATATGTGCCCACGAGACTCAAGCAATACAACAAACAATTCCACTAATCCTCTCTCTTCCTTCTAACACTAATCACTCCTTCCGTTTCTACATATAAGACCTCTTAGAGATTTTTAATGTATGTAGATGTATTTTAGAGTGTCGATTCATTCATTTTGTTTCGTATATGGTATATATTGAAATCTCTAGAAGTCTTATATTTAGAAGCGGGGGGAGTAGCACCGTAAAAGCTAATCACTTTTGACAAGATTACTTTTATTTTATCCATGCATACCATGCCATAGTAGCCGTTGGACTATTGGAGAGCAGGTCGCTCACAAAGGATTAACTGAACGAAAGAATGTTCAGTGGTCATGATGCATGCAAGGGCTAGTTCTTTTGAGAAGATTTTGAAGAATCTCGGTCTGGAAAATCTTTAGCCAAAAGAACTCGATTGTCTTTCCAAAATCTTGAAAGGATTCTACATAATCCTAGTGCAATCCAAGATCTCCAATACAGGTGAATTTTCCCAGAATCTTAGCTCTGGCTAGTCCCACCAAAGAAAACATTTGGAGTTAACAGAGCACTTTTTATGACATTCGTAAATCACTTTTGTACTTATTCAACTAGATACTATTAAAACAACAAAGTGTTAATAATTCATCAAGCAATTTCTGTCTAAGGGTAGTATGGACATTTCAACACACAACTCTTTCCAGAATCTCAAACTACAATCTCAGAAAAGAACTCGACGACAGATACTAGGAGAATTTTCCAGAATCTTGATTCTGTAGAATCCTGCGTGAAAAGGACTGGCCCCAAGTCTCTTCATAGGAAGGGCAGTATACTTTTCGCTGCAACAATACGGCGAGAAGCAAGAATTATACGATTCAAACCAACTTAATTTGGATCCATGCATGAGACGACCAGAATGTAACGGACGAACGAGAAGGGAAGATCTAGCATTTGAAGCTTTCTTTGACTTCACTTTAACGTTGGTTCGCTAGCTTGCTAGCTAGGTTGGCACCTTGAGATCCCGGACGGTAGACTTTTCGTGCTGACTTTTTCATACATAATCGGGGTTAGTTTCAAGGGTACGCTGCTGACTCCCTGGTATGCAAAGCCACGGGGTCAACGCCAGGACATGAATGGAAGATGGAAAGAGCTTTATGATGGGTTTTGTGACTTGCATGCATGGCGACTTTCCAAGGTACGTTCGTTCCTTGCGGTGCGCATGCACGTCAAGTTAGGCACCGTCATGGCGGCACCAATCGATTGGAGCGCATCTGGGTTTGACTATTTCTAAAGTCAACGGCTTTGACCTAACGTAACCGGAACCGCAAACACGAAAGAGAGCACGACAGTTGCTGCCTGCACGCGGAACTCGATGGGGTCGGATGCGGTCACGTCGCCTCGGCCGGCGCGGGTGGTGGAGTGGGACTTGGCCATGCCGGCAGCCTTGTGGACGGTAGAGTGGAGGTAGGCCCCACTTCTCACCATCTGGTGGCCGGCCGGCGACTTGTCGTGGATCTTGACACATGCGAATCCAAGGGAGCACGTTCCTTTGCCAATCTTTCCGCGGCGAGGTTCATGCATGCAAAAGTCCCTGACACTCGTTAGTTGGAAAGCGGACGGTTCCTTTGTCCGAGCTAGATTTTCAGTTGGCTCACCCGATATGCGCACGCACTAGGCCACTTGTAGATGACAAGACTGGGACCGAACGATCCAGCACGTGCTGGAGTAAAAGTATACGGTACTTCTCGGCCGTCCCCACCCCAACTAAGAATGTAATTGACCACTGTGCTTGGCTATAGATGGTCGATTCGGAAAGTCCATAGATCGACGAGCATACGATGACTATTCCCGTTGGCGAATCTCCAACTCGTAGAAAAGAAGGAAGGTCACCTCCAACACCGACCCGCAAAATGAACGGTATTTGCTCAAACATCGGGCTGGATTGATGTCTGGACACGGAAGTCATCTATCAACCCTATATCATCAATATTCGCCTAAAAAAATAGCAACTGCAATTTAGAATTCCTAAAACCTAAAAAGTGGTCGCGTGCGCCCTTGTCTTACAGAGCAATCGGGCTCGCGCGCCGTCCGATCCTCATCTCGCGGTCGCGCGCGTTTCAGGTGGAAACCGCCGATGTATCGATGCGTGCGCCAGGTGTCCCCTAATCGTGGCGTCGTGGTCGAGACCCGTTGGGTGCTCAGAGCGGTTGCGTCTAGTCTCCCCACTCCCGTTCCTCCTATTTCGAAACTGCACCCGAGCGCAGCGCAGCGGATCCCCTTTCCTTCCACTTCCAATCCCCCAAATCCAGAGCAGCCGGCGGCGTGGTGGCGACTCGGCGTTCGTCTTCTGCCGGAGTGAGGGCGGGATAGCGGGCGCAGCGTGAAGGAAGGCGTTGCAGCGGCGGAGACGCGACCGAGGAGGGACGACGCGCGCGCCTTCGCCGTGTTGTTCGCGCTGCAGAATCGCCTTGCTGTGTTGTAGCAGCAGGCCGCGGCGGAAGGAGCAGCAGTACCGGAGACGCGGCAGAGGAGGAACGGCGCGCGCGGCCGCTGTTCTGTTGTTGCAGAGGGGCAAAATCGCGGCGAAATCCCTGGTATGCCCATCGATCTCTTCCGCTCCTCCGCGTTTAGGTTGTCCAAATCGACGCGCTCCACCGCGGACGGAGGAGAAACGACACGCGTGCGGCCATTGTGCGGTTGTTGCAGAGGTGCCGAATCGCGGCGGGTTGATGCGCTCCTCCATGTTTGACGAAATCGACTAGCAGTTGGTAGAATGGATGAAGCACTCGTTAATTTGGAGAGGGACGACGACACGGGGCATTTCGTGTTCTTAGGCTACTGGTGAACTAGGATTCAAGGCAAGCCTTGGTGTTGTAGATTTTTGTGGTGTGTGTTGGGGTTAGGATGCTCATGAAGGCTGTATATTAGGCGATTTTTTTTGGTGCTGTAGTTGTCGAGGTTGCTCCTGATCGGTGATTGACTTGCCTGATATGGTTATGTGTTGCCTATGCAGGTGTTTTGATAGTGTTTTTGATTTAGTGTAGGAGAATAATGCTTCTCCCATGTAAATGTTGCCCATGTCTTGTGAGTGACTTGCCCTTATATGGTTATCTATTGCCTACGCAGGTGTTTTGATAGTGTTTTTGATTTAGTGTAGGAGAATAATGCTTCTCCCATGTCAATGTTGCCCATGTCTTGTGAGTGACTTGCCTGATATGGTTCATGTGTTGCCTACGCTGGTGTTTTGACAGTGTTTTTGATTTAGTGTAGGAGAATAATGCCTCTCCCATGTCAATGTTGCCCCTGTATTGTGAGTGACTTGCCTGATATGGTTCATGTGTTGCCTAGGCAGGTGTTTTAGCCAGTGGTTTTTGATTTAGTGTAGGAGAATAATGCCTCTCCCATGTCAATGTTGCCCCTGTTTTGTGAGTGACTTGCCTGATATGGTTCATGTGTTGCCTACGCAGGTGTTTTGACAGTGTTTTTGATTTAGTGTAGGAGAATAATGCCTCTCCCATGTCAATGTTGCCCCTGTATTGTGAGTGACTTGCCTGATATGGTTCATGTGTTGCCTAGGCAGGTGTTTTAGCCAGTGGTTTTTGATTTAGTGTAGGAGAATAATGCCTCTCCCATGTCAATGTTGCCCCTGTTTTGTGAGTGACTTGCCTGATATGGTTCATGTGTTGCCTACGCATGTGTTTTAGCCAGTGGTTTTTGATTTAGTGTAGGAGAATAATGCCTCTCCCATGTCAATGGTGCCCCTGTTTTGTGAGTGACTTGCCTGATATGGTTCATGTGTTGCCTATGCACGTGTGTTAGCCAGTGGTTTTTGATTTACTGCAGGTTAGTAATGATTTAGCAACGGAAAATGTACTTGTGATGTTTTGTGTGTGCGTGAGGTAGGAAGTAATCCAGTAGAGGGAGGGTAATAGGGCTAATTGTAGGACAATTTTAAGCACTTCATGAGAAGTTATTCAGTGATTTGTTTTAGGTGCCTTGATTTGTTTCAGATTTTATAGGACATGTAGAGGGAGGGTAATAGGGCCATTTGCAGGACTGTTGTAACATAGTGAGAATCAGATAGTTTACAACCCTTTTCATTATCCACTTTTTTTGTAAATTTCTGTTTGCTTAATTTAGTAAGAATTTAGTCAAACGAATTTGTTGGATGATATAGAGTTCTTTCAGAACCATTTTTTGTGTTTTTTAATGATGAATCCCATTTTGTTTGTGCTTTAAATATGCAGCAGGAAATAGATGGCTGGGACAAGTCATAAGTCAAAACAGGATGGACCTGCTGGATCAAGTCATGACGACCTTGCATCTCATGAGAATGAAGAGCATCAAACAAAGGTGTGCACATGATCAGGAAGTTCTATGTTCTTCCTGTACATAACTGATTTTTTTTTTCCATTTTTATTGATTTATGTGGTTTCCATCTTCCAGCCACAGAGCAGTGCAACAATAATTGGGTACAAGCGTGAGAGAACTAAAGCAGTTATTGCACGGGGGAAGCGTCCTCATGATATTATTAGTAATGAGAATAGTAACAAGAGCCAAGCTGCAGATGCTGGGAATACAAATGTTGAAGGTGCAGACGTCAACCAACCTCCAAAACCAAAATGCCAGAAGACGGGAGGAACTGAGGTATTTGCATCGTTGCCTCAGTTTCACTAAGCAGTTGCTCAGCAATGCTGCCTAAGTTGCCTATGTTGCGATGAACATTATTTTCCTTTAACTAATTCCTTTTTTCTGTTTTTTCATCATGTGCAATAGGGTCATAGGAACAGGGCATCCCCTGCAAGCCTCTTCAAGTTGAACAAGGACTTGGTTCCTGATCAAAAGGGTATCATTATTGGAAAAGAATTTGGTGGCATTCTGGACCTTGCAGCGAGTAGCATGCCCGGAGATCTTAGCCATTGGATAATGAAGCATTATGACCCTGAGATTTCGCAGATAGTCATTCCAGAAAGGGGGAAGATTCCTGTAGATGCCGCAAGTGTCCGTAGGATACGGGGTTTGCCAAATAGGGGTGATACGTCTCCGTCGTATCTACTTTTCCAAACACTTTTGCCCTTATTTTGGACTCTAACTTGCATGATTTGAATGGAACTAACCCGGACTGACGCTGTTTTCAGCAGACATTCCATGGTGTTATTTATGTGCAGAAACAGAAGTTCTCGGAATGACCTGAAACTCGACAGAACTTATTTTTGGAAAATATAAATATATTGAAAGAAGAATACACGTCAGGGGGGCTCCACCTGTCCACGAGGGCGGAGGGCGCGCCCCCTGCCTCGTGGGCCCCCTGACGCTCCACCGACCATAACTCCAACTCCATATATTCGTGTTCGGGGAGAAAAAATCGGAGGGAAGGATTCATCGCGTTTTACGATACGGAACCGCCGCCAAGCCCTAAAACCTCTCGGGAGGGCTAATCTGGAGTTCGTTCGGGGCTCCGGAGAGGGGAATCCGTCGCCGCCGTCATCATCAACCATCCTCCATCACAAATTTCATGATGCTCACCGCCGTGCGTGAGTAATTCTATCGTAGGCTTGCTGGACGGTGATGGGTTGGATGAGATTTATCATGTAATTGAGTTAGTTTTGTTAGGGTTTGATCCCTAGTATCCACTATGTTCTAAGATTGATGTTGCTATGAGTTTGCTATGCTTAATGCTTGTCACTAGGGCCCGAGTGCCATGATTTCAGATCTGAACCTATTATGTTTTCATGAATATATGTGAGTTCTTGATCCTATCTTGCAAGTCTATAGTCACCTACTATGTGTTATGCTCCGGCAACCCCGAAGTGACAATAATCGGGACCACTCCCGGTAATGACCATAGTTTGAGGAGTTCATGTATTCACTATGTGTTAATGCTTTGGTCCGGTACTCTATTAAAAGGAGGCCTTAATATCCCTTAGTTTCTGCTAGGACCCCGCTGCCACGGAAGGGTAAGACAAAAGATGTCATGCAAGTTCTTTTCCATAAGCACGTATGACTATATTCGGAATACATGCCTACATTACATTAATGAATTGGAGCTAGTTCTGCGTCACCCTAGGTTATGACTGTTACATGATGAACCGCATCCGGCATAATTCTCCATCATCGATCCAATGCCTACGAGCTTTTCACATATTGTTCTTTGCTTATTTACTTTTCCGTTGCTACTGTTAGAATCACTACAAAACCCAAAAATATTACTTTTGCCATTGTTACCGTTACTTCCATATTACTTTGCTACTAAATACTTTGCTGCAGATATTAAGTTATCCAGGTGTGGTTGAATTGACAACTTAACTGCTAATAGTTGAGAATATTCTTTGGCTCCCCTTGCATCGAATCAATAAATTTGGATTGAATACTCTACCCTCGAAAACTGTTGCGATCCCCTATACTTGTGAGTTATCAAGACTATTTTCTGGCGCCGTTGCCGGGGAGCATAGCTCTATTCTTCGAGTCACTTGGGGTTTATATCTGCTGGGCACTATGAAGAACTTGAAAGACGCTAAAACAAAAATTTATCCCTCAAATACGAGGGGAGGTAAGGAACTGCCATCTAGCTCTGCACTTGATTCACCTTCTGTTTTGAGTAAGCTTGCGACACCTAAACCTGCTTCTGCTATTCATTCTGATATGTCGCATGTTATTGATGATGCCACTTCTGCTATGCATGATACTTGTGATGAGACTACTTCTATGCTTGATACTACTGTGCCACTTGGTGAATTTCTTGATGAACAACTTGCTAGGGTTAGAGAGAATGAAATTATTGAAACTGATAATATTGAAGATAGTGATGATGAAGACTCTCCCTCTAATAAATATGAATTACCTGTTGTGCCTGAGGGTTATGTTCTGGATGAAGAATCTGCTAGATCTATTTTAGCTTGCAATGATAGATATGATCTCAAGAGGTTATTAGCTAAATGGAAGCAGCAATCTCTTAATGCTAGGATGAAACCTGACCCTGCTTTTGCTACTTCACCTATCTGTGTTACTGATAAGGATTATGAATTCTCAATTGATCCTGATATAATTACTTTGGTTGAATCTGATCCTTTTTATGGCTATGAATCTAAAACTGTTGTGGCACATCTTACTAAATTAAATGATATAGGCACTCTGTTCACTAATGATGAGAGAACTCGCTACCTTTATATCCTTAAAATATTTCCTTTCTCATTAAAGGGTGATGCTAAGATATGGTTCAACTCTCTTGATCCTGGTTGTGTGCATAGTCCCCAGGATATGATTTATTACTTCTCTGCTAAATATTTCCCTGCTTATAAGAAACAAGCTGCTTTAAGGGATATATACAACTTTGTGCAAACTGAAGAAGAGAGTCTCGCACAAGCTTGGGGGAGGCTTCTCCAATTACTTAATGCTTTGCCTGATCATCCTCTTAAGAAAAATGAAATACTTGATATCTTTTATAATGGACTAACTGAAGCTTCCAGAGATTACCTGGATAGTTGTGATGGTTCTGTTTTTTCAGGAAAGAACACCAGATGAAGCTGAAATTCTATTGAATAATATGTTCACAAATGAAAATAATTGGACACTTCCTGAGCCAATTCCCGAGCCTATTCCTAAACCAACTCCGAAGAAGAGGGGTGTTCTATTTCTCAGTCCCAAAGATATGCAAGAGGCAAAGAAATCTATGAGCGAAAAGGGTATAAAAGCTGAAGATGTTAAGAATTTACCTCCTATTGAAGAAATACATGGTCTTAATTTACCGCCTGTTGAAGAAACATATGATCTCAATCCCACACCTATTGAAGAAACTCATGGTCTTGATAACCCGACACAGGTAGTAAAGGTAAATTCTCTCTATAGATTTGATGAAGGTGATATTCCTTACTATAAGTCTGCCAGACAACGCTTAGAAGAGTTTGATAATTTTATTGTCAAACAAGAAAATTTCAATGCTTATTTTGGTAGACAATTGCAATACAATTCCGATACGCTTGAACACTTGGGTGATTATATGTCTAGAGTTAAAGGTGAACTTAAACTCATTAGTAAACATGCTTCTATGGTTACCACTCAAGTAGAACAAGTACTTAAAGCTCAAAATGATTTGCTCAATGAATTACATAATAAGAATAATGACTATGCTGTTAGGGTGGCTACTAGAACTGGTAAAATGACTCAGGAACCTTTGTGTCCTTAAGGCCATCCAAAGAGAATTGAACAAGATTCTTAGAGAAACAATACTGATGCACCTAGTCCTTATAAAAAGAAGAAAACGGAAAATGATAGGACTTTGCATGCTTCTAGTGAACCTATTGCTGAACCACCTGAGAATCCAAATGATATTTCTATTTCTGATGCTGAAACACAATCTGGTAATGAACATGAACCTAATGATAATGTTAATGATGATGTTCATGATGATGCTCAACCTAGTAATGATAATGATATAGAAATTGAACCTGCTATTGATCTTGATAACCCACAATCAAAGGACCAACGTTATGATAAGAAAGACTTTGTTGCTAGGAAACACGGTAAAGAAAGAGAACCTTGGGTTCAGAAACCCATGCCGTTTCCTCCCGAACCATCCAAGAAAAAGGATGATGAGGATTTTGAGCGCTTTTCTGAAATGATTAGACCTATCTTTTTGTGTATGCGATTAACTGATATGCTCAAAATGAATCCTTATGCTAAGTACATGAAAGAAATTGTCACAAATAAAAGAAAGATACCGGGAGCTGAGATTTCCACCGTGCTTGCTAATTATACTTTTAAGGGTGGAATACCTAAGAAAATTGGAGATCCAGGAGTACCAACTATACCATGCTCCATTAAAAGAAACTATGTTAAAACTGCCTTATGTGATCTTGGAGCCAGTGTTAGTGTTATGCCTCTCTGTTTATATCGTAGACTTGATTTGAATAAGTTGACACCTACTGAAATATATCTTTGCAAATGGCTGATAAATCAACTGCTATACCTGTCGGTATTTGTGAGGATGTGCCTGTTGTAGTTGCAAATGTTACTATTTTAACGGACTTTGTCATTCTTGATATTCCCGAGGATGGTAGTATGTCTATTATTCTCGGAAGACCTTTTTTGAATACTGCAGGAGCTGTTATTGATTGCAACAAAGGCAATGTCACTTTTCATGTTAATGGTAATGAGCATACGGTACACTTTCCAAGGAAACAACCTCAAGTTCATAGTACCAATTCTATTGGAAAAATTCTATCGATTATTTTCGGAGGTTTTGACTTTCCTCTTCCTGCTGTCAAGAAGAAATATGATATTCTTATTATTGGGGATGTGCATATCCCCGTTGAGGTAACATAGTGTTATTCAAAATTTCTCCGGTTTCATGCGATTCGGAATGAGTTTGTTAACAAGACCTGATCAACCTTGTTAGTGGATTCCTTTTGATGAGCATGAGATGGATGAAACTAGAAGGCACAACCTTCTGTACCCTCTCTCTACTTTCTGTTATATAGTTGAAATAAAGTAAACATAGTATTTTTTCTGTCTGTTTTCTGAATTATCCGTGCAATATAAAAATACCCCGAAAATAAAAGTTCTCCAAATGCCCTGCCAATTTAATATGATTTTTTCTGAAACTAGTAAGTGTGCACGTGCAACGCACGTCTATTTGAACTAATAAGTGTGCACGTGCAACACGCGCCTATTTGGATTAACACGGTATACTAAACACAATACAAGACAATTTATTCATAAATTTGAAATTTTCCTACAATCTCTTATTCCCAACTCGTACAAATAATTTGAAATATCGTTTCTCCTTAATCAACATGTCTCTTGTATTAAAAGACCACCCAGTGTTCCCAATGTATAAAACTCAAAATTATTTAGAAGATTCATCATGATTCTCCATATGCACACATTTATGCAAGTATAATCACACATGAAAATGTCACTTAGGACAAGCTAAGGAACCGTTTCAGTGCCAACAAACTCCAGTCAAGAATTATTATTATAATGGAGTGTCAACCACAATAGTGGGAAGAGACCTCTATGGTTTGTTGAAAAGAGGAAGCCATTGTCAGATAGAGAAGTATAGAAATGTCTTGACTGCATAGAATCAGCTGTGAAACAAGGCAAAAAAATGCTGGTTGGACCATCCGATCTGGAAGCAAGAAAAGTGACTTACTTTATTATGAAAATAGAACATGTAAAGCAAATAAAAATTACAGTGATAAATTGCATAATTATACTTGTTTTTCACTGGACAAAAGCATTAATATGACAACTTGGAACAGTTACTTGAGTACTACACATTTCTTTGAGGGCTCAATATTCTAAAATTTTGACAATATAACAAATATCCTCTCAGTTTGTAGTAATAATGATACGAAGATAAATAATTTGGAAACGGTCTTCAACATGCGTAGGCTACCACTTGTAAGAATAACAGTGGCAAAAAAAGGCCAACAAATGCCGGTTTAGAAAGAAAAAACTGCAAACATGCTTCCAATTTTAGCAACTCTAGTGGATAAAACATACCTTACCTCTCAAGTCAGGAAATAGTCAAATGAAAAATGTACTTCTTATAAGTAGTAGAGATGAAGTCATAAGGATCATGATTCAAGATATTCGGAGAAACATGGTTGGTCTCTCTGTATGATGCGAACTCGTCACCTCTATCAAAGTGGTCGTGCGTAGTATGTAATGCAGAGTGCTATAATGAAATAAAATAAATGATATGAGAATTTACCATGACCACAAAATATCCTACATTCGTCATAATCATAATCAACACACATTTTTTGCTCCTCTTGTATGTGGTCCAAGTTTTCTATCACGAAAACATGTTAACTCAACTGTAGATAAGGACGGTATGAAAATGCTCATGTAAAATTACAATTGCCATGTATCTGCTAGACAAACACATACACTTATGCAAACTTCAGTTTTTTTTAGTAAAACTTATGCGAACTTTAGTTTTTTTTACTAAAACTTATGCAAACTTGTCGGTTTTTTCAGTGAAACGTAATTTCATGTCTGCAAGTAAGGTCTTGATTGAGCAAATTTGTCTGTGAGTTCACTGTATAGTCGTGAGTTGGCCATGTAATAACCGGTAGTCAGTACTTAAAAAAACAGGGATGTCTGTTGCAGGTACGCGAAAATCAGTGAAAAAATAAAGAAAGAAAGAAGGCATTGGTTGCCTGAAACCCAACTGTGTGTGCTCTAGTGCGCCTCTGTTTCTCATTGCCTCATGTCTAGCTCCAGTACTTCTAGATGTGTCACCACTGGCGAGGTAGGGATGACAGCAAAAAAACAAGACTCGGTACTTGCCTGATTAGTGCTTGCGTGTGGCGCGTTCGCGTGAAGGCGAGCGTCTCCGTCGTTCAGGCCTGCGAGCGGCCGCGGCGACCGTGTCCTCTCACCAGCTAGGCGGCATTGTCGATGCAGGTGAACTAGTCATCCAGCTTTGAGGCGGCGGCCTCCACGCACCGGGGCGTGGGGAGTTCCAGCTTCCGACGATGGTGGGATGTCTTTGGACGACGGCGTCCACACATGAGTACTGGACAAGCGTGTCCAACGGAGCAGCACACGTCAAAGCTCAGGGAGTCGACGGTGGCTTCGGGTGATTGACATGGGACCGTGATTAGCTTCACTTGCTGCGTAGTGGCCGATGCCTACGTCGCCCTGGGGACGATGATGGTTGGCAACCAGGCGAATCTACATGCATGGTTGTGGGGGCGAATGCCCCCACTCGATTTTTTGGCCCGCTTATACTGGTCCATGATACTCAGCGTTGCCCCCACTTTAAGGGCGTCGGAGGTGGGTGGTTGTCAGCGTAGGTGTTATGGACGGAGCTGAAGGCAACACGGATGCCGGTGGTTCCTGAGAGCATGCCAGGACGTGGACGAAGTCGTTGCAGTCAGTAGAAAAGTGACCTGGCCTCCAGGCAGAAGACGGAAGCGGCGACGGCACGTGTGTGTGTTCAGAGGAAGCCGCAGCTCCTCCTCTCATGTCTCCCACTGTGGCTCGCGTGGGTGGTGGGCTGGTGACGACAGGCGACTCGCGATTGCGATTCCCTGATAGGAGACGATAGGATGAGCTCGCGATTAGTTTCCTAATAATTAGATGGGTTCGTGATTAGTTATCTAATAGGATGCGTCCGTCATTAGTTTACTAATAATTAGATGCGTCCGTGATTATTTTCCTAATCACAGGATGTGCTCGTGATTAGTTTCCTAATAAAAGGATGCGTTCGTGATTAGTTTCCTAATAATTAGATGGGTTCATGATTAGTTATCTAATAGGATGAGTTCGTCATTAGTTTACTAATAATTAGATGCATCCGTGATTAATTTCCTAATAGGATGCACGCGTGATTATTTTCCTAATCATAGGATGCGCCCATGATTAGTTCCCTAATAATAGGATGCGTCCGTGATTAGTTTCCTAATAATTACATGCACCAGTGATTAGTTTCTTAATAGGATGTGTCCGTGATTACAGTTTCCTAATTGACCAGGCATGGACTTACATATTTTCCTCCGCGGTGGAGTACAGTCAGTCAATGTAAATTGCTAAGTGCACAAAGAGAAAAGATTATGTTAAGCCTAGCCGTTAGATTGAGTTTAGTGGGACTAATCATGTGGTGGTAATGTATCCGTGTACGTTTTGTGGGGTGCACTTAAAGAAGATAATGTTTTCTCTTTTATAAGTAGTATAGATATTTGAGTATATCTGGAACTGAGAACACAGCAAGGGGAGCAAAGACCTGGCCACGAGGGTCCAGGGCGCGCCCCCTGCCTCGTGGGCCCATGATGGCCCCCCTCCACTTATTCCTGCACCCACACACTTATTCTTCCTCCCAAAAAAATCACCATCCAGCTCAAGCACGAGTCCTAGCTCATTTTGCTGCGATTTTAGATTTCCTTGCTCAAAGCACCTCTCACAAAACTGCTTGGGGGGATTGTTCCTTGGTATGTGACTCCTCCATTGGTCCAATTAGTTTTTGTTCTAGTGCTTTATTCATTGCAAATTTGTGCTGCCTAGGTGACCATGTTCTTGAGCTTGCATGTCAAATTTATATGGTTCCAAGTAGTTCTAATGCATGATATAGGCTCTAGGAACTTGTACGAGTAGTTGTTATCAATTTTGTTGAGCTTGGTTCACTTTTTTTTGAGGTTACTAAAAATTTCAGAAATTTTTCAGTGGAAGAAATATGCCTAGGAAAATGTACCAAGGTGGTTCTTCAAGGAAACAAGGACCCAGGCTTGCAATGCGTGATGCTGATGATGAGCCACCAAGGGACGCTCCCGTGCGGCCTTGTGAATGGCCTTTCAAGGACTTCATGGATCAAACAGGAATTAAGGAAGAATTTAACGCATATTTGCGTAACGCTGATCTTGTGAGCTTCAAGGCAGAAAGGTGCCGCCAATACCACTATCTCACTAGTTCCTTTGTGAGGAGGTTTAAATTTTCATCTTCACGCAATTCTCAAACTGTCCTGTTTGATCTTTATGAAAATTCTTATACTATGGACTTAGAGGATTTTACCACTGTTTGCAAACTTCCACAAAGGGGTAGTGCTAGTGAACCTCGCAAATCTGAATTTAGAGATTTTCATGCTAGTATAACTGTGGGAGAATCTAAAGACATAGCACAAGCTACCATAGGGAGCATTCATTTTCCTGCTAGACATTATTTTGCTCTCTTCATAGGTAGGTGCATAAATGGTAAGGCTGAAGCATGTCACATGTGTGTCACGGACCTCAGTATCCTTAGGAGTGATGTGTTAGGAGATAAATCTTATAATTTGGGAGCCATTGTTGCATGTAGGTTGCATCATAATAGATTTAATGGAGATTTCTTTGGTGGAATTTATGCAACCCGTATAGCTAATTTTCTTGGTATAACCATACGTGAGGATGATATTGAGTTGCCTCCTGCTCATTTGGACTATGAGGCTATGGTTCGTCATCGTTTTGTTGAGAGGAACGATCAGTTCCTCCAGTACCGACTAATCTTTGACAGGCGTCGCGCTATCCATATTACTCTCCCTGCTCCTTCCTTCTTTGATTATCAGGCAAAAGGAAGACATTTTATTACCAGAGAGGAAGCAGATGAGTACGAGAGGAGGGTGGAGGCAGCTCGCTGCCACGCTGCAGATCAGGAGGCAATAGCCGCTGCATGTCAGTACGACCCCGGCTACAACTATGGATATCCGCCAGGCCATCCGTGCCAATAAACCAACTTAGGCCAAAAGCCTAAACTTGGGGGAGTACGTATTTCTCACCGACATTACATTCATGTTCACACACTCATTGCTAAATGTCGGTGCTCATACTCTTTCACTGTAATATCCATGCTAGTTTATTTTCCTTTTCTTGCTTTCTTCTTGTGTGTTTGTTAAATCTGAAGAAAAACCAAAAAATAGTAATAGCTTTTAGCTAGTTTACTTTTCATGCTGTAGTGGTAATAATTAAAAAGAAAACTCAAAAAGATTTCCCGTTCTTCTTTTGCTTGTTGGGAGCTTTCCTGTGTAAATAGTTTTATTTTATTTTCTTTTCTTTGGGGGTCGATAGGAGAAGACCATAATTAAATTGTTGAAGTGGCTCTTATATGCATTATTGTTGATTTAACCAAGAGCCCATATTGCCTTGTCTTCTCCTGTTTATTGAATGCTCGCAGATTCCAGCTTAGTCCAATGCATGTGCACTCTCATTATTTTCACATCGTTCGGTCGTGAAAGTGAAAGGCAATTATGACGATATATGATGGACTGATTGAGATGAGAAAAGTTGGTATGAACTCGACCTCTCTTGTTTTTGTAAATATGATTACTTCATCGTTCCTGATTCAGCCTATTATGAATAAACATGTTTGCAATGACAATTAGAGATTATGGTTGCTTATGCCATGCTTGATTAGCTATGAGTTATAATGGTTTAGCTTGCGTGCCAACATGCTATTAAAATGGTTGTGATGTGGTATAGTGGGGTGGTATCCTCCTTTGAATGATTCAAGTGATTAGACTTGGCACATGTTCACACATGTAGTTGAAACAAATCAACATAGCCTTCACGATATTTATGTTCATGGTGGATTATATCCTACTCATGCTTGCACCCAATGTTTATTAATTTTAATGCATGTTCATGACTGTTGTCCCTCTCTAGTTGGTCGCTTCCCAGTCTTTTGCTAGCCTTCGCTTGTACTAAGAGGGAATACTGCTCGTGCATCCAATCCCTTAAACCCCAAAGTTATTCCATATGAGTCCACTATACCTTCCTATATGCGGTATCTACCTGCCGTTCCAAGTAAATTTGTATGTGCCAAACTCTAAACCTTCAAATGAAATTCTGTTTTGTATGCTGGAATAGCTCATGTATCAACTAGGGCTATCCGTATCTTCCATGCTAGGCGTGTTATTCTCAAGAGGAGTGGACTCCGCTCCTCACTCACGAGAAAGTGGCTGGTCACTGGGATGCCCAGTCCCATGCTTTATGCAAACTAAATCAAAATATTTGCAAACAAAACTCCCCCTGGGACTGTTGTTAGTTGGAGGCACTCGTTGTTTGGAGCAAGCCATGGATTGATGCTTGTTGGTGAAGGGGGAGTATAAACTTTACTATTCTGTTCGGGAACCGCCTATAATGTGTGTAGCATGGAAGATATCGCCATCTCTTGGTTGTTATGTTGACCATGAAAGTATGCCGCTCACAATATTATTTATCTCTATTTCAAAATCGAGCTCTGGCACCTCTACAAATCCCTGCTTCCCTCTGGAAAGGGCCTATATATTTACTTTTATGTTGAGTCATCACCTTTTTATTAAAAAGCACTAGCTGGAGAGCACTGCTATCATTTGCATCCATTACTATTAATTTATATTGGGTATGACTGACTGGATCTCTTATACCATGAATTAAAATGTCTAGTCAGTCCTTGATCTTTAAAGGTGCTCTGCATTTATGTTTTGCGGTCTCAGAAAGAGCTAGCGAGATACCATCTTGTTATATCATATTATGATTGTTTTGAGAAAGTGTTGTCATCCGAGATTTATTATTATTGCTCGCTAGTTGATTATGCCATTGACATGAGTAAACATGAGACCTAAATGTTATTGTGAATATGGTTAGTTATAATCTTTGGTGAAAACTTGAATGCTGGCTTTACATATTTACAACAACAAGAGCAAACAGAGTTTTTAAAAGTTTTTCTTTATCACTTTCAGTTTATCAACTGAATTGCTTGAGGAAAAGCAAAGGTTTAAGCTTGGGGGAGTTGATACGTCTCTGTTGTATCTACTTTTCCAAACACTTTTGCTCTTGTTTTGGACTCTAACTTGCATGATTTGAATGGAACTAATCCGGACTGACGCTATTTTCAGCAGACTTTCCATGGTGTTATTTATGTGCAGAAACAAAAGTTCTCGGAATGACCTGAAACTCCACAGAACTTATTTTGGGAAAATATAAAAAATACTGGAAGAAGAATCAACGTCAGGGGGGCCTCCACCTGTCCACGAGGGTGGGGGGCGCGCCCGCCCCCTGGGCGCGCCCCTGCCTCGTGGGCCCCCTGACGCTCCACCGGCCTCAACTCCAACTCCATATATTTGTGTTCGGGGAGAAAAAAATCGGAGGGAAGGATTCATCGCGTTTTACGATACGGAGACGCCGCCAAGCCCTAAAACCTCTCGGGAGGGCTGATCTAGAGTCCGTTCGGGGCTCCGGAGAGGGGAATCCATCGCCGTCGTCATCATCAACCATCCTCCATCACCAATTTCATGATGCCCACCGCCGTGCGTGAGTAATTCCATCGTGAGCTTGCTGGAAGGTGATGGGTTGGATGAGATTAATCATGTAATCGAGTTAGTTTTGTTAGGGTTTGATCCCAAGTATCCAGGATGTTCTGAGATTGATGTTGCTATGACGTTGCTATGCTTAATGCTTGTCACTAGGGCCCGAGTTCCATGATTTCAGATCTGAACCTATTATGTTTTCATGAATATATGTGAGTTCTTGATCCTATCTTGCAAGTCTATAGTCACCTACTATG
The DNA here is from genome assembly GCA_021605145.1 of Aegilops bicornis. Taxonomy (NCBI): domain Eukaryota; kingdom Viridiplantae; phylum Streptophyta; class Magnoliopsida; order Poales; family Poaceae; genus Aegilops; species Aegilops bicornis. The sequence goes on from CM038675.1 coordinate 818,250,779, forward strand.
TTTTATGATCCGGCAACCCCGAAGTGACAATAATCGGGACAACTCCCGGTGATGACAATAGTTTGAAGAGTTCATGTATTCACTATGTGTTAATGCTTTGGTCCGGTACACTGTTAAAAGGAAGCCTTAATATCCCTTAGTTTCCGCTAGGACCCCGCTGCCACGGGAGGGTAGGACAAATGATGTCATGCAAGTTCTTTTCCATAAGCATGTATGACTATATTCGGAATACATGCCTACATTACATTGATGATTTGGAGCCAGTTCTGCGTCACCCTAGGTTATGACTGTTACATGATGAACATCATCCGGCATAATTCTCCATCACCGATCCAAAGCCTACCAGCTTTTCACATATTGTTCTTCGCTTATTTACTTTTCCGTTGCAACTGTTACAATCACTACAAAACCCAAAAATATTACTTTTTCTATTGTCATCATTACATCCATATTACTTTGCTACTAAATACTTTGCTGCAGATATTAAGTTATCCAGGTGTGGTTGAATTGACAACTCAACTGCTAATACTTGAGAATATTCTTTGGCTCCCCTTGTGTCGAATCAATAAATTTGGGTTGAATACTCTACCCACGAAAACTGTTGTGATCCCCTATACTTGTGGGTTATCAAGGGGCAGGAAGGTGTGCTTCGAGAATCGGCATGAAATCACAAAGGCAATGTATAGTATTTACAACATCACATCCAAGAACGCCCCAACTCTCACATAATGATGCAAGATGATCATAGACATGGGAGGATCTTATGATGATGACTTTGTCCGCGCTTGGCTAGTGCTTGTTTTTTCATGCTTCCTTTCCCCTTCAACTAGTTTAAGTATTTCCCCAAAAAGCTTCCCGGCGGTCATGGAGGTCAATGGAATAACGGAACCCAACATATGCTAGTTTGTTGTTGATCAACTAAAGCTTGCATTCACTTTGGGGCGTGGCAACAAGAAGGCCGTTTGTTGTTGTGTTTTCCACCTTGTTGTAAGTGCTTCACGTAGTTTTGCTTTTTTTAAGCATCCATTGTTTACCTTCCTTTTCTTTTTTTGCAATCATTAGCTAACTTCACAAGTAGAAAAAGGGTCAAATGTGAAGCACATTAGTGCCGGTTTGGTTTTGAGCTGGCACTAATGTGTCCATTAGTGCCGGTTCCAACGGCTAGCCGGCCGCTCTCATTAGTACCGGTTCGTGGCGAACCTTTAGCACCGGTTCGTGACACGAACCGGTACTAAAGTGAGTGGTGGCAGGATGTTGCTAGTCTGGGGCCCCTCCAGCACCTTTAGTACCGGTTCGTTGCACGAACGGGTGCTAAAGGTCGTCCTACATAAACCCTTCGTCCACCCGAGCTCACTCTGTTCTTCCCCTTTCCCCTCTCCTCTTTGTTCTTCCCCTCTTCCTCTCGAGCTCATCACACATTTTGCCCAAAATTTGTCAAGATTTGAAGGCCCCTATCCATTCAAATGGTCACAAAGGTTAGCAACTTTGTCCTTTCATCTCTCATTGCTAGATTAGCTCTTGCAATGCTTTGTATAGTGAATAATTTGTGAGTTTAGTAATTTGGGAGGAATTATATGAGCTAGTATTTGATTTATATGCAATTTGAGGTCAAAAATAACACTTAGTTTGCATACGTAGGTGTGGTTTACTTAGTGTCTTCTAAATCTCCATCGTAACCATCGTCGATCGTCCGCACCGTCCCGTCGCCGGCACCACCTAGCTTGTGGTGAGCCTCTTGTTCATGAATGTTTTACATTACCAAATTGATGTTTGTGTGATTTGGATATATAGTTAGTCGTATAATTATCTTACCCATACGTTGTTTGTTATACATAGTGCCATGGTTTTGATATCCGTCCCCGTCGGCCCTCGTCCTTGTTATGATTCGGATGTGGTATATTCTCTTTTAAAATTAGTTGTTGCATTTCGTGTTTATGACAAATTATGCCCATCAAGTTGACATAGATATTTTTTTATCTAGGAGGTATGTGAACCGGAAATTCCAACTGACCCTATTGTCGAGAGGTTAAATTTAGTTGAAAGAGAAAACGAGTATTTGAAACAAAAATTGAAAAGAATTGAGGGGGAGAAGATGGAATTCGAGTTGCATGTTGCCGATGTCGTCGATGACCACAAGATCAAGATGGAGAAAATGCGCTTGAAGATTAGAAAGATTAGAAAATATGCCATTGATAGTGAGGCTTGGTATCATTATGCTGTTGGATCAATTGTTACCTTAGTTGCGATCTTGATCGCATTTGTTGTTTCATTTGAATGCTTTAGCTAGAGAGTTATTTGTTTGTTGCATTTAAGTGTTGTAACTATATATATGTATGAACTTTATGTATGAACTTGTATTAATTTGGTCTTTTCGGTGTTGTGTAATGAAGATGAGCTGACAATGGATGTATGATGACTGATGCTCTCCCGAGTTCATTAATGGCTTGCATACTTTTCTGCTTGCGGCTGAGGCGAACAAGCGGGCGGATGGTTTTATGCCTTGTCCATGTGCTATCTGTAAGAATGATCACAATTACTCTACGTCAAGAACCATTCACGTCCACCTGTTTAAGTCCGGTTTCATGCCTCACTATAATGTTTGGACCAAGCACGGAGAAAGAGGAGTTATGATGGTAGACAATGAAGAAGAAGAGGACGACGACAGCTATCCTGGCCATGGGTTCCTTGAATACGATGATACAACAATGGGGGAAGAAGCTGAGCCGGCAATGCGGGAGAATAAAAGCTGAAGAAGAGGCATCAGATGAGCCCGCTAATGATCTTGGTCGGGCAATTGCCGATGCAAAGAGAAACTGCGCAAGTGATTTGGAGAAGAAGAAGTTGCAGTGCATGTTAGAGGATCACAAGAAATTGTTGTGCCCGAATTGCGAAGCTGACAACAAAAAGTTGGGCACCACACTGGAATTGCTGCAATGGAAGGCAGAGAACGGTGTATCTGACAAGGGATTTGGAAAGTTGTTGGTAATGATAAAGAATATGCTTCCAAAGGACAACGAATTGCCCGAGAGTACGTATGAAGAAAAGAAGGATGTCTGCCCTCTAGGGTTAGAGGTGCCGAAGATACATGCATGCCCTAATGACTGCATCCTCTACCGCGGTGAGTACGAGGATTTGAATGCTGCGGTGCATTGCGCTATAATATCAGCCGCGATGACCCTGGTGATGTCTAGGGCGAGCGCCCCAGGAAGAAGATTCCTGCCAAGGTGATGTGGTATGCTCCTATAATACCACGGTTGAAACATTTGTTCCAAAACAAAGAGTATGCCAAGGCGATGCGATGGCACAGAGAAGACCGTAAAAAGAAGGAAAGTTGAGAGTACCCGCTGACGGGTCGCAGTGAAGAAAAATTGAGAGAAAGTACGGGAAGGAGTTTGCAGATGACGCAAGGAATGTATGGTTTGGTATAAGCGCAGATGGCATTAATCCTTTTGGGGAGCAGAGCAGCAACCATAACACCTGGCCTGTGACTCTATGTTTGTATAACCTTCCTCCTTGGTTGTGCATGAAGCGGAAGTTCATTATGATGCTAGTGCTCATCTAAGGCCCTAAGTAACCCGACAATGACATTGATGTGTACCTAAGGCCATTAGTTGAAGAACTCTAACAGCTGTGGAATGGAACAGGTGTACGTGTGTGGGATGAGCACATGGGGGAAGAATTTTACCTAAAGGCGTTGCTGTTCGTGACCATCAATGATTGACATGCTCTCAGTAACCTTTCAGGACAGACAAACAAGGGATACCGCGCATGCACGCACTGTTTGGATGATACTGACAGTATATATTTGGACAATTGTAAGCAGAATGTGTACCTGGGACATCGTCGATTTCTTCCGAGCAGGCATGCCGTAAGAAAGAAAGGCAAGCATTTCAAAGGTGAGGCGGATCACTGGACGAGGCCTCGCCGCCGTACTGGTGCTGATGTACATGATATGGTCAAGGATTTGAAGGTAGTCTTTGGAAAGGGTCGTGGCGGACAACCTGTTCCGAATGACGCTGACGGACGCACACCCATGTGGAAGAAGAAATCTATATTCTGGGACCTGCCCTATTGGAAAGACCTAGAGGTCCCCTCCGCAATCGACGTGATGTACGTGACGAAGAATCTTTGCGTGACCCTGCTTGGCTTCTTGGGCGTGTATGGGAAGACAAAAGATACACCTGAGGCACGGGAGGACCAGCAATGTATGCACGGAAAAGATGGCATACATCAGGGTCATGCCAGCTGCGCTCTTACCAAAGAAGAGAAGGAAATCTTCTTTGAATGCCTGCTCAGTATTAAGGTACTGTCTGGCTTCTCGTCGAATATAAAGGGAATAATAAACATGGCAGATAAAAAGTTCCAGAACCTAAAGTCTCATGACTGCCACGTGATTATGACGCAACTGCTTCCGGTTGCATTGAGGGGGCTTCTACCGGATAACGTTCGATTAGCCATTGTGAAGCTATGTGCATTCCTCAATGCAATCTCTCAGAAGGTAATCGATCTATAAATCATACCAAGGTTAGAGAATGATTTGGTGCAATGTCTTGTCAGTTCGAGCTGGTGATCCCACCATCCTTCTTCAACATCATGACGCACATCCTAGTTCACCTATGCGAAGAGATTAACGTTTTTGGTCATGTATTTCTAAACAATATGTTCCCCGTTGAGAGGTTCATGGGAATCTTAAAGAAATATGTCCATAACCGTGCTAGGCCAGAAGGAAGCATCTCCAAGGGCCATGAAAATGAGGAGGTCATTGAGTTTTGTATTGACTTTATTCCTGACCGTAAGTCGATTGGTGTTCCTGAATTGCGGCATAAGGGCAGACTAGATGGAAAAGGCACGCTAGGAGGGAATCAAATAATATGTATTGACGGACATTCTCTCACTGAAGCACACTACACAGTTCTACAGAATTCCGCCTTGGTGGCTCCGTATATGGATGAACACAAGAATTTTCTACGCTCCAAACACCCGGAGCGGCATGATGACTGGATTACACGTGAACAAACCAGGAGTTTCGCCGGCTGGTTGCAGACACGTACCATGCATGACGCCTCTATTGAAGATGACCTGTACTCGCTATCCCAGTTACCATCTTCGAATATAATGACTTTCAAAGGGTACGAGATAAATGGTAGTACATTTTACACGATCGCCCAAGATAAGAAGAGCACCAACCAAAACAGTGGTGTCCGCTTTGATGCAACAACCAAGACGGGAAAGGAAACATATTATGGTTACATAGAGGACATATGGAAACTTGACTATGGACGTGGTTTGAAGGTCCGTTTGTTTCGGTGCAAATGGGTCAATATGACACGAGGCGGGGTAAGGAAGACCCGCAGTACGGAATGACAACAGTGGCTCTCAACAATCTTATGCGTGTCAGACGAACCATTCGTCCTAACCAATGATGTGGCACAGGTTTTCTATGTGAAGGACATGTCTACCAAGCCAAGAAAAAGAAAAGATAAGGAAGCGAATGCATCATACGATGAGCCAAAGCGCCACATAGTTCTTTCTGGGAAGAGAAACATCATGGGAGTGGATGACAGGACAGACATGTCAGAAGATTATGAAAAGTTTGATGAAATTCCTCCATTCATAGTGAATATTGACCCGAGCATCCAGTTAAATGATGAAGATTTTCCATGGCTACGGTGCAAAGGGACACACGCGAAGAAAAAGTTTCACACCCAAAGATCTGGGATGTGATCGGCTTCACTATCATCACTTTCTTCTGTGTTTCACACCCAGTAGGGAATCTCTGTAATAGTTAGGGTAGTTATGTGTTTTGGCATTTGAAACACGAAGAAATTTTATGTGCAAACAAATTCTTTCATGCATTTACTGATTTTCCAGCTAAATGACCCTGAAGTTGAAAAGCACTTCAAATGAACTCAGAAAAGGGTTAAAGTTGGCATGGTATCATAATTTCACCCACATAGCATGTGCAAAAAAGTAGAGAGGGTTACCGCAAAAACTGGATGCACTTCGTGTACAGAATGGACAATCTCTTTCGAAGTATCAGGGTTTGGGATGAAAACTCCTCTGCTACAAAGGCATTTCATTTTTTAAATAATCTAAGCATTAACTAATTGAATATAATGATAAAACACACTAACATTAAACATAAGAAAAAAGAATCACTGAAAATTCTATTTTTAAAGTTAAGTTATTCACAAACTAGTGATTCACACAAGTTTCAAATAATTCAAATTTAAATTATTCAAATTTGAAAACTACCGGCACTAACAGAAAGTTTGTAATTTTTTGTACCTAAAGCAAAAATATTCACAAAGAAACTCTAAATACAACAAAAAACAACTCAAAACTAAATAAAAAAAATAAATAAAGCAGAAAAGAAAAAAATAAGAAAAAACTAAATAAAAAAAGCCCAGCTACTCGGCCACAACGGCCTACATACGACTAGAAACCCAACATCTAGTTGGGCGAGGATGCAGGCCCGCTAGCCTAGTAGGCCCAACAGGGCATCGCAGCAGAGGTAGGCCCAGAAGGCCTGCTTTAGAGAGGAGCTCGACACAGCAGTGGCGGCGGGGCTTATAAGCAGGTGCGGGCGGCCCTCGACTAGCGAGGTGGGACTAAACTTCTGCGCCCCTCGTCTGGCAGCGCACCACCTTTAGTACGGGTGGTGGCTCCAACTAGTACTAAAGGGTGTGTATTTAGTACCGGTTGGAGCCACCACCCGGTACTAAAAGTGGGCGCTTCCCGCCGCTTGGCCTGGCCAAAATTGGCCTTTAGTACCGGTTGATGGCTCCAACCGGTACTAAAGGCCCATCCTATATAAGGAAACACTTCAAAAAATTCAGTTTCTCATCTGCTTCTTCTCCTCTGCCCCGTCGCCCGCCGCCCCCGTCGCCACCCCTCGTCGCTGCCCCATCCCCGACGTCGCCGCCTGCTGTCCCGTCCCGTCGACCCGTTGCCGCCCGTCCCGTCCCGTCGTTGCTGCGCCGCCCGTCGTGCCGTCGTCGCCCCGTCATCCCCGTCGCGTCGCCGCGCCCCACCCCGTCGTCCCGTCGTCGCCACCCGTCGTCGTCCCTGTCGCCACACCTCGTTGCTACCCGTCGCCGTCCCCATCGCCGCCCCCCGTTGCCTCACCTTGCGGTGAGCTCCTGCCCGGCCGGCCGCCATGTCCGTACACACACACACATTGTTTTTTAGTTTTTTAGTTATAGAAATTTTTCTGTTTTTTAGTTATAGAAATATTTATAAAAATGTTAGAAATTTTTCTGTTTTTTAGTTGTAGAAATATTAGAAATGTTATAGAAATGTTATAAATTTTCCTGTTTTTTAGTTATGGAAATATTTATAGAAATGTTAGCAATTTTAGAATTAGTTTTAGCTAGATGAATTAGATTAATGTCAAATTGTTAGAAAAAATTAGAATTTGCATATAGAATTTTAGTTACCACAATCCAATCATTTAAAAAATGTTACTTTTTGCGGGCATATAGTATTTGTTCTCGACGATGCCCGGCCCGCATCCTCGACGTCGACCCGTTTGCGACGACGTCCGGCTGACCCATGTCCGGGACTGGGCTCCGCCGGGCTGGCACTGGGAGGTGCTACCTAGAGGGGCGCGCCGCTTGGTGAGGAACCCAGCCTCGGGTCCCGTCGTCGACCCTGATCTCCTTTGGTGGTGTTCGAGTGGGCCACATTCGGTGCAGAGGGAGCCGGCCTCGCTGGAGGTGGTGCGTCGCCGTGTCAGGGAGGAGGACGAGCACGTCCATCGCTACATGGCTGCTATGGACGTTAGGTTCTCCAATACCTGACAGGTTCTTTGGGCAGATGACCGGAGATATGATCCTGTGATGGTTCCTTCTCTTTGGGTCTCCACCGCTTGGCGCCTCGAGAACATGAGTGGCCTAGATTCTTCTGTAGTATTCGATCTTTATTAGTACCTAGCCAGTGATGTATTCGATATATAATATTCGAGGCGATGTATTCGAGATTATATATATTATTAGAGACGATGTACTCGAGATTATATATTATTCGAGACGATGTATTCGAGATTATATATTATTCGAGACGATGTATTCGAGATTATATCGAGTCGATGCATACTATGTACTATATGATTCAGTTTTTTGTTATTGATTGCATCCATGCATTGTAATTTGAATACTAAATTGTTTTATATTTCTTCTGGATTAATTAGTTAAAAGCTATTGCGGACAATACCGGCAAAGAGGGAGAAGAGGCCATGTCCGAGATCATACGCAGCCCTAACAGGCCAGATGATCTGAATGAAGCAGAAGACGGCTCCCAATATCTGAACAATACTAGGGAGGGTGATGATAAGATGTTCGATCTCGACGACCGATCTGATGAAGTCATGAACTATGATTATGATGATGCAGACAATGTTGATCTTGAAATAACAAAGACTACCGGCAAGGTATATTTATATAAGCAGGCATCTAGTGATCATCACATGTTTTTTTATTTGAAGATATATTAACGAATCGATCTTTCTTCTTTCAGCCCTCCGGATCGAGCAAATCTGCTTCTATAGACAGCAGGACAAAGGGAGGCCCGGGAAAAAAAGTTGAAGGAGGGTGTAAAGTACAACATCGATTCCATCAAAGCTAGTGGCGAACCCCTCACGCCTAAGAACATTACGGACAAGTTCGTTCATCAGTGCGGAGTTATTGTGAAGGACCAACTCCCGATCTCCATTCGAGAATGGAAAGAGCCAAAAACTAAACGTCCATATGTTACTTGGGTCGAAGACAGAGCAAAAGAAAAGCTTTTGGGAATCTCTGATGGAACATTTCACCCTACCAGATTATTTCACTGATGCAGATGTGTAGAAAGTCAAGGACGCTGCTCTTAAGAAGATGGCAATTGCATTCAACACCCACAAGAAAACTGTATGGGCCAACTACAACTCTGCAGAAAGGAAGACTCCAGAATTCAAGGGAACACTGGAGAAGCAAAGAGAACACTGGCCCGCTTTCGTGAAGGAATCTGAATTATCTAAGGAACGGTCGAGAAAAAACAAGGCCAATGCCGCAAAAAAAACGCAGTTCCATAGGCTGGAACCAGGTGGCTACGCGGTGGCAATGCCTGAGTGGGATAAGTCTGAGACAGAGATGGAGGATGCAGGGGTCACTCCGGTTACTAGGAGCTGCCCCCCAGGTGCAGAACTTGGTTCTATGCGCATGGGGGGGGGGGGTGTTGGACCCGAAGACATGCCTGGTTTCGAAGAAGGCAAGTCTAAAAGGAGCCGAACAAAAGTTACTTGACGCAATAGAAGATGCTCGAAAGGGGGTGTTCACGCCCAACAGAGAGAACGACGAGCTTATGCGGCATACAGGAAATCCTGAACACCCGGGAAGAACACGAGGCAAGGGCGTTATTCCCTGGTATGAGGGCTTTTCGGAATGGAACGACGACTACAGGTCCCGTGCAAGAAGGAAGAGGGAGGAGGAGAAGAAGAGGAAGCTGTAGGAGGAGCGGAGGAAGCATGAAGCAGAACGCCTTCAAGGCCTATAAGCAAGTCACGCGAACTTGGCACTCAAATTCTAGCGGCAGCAGCAGCAGATCGACTCACTTACCCAGGAAAAGGGGTCTCAGCAGCGGCAGCAGCTAGCGGATGATCCAACATTGGATAGCACCGTCCCATCCATGCCGAGAAGCAGCGTTGGTTTCGCCCTGGGCTTTGCACTGCTGGATACATACCCTCTGGATGACATCATAGAGAACACTAACTGTGAGCTACACTTCAAAACGAAGAACATATCCATGAAGGTGGCGGACGATGTTGCTTTTAAAAATACCCCCGAAGCAACCTTCCATTGCACCCCGATTCCACCGGGCTATGCTCGTGTCTTGGTTGATGAGGTGGTGGGCCAATATTGAGGGCTAGAGCTTGACATTCCTGGATGTGACAACGAGCACACACTGGGAGAGGCCATACATCGTATCATCCTATGGAGGAAGGATTGCATCATCTTTCGAAGTCCACCGACACCGTGTCAGCCGACTCCTCCTCGAAGTCCGCCACCGAGTCAGCAGACTCCCGCTCCTCCAAGTCCACGAACGCGTGAGCCGACTCCTCCTCGAAGTCCTCCACTGTGTCAGCAGACTCCCTCTCCTCCAAGTGCACGAACGCGTGAGCCGACTCCTCCTCGAAGTCCGCCACCGTGTCAGCAGACTCCCGCTCCTCCAAGTCCACCAATGCGTGAGTAGACTCCTGCTCCAACTCAGCCACGTCAGCCGTCTCCGCCGCCTCAGCAATCATAGAAGAGAGCCGCCGTAGCTATGGTGCGTAGCGGTATGAGTCGAGGTAGTACAGGAGGTACAGGAGGAGGCAATCGATATAAATATGGTCCAAGCCTCGCTCCTCTTCCTCAGAGGCCTTACGACATGACCGAGGAGCAAAACACAGCCATAGTGCGGGCCGAAGTGGACGCCCATTTAGGACCGAAATAGGCAACGCCGCCAAGGGAAAAAGTGCCCGAGGAAAAGATTGACCACTTCATTCGTATGGCTAGACCACCAGCTCCCAAGCCTGTTGACTCAGACTATGAGAGCCAAATCAGGAAGGCACATCGAGCATGACTACAGAAGGAAGCGATCTCGAGCTCGACCAACAAGCAGCTGGCAAAAAATGCGGGAAAACCGTTCCCCAGCTGGGAGAACAGGCGGCGCAATCGATCCCCCGCTTGTTGTGCCAACAACACATGAGAGTACGCGCGCCCAATATTATTGTGGGCAAATCGTTAACGTTCCCCTGCTGGGCAATGTGGTAATAACCGAGGAGCATATAAGCCAGGCTAAAATGCTCAATATCAGTGTTGGACAACTCCTCGAGATCGAGCGCATGTTTCTGCTTAGAGAGGAGGAAATAAAACGGAAATATCTCCAGGGCCAACCTTTGCTCGAGCCCGAGGAGGTCAAGAAGCTCCCAACGAGAATGTTTGAATTGCATCAGTGGTACATGAACATTACCAAGAGTTCCAATCGAGAGTCCCTCATGGTGAAAGTCGAGGAAGATCATTACTTCCATAAGCTAACTTTGTCTGTTGAGTATTCAGAACTATTTCAGTTATTCAATCAAGATGCACTTGACAAATCTCTTATCAGTTGCTACTGTCTGTAAGTGATTTCTTTCTGTAATTTAAGTCTCAAGCTAGTTTTAGTGCTCATTCATCGATCATTACCTGTAATTATCCTCACTATATTATTTTCTGTGGTATTATGAAGGATGAAGATCTATGAAATGAAAAAAGTTGGACGCTATGCATTGGGTTCATTGACCCAAATACCATTAATGAATACACATGGAAATTGGAATGGTATAGACAAGATGTAGAGAATAAAATGCTAGAGTTCATGAAGCGCCTCAATACCAATGAAGATATACTACTTCCTTACAACTTCGAGTGAGTCACACTGTCTTGTACTAAAAATTCTTTTTTTGCTTCCTAGCTAGATGTTAATAAGTGTATAGGGTTTAGGGTTAGTTGATTTGTGTTATGCACATGCCCGCTTAATTTATACATGCAAATGTATGCGCATGCAGGTACCACTGGATCTTGTTAGACATTAAAGTTGAAGAAGGAAAAGTTGAAGTACTGGACTCACTACTTAAAAAAGAAAGTGACTACAACATCGTGAAGGGGATAGTCAATAGGTAATTTCAATCATTATTAACTATATCTCGGCCTATTTAGTTCGTCATTTCCTGATATGAAGTATTTAATAACCCCTTTATTAATTTTCTTTGCCGGCGGACAGGGCTTGGGCAAAGTTCATCAAGGTGACTACAGGAAAATGGCTAGAAAAGTTGTTTTGGTATCGACCCAAGGTAAGTAATTAAGTAGTACTAGCTAGCTAGCTACCATCTCTTTAATTCTTGTTTCAATACCATTAATTAATTATCATGCTTGATTAATTATTACCTTATTAAATTCAATTCTCGTAAAGGCCCTGAAGTAGGCGCCGGGGACTGATCTGTGTGCATTCTACGTTTGCGAGAATATTCACATGATGGCGTTCGAAAGGAGCAGATCTCAATGACAGGACTGGGTACGTTTGTCAGAACACTATTCACAATTTTTACACCATTATCGATATTTAGTCACACAAATAATACACATGCATATTGATCTCCTTATTAACAGTTCAGAGAGGTACGGGAGCAGCTCCTACCAACGGAGCGCATACTAGCACTTCAAGAGGAAATAGCGGGATTTTTGCTCGACCAGGTCATAGATCCCAAAGGAGAATACTATTACCCGCTACCGCCCCCATGAACCACTTGTCATCGTGCTCCGAAGGCACCATGGCAACATGTAGGAGAAATTGTATATATATATATATATATATATATATATATATATATATATATATATATATGTATATATATATATACATGTGTATGTGTGAATAATTAATGGTGGTTGTGAGACATTCGATTATATATATATATATATATATATATATATATATATATATATATATATATATATATATATATATATATATAGATCGGTTCTACGAGAAAATCTATTTATATATATGCATAACGTGTACAATATGAAGTATCGTAAAATACCAACAAACAAAAAAGAATTAAACGGAAAATACAAAATTAATGGAAAAATAAAAATTAAAACCCACCCCCCCCCCAAACATTTAGTACCGGGTGGTGCTCCCAACCGGTACGAATGGTCCACCAACACTGGTTTGGCTCGTGCCACGTGGTGGCACTTCAGCGCCGGTTCGTGCCGAACCGGTAGTAAAGGGGGGCCCTTTAGTTTCCACTCTTTAGTGCCGGTTGTAGAACCGACACTAAAGGCACTTACGAACCGGCGCTAAAGCCCGGTTCTGCACTAGTGCTTAAACTTTGTGTCCTTATTTCTTGTCTTTACGCATCTGTTGTACCTAGACTCTTTGGATGTTAATGAGCCAATCCCGAACTTGGTACCAAGGGTTTCAGTTTGGAATTCAGATTTAATTTCCAAAGTTATCAAGAAGGACAGGAAGGCTCCGGGAGAATATGGCAAATTGCGGGTAACTCAGTTTTTCTGTTTTAGGATATATATTATTGTCCTATTATTTTTAGGCAACACTTCAATCTTAGAGTAGGCAATTCAGTTTGAAAGACCAAGCAAGATAATGTAACTTTTTGGGCAAGTACTTCACATATTTTTCAAGTAGGTCCAAGTAGTTATCAGTCCTATTTGAACCTTTTTGTTTGTCATGCACACAGTTTTGATAATGTTTACAGGGAGGATTGTTGTATTAATGGTAGCTGTTGTAGTACATTTTTTAGCTCTTTTTTTGTGTGCAATTTACATGTTAAAAAGTAGCAAGTTTCTACAACAACACAAGCAACTTATGTTCTGAAAACTAGCAACTTGCATACCAGTTCTACATTTTTGCTGATTATAGTATCCACTAATAGTAGGCAACAGGGAAGTGGGATAGTTGATGCAAGAATTTTCAGACAATTAGTACCATTTTCTTTATTTTTTTCAGTTCTTTTTGGTATGGGAGTGCTAGAATTGTTGTCACTCATAATTTTTTTTATCTTCTTTTTGCTATAAACCACCAGCTCAAGCCGGAGTTTTCCTGGTGTGCGGATGATAGCTTGTTTTGTAGTATGGACCATATCACCAAGTTTGTTGCCACAGGATTGCCCGAGTCGTATGACAAAACAGTAAGTTATCCATCACTTGTTTTTCACTCTCACTGTTGTTTCCCTTTTTATCGCCATTTGTACATTCAACCATTTTTCAGACTCTTCAATAGATGATTTGTACTTATCATGTTCTCTACCATCCACTTTCATGTTTTACAGAAGCAAAAGAAGCTCACAGGTTTTGTAACATCCCAAATTTTCAATTTGGAATGTTATACATTAGGTCATCATGCATATCATATTTTTCTCGCATTTTCCGATCCTAGAAAATTTCACGCAACTCAAGGACCCTCGGAGAGAGTTGGAAGTTTCATTATTTTCATATTTGGGATTTCTCAAATCTTGAAAATAGAATCATTGGATTTATTTAATTATCTTCATAAAGTTTTTCCTATAAAAACTTAAGAGAGGGAATAATATGACTTTCCCAATATTTAGGAAAAATGAAGATATTATAGATAAATCAAAATTTGGTTCTGGAAGATTTGTTTTGCTTAGGCAAAAATGAGCATTAAAAAAAATTTATGCATGTTTGCCGTTTTTAAAGTTCATTTTGTTCGACTCATTTTTAGGAGTCGGGGAAAATTAATTTTATTAAAATCGGAGTTCGTTTGGTATTTTTTTTAATCCGTTTTGTTTTTGTTTAAAAAAAAAACGCGCGCCCCCCCCCTGGGCCAAGGCCCAGCCGGCCCAGCCAGCCAGGCCCCGGCCCAGCCGCCGCGGCCCACCTCCCTCTCCCTCCTCACATGAGTCCCTGGCCGCCGCCACCCACCCGCCGCCCGGTGTCGGGTTGGACCCGGACCCGCCCGTCGCCCGGGAGTCCGCCTCCGACCCGCCGCCGTGCCCCTTCCCCAAGGCACGGACCCCCCCTCCTATTTAACCAGCCCGCCCCTCTCCTCTCCCCTCAACCCGCCCGCGCCGCCCTCCTCCCGAGCCGCCGCCGCCAAGAGCCGCCGCCGTCGCCCTCGCCGCCCCTCGCCGGCCTTGGACCCCGGAGCCCCCTCGCCGCCCCTCCCGACCTCGCCGCCCGTCGCCCGACCCGCCGGAGCCCCGCCGGCGAAGACCCGCCGGAGGTAGCCGCCGCCCCGATCTGATCCGTTTTTCCCTAAAAAAAACCCGGTCCGTTTTTTTTAAGATGTTCGGTTTTTTTTCAAAAAAACCTAGATGGTTTTTTTATTTTTTTTCGGTTTTCTTATTTAGCGAACGTTCACCGACCCGTTCGTTTCAATGAACGCGTTCGTTGGATTAGTTCTGTTAACGAACATCCGTTATTTAATCCGTTCGTCGTTTTCTTTTAAATCGGATTTAATCCATTATTTTTCAGATTCGATTTCTGATCCGATTTTCAAATCTGTTTTATTTCTTGCTCGTTTATCGGAATCAGGTGATTCAAGCGCCTGGAGTTCCGTTACGAAACCGCCGTTCCGACTAACCTACTTACACAGAGTTTTGCTACTGTAAAATTTTGACTTAACTTCAGATTGCTAAACCGAGTCGTTCTCTCTCGAGTTCCGACTTTCGATGCTTTATTTGATTCGATTCTTTTGCAACCAGGGTTCTTAAGTTGAACTATCTGGTTGGATTTGCTATTCGAGATTTCCCCGTGCATTAGATGAGTACTTATTGCATGCTTGTTGTTTGTCTGCGTTAGATCACCCGGAGTGCGCCGCTTGTTACTTCGAATCTCTAGGACTCGCGGATCATCAGCAAGGCAAGTAACACTTTGATCATGCCTTTTCTACTACCCAGTTTTATGCATTAGATCAAACCCTCAAACACTTGCATGTTTAGGATCTAATTAAATTGTGGGATGGGAAGTAGATTGAGGTAGTACCTATTACCTGTTTTACTTATGAAACCTTGGGAGTTACTTCTACGTTTGCTTAATTATGCCATGCTATGCTAGTAGACGTGGATTGGGTGAGTGAATATCCATGACAGATGTGAGATTGTTAATTAATGGTTTATTTAAGGTGGCAACCTAAACACACATCTGGGTGGATTGAGGCACCTGGTTTCTATCAGGACTTGCTGTATTTCTTCGGACCGCCACCTGTGCTCTAAGGGATCATAAGATTATTCAAACTGGAAACTTCCGTGTGCAGCCACAAGCCAATTATGGGCTCATGGCGTAGTTGACTAAGTTGTGCGAACTCTTACGGGTAGGCTAGCTGATGTAGGGGATGTAGGTTGGTACGGTCTACCCACATGTAAGGTGCTAGCGCTTCTGAAAGACTATGTCTCGGTCATCCGTCTCTCAAACACCATGAAGTGCGAGAACCAAACGGAGGCGATCGAGTCTTGTGGGGAAAAGTGCAAAACCTCTGCAGAGTGTATAAACTAATCATGATTAGCCGTGTCCCGGTTATGGACGTCTTGAGTATCTAGTACTTGAATATCATGTGAATCTCAACATGTTACTTCAAATAAAAGTTATTGGGTTTTAATGAGTACTTTTTAATTGGGATTGAGGATGCTGTCAACCATTCTCAATGTTTAACAACCACCATGATAGTTAAATAAAATTATTCCTTTGATGTAAGGAAAACCAGCTTTATGCAAAAATGTAATCAGAGAGCCTTACCACCAGCCATATATGCATGTAGTATAGGCTTGTTGCTTCATTGTTCTCTATGTGTTACATTGCCAAAGATATTCCATGTGTCGACCGTTTTGGCTGCAACTTTTCACGCTATGCATTTTCGCATTTACGGACGAGTAAGGTGTTAGGTCGTGGTTCTATACTCAGTGATGCCGTTGGAGTTGATGGACTCACTTGTCTTCCAAGCCTTCCGCTGTTATCTTTAGATGGCCTTAAGCCATATTATTGTATTAAGTTCCCTTGTGGACAACGATGTAATAAGTGTGTGATTGCTACTCTGCTATAAATCCTTCAAATCTTGTGTGGTGTCACATTCTTGATCCAGGATGACATCGAGCACGAGCACTAGATCCATTCGGGTCTGGACGCTACAGAGAATGGTATCAGAGCACACGTTGACTGGAGGACACGACCACTAAGATAAAGCCATAGATCACTATTCTCTTCCCCGTTTCTAACGCCTCATCTTTTCTACTCTCTTTAGGATGAAGGACGCCAAGATCAAGTACACCCAACCGGATGAAGGCACACCTTTTGGATTTCACTTGAAGGAAGTTACCAAGTACTGAACATTGGACTACCCAGCTTCACCGGACTTTCAACGCCACTCTGCACGAAGAGGAGCGCTGGAAGATTCACGCTCACGTTCCAGAAGGACATTCGCCCCAATCACCAAGCCTATAGATAGTGTTTTCAGTGCACCAACTTGGAGTCTGGGAAAGAGCATGGCAGCTCACATCACCATGGGACGCGTTGGAGAAGTTTATCAAGAAGACCTTAAGGACACTATCTACCATATTTGCGGACGCCGAGATGACAAATGGGACGTCGTCAGCACCAAGAAGGATAGATCCATTGCAGTGTTCATCCAGGAGTTAAACCAGCACATTCGACGCCAGGAGAACCAGATGTGCAATGATATGTTGGAGTTGCAGAATGCAAAGGGAAGGATCATCGAACTTGAAGAAGAACTAAAGACAACTCGCAAGGAATATATGGACGAGATCGTAGCTCTAGCAAGACACAATAACGATCTTAAGTACGAGATTGAAGAACTCAAGAAGAAGTTGGCGCCAGGAATGAGGACCAGTATGTCGATTGCCCAAGCGACTACATCAACATCGACGACACCGATTCGGATCCAAGGGAACCCGACTTTGAAGACGAAGCTGGAGCAGACATTATG
The DNA here is from genome assembly GCA_021605145.1 of Aegilops bicornis. Classification (NCBI taxonomy): domain Eukaryota; kingdom Viridiplantae; phylum Streptophyta; class Magnoliopsida; order Poales; family Poaceae; genus Aegilops; species Aegilops bicornis. The sequence goes on from CM038675.1 coordinate 818,268,254, forward strand.
GAGTCTTCCACCGGTTCAAATTAGTAGAAGTCCCCCACATATTAGTAGTATTCCCTCCATGTAAACATTATAGTACACGCACTTTTGCGTTAGTTAGATCGTTGTAAGCCTTTGTTGGATTGAATGAAGTAACAATCAAGAACAAGTACCCACTACCTATGATAAATGATCTGTTTGATCGCTTGCAAGGAGCCAAGGTGTTTTCCAAGATCGACTTGCGATCGTGGTACCATCGATTGAAGATTCGGGAGCAGGACATACCCAAGACAGCATTTACCACGAGATATGGACTATACGAGTATACCGTTATGTCATTTGGACTGACTAACACACCAGCCTATTTCATGAACCTGATGAACAAAGTGTTTATGGAGTTTTTGGATAAGTTCGTCGTGGTGTTCATTGATGACATTTTGATTTTTTCAAAGAATGAAGAGGAACACAAGGAACATTTGCGATTGGTTTTGGAGAAACTGAGGGAACACCAGTTGTATGCCAAGTTCAGCAAATGTGAGTTTTGGCTAAGGGAAGTTGGATTTCTCGGACATGTTATATCCGGAGAAGGGATAGCAGTTGACCCCACAAAAGTTGAGACCGTAACCAAATGGGAAGCACCCACGACAGTTGGAGAGATTCGGAGTTTCCTTGGACTCGCAGGATACTACCGAAGATTCATTGAGAATTTTTCAAGGATTGCTAAGCCTATGACAGAATTGTTGAAGAAGGAAAACAAATTCATATGGACTGAGGACTGTGAGGCAAGTTTTCAGGAGTTGAAGAAAAGATTGGTTACCTCACCAGTCTTGATATTACCAGATCAGACTAAGTATTATGATGTATTACACGCTTCACGTCGAGGACTTGGAGCAGTGCTTATGCAGGAAGGAAGAGTTGTTTCGTATGCTTCACGACAACTTAAGCCCCATGAGTTGAATTATGCCACTCATGATTTGGAGCTAGCAGCCGTTGCGCATGCTTTGAAGACATGGAGACATTTTCTCATTGGAAATCATTGTGAAGTGTACACGGATCACAAGAGTTTGAAGTACATCTTCACACGTATGAAATTGAATCTCGAGACAAAGGAGATGGTTAGAGCTTATCAAGGATTATGACATGAGATTGCATTATCACCCCGGAAGGCTAATGTCGAAAGGCATTTATTGAGCCGTAAGAGCCTCGTCAATACCCTAATGATGGGAGGAATACCCAATGAGTTAGCCGAGGACCTTCGAGAGCTATGTTTGGAAATAGTTCCGAGAGGCTATGTAGCAGCATTGGAGATTCAATCGACAGCGATGGACAAAATCGAGAAGCCCAAAAGGCAGATAAGGAAGTTGCCTCTATAAAGGAGAAAATGAGCAAAGGAAAAGCTAAAGGATTTCGTGAGGATGAGCACGATACCCTATGGTTTGAAGACCGTGTTTATGTGCCCAATGACCCGTAGATCGGGAAGTTGATTTTACAAGAAGCTCATGATTCACCCTATTCGATTCACTCCAGAAATACCAAGATGTACTTGGATTTGAAGAATACTTTCCGTGGACCGGAATGAAGAAGGATATTGCGGAGTATGTAGCAGTTTGCGATGTATGTCAGAAAGTAAAGGCAGAACATCAGAAGCCAGCAGGATTGTTACAACTATTGCCGATACCCGAATGGAAGTGGGATAAACTAGGCATGGATTTTATCACGGGATTGCCAAAGACTCGTTCAGGATATGACTCGATTTGGGTTATAGTCAACCGTTTGACAAAGGTAGCTCATTTCATTCCAGTCAAGACTACCTATAGCAGTGCTAAGTTGGCAAAGATATACATGACCAGAATTGTGTGCTTACACAGAGTTCCGAGGAGCATCAGACGAGATAGAGGAACCCGGTTTACCTCGAAATTTTGGAACCAGTTGCATGAAACATTGGGAACCCGATTGGAATTCAAGACTTTCCACCCACAGACCGATGGACAGACCGAGAGAGTCAATCAGATTTTGGAGGACATCTTTGAGAGCTTGTGCCCTAGATTATGGATCTAGCTGGGATGACAATTTGCCGTATGCAGAATTTTCCTACAACAACAGTTACCAAACCAGCTTGAAGATGGCACCTTTCGAGGCTTTGTATGGAAGAAGATGCAGGACACCGTTGTTATGGGACGAAACTGGAGATCGTCAGTTGTTTGGACCAGATTTGATTAAGGAGTCTGAACAGAAAGTTAAGTTGATTCGAGACAGGCTCAAGGTAGCCCAGTCCAGACAAAAGAGTTATGCCGATTCAAAGCGCAAAGCGATTGAGTATGAAGTTGGAGATAGAGTATATCTCAGAGTATCCCCACTTCGAGGAGTTAAGCGTTTTGGAGTTAAAGGAAAGTTAGCACCCCGTTTCGTTGGACCATATAAGATTTTGCAACGCATGGGAGAAGTCGCTTATAAGTTGGAATTACGGAAGGACTGTCAGGAGTTCATGATGTATTCCATGTTTCTCGATTGAAGAAATGTCACCCGAGATAGCAGACGTACCGTTAAGAGACACAGTGCACCGAAGCAATTCAGTTGAAGGATGACTTGACATATGAGGAAAAACCGTTAAGATTCTCGATTATGCCAGCAGAGTTACCCGCAGCAAGGTATTCAAGTTTTGCAAAGTTCATTGGAGCCACCACACCGAGGATGAAGCCGCTGGGAAAGAGAGGAAGTTTTGCTCAAGGACCACCCTCACCTATTTTCTAGCCAACCCGAATCTCGAGGGCTTAGATTCATCTTAAGAGTAGGTTTGTAACATCCCAAATTTTCAATTTGGAATGTTATACATTAGGTCATCATGCATATCATATTTTTCTCGCATTTTCCGATCCTAGAAAATTTCACGCAACTCAAGGACCCTCGGAGAGAGTTGGAAGTTTCATTATTTTCATATTTAGGATTTCTCAAATCTTGAAAATAGAATCATTGGATTTATTTAATTATCTTCATAAAGTTTTTCCTATAAAAACTTAAGAGAGGGAATAATATGACTATCCCAATATTTAGGAAAAATGAAGATATTATAGATAAATCAAAATTTGGTTTTGGAAGATTTGTTTTGCTTAGGCAAAAATGAGCATTAAAAAAAATTATGCATGTTTGCCGTTTTTAAAGTTCATTTTGTTCGACTCATTTTTAGGAGTCGGGGAAAATTAATTTTATTAAAATCGGAGTTCGTTTGGTATTTTTTTTAATCCGTTTTGTTTTGTTTTAAAAAAAAACGCGCGCTTCACCCTCGGGCCAAGGCCCACCGGCCCAGCCAGGCCTGCCCGGCCAGCCGCCTGCCCACCTCCTCTCTCCTCCCCGTCTGAGTCCCGCTCGCCGCCGCCACCCACCCGCCGCCGCCCGTGTCCGGGTTGGACAGCCGGACCCGCCGCCCGGAGTCCGCCTCGACCCCGCGCCGTGCCCCTTCCCAAGGCACGGACCCCCTCCTATTTAACCCCGCCGCCCCTCTCCTCTCCCCTCAACCCGCCCGCCGCCACCCGCTCCACCCGAGCCGCCGCCCGAAGGCCGCCGCCTCGCCTCGCCGCCCCTCGCCGGGACCCCGAGCCCTCGCCGCCCTCCCGACCTCGCCGCTGCCGTCGCCCGACCGGAGCCCCGCCCGGCGAAGACCCTGGAGGTAGCCGCCGCCTGATCCGATCCGGTTTTCCTAAAAAAACCGGTCGGTTTTTTAAGATGTTCGGTTTTTTTTCAAAAAAACCTAGATGGTTTTTTTATTTTTTTTCGGTTTTCTTATTTAGCGAACGTTCACCGACCCGTTCGTTTCAATGAACGCGTTCGTTGGATTAGTTCTGTTAACGAACGCCCGTTATTTAATCCGTCGTTTTCTTTTAAATCGGATTTAATCCATTATTTTTCGATTCGATTTACGATCCGATTTTCAAATCTGTTTTATTTCTTGCTCGTTTATCGGAATCAGGTGATTCAAGCGCTGGAGTTTCATTCTGAAACCGCCGTTCGACTAACCTACTTACACAGAGTTTTGCTACTGTAAAATTTTGACTTAACTTCAGATTGCTAAACCGAGTCGTTCTCTCTCGAGTTCCGACTTTCGATGCTTTATTTGATTCGATTCTTTTGCAACCAGGGTTCTTAAGTTGAACTATCTGGTTGGATTTGCTATTCGAGATTTCCCCGTGCATTAGATGAGTACTTATTGCATGCTTGTTGTTTGTCTGCGTTAGATCACCCGGAGTGCGCCGCTTGTTACTTCGAATCTCTAGGACTCATGGATCATCGACAAGGCAAGTAACACTTTGATCATGCCTTTTCTACTACCCAGTTTTATGCATTAGATCAAACCCTCAAACACTTGCATGTTTAGGATCTAATTAAATTGTGGGATGGGAAGTAGATTGAGGTAGTACCTATTACCTGTTTTACTTATGAAACCTTGGGAGTTACTTCTACGTTTGCTTAATTATGCCATGCTATGCTAGTAGACGTGGATTGGGTGAGTGAATATCCATGACAGATGTGAGATTGTTAATTAATGGTTTATTTAAGGTGGCAACCTAAACAAACATCTGGATGGATTGAGGCACCTGGTTTCTATCAGGACTTGCCTGTATTTCTTCGGACCGCCACCTGTGCTCTAAGGGATCATAAGATTATTCAAACCGAAACTTCCGTGTGTAGCCACAAGCCAATTATGGGCTCATGGCGTAGTTGACTAAGTTGTGCGAACTCTTACGGGTAGGCTAGCTGATGTAGGGGATGTAGGTTGGTACGGTCTACCCACATGTAAGGTGCTAGCGCTTCTGAAAGACTATGTCTCGGTCATCCGTCTCTCAAACACCATGAAGTGCGAGAACCAAACGGAGGCGATCGAGTCTTGTGGGGAAAAGTGCGCAAACCTCTGCAGAGTGTATAAACTAATCATGATTAGCCGTGTCCCCGGTTATGGACATCTCGAGTATCTAGTACTTGAATATCATGTGAATCTCAACATGTTACTTCAAATAAAAGTTATTGGGTTTTAATGAGTACTTTTTAATTGGGATTGAGGATGCTGTCAACCATTCTCAATGTTTAACAACCACCATGGTAGTTAAATAAAATTATTCCTTTGATGTAGGGAAAAACCAGCTTTATGCAAAAATGTAATCAGAGAGCCTTACCACCAGCCATATATGCATGTAGTATAGGCTTGTTGCTTCATTGTTCTCTATGTGTTACATTGCCGCATATTCCATGTGCTGACCCGTTTTGGCTGCAACTTTTCACGCTATGCAGACTTTTTCGCATTTACAGTAAGGTGTTAGGTCGTGGTTCTATACTCAGTGATGCCGTTGGAGTTGATGGACTCACTCGTTTTCCAAGCCTTCCGCTGTTATCTTTAGATGGCCTTAAGCCATATTATTGTATTAAGTTCCCTTGTGGACAACGATGTAATAAGTGTGTGATTGCTACTCTGCTATAAATCCTTCGAAGTACTGTGTGGTGTCAGCATTACTGATCCAGGGATGACACTGAGCACAGAGCACTAGATCCATTCGGGTCTGGTCGCTACAGGTTTGGTGCACGAAATGTGTTCCGTAATTTCACATGCAGTGGGGAAGCTCGTGACTGGGGTTGAGAAGATAGATGATGATGAATGGGGGACAAAGGAGGCAAATCCTACTACTGTGGAGATAAGCAGGCGGCAGTCTAATAGAAGGGGCAAGCGAGTACCAGCCGAAAGAGACAGCTTAGCAAGTGAGGAGTAGTCGTTTAATTCCGACAACGACGACAAGGAGGCAGTCGATAGTGATAGTGAGGGAGATGGCAGGGATAAAGGTAGTGATGAAAGCGATAGCGATGGCAGCTTGGACAGCAATGATGGTCATGATGGATCAAGTGGAGTTCAGGGGAAATCAAGTAGCCAGGGAGCACGACAAACGGTGGATCACCACGAGGGGGCAAGTGCTGACATGGTGAGGGAAGACGGAACTGAGGGGAACGAGGACAATGAAGATGATGAGGAGGAAGAGGATGGCGAAAAAGAAGAGGATAAAGGAAAGGAAGACGATGACGATGAAGAAGGTGATGGGAATGATAAAGACAAGGGAGATGATGGGCAGGGGAAGCATGATTACGATGATGAAGATGACAGTGGAGGTGGCAACGGTGGCTCAGGTGGCAATGCCGGCTCCGGTTGGGATGAGGATGCCGCAGCTGAAAAACCAGACAGCGGTGATGATGAACAATGCACACTGCAATTTCTAATCGAAAAGAAGAGAGATAGAAAGCCAAAAGGATTGGATGAGGCAGATAGGATCTCTATCAGAGACCTTGTGATGAAAAAATTCAAAACTGTTGTTTCCCCAAAACCACGCTTCCCTGTTTTTGAAGTGAAAGAAATGCTGGATATTGATGACATATACATGGCAACCAAAGCGAGGACGATGTTCCAAAAGTTGTTGAGGGGGAAAGACTTGGATATGTTCTTCACATTCGACCCTAAGGAAATATGCCCAAAGCCAATTCACCAGAAAATAATGAGAGAAATTGGCGCTCTAAATGAAGCTGCAGAAGCAAAGAATGCTTGTCAAAACCAACTACCACCACTCCCGCCATCAAAGAAGATTAAGAAAACTGTCAGTTTCCTGTTAGAGCCATCTGTGATGAATGAAACAACAATGCATCCGCAAGCATATCGTGCCGAAAATCCCGGATACGGCCAAGGAGGAAAGTTAAGGCAGTCAGCCATGAAGAAATCTGGTTCTTCTCAGCAGCAACAGCAGGCAAATTCTGAAACAAAAGAGGCAGTTCATGGGATTGACAAAAGACATGTGGTAAAGAATATGCCATCAAGCTCAGCAGTACCACCGTGCGGCAAAGATGGAGATGAGGCAGTATCTACAGGGGCAGCTCCAAAGCAGTCTGGTAATTTTCATTCACAAGGTCAAGCAAGTGGATCACATATTCTGGCAACTCAGTCCAAGCAGGAAGCAAGACCAACTGCTTTTCAGGCAAGTTTTGCAGAGGGAACACTTGACCCCATAAAATAAGACCAGTTCAGCTTAAAAATGGACATACAGTGGTAGCAAGCACAGCAAACCACATTAGAACACAACCACTAGGTGACTTAAATGGTCAAGTGCCTTTCCCGTCTCGAGGAAATGTGATGCAGCCAGCCAATGGTATCCAGAGGGCCAAGGTGCAAGACTTCAAGGCATCACCTGAGGCTGCAGCATTAAATTATGCAGGACACAAAAAGGAGAAAGAGAACATCCCTCTGGTGTCATGTATGGAGTTCAAAAGGATACAAGACTTGCGTGAAGCTGTAACCATGGGAAAAAGTCCAGAACAAAAGTTGCTAGTAGCCCTAGGAAAATTGCCTGTCTGCTCAACTGTGCTTGGCCAACCTGAGGCCACAAGTGTTCCAGAAGTAATAGAAGCAACTGGCCAGGGAAACACTTTCCATTTCTCTGATGTGGAGGAACGGTACCATGAATTCATGCGTGTTAGTGGGAAGACAACCAATGCACTAGAAATCAATGTTCTAGATGTGAGTGAGCTGTTTGCAAAGTGTGTTGATCCAAACAGCAAGAATCCCCAATCCAACTCCACAAATCACACCTCAGCGAATCTATTTATATATAAAAAGTACTTGATGGGTTAATCAGATGAAAGATAAATAATCTAGAAATTACCACAATAATTAGAAATATCTGGTCGTTGATTTGGTGGACCCTTAACTTAAAAGGCGTAATTAACGGATAAGATCTGAAAACTTAACTAGAAAAAAAGAAACTTCACCAGAAAAAAAAACAAAGAGGGATGGCACTGCCAAACAGTATTAGCACATTGATCGATCTAATCTATGTTGTCTTCTTCTCCACGATGGCCTCCCCTTCAGTTTTTTTCATATCTCTAAAGGATGGGAGGACTGTCAACATGGATCCATGCGGCGGCATGTAATCTGAGTCCATGCCCTTGCAAGAGGTCTCTAGCTACCGGCCGCCTGCTTGACTCAATATCTCCAGTTGGACAAGCGATGGAACGTGCCGGCCACTAGGATGGAGATTGGTACCTTCTCTACTTTTCATCTAATTTTCTCCTTTACGTTATCGCCTCCTGCGTCCTGGCTTCTTTGATGCCCCAGCTGAAGCTTGGAGTCCTCTAGACATCCAATTAATCTTGATGCCTTGCTATATGCATGTGGATCATGCATACATTCATTGGATAATAAAAAAGCATCCATGCATGATGCACTTGCTTTGGTTCCTCACGTCCTGTTCCAATCTTGAGTGCTTCGTGCAGAGAGGAAGAAGAAGTAGGCAACGCCGCACCGGTGGATAGGATCGAAGCAGGCATCAACAGCGACAAGGGAAAAAACGTATTGGTCTGGGTCTTCTTCGGCTGTGCAGCTTCTTCTGCACTGCCTTGATTCCTTCGTCTGCCATCAGGACAGACCAAAGTGGCTCCTAACCCTACATGTGTTTGTGCCAGATTTCTTCGAGTTGTTTCTGCTAGCTAGCGGCCCGCGGCATGCAGATTTTGATATTGTTCCGTACATAGACACAGCCTTCATCATTCATTTGTACAACTGAAGGATCCGCTCTAGACGGTCATGTGAGATCAACCAACTGCATGAATAAAAGATTGGTTGCAGATCATGGCAGAGCAACACACAAGCTACTTGGATAGTTCGGCTCTCTCAGATAGGCATGAAGAGAAGACAAGAGATTTTCTCTTTCCCTATTCTTACCACGCAGGAAAAAGGGCCTCCATTGTCACAAGGTATGCAAGAGTGCACGTAATTCTTTAGCTTTATTTTTGTTCCTTCGACTTCTATTTTCTGTATCACATAACCTAAGGCAAAGGATTTTGTATTGGGAGGTGTTGCTTGATTAGGCTAAGGATGGATGGATTGTTGATGGCCAATGGAGCAAGGCTAAGTAGTTATATCAAATTTGAATACGCAAATATTGTCCATATAGTACGGATAACAGTTGGCACAGGCTCAACTTTAACGACGCAGTTGTCTGAGTACTTGCCGACGCAGCCGTCGAGTACTTTCCGCGTCCGCTCAGACTATGCTACCATTTACTTTCTGATCGATCGAGCGTATAAGGCGAGATGCACGATACAAGCTGAAGCTCACGTACATACCAAAGACCTTTGCCTGCTGGATGGATTTCTTCGACCATCACGTACTGGAAGCTAGCCTATACTCCCTCCTTTCCGGTTTATAAGGCTTATCTTATTTTTTTCGTTTTTTCAATTTACAGGGCTCATCTCCATTTCATTTTAAGATTCCTAGGGGCATTAAATTTTCGAATGCAAGAATTAAAAAGGAACACATCAATGCATGTAATGTTCCTACTCATCTAGTGGCCAAGCATGCATGCACTGCAATTAATTCAAAATAATGCATCAGTTTAATTTGAGTATTTTTGTAAAGTACAAGATACATTCCTCCACTCACCATATGCCTTGGTTGATGAGATTTCAGATTTGAGCCCTATAAACCGAAAAGGAGGGAGTAACTAGCTAAGCCAGAAATCAACACCGGCAAAGACTTAATCGATGTCACCAGCTACTGAACCCACGCACGCGACACCACACGAACACGCCAATTTGCTGGCCACAGAAGCGTGTCGCTCCCGTTGATGTTTTTATTTCAGTCCGAGTTTAATACAAAGGGGGTTAAATGTATATATGATTATATATATAGCACCTACAGCCAAGTCCTAAGCCAATACGTATTGGTCCAAGTCCAAACCGGACAAGACTAATAATTCATGCTTAATTCCAACAATAACATGATGTTTGTTTGACAAGGCTATAGAATGCAAATAAAATTGATCCCCATCAGGATGTTTCCCCAAAAATGAGCTAATGACCTTCAAGTGAGTTATTCATGTTCGATCTGTATGACTTTGTTTGCATAAATGTATAGATTTGTCAATTTAATTAGTTCATACTGTTGGCATGGATGACATCATTCAGTGAGTCCAAAGTGGGGCGGGATCATATTTCATTGTTATGTGCAGTTATTACCTTTTTTTCTGCTTTGTCACAGGTGGTGTGGCAGTGATATTAGCAAGGCTTTTTGGAGCGTTTCAGTTTGCAAAAAGAGAGAAGTGGCAAATAAACAAAGTGTGCACAACGTCTGGGTTTAAGAGATTAGATGCAGCTGAGTAAATGAAAAATAAAGATCACTGAATGGCGAATTTTTAGGACAAGAAAAGGTTCTACAACTTATTTTGTTTACGCACCCCGTAATAAGAAGAAACTTCTCGTACAGTTCCAAAATATTGATGCTTAAGAGATAAACACAGTCCTAGAAGGTGTTATTTCTTTATCCCTTTTTAAATGGTAGCAGAGATAAAATAATGTTACTCCCTCCATTCTACAATGTAGTGCATATAGTTTTTTTTTTAGAAGTCAAATTATGTAAACTTTCACTAAGATTATAGAGAAAAATATCTATTTAAAGAATATCAATCACATTCATTAGAGACATATTTTCATAGTATATATATTTGGTGTTGTCGATGTTGATAACTTTTCCTACAAATTTGGTCAAAGTTAACGAAATTTGACTTTAAAAAAAATCTATACGCACTACATTATGAAACGGAGGGAGTATTATTTTTCACACAGAAAATCTGATCGTACTGTTGATATGGCCAATCTTTGAAATCTGATAGTACTGTTTTAAATCAGGAGTAATAACTAAAGTTACAAAACCATGTTTGCTCCCTAACTTAACTAATGTATTATCCATCTCAGTTCCTTTTTAATAATTTCGCAATGTTGATTGGAGAACTACAAAAAATATCGAGCCAAATTAATATGTATTGGAGTATGAAAGGATGCTCTTTCTGTGCTTGATTCAAAAAAATATTATTCTGGCAGTAAAGAGTTTCCAAAATCAGTACTAATGAAATTTATGAAAGAGAGGGAGAGAGAGAGAGAGAGAGAGAGAGAGAGAGAGAGAGAGATAATATATATGTATAAAATTCTAGCCCGGGCATCGAGCGGGCTACTTTACTAATGGGCCAGGAATTTAATTTGTTTTGTCACAAAAGAAGTACAGCTTTAATAAATTGTGTCGTATTCTGTTTAGTGCAAATTTTGACTGGATATTCACTTTGAATATCTTGAGAAAATAATAATTTTAAAAGAAAGTAAATTGTCTTGTGTTATTTCAGTTTGTCTTTTCTATCTAATGTGCCTTCTACGACATACTTCATTTTTTGGAATACTCCAATATCTTTTCTTTCGATGGTATGTTTCATATAATACTTATTCTTTGTCTTGTCTAATGGTAGCATTTCGGTGTATACGCCACCTAAATTGTTTTCATAGAAGATGAAAATGGTTTTGGTCAAGACATTTCTGGTAGCAGCCCACTTCTAGAAGACTTCAACCTTGCTCTCCATCCATGGCGACAAACAGTTGCCCAGATTTACTTCTACATCTGGACGGCCCATGGTCGTGCTCTGGACTGGAAACACATATCCAGCTAGGTTCATATTTGAGCAGACATAAATTCCATCAATTTGTTCTGCCGGTGACGAACCTTAATTTTGTTTTCTTTGAGGATCTAAATGCTTTCTAATGGCCTTCTCTTTTCTGTGAGCACATTAATCCAAATCAGTTGTGTCTCATTGCTCTTGGTATACCTTATATTCTTACAAGTTAAAGCTAACATGTCCGTGCAAGCATCAATAGCTGTCCATGTCTAATGTGTCATCCTTTTTCAGGTTTTAATAGTGTTTGTAACTCCTCTAAAGAATAAAATATATTACAAAGCAAAATGATAAAAATGCCCAAAAAAATGATACATATATATTCGCATAACACGGCTGATCATAAAGTATAGTAAAAGGTAAATGATAAATGGATAATAACAGGATCTCATGTGGAAGAAAATTCATCAAAGTACAGTTAATAAACAGGAACACATGTGGGAGAAATAGTATATATTACAAGAATAGTCATGTCACCAATCGGATCCGCGTGGTCATTCTTTCTAAAAAGGAGATGGTATACTATATCAGTTTGTTTTGCTATGACTATTAACAAAAGCCAGGGACAATCTCTAAACAAGGTAGGACTATATCTACCTAAACAAGTTTTCACACATGAACTGCGAGTAATGGTAATGATGAAGATATCAATGAGGACGATGTGGTCAAGGACATATAGTCTATCAGAAATATTCTACAGGTATTAACAAATAATGCAGTTTCAACATGATCTTATGAAAAACAACACTAAACGGTACCCATAGTTTACAATTCAACTTAAACTTGACGTATATGGACATTCTCCGCAAAACGACTTATAAGTTCAAAACGAAAGAAATTACAACAACATGACGGTGTTGAGAAACATAAATTATAACTCACCACAAACATGATCAAGCGACCACACGTCGCCCCAGAACAATTAAAACTCATAATGCTACAAAAATTTACTTATTTAAACCAATTATATGTCAAAACTATGTTCTCAGCAGGCTTATATTTGTAAATGTCATTACACATGGTTCTAAATTCTGTCAAGACATTACAAATAATATATTCTCATTGTTTAAAATATAAAATTCTAGCCCGCGCATTGAGCGGGCCACTTTGCTAGTGAAGATAAACAACATTTTGAGCAAAGGGACACCGAAAGATCAAATGATTTTTATAGGGAGTACTGCCCAGCACCAAGTTTCGATCTAGGCATAGATGATTTGCCCACAGGATCTGCAGACAACAGAGCACATCAACATGTTGGGTCAAGCACATTCGTTGAGCATGAGTTCAAGGGACTTCCAGTACATACCCAGCCAATCATCGAAATAATCGATGATGATGATCTGTTGGACTTTGAAGGCATAGATGAACTGTGTGCAGAAGCAGAAGGAAAGGCAAGTAAGTTTGACGCAAGCTGTTCAGTTGGAATCTCCTCACCAAATGCCTACCAAACACCTGAAAAAAGTTCCAACCAAGGAGAAGTGGGATCAGGCAGCAAGATTTATAGCAGTAGTAGCTCAGGAGAGATGCATCCACATCAATTCAAGAGAAGGATTATCAAGCCACCTCCTTGCAAGAGGTCACCATTCATTGACTATAATGAGAAGAAAGTCTACATGTCCAAACCTGAAGCAAATAAATTGTATGCATCGGTTATTTTGCATGGGAGGATTAATGAAGAAGAATCACCAGATCTGGATACCAGGTATGACAATATATCATTGCATTTTCTTTTTGTCAGCTTTTGCACAATGCACTTTTTCCCAGGCAAGGTCTATCATGTTATCTAGGCAATTCAAATTGTTTTTACAAGCATTCCAGTTATAGAATCGGGCAACTTGGCTTAGTGTGAAATGCTTATTTGGAATAGTTTCTCCTTCATATGACCATGCCCCCCCATGTTTTTCCATGAGTTGAATTTGATAGGCAAATTATGGAAGGATTTGTGAGCTGAATGTCTCTTTTTTTCATGCAGCCCAAAGGTAATTGAATATGGCAAATATTTTGTCACAGTCAGGGAGCTTGCAAACTCAATGAAGAAGGAAGGTTTTGTCTTGAGCCATGTAATGAAAGTTGGTATACAGTCTATAATGATGAACTTGCCACCAGACTCAAAGAAGCTCGTCATGCCCGTCAGGTTCTCGGCAAGCAAACACGACGCAGTTAATAGTGTAGTTTTGCGATTCTTTCTTTTTCTTTTTTTCATAACAGGTCATGGTCATGTCCGTATTGTTTTTGCACCAAGTTCAGATGCAAAACATGGAATTGAATGGCCAGGAGCTCATTTCCCGGTTCAACTAGTCGAATTGCTTGGACCGTAAAGACATGGTAAGTTAATAGTTTCTTTATATTTTTTACCAATGCATTTTGTACATATCATTTTTTTCTGCTAAAACCTTGCTCACACAAATGTAAATATTCTTAGGGGGGCTAAGTTGACCATACTCATGAATTGCTTTCTCTGGCAAGTTGCTTACATAATTGCATAACTTGCCTGTGCATTTTTTCAGGTTGCTTACATAAGTACATAACTTGCCTATGCATCTTCTGTTTTTGGCAAATTACTCACATAAGTACATAACTAGCATGTGCATCTTTGCTTCTTCAGTCCATGTCTTAATTTGTGAGAGCAAACACAAAAATTTTCTTACATCCACCTTCTAGTATGGTTTTATTTTTTTACTAACCCCGTTCGTTTTTTTCTAACAAATTATGTTCCCAATTTTAGAGAACATTGACAAGACAAAGCCAGTTACAGGCAATCATTACTGGATTTTTAATGTGAACATAAGGGACCGATGTTTTGAGGCTCTTGATTCTTGGAGGACGTTCTAGAACAAGTCTCTAGATGTTTGTGCAAGGAAAATGGTTGCAAGTTTCCGGGCTCTATGGGAAGAGCATTACGCCAGTTCCCGCGTCTCGCTGGATGACTTTGGGCTTACCAACATCGACGTTCCAGAACAAGAAAACGAGTAAGCATCCACTTTTTCCACATAAAACTTGCTTTTGTTCAGTTTTTTACAAGTGACACAGTACTACATAGAGTAAACTAGCTAACTAGAAAAGTACTTATTTTTTTAATTTTTGTTTAGGTTCGACTGTGGTGTTTTTGCTCTTACGCTAGCAAATGGTTGGGAGGCAAGGGCTGTTCCAAATTTCACAGTTGAGGATATTCCAAGCATCAGGAAACAATTGACTAACACGTGGGTTGACAACGGTCACAACAAGGCTCCATGGAAAACCATACTCAAGTTAGCATAGGTCAGTTTTTTCTCCCCTCATGCGTACTACATCATGTAAATGCTTGTGTAATTTTCTTGCTTTTGTGAACCTTGGACCGTCGGGGGAGTTGCCTGTATAAGAACTTACACCAGGCAACTCAATTGCATAAACAGGCAATTTAAGGTTTAATGTGAGGCAAGTTAATCATAAGAACCCACAAAAGATAAATAGTATGATCATTACATAACCAGCAAATTGTTGCATTTTTAGCATTGCAGAATCTTATGTATGTAAGTTTTCGACCATTATGGGGAGGGCAAGGGTGTCGGCGGGGCAATGCAAAGGACACACCAGGCAACTCAAAACTCATAACCAGGCAATTCAAAATCTAGTGTGAGACAAGTCACCCACAAGAAACTATAAACCAGAAATAATAGTTTAGGATGATCAAACATACAGACCGACAAATAGTTTATTTGTCAATGCCATTCAACACATCTTTGAGCCATCTGGTCACTATGTCACCATTACACCAATATGGTCGTGCAGTTTGCACCATTGTGGTTAATAGAACCACAATAGTTGCACTTGTTCTTTCTCTTTGGATGTAGCTCAAGTGCTGATTGAATTCTTTTTGACTTTGCCCTCCCTTTTGTAGTTGATTTTGGAGGGTCTCTAGGAATTGCAGGGCCAGGTGTCGTAGTAGGTCTTCCAAACTGTGGTTCAACCATCGTAGTAACTTGCGCGGCCGCAACAGCTGCATGTAGAGATGCAATATTGAGTGGCTGGTGTGCATGTCCACCAGGAGCTTGCATAATAGGAGATGAAATTGCATTGCCACTTTCTTCTTGTGTAGTTGAAGAACCTAGACACTGTCCATACCTTCCATCCACTATTGATGATGGTTCCAGCCCAGGACTAGTCACATAATTTGTGTTTGCTGCGTTAGGCCCCCGCGGTGGTTGTATAGCCCCCATAGTTTGTGGTGCAGGCCAGGTTGCTGGTCTAGGACCCATAGGAGGTCGCGTAGGCCATCTTGCTAGTGTCGTATCCATCAAAAGCTGTGGCGCAGCTCCTCTTAGTGCTTGCACAGGCATTGTCATTGTTGAGCCCCTAAAAAGGTGCGGTGCTGCTCCACTTCAGTGTCACAAATCCTGACAGTTGCTGTACAGGCCACAGGTTTTGTGTTGGAGGGCCCCTGGGTAGTGGTATAGCCCCCCTGGGCATTGCTGCAGCCCTAAACGTTGTTTGTTGGTGTCCTGCCTCACTCATAGAGTTACTAGCTAGTGTTGCTGTGTTTTTTTCTCCACGGTACAGAAATAGGTCGCTGCTGCCTATGTCCAGAAGGGGCTTGTGCAGGTTCGTCAGGACGCACCACAGGGCCACTAGTTGCCTGAGTGTTACTCGGTGGTGGCGCAGAAGTAGGTCGCTGCTGCCTAGGTCCAGAAGGGGCTTGTGCAGGCCCTTCAGGACGCACCACAGGGCCACAGGTTGCCTGAGAGTTACTCGGTGGTGGCACAGAACCATCAACTGATGGTGGAGGATCACCAGAGGGCCCACTTGTTGGTGCTGCCGTTTTCTTCTTCTTTGACATGTTGAGATTTTTTATTTCATGACGCGCACCACGCATATGTTTCTTTACAATATCCGTCGCAGCATCTGACGCACTAGCAACCCGGGCAAGACTACCAAAATCCATCATCAAATTTGCATGCCTGAGTTCCTTCTTCGACTGTGGTGGCATCTCATCAGGTTGCTCTTCGACAGCAGGGGGTGCGTTGGGAATTGCCATAGGTGTCCATCTTCTAAGTATGTACTGCGCTGGGATTTCATCAACACCAAGTTGGTTGAAAACTTTCAAGATATGGCAGCATAGCATGTCGTCCCTCTCAATCTTGCAGCAGTCACATATGTAGTCTCCAGCACTAGCTTCCACCGTGAAAAAATAGCCCCTAGAACCATATTTGGTAACCCACTCTTGATTTGGGTAAACCTCATACAAGTTTTCACCATGCGATCGCACATTGTACCTTGTAGTCAAGTGAAACTCATCACGGAACTTCTCGTACAAGTCCCTAGTATAAGATCCGTACGCCTGCTTCTCTATTGGGTAAGATGACCACATTTCAGTCTGTAAATGTCCTGCCTGTAGTCTTTTGAACCCTCCCGGACTAGTATGTGTGTTTGGATTTTCTGATATTGCTTCAGAAAGTTCAAAATGGACTTGTGTGGGTTCACATATCGCTTAAGGACAACGTTGAACCCCTCGCTGTGTTGAGTTGACTGCAAGAAAGGGAAGAATTGGTGCTTGAAGTAGCAGGGTACCCATGTTTCTCTGTACTTGTATAGATTCTCAAACTGGGAGTCAGTCATAGCCTCATAATTCATCATCAGCTCACACCACCCTGCCTCAAATTCTTCTGGCGTCAAGCTGAAGTTGTTGAAATCTTTGGACAAGCCAGGGTTTCGTCCCAGCAATGCTCCAAGCTTCGCTTGTGCTTTCTTCATAATATGCCAGCGACAACAGCGGTGCACACTTGTAGGAAAGATCTTTTTAACTGACTGTGCCATTGCGATGTCTTGGTCGGTTATGATGTTGGTGGGTGCGACATTATGCATTGCCTTAAGGAAGGTCTGGAATAGCCAATCAAAGCTTGACGCCAACTCTTGCCTAACAAAGCCACAACCCAACATGAATGACTACCCATGCCTGTTAATCCCAATGAATGGTGCAAAGGGCATGTTGTACATGTTAGTCATACACGTTGTGTCAAAGGAGATACAATCATGATAAGATTCCACGTACGCCTTCCTTGCTGCACCATCGACCCAGAAAATATTCTCAACCCTGTCCTCCTCGTCATATTTTATCTTGTAAAGAAAATCTGCATCCTCTCTCTGTTGATCTTTAAAGTAAGCGACTGTCACTATCATATCCCCTTCATTTGTATCATCCTTGTTCAAGAGCGTCTTGAGGTTTGTAATGTGCTTAGTTCCATAAGGTACAATGAGTTCTGACCTATAGAAATCTGACATGATGTGCATCATACGAAACAGTACCAAAAATAGTTTCTTTTCTGTTTTCAGCAAGGCAACTCAAATGCAAAGCTCAGACAATTCATGAAGCTATACAAGCAACTACAACAATACGCCCCAGGCAACACATGAGCAAAATACACAAAACAAACCAAGGGGGGTGTGGGTTTGTAACTATGCACTAGTGAGCATTAAAAATTTCAATCATAGGCAAGTTGACCTCATCCAGAAACAAGTAGTATCGTACATTTTAGCTACAAAGAGACTAATCATAGGCAAGTCTAGAGTCAGCCCAAATTTGTTTTACACATGAAATTAGTAGGCAAGTAGGAATTTGCATTGAGTAACAAACAGGTAAACATTAGGCAAGTCCAGCATCCAGAAACAAATCAGGCATTATCTCTTTTTTGTACTGCTGTAAGCAATTTAATGTCATTATCCAGCAAATAAGTCACATGTTTGAAGCAAATTAGTCACATGTTTCAAGCAAAAATCAGGTAGTTGTTGATGGGCCAAGAAACTCACAACCAGCAGGCATGTCCATGTTCTTAAAGTTAGAAGGTAGGGGGGAGGGGTGTGGTTTAAAACCTGTAGTTAAATTGCAGTGATGAAGATGTGTAAGGAAGGCCCTTTCTTCTGGTGGGATCCCTTGGTGTGATCACAAATACGTAGTCAAACTCGGCTTGTCAACCAACGGATGGTTGTGCTCGCCAACAAAGTATATCACCTCCCATCTGCCATCTTTTACCTTCACAATCATCTTAGCTTTGCAACCAGTTTGCACAATTTTATCTCTTTTTCGTTTCTTGCTCCTCTTTTTGCCTTTACTATCATCATCAAGAAAGACAATAGCCTCATCTTCATTATCATCTTTTGCTTGATCGACAATGTCATCTAGCACGGGAATCTTTTCTGCCCCTCCGTCATCGACATCAGGCTTTCGAAACTTGTTGCAAACAAACTGTTGTTTTGTCAACTCCCCGGTTTTCATATCCTTCCTTGAACTATTCATTTTGATTGAAAAACCCATCTGCAAGGAATATGCAATGTAATGCTCCTTGGCATCTTCCAAAGTGTCGAACCTCATGCCCACATAAGGCTCCTTGGGCTGTGGCCAAGCTTCATCATCATTTTCAGCATCGAAACCATTACCAACAGTCCCACCAGTATCACCTGCAGCACCTGTGCCATCAAGGGTATGAGCATCATTCCCAGCTGCTACAGCTGCAGGTACTTGTGTACTGCCCGGAGCCCGTCCCCCACGACTTGACTGCCCATCTGTCTCCATTGCTTCTGTAGCAGCAACATTGACTCTTTGCATGATAGGGGGATTAGGTGATTTCGCCACAAATTCTGCATTTCCAGCAACATCTTGTGTACAGTAGAATGGATCACCATTTTTTCCTCATTCAGGTCAATCATTTGTCAATCTGTTTATTTTTCATCGTGGGAAAAAGTAAAGCAAGTCAGCAGAATAATGCAAGCAAGCAGCACAGTGAATACAGGCAAGCCAATAGCACAGCCACCCAAGCACACCACAAACAGGTCAATCATTTTCAACCTGTGCTTTTTCAACCAGAAAAATTAAAGCAAGTTACGTTGTGACGTAAGCTAGTACCGTACTAAACACAGGCAAGCAAATAATACAGCAACCCAAGCACACCAGATTTACAAGATATCATTCACAATTGAACGTAACCAGGCAATTCAAAGTACCCTATCAGGCAATACAAACCATATAACCAGGCAAGTCAAACTATATATCTCAGGCAATATATTTTTCAGGAAATCCACAGTTTTTTTGTACTAATGAAACATTTTGTACATATAACATAGGCTTGTTTTTTGTGTACCATAATATATTTTCTTATTTGGTTTTCTTAAACGCAGGCAACATTATTTTGGTGAAGCGAGCCTCCTGCCATAGAAGTGTTACTTTCAAAGTTTCTTCAGAATGGAGTTCACTTCAAAATCAGAGAGAGTAGAGCATGTTTTGTGTTAGAAAAAACTTAAGCTAGTAGTTATGGGCATGATCGCCCTTTATATTCAGACAATATTCAGTACCTATGTTTTCATCTCATAGCAGCAAGCTTGCATGTTTTGGCTATGCTCACCATATTCAATGTTGGTATACGGCTTTTTCTTTGTTTTTTTCTTTCTTTTGCAGGATGAAATACTAATAAATTTGCAACTGTCCAACCTTTTTTGGATCATGGTGAAGGATATGCCATAACAAAGGTAAATTGTACTACGCAACAGTCTCTCTTGTTTTTTAGCTGCAATTTTATGTTCATTCTTCTCATGTTTTATCACTGTTGAACCAAAGAATAATGGAAACAAATGAACAAGAGGAATGTTTTTCTAGCTTCATCAGGAGTTGCCTGGACATCATCATGCTTTTGCTATAAATGCAAGTTGCTCCAATCAAAAATATATTTTTGGTCCACATGCACCAGATCTGCTAGGAAAAAGCCTTGATTTTTGCCTTTTTTTTGCATAGTGAGGTCAGTGTTCATCGTCTTATAAGTTACAAAGGGGTTCATGTTTTGCCATGTCATAAGTTTCCAAAATTGTGTACATCCCCTATACTTAGTTGCCTCATGAAAGCACTATTTTTGCTCAAACAGGATGTCTAATTTGCCAAGAACATTTTCATAAGCAATTAAATAGAACTGAAACACATTGTAAAATAGATAATGATCATGATAGCACTGTTTTTCATCCTCTTATAAACAATGTTTTTGCTCAGTCAGATTTTTTGTTTAAGGAATGATATTTTGTCCCAGCAATACCATCAGCACTTGCTTACAGCCTACAATGTGTTCATGTGCAACAGAATTTGCAAATAGAATGTGAAAATTGGCAAGAACTATCACTTTAGGTATGCACAGTACTACTGAATTTGCCCAAAAATAGGGGGGCTGAACTTGCCTAAACATCAGACTAAACATGCTTAACATCACATCTTTCCTACATCTTTTACACAATTTTTTTGCATAACTGCAGCCTTGTACAAATCATGGGGAAAGAGCAGAGTTCTGGAAGTGATCTAAATCTGACCTTTTTCTTGTGCTTTTTTGGCCGTTTGCTAGACAATCTGGAACGTGCTCCCTTGATTTGCCTACGGAAGAAACCCTAATGGAGCCGCCATTGGAGGGTTGTCAAGGTTTTGTGGATCTGGAAGTGGCGAGGGGAAGGGGCGTGCTGTCCTTCTTAGCTTGGGAGGGAAGAAGATGGGGCTGGGGGGTAGGTGAGGAGAAAAGGAGACGCCCAGGGGTGGGGGAGGGACCGGGGAAGGGGATGACCAGGTGAGTTTTGCCTGCTCGTCGGTTGGATGCGGGAATCGGGAGGGGGGACCAGCGCTTTCCTATCCTGGACGGGGGGACATAAAATTACTATATTTGGATGGCTGCCACGAAACATTAGGGAGCAGCCGGCTACTCCCTAGATGCGTCCTTTAGAATTTATTTACCTAAGCGACTAGCACTATAGGAATCAGCTTCTTTGCCGTCTACAAAGGCAAAGGACCGGAAAGCTGACAGCAAACCTCTTTGCCGTCAGCCGCTGACGGCAAACCTGTCCGGCACACTAGGCAACGGTAAACATCTTCTTTGTTGTCTGCTTTCACATAGCTGACAGCAAAGACCCTTCGCCGTCGGTGGCGGACGACAAAGAACGTGGACGGCAAAGAGCAGATGTTAGCCACGTTAGGTGGCTAACGGGAGGCTTTGTCGTCTGCCAGCTGACGGCAAATGTGACGTCCTCTTCGTCGTCTGCTTTGCCTCTGCACGTACGTCACCTCGTCAACGTACGCCCGTGTCACGACGGTCAAAGAGAAGGAAAAATAAGCTCGGCCCGTCGTGCGACCAGCGTGGCGTCAAGGCGACGGTTCCCGAGGCGTTCGGCGCCATCTCCCGATGCGCCATTAAGGCCGACTTTACTCCGGTGGGTCGCCGCTCCTCGCCTCCCCCAACCCGACGATAAAAAGCACCCCCCCCCCCCCCGCCGGCCTCCCCCTGCCTCCCCCAACCCCACCCCACCTCTGCCCCTAAGCCCCTCTCACCTCGGCGGCCCACCGAGGGGTGGCTCGTGGCCGTCGAGCCTCGGTACACCCGAAACCGACAAGTTGATCTGCTCGGGCTAATGGTTGCGTCAGGCTTCCATCTGCCACGCGTCTTCCATATCGCAGCTGACGGCTACCCGTCGAGGGGGCCCGGCGCCACGACGGAGGATCTCCGCACCCACCATGACGGCCTTTGGAACATCGACGGCCGTCACCACTATTGGGACGACAAGGACTATTGGGCAGTCGTCGGCGCGCTCTGACGGATGGCGGGCGGCTCGTTGTCTGCACTGCCCCGCTCCCGCCGTCGCCCTCTGGCCGTCACGCCGTCCACCAACTCCTCCCGCCGTCCGACACCGCGGTCGCTGGGCCCTCTACCCCTCCCGCCGGAGCAAGTCGTGCTGCCGGAGGACGGCAACCCCGTCGACACCCCCGGCTACCTCCTCTCCTTACGGGCTTCACAGGCAGAGGCGGCGGCGGCGAGAGAGGCACTGAGCTGCAGGCGGCACTGCAAGCGGCAGCGGCTATGGAGGCGGCGGCAGAGGCCGCTGATGTCCTGGCGGCATTAGACACGGCAGCTATGGCGGTGCAGGCGCCTGCGGTGGAGGACGATGGCGTCGACTGGGACGCCGCCGTGAAGAGCAGCGGCGACGACGGCGCTGACAGCGGCGCGGGAGAGGTCGTGGACCTCGACGACTCCGATGACGAGCAGATTAGGTTTATGTTTAACTAATTTTCTTTATGTTTGAATGTAAGATGAATCGTTTGTCAATGGTATGAATGCAATCTGGATTATACTAGCAAACCAAGGGGGGTGTGGGTTTGTAACTATGCATTAGTGAGCATTAAAAATTTCAATTATAGGCAAGTTGACCTCATCAAGAAACAAGTACTATCGTACATTTTAGCTACAAAGAGACTAATCACGGGCAAGTCTAGATTCAACACCAAATTTGTTTTACACATGAAAAAAGTAGGCAAGTAGGAATTTGCATTGAGCAACAAACAAGTAAACATTAGGCAAGTCCAGCATCCAGAAACAAATAAGGTATTATCTCTTTTTTGTACTGTTGTAAGCAATTTAATGTCATTATCAAGCAACTAAGTCGCATGTTTGAAGCAAATTAGTCACATGTTTCAAGCAAAAATCAGGTAGTTGTTGATGGGCCAAGAACCTCACAACCAGCAGGCATGTACGTGTTCTTAAAGTTAGAAGGTAGGGGGGAGGGGGTGTGGTTTAAAATCTGTAGTTAAATTGCAGTTATGAGGATGAGCAAGGAAGGCCCTTTCTTCTGGTGGGATCCCTTGGTATGATCACAAATACTTAGTCAAACTCGGCTTGTCAACCAACGGATGGTTGTGCTCGCCAACAAACTATATCACCTCCCATCTGCCATCTTGTACCTTCACAATCATCTTAGCTTTGCAACCAGTTTGCACAATTTTATCTCTTTTTTGTTTCTTGCTCCTCTTTTTGCCTTTACTATCATCATCAACAAAGACAATAGCCTCATCTTCATTATCATCTTTTGCTTGCTCGACAATGTCATCTAGCACGGGAATCTTTTCTGCCCCTCCGTCATCGACATCAGGCTTTCGAAACTTGTTGCAAACAAACTGTTGTTTTATCAACTCCCCGGTTTTCATATCCATCCTTGAACTATTCATTGTGATTGAAAAACCCATCTACAAGGATTATGCATTGTAATGCTCCTTGGCATCTTCCAAAGTGTCGAACCTCATGCCCACATAAGGCTCCTTGGGTTGTGACCAAGATTCATCATCATTTTCAGCACCGAAACCATTACCAACAGTCCCACCAGTATCACCTGCAGCACCTGTGCCATCAAGGGTATGAGCATCACTCCCAGCTGCTACAGCTGTAGGTACTTGTGTACAGCCCGGAGCCAGTCCCCCATGACTTGACTGCCCATCTGTCTCCATTGCTTCTGTAGCAGCAGCATTGACTCTTTGCATGATCGGGGGATTAGGTGATTCCGCCACAAATTATGCATTTCCAGCAACATCTTGTGTACAGTAGAATGGATCACCATTTTTTTCAGCTAGTTCCTCATTCAGGTCAATCATTTGTCAATCTGTTTATTTTTTCATCATGGGAAAAAGTAAAGCAAGTCAGCAGAATAATGCAAGCAAGCAGCACAGTAAATACAGGCAAGCCAAATAGCACAGCCACCCAAGCACACCACAAACAGGTCAATCATTTTCAACATGTGCATTTTTTCAACCAGAAAAATTAAAGCAAGTTACGTTGTTGACGTAAGCTAGTACCACACTAAACACAGGCAAGCAAATAATACAGCAAACCAAGCACACCAGATTTAGAAGATAGCATTCACAATTGAACATAACCAGGCAATTCAAAGTACCCTATCAGGCAATACAAACCATATAACCAGGCAAGTCAAACTATATATCTCAGGCAATATATTTTTCAGGAAATCCATGGTTTTTTGTACTAATGAAACGTTTTGTACATATAACATACGCTTGTTTTTTGTGTACCATAATATATTTTCTTATTTGTTTTTCTTAAACGCAGGCAACATTATTTTGGTGAAGCGAGCCTCCTGCCATAGAAGTGTTACTTTCGAAGTTTCTTCAGAATGGAATTCACTTCAAAATCAGAGAGAGTAGAGCATGTTTTGTGTTAGAAAAAACTTAAGCTAGTAGTTATGGGCATGATCGCCCTTTATATTCAGACTATATATTCAGTACCTATGTTTTCATCTCATAGCAGCAAGCTTGCGTGTTTTGGCTATGCTCACCATATTCAATGTTGGTATACGGCTTTTTCTTTGTTTTTTTCTTTCTTTTGCAGGATGAAATCACTAGTAGAAAAACACCTATTAGTCCCGGTTCGTAAGGGCCTTTAGTCCCGGTTCATGAACCGGGACTAATGGGTCGTTACAAATACCTCCACCCATTAGTCCCGGTTCAAACACGAACCGGGACAGATGTGCCTCCACGTGGCCGGTCCGCCGAGCTCAGTCAGGGGGGCCTTTGGTCCCGGTTGGTGGCAGCAACCGGGACCAAAAGTCCATGTTTTTTTAAAAAAAGTGGCTGCTTTAGGGGTTTTGGGGGTTATTTTTAGGTTGTTATTAGCTAGCTAATAGAGAGAAGTGTCCTCTCTTATATCTTCGTCCTTGGTTTATCAACGTTGCTGCTATGTTCATTTCACCCGCTGGTATAACATGCTCATGCATGCTCGCATCATACATCATCATATATAATAACAATTCCTACTAATCATGCATCAGCATACAACTTCTACTCGGTATTAATAATAAGTCATACGATCATCATCCTCATAGTCATCGAACCCAACCCTACATAATTGTTCTTAGCACATGATCATCAATATCAGGTAGGACCTAATTAAACACCCTTAAGGTAAAATAGCATAAAACAATATAGACCCTGACTCTCCATTATGAAGAATGGAGATCATCCTGTCTCCAATTCTTGCGCTTCGCTTCCTTTTGCTTCCAAGAAGCTCCTTACGACTGTCCATACATTTATTCCATTCTTTGATTATCATGTCTCCACTTCTTTTAGAAATCCGGTATGGACAGTTGAGATTCGTAGGATGACCTGGATATATGTTCAAAACATGAAGGCTGCCATTCTCATACATCAAATGAGGCACACAATCCTCTGGGATTCTCTGATGAAAAACATAGTAATAACTTCGTAGTTAGCAATGATGTACTAGTTTTAGAAGTATGCAAAAAGATGCACGGATGTCGTAATAGTAAAAAAATCTTACCAGGGTATCTCCATGGTAGTTACCGTAGTTCAACACGTGCACTAGTGGCACGTATTGACCATAATGTTGAGGAGTTCGATTGTAGACATTGTAATTCTCAAGATCAGTACAAAATGCGATCAGATGATTTTTCTCCTTATAAGTTAAGTCGGAGCCATCGGTGCAGTGGGTTTTGTCTACCATCTTCCGCACATGCTTTGAACAATCAAAATAAGCTGTCAATGGAAATAAGCTGTCAACTATTTTGAAATAAACAATATAAATTACTTAATAACTATGTTAAGCTCACATGGGGGAAGAATTGGAGGTGTAACCACAAGGACCCAAATCGAAGGTCTCTCTTGCTCGATTGTAGGATCACCAAGATCCATGGTGACAAGCATACCCTCATCAAGACCATACATCTTGCAAAGTGCTTCCCAATTTTTGCAACCAAAATGGGTTACACTCTGAGCATTGTATAGCTTTACTTGAAAATCCACACCATGATGGGTACTTAGGATAATTTTTTTGGTTTCAAAACTTTCATGGTCTTCAAAACCCATCCTCTCCAAGACATAGCGTCTTGCAAAGCATGGGATAAGCTAGTCGAATTGGAAAAAAGATGAAAAATATTGTCATGATTAAAATAGTTGTAGTCATGATTAATTAGGAAAAAACTATTGTAAATGCTATGCATCGTATGAACATCGAAGCTCTCGACGAGCTTAATGCTGAAGCGCCGATCTTCATCCAGCTCAATGAACCGGTCGCAGATACCTCAGTCGTTGTGGCACCAGTCGCACTCCCCCGGGCGGTTTTCGTCGTCCGAGTACGACATTTCCGGCCTATATTCATAATTCAAATGAAGGAGAACTTATCCAATATGAGCATTCAATAAGCAAAACCAAATCATAAAATAAGCAAAACCAAATCATAAAATAAAGTAGTATTCAAATTAGCATGCATTGAATAATTATAAGCAAAAGTACAGCATCTCTTGGTGTTCGTACATCGTCGAATATTATCACTAATATAGCATCACTAATACAACTAGAACCGTAGCGCCCGACGGGTATCGACGCGGGCGGTGGACACCCAAAGATAAGGAACCATCAAAGGATCATAGCTCCAGTGAGATCCCTGAAGAACCTGCCAGGTATTGTCGAACCTGCCCTCCAATGCAAATATTGTTGGAAATATGCCCTAGAGGCAATAATAAAAGCATTATTATTATATTTCCTTGTTCGTGATAATTGTCTTTTATTCATGTTGTAATTGTATTATACAGAAATCGTAATACATGTGTGAATACATAGACCACAATACGTCCCTAGTGAGCCTCTAGTTGACTAGCTCGTTGGTCAACAGATAGTCATGGTTTCCTGAATATGGACATCAGATGTCGTTGACGACGGGATCACTTCATTAGGAGAATGACGTGATGGACAAGACCCAATCCTAAGCATAGCACAAGATCGTGTAGTTCGTTTTGCTAGAGCTTTTTCAATGTCAAGTATCTCTTCCTTAGACCATGAGATCGTGTAACTCCCGGATACCGTAGGAGTGCTTTGGGTGTACCAAACGTCACAGCGTAACTGGGTGACTATAAAGGTGCACTACAGGTATCTCCGAAAGTGTCTGTTGGGTTGACACGGATCGAGACTGTGATTTGTCACTCCGTATGACGGAGAGGTATCTCTGGGCCCACTCGGTAATGCATCATCATAATGAGCTCAAAGTGACCAAGTGTTTGGTCACGGGATCATGCATTACGGTACGAGTAAAGTGACTTGCCGGTAACGAGACTGAACGAGGTATTGGGATACCGACGATCGAGTCTCGGGCATGTAACGTACCGATTGACAAAGGGAATAGCATACGGGGTTGATTGAATCCTCGACATCGTGGTTCATCCGATGACATCATCGAGGAGCATGTGGGAGCCAACATGGGTATCCAGATCCTGCTGTTGGTTATTGACCTGAGATCGTCTCGGTCATGTCTGCATGTCTCCCGAACCCGTAGGGTCTACACACTTAAGGTTTGGTGACGCTAGGGTTATTAGGAAGACTTGTATGTGATTACCTAATGTTGTCCGGAGTCCCGGATGAGATCCCAGACGTCACGAGGAGTTCCGGAATGGTCCAGAGGTAAAGATTTATATATGGGAAGTTGTCAAACGGACACCGGAAAAGTTTCGGGGCATATCGGTATTGTACCGGGGTCACCGGAAGGGTTCCGGAGGTCCACCGGGAGGCCACCTCCCGGGGGCACTGGGCTGCGTGGGAAGGGCCAGCCCCTGGTGAGCTGGGCACACCCCCTCCCTTGGGCCCTTGCGCCTAGGGTTGAGGGGGAACCCTAGAGGGGGCGCCCCCCTTGCTTGGGGGGCAAGCCCCCTCCCTTGGCCGCCGCCCCTCTAGATGCCATCTAGAGGGCGCCGCCCCCCTCTCCCTATAAATAGAGGGGTGAGGGAGGGCTGCACACCCAAGCCAAGGCGCAGCCCTCCCTCCCCAACACCTCTCCTCCTCCGCGTGTGCTTGGCGAAGCCCTGCCGGAGAACTGTCACTCCACCATCATCACGCTGTCGTGCTGCTGCTGGAGCCATCTTCCTCAACCTCTCCTTCCTCCTTGCTGGATCAAGACGGAGGAGACGTCGTCCGTACCGTACGTGTGTTGAACGCGGAGGTGCTGTCCGTTCAGCACTTGGTCATCGGTGATCCGAATCACGGCGAGTACGACTCCATCATCACCATCCCCTTGAACGCTTCCGCACTCGATCTACAAGTGGTATGTAGATGCAAATCTCTCCCTTGACTCGTTGCTTAGATGAACTCATAGATGGATCTTGGTGAAACCGTAGAAATTTTTTTAATTTTCTGCAACGTTCCCCAACAAATATGTAGCGACGGACGTGCTCGTCCTCCTCGCTGACACGGTGACGTACCACCTCCGCGGTGTCCGGAAGCCTCGGCACCGTCACTGGCCCACGCGACCGCCACCAAACAAGGATCGGTCAACAACGGGCTGCCTCCTCACCAACCTACGTCCCCCGAATGGTAGCACCTCCCAATACCAGCCCGGCGGAGCCCAGTCCCGAACATGGCCTTGATCAAGCAAGCCTCCACCGCCGAGTCGACGATGACGAGGATGCGGGATAGGCATCGCCGACGTCGATGCGGGAACTACTTCTATATATAGTTAAATAAAGTAGTTTTATTAATTAAATCAACTATCTAGTTCAACTATACTAAGCACTTATTACTATAAATAAATAAAGTAGTACTTACTAAAAACAAAGTAGCACTTACTATATAGTACTTACTAAAAATAAACTAGTAACAGAAAAAAAATCTAACACAATATGAACAAATTAATTACACCAAAAAAATCTATTAACAGAAAAAAAATCTAACACAATATGAACAAATTAATTACACCAAAAAATCTATTAACAGAAAAAATCTAACACAATATGAACAAATTAATTACACCAAAAAAAATCTATTAACAGAAAACAATCTAACACAATATGAACAAATTAATTACACCAAAAAATCTTTTAACAGAACAAAAAAATCTAACACAATATGAACAAATTAATTACACAATCTAAATTAACATACTATGAACTAGTTCTATTAGTAAAATTTTAATTAGATGATCAAATCTCATATACCTAAATTTTCTTACTAAAAATAAAGTAGCTAGTTCTATTAGTAAAATTTTAATTAGATGATCAAATCTCATATACCTAAATTTTCTTACTAAAAATAAACTAGTTCTATTAATTCAACTAGGTCAACTAAGCACTTACTATAAATAAATAAATAATTTTCTTACTAATTCAACTAAGCACTTACTAATTCAACTAATTATGCACTTATTAATTTTCTTACTAATTTAACTAAGCACTTACTAATTCGTCTAACATTAATATATCTAATTCATCTATAATAAAAAATATAAAAACTAACTCATCTAATTAGCATTAATTAATATCTAGCTAATTCATCTAACATTTGACATTAATATCTAATGTTTCTATCTAATTTATCTAACATTTAACATTAATCTAACATTCTTATCTAGGTAATTCATCTAATTTGACATGCATTAATCTAATTCATTTGGCTAACTAAAACTTTGACCTTAATCTAAAAAACAGAAAACGGAAAATACGGGGCCGGTGACGACGGGCCGGGGGCGTACGGTGCGGCGACGTACGGGGTGGAGGCGCGAGACGGCGATGACGGGGACGTCGACGACGGGACGGGGTGTCGAGGGGGACCACGACGACGCTGCGTGGGCGGCTGACGGGCGCAGGCAGACGGGCGCAAGGCCGGGACGGGGGCGACGATGGGGACGGCGACAGCGTCCCAAGGGGCGGGCGGCAGCGTCGAGGCGGGACGGCTGACGGTGTGCGCGGCCGGAGATCGAGGAGGAGGAGAGATCGAAGTGGGGATGCGGTTCTGAAATTTTCCTTATATAGCAAAGTCTTTGGTCCCGGTTCGCGGCTCCAACCGGGACCAATGCACCCTTTAGTCCCGGTTGGTAGCACCAACCGGGACCAAAGGCCTCTTTTCAGCAGCCCAAAGGGCGGGAAGCAGAGGGCTTTGGTCCCGGTTGGTGCCACCAACCGGGACTAAAGGGTGGGCATTGGTCCCGGTTGGAGCCACGAACCGGGACCAATGGCCGTGTGCTGGCACGGGGCGGCACGAAAGTTTAGTCCCACCTCGCTAGCTGAGAGGGGCGCGCAGTGGTTTATAAGCCCCACTGTCGCTCCCCTCTCGAGCTCGTCTCCACTGCAGGCTTACGGGCCTACTTACTACTGCTTTGCCTGATGATCCTAATGGGCCACCTGCGGGC
This sequence comes from Aegilops bicornis, assembly GCA_021605145.1. Lineage (NCBI taxonomy): Eukaryota > Viridiplantae > Streptophyta > Magnoliopsida > Poales > Poaceae > Aegilops > Aegilops bicornis. The sequence goes on from CM038675.1 coordinate 818,298,696, forward strand.
CTGAATCCTGGCCCATGGTGGGTTTCTAGTCGTATCCAGGCCGTGGGGGCCCAGTAGGAGGCATTTTTTTTCTTTACTTATTTATTTTATGCTGCTGTTTTTTTAGTCCCACCTCGCCAAGCGAGAGGCACTTTCATGACTGTTTATAAGCCCCGAGTACAGAGGCGATGAAGAAGAGGCTCAATGCTCACCTGCCGTTGGTTCGCTTCAAGCCTTGAGGAATAGGGTAGACTGCGGAGCTATGTGCAGTGCAGTTTACACTATTCGAGCGGCTTGAAGCGAATTAACTAGCATTGCGCCTCTTTCTTATTTTAATGACTTATTACCCCACAGAAATAAATAGAAAAAATATAGCAGAAAAGAAAAAACTATATAAAAACTACTCAGAAATAAATAGAATAAAAATAGTTGTGATTAACTTTACTAAAAATGAGCATAGATGCTTATTTTTAATGACTTATTACAACTCAGAAATAAAAGAAAAAAATAAATATAGCAGAAAAGAAAAAACTATTTAAAAAACTATTCAGAAATAAATAGAAGAAAAAATAGTAGTGATTAACTTTACTAAAAATGAGCATAGATTCTTATTTTTAATGACTTATTACAACTCAGAAAAAAAAGAAAAAAAATAAATATAGCAGAAAAGAAAAAAAACTATATAAAAAACTACTCAGAAATGAGCATAGATGCGCTTATAGAGAAAATTCAACCTAAATTCATAATAAATTTCTACTAACTTCAGAGAAATTCAGTATGAATTTAGGTTAAATTCCCTGTATAAGGGCATCTATTTTCATTTTGAGAGGAGCTCAACATGGCAGAGAGGAGGGCTTATAAACAGGTCTGATTCCCCTTCGGTTGGCGAGGTGGGACTAAACTCTGGCCGCAACGAGGACCAACCCTTTAGTCCTGGTTGGTGGCATGAACCGGGACTAATGGGCAACCTTTGGTCCCGGTTCAAGCCACCAACCGGGACCAATGGCGGTAACCCAGGAGCGAGGGCCAATGGTCCCGGTTCGTCCCACCAACCGGGACCAATAGATCCAGACGAACCGGGACCAATGGCCCACGTGGCCCGGCCGGCTCCCGGGGCTCACGAACCTGGTCCAATGCCCCCATTGGTCCCGGTTCTGGATTGAACCGGGACTAATGGGCTGGACCGGCATGGACCATTGGCCCCTTTTCTACTAGTGAATACTAATAAATTTGCAATTGTCCAACCTTTTTTGGATCATGGTGAAGGATATGCCATAACAAAGGTAAATTGTACTACGGAACAGTCTCTCTTGTTTTTTAGCTGCAATTTTATGTTCATTCTTCTCATGTTTTATCAATGTTGAACCAAAGAATAATGGAAACAAATGAACAAGAGGAATGTTTTTCTAGCTTCATCAGGAGTTGCCTGGACATCATTATGCTTTTGCTAGAAATGTAAGTTGCTCCAATCAACCATATATTTTTGGTCCACCTGCACCAGATCTGCTAGGAAAAAGCCTTGTTTTTTTGCATAGTGAGGTCAGTGTTCATCGTCTTATAAGTTACAAAGGGGTTCATGTTTTGCCATGTCATAAGTTTCCAAAGTTGTGTACATCCCCTATACTTAGTTGCCTCATGAAAGCACTATTTTTGCTCAAACAGGATGTCTAATTTGCCAAGAACATTTTCATAAGCAATTAAATAGAAGTGGAACACATTGTAAAATAGATAATGATCATGATAGCATCGTTTTTCATCCTCTTATAAACAATGTTTTTGCTCAGTCAGATTTTTTGCTTAAGGCATGATATTTTGTCCCAGCAATACCATCAGCACTTGCTTACAGCTTACAATGTGTTCACGTGCAACAGAATTTGCAAACAGAATGTGGAAATTGGCAAGAACTATCACTTTAGGTATGCACAGCACTACTGAATTTGCCCAAAAATAGGGGGCTGAACTTGCCTAAACATCAGACTAAACATGCTTAACATCACATCTTTCCCACATCTTTTACACAATTTTGTTGCATAACTGCAGCCTTGTATAAATCATCGTGAAAGAGGAGAGTTCTAGAAGTGATCTAAATCTGACCTTTTTCTTGTGCTTTTTTGGCCTTTTGCTAGGCAATCTGGAACGAGCTCCCTTGATTTGCCTACAGGAGAAACCCTAATGGAGCCGCTATTGGAGGGTTGTCAAGGTTTTGTGGATCTGGAAGTGGCGAGGGGAAGGGGCTTGCTGTCCTTCTTAGCTCGGGAGGGAAGAAGATGGAGCTGGGGGTTTGGTGAGGAGAAAAGGAGACGCCCAGGGGTGGGGGAGGGACCGGGGAAGGGGATGACCAGGTGAGTTTTTCCTGCTCGTCGGTTGGACGCGGAAATCAGGAGGGGGGACCAGCGCTTTCCTATCCTGGACGGGGGGACAGAAAATTACTATATTTGGATGGCTGCCACGAAATGTTAGGGAGCAGCCGGCTGCTCCCTAGACGCGTCCTTTAGAATTTATTTACCTAAGCTACTAGCACTATAGGAATCAGCTTCCTTGCCGTCTGCCACGGCAAAGGACCGAAAAGCTGATGGCAAACCTCTTTGCCGTCAGCGGCTGACGGCAAACCTGTCCGGCACAGTAGGCGACGGTAAACAGCTTCTTTGTCGTCTGCTTTCACATAGCTGACGGTAAAGACCCTTCACCGTAGGTAGCGGACGGCAAAGAACATGGACGGCAAGAGCAGACATTAGCCACGTTAGGTGGCTAATGGGAGGCTTTGCCGTCTGCCAGCTGACGGCAAATGTGACGTCCCCTTTGTCGTCTGCTTCGCATCTGCACGTACGTCACCTCGTCAACGTACGCCCACGTCGCGACGGTCAAAGAGAAGGAAAAATAATCTCGGCCCGCCGTGCGACCAGCGTGGCATCGAGGCGACGGTTCCCGAGGCGTTCGGCGCCATCTCCCGATGCATCATTAAGGCCGGCTTTACTCCGGTGGGTCGCCACTCCTCGCCGCCCCCAACCCCGACGATAAAAAGCACCCCCTCCCCCCCCCCCACTGGCCTCGCCCTGCCTTCCCCAACCCCACCCCACCTCAGGCCCTAAGCCCCTCTCACCTCGGCGGCCCTCCAAGGGGCGGCTCGTGGCCGTCGAGCCTCGGTACCCCGGAGACCGACGAGCTGATCCGCTCGGGCTAATGGTGTCGCCGGGCTGCCGTCTGCCACGCGTCTTCCACATCACCGCCGACGGCTACCTGTCGAGGGGGCCCGGCGCCACGACGGAGGAGCTCCGCACCCACCATGACGGCCTTTGGAACATCGACGGCCGTCACCGCTATTGGGACGTCAAGGACTATTGGGCGGTCGTCGGCGAGCTCTGACGGACGGCGGGCGGCTCATCGTCTGCCCTGCCCGCTCCCGCCGTCGCCCTCTGGCCGTCACGCCGTCCACCAACTCCTCCCGCCGTCCGACACAAGCGGTCGCTGGGCCCTCCGCCCCTCCCGCCGGAGCAAGTCGTGCTGCGTGAGGACGGCAACCCCGTCGACACCCCCGGCTACCTCCTCTCCTTACGGGCTTCACAGGCAGAGGCGGCGGCGGCGAGAGAGGCGCTGAGCTGCAGGCGGCACTGCAAGCGGCGGCGGCTGTGGAGGAGGCGGCAGAGGACGTTGATGTCCTGGCGGCATTAGACGCGGCGGCTATGGCGGCGGTGCAGGTGCCTGCGGTGGAGGACGATGGTGTCGACTGGGACGCCGCCGTGAAGAGCAGCGGCGATGACGGCGCTGACAGCTGTGTGGAAGAGGTCGTGGACCTCGCCGACTCCGACGACCAGCAAATTAGGTTTATGTTTAACTAATTTTCTTTATGTTTGAATGTAAGATGAATCGTTTGTCGATGGCATGAATGCAATCTGGATTATACTAACTAACTAAATTTAACTAACTACACTAAGTACACTAACACAGAAAAAACTGAAAAAAAAGTGGGGGAGGGGCCTCACAGGAGTGGGGGTGGTGGAGGAGGCCGGCCTTGGCCGGCAGCTCGGCCAGGCGTTCAGGGGGCCAGGGGGCGGGGTGGCTCACCGGAGCGTCGGGGGGCCAGGGTGCCGGAGCGGCGAGCCGGCGAGGGAGTCGTCGGCGTGGGATCCGGGGCGGCAGCGATGAGCGGTCGGGGCGGGGGCGGCGTGGGATCGGGGGCGGCGGTCGAGCGGTCGGGTGCGGAGGCGGCAGGGTGCGGTCGGGGAGAGAGAGAAGAGAAAGAGGGGAGGGGGCCATGTGGGTATAACGGCCCATTAGGTAGTGCCTACTTTGCCGTTAGCTAGCGGACGGCAAAGAAACTTTTCCATCCACATGCTGACGGCAAAGTGAGGGATGGGCCAGCCCCCACCCGATGGCCTCCACTGGAGCCCACCTCCACCTCGTTGCCGTCCGCTAGCTGACGGTAAAGAACAGCCTGATGGCAAATAGTATATTTGCCATCAGCCAGTTCTTTGCCATGACGGCAAAAAATTGGCTGATGGCAAATTTCCCGATTCCGGTAGTGTACTTTCAGCCAAATGCTACTCAACTTTGGGAGAAAGCAAGCTTCCACCACATGCTACACATAAGCATTTGGCGGAAAGCTAGCTTCCATCAAATGAAGCTACTAAGCTCCGCCTAATCTAGTAATGACAGTCTAATCAAGCATAATTAGCACCTTTCGTCAAATGCACAAATCGTGGTGTTCGATAGTCATGCATGATGCATGCAAATTCTAAAGAATTTCTTCTTTATTAATCAATCTAACAGGAGAATATTTATTTCGACCAAGATAGGTAATCTTTCCTGGACCTTTCAATTAGCTAGTACCACTACGCACCAAGAGTTGCTTTGACGTTAACCCCAAAAAAAGTTTGCAAAACAAAGAGAGTTTTTTTAGATGAAAAAAGAGAGTTCTCATGATTGTTGACCTTTCAGGGCAGGCTTCCCTACGGCCATTTATCCATTCGATTCGAAGTCCACACAATTAATGGGTCAGCTTCAACGGTAGCCATCCGCTACGTGCTGCTACTTGCCGACTCATCAAGAGATATGCAACTACGGGTCAACGCCAACCCATGAATGCATGGAACATGGAAACTTTCTCACAGGGTTGACAACTTGCATCACTAACGAGCAGACATCTCATGCATCCCTCTAGCTGTGTCATGTGTCAAAGTCAACCACCGGCAAGCTATGGTACTCCTTCCGTACAAGTGCATTAGACACATTACGAAAATTGGATAATCCCAAAACGTTTAGGTGCGAAGTATTAACTCTCCATCTTGTGCTCTGTTTCTTACCATGAAAAACGGAATCAGCCAAATATAAGGTATGGGGCGTGTATGCCTTTAATGACTTAAGACTATCAAGCATAATATATAGTGGTCAGTTTTTTGCATACTAGTTCTATCGTTTTTCTCTTTGCTTTGGTCGTGGTACATAATCGAAGATGACAAATGCACAAGTACGGAGGGAGTACATTTCTGTGTTCATGCGTGCATGCAGGTAAAACTTAACACCGGCTGATACGTAATTCTATTTTTTGTATATTGTCAATGTCAAATTTGATTTTTCAGTGGTGGGAAGGTAGAAGATGACTTGTCGTTCCATTAGCAAAACAGATGAATGAATGGTTTCTGTCAGTGTGATCACCACAACCGGCCTTCGTACGTACGTAACACTAGTAGAAAAGGGGACAATGGTCCAAGCCGGGTCAACCCATTAGTCCCGGTTCAGTCCAGAACCGAGACCCATGGGGGCATTGGACCCGGTTCGTGAGCCCCGGGGGCCGGACGGGCCACGTCGGCCATTGGTCCCGATTCGTCTGGACCTTTTGATCCCGGTTGGTGGGACGAACCAGGACCAATGGACCTCGCTCCTGGCCCACCACCATTGGTCCCGGTTGGTGGCTTGATCCGGGACCAAAGGCTGCCCTTTAGTCCCGGTTCGTGCCGTGAACCGGGACCAATGAATTGCCTATATATACCCCTCGCCCGCGAGCAGAGCACGTCACTGCTCTGTTTTTCTGCCCGGCCGTTGGAGAGCTTTGTGGTGCTCTAGCTCACCTGCTATGCACATGAGGTATTCGATGGAATGCCCGAGCCACACTACTTAACTTTCTCCTCTCCAAGCTCGACCTCCAAACTCTATTTGCCTCAATATTTGTCTAGGTTTAGCGGTTTGTCACGTCCCGTCTCCGTCTTCACCGCCGTCGACCGCCCGCGCCGATCTCATCGCCAGCACCACCGTGGTGAGCCTCTTGTTCTTATCTTCTTTCTGAAAGGAAAAATATTCTTACTTGTATGGTTAGATAGATACTTGTATTATTTTCTTACTTTTATTATTGCATCTTATATAGTGCGATGGTTTTGGTATCCGCCCTCGTCGGCCCTCGTCCTGTCTATGATTCAGATGTGGTATATATTATATTTTCATAACTATCGGTTCATTTATTGTTTATGAAAATTATGTCGACCAACGTGACATAGATTTTATTTATCTAGGAGGTTGTTGAACCGGAAATTCCAACCGACCCTATTATCGAGAGGTTAAATTTAGTTTATGAAGAAAACAATTTCTTGAAGGAAAAAATAAGAAAAATTGAGGAGGAGAAGATGATATTGGAGTTGCATGTTGCGGATGTAAATCGATGATCACAAGATCAAGATGGATGCAATGCGCTTGAAGATTAGAAAGATTAGAAAATATGCCATTCATACCGAGGCTTGGTATCATTATGCCGTTGGATCAGTTGTACCTTGGTTGCGATTATGATCGCATTTGTTTTCGCATTGAAATGTTTTACATAGTTTCAATGTATGGTTTAATTAATTTAGATGCTCTGCAGAGCTTTATGTTGTTAGATGAGAACTATGAATGTACTTTGGTTTTAATGTGATGATGAACTTCTATTAATTTGGTCACTTAATTATCTATTCATGATGTTTTGTAATGGTTTTTGACACACTTAATTATATATAATGCATGCAGATGAACCGGCAATGGATGTACGGTGATAGACACACCTCTGAGTACATTAAGGGCGTGCATTATTTTCTCGAAGCGGCTGAGGCAAACAAGCAGAATAGTTTTATGTGTTGTCCATGCTCTATATGTGGGAATACGAAGTCTTACTCTGACAGCAAAATCCTTCACACCCACCTGCTTTACAAGGGTTTCATGCCACACTATAATGTTTGGACGAGGCACGGAGAAATAGGGGTTATGATGGAAGACGCCGAAGAAGAAGAGTACGATGACAACTATGTGCCCCCTGAATACGGTGATGCTACTGAACATCAAGAGGAACCAGACGATGTGCACGATGATGCTACAACGGGCGAAGCTGCTGAAGATCAAGAGGAACCAGGCGATGTGCCCGATGATGATGATCTCCGCCGGGTCATTATCGATGCAAGGACGCAATGCGAAAGTCAAAAGGAGAAGCTGAAGTTCGATCGCATGTTAGAGGATCACAAAAAAGGGTTGTACCCCAATTGCGAAGATGGCAACACAAAGCTCGGTACCGTACTGAAATTGCTGCAGTGGAAGGTTTTGAGAAGCTACTGAAAATATTGAAGAAGAAGCTTCCAAAGGATAACGAATTTCCTGACAGTACATACGCAGCAAAGAAGGTCGTATGCCCTCTAGTATTGGAGGTGCAGAAGATACATGCATGCCCTAATGACTGCATCCTCTACCGCGGTGCGTACACGGATCTGAATGCATGCCCGGTATGCGGTGCATTATGGTATAAGATCAGACGAGATGACCCTGGTGATGTTGACGGCGAGCCCCCCAGGAAGAGGGTTTCCGTGAAGGTGATGTGGTATGCTCCTATAATACCACGGTTGAAATGTCTGTTCAGACACGGAGAGCATGCCAAGTTGATACGATGGCACAGTGAGGACCGTAAGAAAGACGGGAAGTTGAGAGCGCCCGCTGACAGGTCGAAGTGGAGAAAAATCAAGAGAAAGTACTGGGATGAGTTTGCAAGTGACCTAAGGAACGTATGGTTTGCTTTAAGCGCGGATGGCATTAATCCTTTCGGGGAGCAGAGCAGCAATCACATCACCTGGCCCGTGACTCTATGTATGTATAACCTTCCTCCTTGGATGTGCATGAAGCGGAAGTTCATTATGATGCCAGTTCTCATCCAAGGCCCTAAGCAACCCGGCAACAACATTGATGTCTACCTAAAGCCATTAGTTGAAGAACTTTTACAGCCGTGGAATGAAAACGGTGTACATATGTGGGATGAGCCCAAACAGGAGGAATTTGACCTAAAGGCGTTGCTGTTCGTGACCATCAACGTTTGGCCCGCTCTCAGTAACCTTTCAGGACAGACAAACAAGGGATACCACGCATGCGCGCACTGTTTACTTGACACCGATAGTATATACCTGGGAAGCTGCAGGAAGAATGTGTACCTGGGCCATCGTTGATTTCTTCCGACCAACCATCAATGTCGAAAGAAAGGCAAGCATTTCAAAGGTGAGGCAGATCACCGGAATAAGCCCGCCATGCGTACCGGTGATCACGTACTTGCTATGGTCAATGATTTACACGTAATCTTTGGAAAGGGTCCCGGCGGACTAGCTGTTCCGAATGACGCTAAGAAACACGCACCCATGTGGAAGAAGAAATCTATATTTTGGGACCTACCCTACTGAAAGACCTAGAGGTCCGCTCTTCGATCGACGTGATGCACGTGACGAGGAACCTTTGCGTGAACCTGCTAGGCTTCTTGGGCGTGTATGGGAAGACAAAAGATACACATGAGGCACGGGAGGACCTGCAACGCTTGCGAAAAAAGACGGCATGCCTCCGAAGCAGTATGAAGGTCCTGCCAGCTACGCTCTTACGAAAGAAGAGAAAGAAATCTTCTTTGAATGCTTGCTCAGTATAAAGGTCCCGACTGGCTTCTCGTCGAATATAAAGAGAATAACAAATATGCGAGAGAAAAAGTTCCAGAACCTAAAGTCTCATGACTGCCACGTGATTGTTGCACAACTGCTTCCGGTTGCATTGAGGCGGCTTCTACCGGAAAACGTCCAATTAGCCATTGTGAAGCTATGTGCATTCCTCAATGCAATATCTCAGAAGGTGATTGATCCAGAAATCGTACCAACGCTAAGGAGTGATGTGGCGCAATGTCTTGTCAGTTTCGAGCTGGTGTTCCCACAATCCTTCTTCAATATCATGACGCACGTCCTAGTTCATCTAGTCGACGAGATTGTCATTCTGGGGCCCGCAATATGTTCCCCTTTGAGAGGTTCATGGGAGTCCTAAAGAAATATGTCCGTAACCGCGCTAGGACAGAAGGAAGCATCTCCACAGGCCATCAAACAGAGGATGTCATCGGGTTTTGCGTTGACTTCATTCCTGGCCTTAAGAAGATAGGTCTCCCAAAATTGCGGTATGAGGGGAGACTGACTGGAAAAGGCACGCTTGGAAGGGACTCAATAATATGTAGGGACGGATATTCTTGGTCTCAAGCACACTACACAGTTCTACAGAACTCTACACTACTAGGGAAAAGCCTAGCAGCAGCGTGGGTTTTAGGCCTATCGATGGCAGCGGCCGGAGGCGCTCTTGATAAGGCGCTTCTGACTAAAGCTTAGCGATGGCGGCGCCTGGACCCGCGCTACTGCTAAAATGATCTAGTATTTTATTTCTTTTTATTTCATGTTGTATTTCATACACCTTTACACAAGTTTTCATACAACGGGAATTTTGAGACTGTTTTTACATCATAATGAGTAGGTGAAACAACCGTGGACTAGTTTCAAGTGGATGGACATCCACTTGAAACCAATCCGCGGTTCTTTCACCCAAGGATATAATAAATATCATCATCATTATCATATCATTAACAACTTATCATCATAATACATCATTGTCATATAACACCTCCTCAAGATCATCGTTTTCATCAATGAGACATCACATAGCAAATTGGTCACTAGTCGTAATCACAAGTACTCCTCATCATCAACTCTAACACATTGTATCACATAATAAACATATTGTACCTCATAGGACCTACTACATTCTCTTAGGACCTACTATATTCTCTAAGGTAAAATTGCAAAAACAAGATAGCCTGACTCTCCATTATGGAGAATGGAGATTATCCTGTCTCCAATTCTTGCCTTTAAGCAATGTTACTTCCAAGAACCTCCTTGCGAATGTCCAAACATTTTTTCCATCCTTTAATTAGCATGTGTTCACCGGTTTTAGAAATCCGATATGCACAGGTGAGATCCGTAGGATGACCTGGTTGTATGTTCAGAACTTCAAGACGACCATTGTAATACATCAGATGAGGCACACAATCCATCGGGATTTTCTGTTGTAAAACATAGTAATAACTTCGTAGTTAGCAATGATGTACTAGTTTTGGAAGTATGCAAAAGATGCACAAATGTCGTAATAGTAAAAAATCTTATCAGGGTATCTCCATAGAAGTTATCGTGGTTCAACACGTGCACTAGTGGCACGTATTCACCATAATTTGGAGGAGTTCGATAATAGGTATTGTAATTCTCAAAGAAAGTACAAAATGCGATCAGATGATTTTTCTCCTTATAAGTTAATTCGGAGCCACCACTGTAGTGGGTTTTGTCTACCATCTTCTGCACATTCTTTGAAGATTCAAAATAAGCTGTCAATGGAAATAAGTTGTGAACTATTTTGAAATAAACAATATAAATTAGTTAATAACTATGTTTGAGAAACTCACATTATGGTAGAATCGGAAGCGTATCAACAAGGACCCAAATGTCCATATTGTCTTGCTCGATGTCAGGATCACCAAGATCCATGGTGACAATCATACCCTCATAAAAACCATACATTTTGCAAAGTGCTTCCCAATTTTGGCAACCAAAATGGGTTACGCTCTGAGCATTGTACAGATTTACTTCAAAATCCATATCATGATGGGTCCTTAGGTGTATTTTCTTTTTTTCAAAATTTTCATGGTCTTCAAAACCCATCCTCTCCAAGACATAGTGTTTTGCATGGCATGGGATAAGCTAGTCAAATTGTAAAAGATGAAAATTAGACGTTGAAATAGTTGAAGTCATGCTTAATAACGAAAAAAAACTCTTGTCGTTGTTGCGTACCATTTAAACATCGAAGGTCTCCTCGAGCTTAATGCTGAAGCGCCGATCTTCGTCCAGCTCAACGAACATGTCGCACATACCTCGATCGTCGTGGCACCAGCTGCACTCCCCCGGGAGACTGTCGTCGTCCGAGTATGACATTTCCTACGTTCGTAATTCAAAGATTAAACTTGTACAATTAAATATATGTACTAAAAAACCTAAATTAGATCATTATTTTTCGAGAAAATCCAGGCCACTCGATATTTCCTACATATTCTATTACAAGTCATGCCAGAATTCACGGAAAAATCCGGCATGACCTTTGCTAAAAAAGGAAATATCGAGCGCCTGAAATTTGCCGGAACGGAAATTAATCAACACTTTGGCAAAACATAGGCCACTCGGAGGTGTAAACTGAACATGAACGGCCACTTGGGCAACCACATATCCTATTTGAGCAACAAAAGATATACATGGATATTTGGCTGGTCTCACCTCGATGTCGGAGGGGGTCGGTGGCCAGGGGGACGACGAGGGGATGATGAAGGGCTCCTTGATTTCTGCAAAAGCAAAAACCTTATAAGTTATCACTTATACATCCCGAATTATTGCTTAAACTAATTTATAACAACATATATGACTTGTTAATCTAGTTTTATTAATTCAACTAGCTCTTACTAAATATAAACTTACTATAAATAGAATATGTGGTTCAGCTAGTTATATTAATTATCTTACTAAAAAACTAGTTCTTTCTAAAAATAAAGTAGTTCAACTAGTTATATTAATTATCTTACTAAAAATACATTAGTTCTATTAATTCAGCTAGTTCAACTAGTTCAACTAGTTTATTAATTTACTTACTAAACTAGTTCAACTACAACTAAAGTAGTTCAACTACAACTACTATTAATCATATTGCCCTAGTTAACTAGTACCATCACTACTAGTAATTAACATCTACTACTACTAAAAAAACATTTGAAAATATCTTATATATAATCCTAACACTAAATAAACTAGTTTTATTAACTACTTACTAAATAAACTAGTGCTATTAAGCACTTACTATAAATAAACTAGTTCAATTAAGCACTTACCAAATAAATTAGTTCTATTAAGTACCTAATATAAATAAACTAGTTATATTAATCACTTACTAAATAAACTATTTTCTATTAAACACTTGCTAAAAATTCTACTACCCTAGTTCTTACCTAAATTTTCTTACTTCTATTTTATTCAAAACACCTACGATTTGCAAGAACACAGACAAGGGAGGGAGGGAGGAGAGAGGAGGGGGAGCGGGCGGCCGGAGGAGGAGGAGGGAGGGGCGGTGGGAGGAGGGCTGCCACCGAAGGAGGGAGGAGGGGGCGGCCGCAAGCGGAGGGAGGAGGGCACGGTGGGAGGAGGAGGCAAGAGGGCGCGATGGGAGGAGGAGGCACGGAAGGAGGGAGTACCTCGGTGGCGGATAAAGGACGGCGGCGGCGGCGTCGGACGATGGTGAGGTCGAGAGCGGCGCGGTGAGGTCAAGAGCGGAGGGGGTGGGGGAGGCGGCGGCGATGGTGAGGCCGAGAGCGGCGGCGGGCGGCAGCGGTGAGGTTGAGGGCGGCCTCGGGCAGCGGCGATGAGGGTAGGCTCGGGCTCGGGCGGCGGCGATAGAGGAGTAGGGGAACAGGGGGAGGAGGACTTAGTGAAATTTTGAGCGGGGTTAAGTCGAACTAGCAGTAGCGCACTTTAGGAACCGCACTATAGCTAAAGTAGCTATAGCGCATTTTATGGAAAAACGCTACTGCTAAGTCTAAGCACGCATCAAAAAAGTACATTGGCCATCAATGATCTTTTTGTGTACAATCTGAATTGTCAATATGAGTTCACTCCGGTAGGAACTGGAGAGGACTCATATTGCGCCACAAATTCTACACATAGAGTTCAGTGAAGACCAACTGGTTGTGATAGTTTTAGAAGTAACATATTTAAGGTGGTAAACACCCTGTTCGCGGAGCGAGGTGGGACTAAACTTGTGGGCTGATCGTAGCAGTAGCGATTTTCTTAGAAGCGCGCTGCTGCTAACTTCTATAGCAGTAGCGTGGTTCAGTACAGGGCGCTACTGCTATAACTAGCTGGGTTGCGAGGTCATGGCAATTAGAGCAGTAGCGCGGTTTGCCGTGGAAGCGCTACTGCTAGTTTCCTTTCAACAACGCGTTTTGCTATCACGCGCTGCTGCTAAATAGCAGTAGCGTTGTATTTTGAGGAGCGCTGCTGGTAAGATTCTGTGTATAGGGTTTTCCTAGTAGTGCTACCTTGGTGACCCCGTATGTCGATGAACACAAGAACAGTCTGCGCTCCAAACACCCGGAGCAGTGCGACGACTGGATTACATGTGAACACATCAGGACTTTCAGCAGTTGGTTGGAAACACGTCTCAGAGGTGACATCACTATTTGTGATGAGCTGTACTTGTTGTCCAGGGGACCATCTTCAACTGTAATGATTTGGAAAGGATACGAGATTCCTCCCTTCAAAGTCAAGGCTGACCCTAGCATCCTGATAAACGATGAAGATTATCCATGGTTACGGCGCAATAAGCAAATGACACAAGCGAAGAAAAAGTGAAGACTTTCTCTCGCAACTATTATGATGATACCATGCCAACTTTGTAACAGACGAGTATGATACCATCGTTCGTTTTGTACATGCACAAGCTATGTGGGTGAAATTATGATACCATGTCAACTTTCAACTTTTTCAGAGTTCATTTGAAATGCTTTATTATGAATTTAGGTTGAATTTTCTCTATAGGCGGATCTATGTTCATTTTTTAGTAAAGTTAATCACAAACTTGTGATTCACACAAATTTCAAAGAATTCAAATTTTAATTATTCAAATTTGAAAACTAATGGCACTAAAAGAAAGTTTATAATTTTTCTAAAACTAATGGCACTAACAGAAAGTTTATAATTTTGCTGACCTAAAAGCAAGAAGAATTAGAAAATAAAGCAAAAAACAAAAGAAAATAAATAATGCAGAAAACAAAACAAAAAAACTGGAAACAAAATAAAAATAGCAACAATAAGTATTTTGTTGTAAGTAGAAACAAAATAAAATAAATAAAGCAACAAAGAAAATAAAAAAACAAAAAAAGTGTTTTCAAATTTGAAAACTAATGGCACTAACAGAAAGTTTATAATTTTTCTAAAACTAAAAGCAAAAAAGAATTAAAAAATAAAGCAAAAAACAAAATAAATTAAATAATGCAAAAAAACAAAACAAAAAAATGGAAAAAAATAAAAAAACTGCCACCTATTGGGGCACCACGGCCTGAATACGACTAGGCCCACAGGCAGCACAGTGTGAAATTATGCCCGTAAGCCTGCATTTGAGAGGAGCTCGAGAGGGTAGCCGCAGTGGGGCTTATAAACCACTCCGAGCCCCTATCAACTAGCGAGGTGGGACTAAACTTTTGGTCGCGGGCAGCGCAAGGTCTTTGGTCCCAATTGGTGGCACCAACCGGGACTAAAGGGGGCATTGGTCTCGGTTCGTGTCACCAACCGGTACCAATGCCCTCCTTTAGTCCCGGGTGGTGCCACCAAAAGGCCGCCGCTTCCCGCCCTTTGGGTTGCCGAAAACTGACATTTGGTCCCGGTTGGTGGCACCAACCGGGACTAAAGGGGGCATTGGTCTCGGTTGGTGCCATGAACCCGGACCAATGCTCTTGGTATATAACAAGGACTTGTGAAAATTTCAGTTTCTCATCTCCAATTGCCCCCGACAACGCCGAGCTCATCGCCGCCAGAGCTGCCCAGACGCCGCCCTGCCCGTCGCCCCGCCCGACAAGCGCCGTCGCCGTCGCCCGTGCCTCGTCGTCGCCGTCGCTGCCCGCCCAGCGTCGCGCCCGACGCCGTCGCCGCCCAGCGTCGCCCCGACGCCGTCCTCTGCCCCGCGTGCCACCGCCTCTGCCTCAGGCCGGCCCCGACCTCGCCATCGCCGATGCCGCCCATAGTGAGCCCCCGCGCCCTGCCCTGCCCCCTGCCGCCACCGCCGCCCATAGCTAGTGACGCTTTTTTTGCATAATGTTGATGATATTTGTTTGTATGTATGCTTTTTTTGCTAGCTAGGAAAGTATGTATGCTTTTTTGTATATATGTATGTATGTATGCTTTTTTGTATGTATATATGCTTTTTTTGTATGCATATATGTTGATGAAATATGAACAATGCATTAGGCAAGACCTTTATTTTTTCGAAATTTTCTATTTGAACATATTAAAAAAAACAAGCAATACTAAAAGAATGAGAGGAAAAAGGAAAATAAGAAGAGGAAGAAAGGAGGAGAAGAGGAGAAATAAATAAGAAGAGAAAAAGAAGAAAAGAAGAGGAAGAAGAAAAAATATATTCTATTTTTCTTCTTCTCCTCTATTCCTTCTTCTTCTCCTCTTTTTCTTTTTTCTTCGATCTTCTCCTCTATTCCTTTTTTCTTCTCCTCTTTTTATTTCTTTTTTGTTTTCTTATGTTTTATCGGGTCTGTAGTCGTCGATATACCCCTCCCGATAACTTCAATACGAGGGGGGGGGGGTCGATATACCCCCTCCCCGATAACATTATTTTCCCATGTATATGTATGTCGCGTCGTTGTCGATATAACCCCCTCCCGAATAACTTCGACATGAGGGGCGGTCGATATATATACCCCTCCTCGACCGTGATAACTTATACCACGGCAGCACCCCCTCGGCCCTCTCGCTCGACAAACAAGAAAAATGCTGCGAAGAAGAAGTTTCACCATCGCACGGGGTCAGGTGGCTACCTCAAAGCCCGGCCTAAGTGGTCCAAGGCTGAGAATGATCTGCTTGATAAAGGGATCGAACCAGAGACAATGAACTGGCCAGACCGTTGCCGGACTTGGTTCTTCGGGGCTGGCGGAACCTTGGACCCTGTATCAGGGAAGTGCCGTTGGACGGACGAGCAACTGAAAATACCAGTCACCAAGCTTTGGCACTATATCGATGCAGCGCAGAAAGGGACGTTCGTTCCAGACAGGGAGAAGGACGAGCTCACAATGGCCCTCGGGAATCCTGAGCACCACAGGCGGACACGAGGCACGCCGAGCTCCATTCCATGGAAGGTTGGTTTTCCGGACGCGAGGGTTACAAAAGCCAGGAGAGGAGGAAGAAACTGGAGCAGAGCCAACTGCAGGCGCTGCACGAAAGGGTAATGGGGCTAGAGGAACGAGAAGCAGAACGCAGCAAACGACCTGCCGAAACTTCCCCCGAAGCTACCCCGCCATCTCAGCGGAGAAGCAGCGTGGCTTCCACCGAGCTGCTTCAGCCGGAGCATGTCCTGACGGCTCCTGCCAGCTATCCCGTGGATGCTATCATGTAGTCTCAAAATTGCCACATTATGACGCAATGGATGAATTTGAAGGTCATGGCGGCTGCTGGCTCTGTTTATCCTACTGAACCCGGCGCAACTTTTCACTGCCGGCCGATTCCAGAAGGATATGCTAGGGAGATGGTGGATGAAATAACGGAGGGATTTGAGGACCTCCAGCTTGACCACCCTATCGATGCAGGGGAGACTAGGCTGGGTTCTGCTCTGAAGACTCCATGCCTATGGCGGAAGCAGCTCATAAACCTTCCGAACTGGACGCCACCACCTCCTCCTCCTCCTCCGGCAAGTCAGGGCACTCCGCCTCCTCCACCGCCTCCTCCTCCGGCGAGTCAGGGCACTCCGCCTCCTCCACCGCCTCCTCCTCCGGCGAGTGACGATCAGGGCAGTCGGCCTCCTTCTCCGGCGCGTGGCGGCACTCCGCCTCCTTCTCCGCCTGCGCCGGCGCGCCCGAGCAGCCAGCAGCCTCCTCCTTCTCCGCCTCGCCAGCAAGGGCGGAAGAGACCCGCCGCCGCCCCGGCTGCTCCGGCGCGTCGTAGTCCTTCTCCTCCGCCTCGTAAGCAAGCACGAAAGAAGACAAGCGCCGCAGGCGCTTCGTCTGCTCCGGCGTCTAGCAGTATAGCCAGAGGCGGGAGGTCGGGAAGTATTGTCAGACATCAAAGGTCAAAAGAATGAGCAGCTGCGAAAAAAATTTCCCAGCTCGGCGAACAAGCAACTCAATCGTGCCCCCTGCTCAATGTGTCTAGCGGCAACATCGTCGCTAATGCTCCGGGACCGGTGGCCGGTTATGGCAATCTTGCAGATTACCTGCCTGACGATCAACTTCCTGATTTCATGGAGGTGGACATACACAGAATCTGATGCAGGAAGCCTCTCGTCAAAGATGAAAAATCTCTAACAACGATCATGCGAAGATTCCATAATTGGTACATAAAAACCTGCAGAGAGTCTGGGGGGACGAGTCCTTTGTATCTGAACATTAAAGAGGAGCACGACCTCGTTGGAACTGATCTGTTGACTGTTCCATTTGAGGAGTTCTTCGAGTTCTTCAGTCAAAAGGCCCTCGATAAATTAACGGTCTTTCATTGCATGTATTTATAATTCATTATCCTCACTATATTATGCAGATTGAAGATCGTCGAGTGCAGAAAACAAGAAATGTATGATATTGGGTTCATTAACACAAATATCATAGATGAAATTCAGGTTAAAAAGCACGCCGAAGAGGCCGAGGCCAACTTTCTACAATCGTTGATCAAAAATCAAAACAAAGATACCATACTCTTTCCTTACAACTTCAAGTGAGTGTTACTGTTGTGTGCATATTCGGTTTCCCTAATTACTCGAGCGAGGTTATAGTAATGTAATTGATGAGTTATGCATGTGTGCGCAGCTACCACTATGTTCTTCTGGAGATTAAGCTTGAGCGGGGAATAGTAACCGTCTTAGACTCGAGACGAAAAGATCCCGAAACCTATGCGGACATGACTAAATTGCTCAACAAGTAAGTTCAATCGATCATTATCGCACCATATCGGCAACTTTTTGTTCATTTCCTGATATCTCAAGTAATAATAATTATTTTCTTTGTCTTGCAGGGTTTGGAAACAGTTCACCGCAGAAGCTCCGGGACTGTCGAAGGAGCTGCGATATACATACCCGAACGTAAGTACTACTAGCTAGCTAGTTGCGCGCATCTCCCGTTGATTCTATAGCTATACTTTCATCAATGCCATTTATAATGCTTCATTATCAGTTTGGTTGATCTCTATTTCTCGTAAAGTGCTTGTGGCAGGAACAAGGGAATGATTACCGTGGATACTACGTGTGCGAGTTCATCTACAACGCGACTTTGAAAAATAAGCGGGGCTACTCTAAAAGAGAATATGAAGTGCGTAAGCAATAATATTTACAATTTCATTTTACTACACCATCATTTCTGTTGAGTCTCATTCATATATATGTATTAACCCCCTTCTTCAAATTAGACGTGGCAGATGCGAAAAAAACTCCTACAACAAGATCGCATGAAAGCAATTCAAGAGGAATTGGCGGGATTCTTTCTTGACCACGTCATCAATAAAGCCGGAGAATACCATTTGGAAGTAGATTTCAAATGCTAGGGTATTGTAAGAGATCTTACATAGTGTATATGTATGTAGCCAGTAGCGTCGGATAGATAATACGAAAACTTGTTGTTCGACCAATTTCTCGGAGAACGAGAGGTCGATCGATCACTTCTCTCGGTATGCATGACGAACTTCTGTACTTAATGGTTTTCTTCATTTTCTTACTAGCTAGCGTGTCGAGGGCCTCTCTATGTATATAGTACGTAGCGTCGACCAAGCACGGACATAAAAGAGGACACTTCTCTCTCTATTAATTTGCTAGCTAACACAATATATGAAACACCTAAATTAACCCCCAAAACCCCCAACCCCTCCCCCCCTTTAAAAAAAAACAAAAACCCAAGCCACTGAAATGCTGACGCGTGAAAGTCTTTTGGTCCCGGTTTATGTCACCAACCGGGACCAAAGGCCCCCCTGCCTGGGCTGCCCGCGGCGGCCACGTGGATGCCCATCTGTCCCGGTTCGTGTAAGAACCGGGACTAAAGAGGGGAGGCATTAGTAACGACCCTTTTAAAAGGCCCTTACGAACCGGGACAAATGCCCTGTTTTCTACTAATGGTGAGCGCATCACTGCATCTGGACTTCTGAAGTTTGGGTACGTCCAGTTACGGGTCAGAGAAGAAGAGCACGGAAGCTCTAGCTAGTGGCCGGCCGGCCGCTGGCGATGGAGGAGCGCCATGGCCTGACTTCACCCCTGACGTGGCACCGCACCCAGCCTCGCGCACGGTTTGTATACTCGTGGTCGTGGTCTAAGCGGCTGCCTGACCGAGTGAGACTCCATCCAGTGGAGATGCGCGCGGTCCTTTCGTGTGGACTCGCTCGTGTCCGACCCAATGGTCGTCGTGTGAGACTTGGCCATTGATCGCAGCCTCGTGGTGAGCGGAGTGGAGTCAGTAGTAGGATCCACTTGAGTTTCCTTCTACGACTAGTCAAGGTCCGCGGCAGCAACACTCTTTCAGTGCAAAGTACTCCTCTGCTCACGGATATGTTTTACCTTTTGCCGATTCAGATATATATCGGTGCATTTTAATGTGGTTGCTCATTTATTTTCAGTTCGTATGCAGCACATTCAATAAATTATATTTGTCGTTGAGTGAGACACTTGACCATTGATCGCAGCCACGTTGTGAGCGGAGTGGAGAAGTAGGATCCACTCAAGTTTCTACGACTAGTCAAGGTCCGTCACAGCGAAACTCATGCAATGCAACGTACTCCCTTTATAAATATATAAATATAGGATGTTTTAGAGACTTGACGTTAAGGAGGGAGTACTATGATGGTTTCTGGACTTCGTTCTCGCGTGAGAAAAAAAACATTTAAGAATCATTTACTGCGTGCTGCATGCTGCCTAATGGAGAGGTCTTTAACATCTGGATGATCGGACGGCTAATGTTGATTGAGCTAGCATATCCAACGACTATAACTATTTTGATGTTGCGGCTCGCTGTGAGAACAGAGAAATAGCAATTAATGATTGCTAATGGGGGTTGTCTATATAAGATAAGATATAGATAGATAATTATATCAGCCAAAAAATTGCAAAAAGTAACCAAGAGAATGATGAACAGTTAATACAAAAATGGAAAAAAAATCAACATGTACATCGCTTCTATAATCAAAATAGATATCTTTCTGATTCGTAGAGCAACCGCTGTCACAACTCGCAATAACCCAAGCAGCGCCTACAACTGCGCTATAGAGAAGAAGAATATAAGCAAGGTAGGGGAATAAAACTTGGGACATATAAAAACAACATGAACTGAGTCTTGAAGGTTCACGTTGGCTAGTTATTGATGACGATCGTGCACTGAACCTCTTCCTGGAACAGCAGCAACAGTCATGATTCACACACATCTACAAGAAATAACCAATTCTGATGCGTACGAAATAACAACCAAACAAGCAAGAAACTTCACATGCCCCATGGAACCAAGAATCAAGGAAAATATCTTACCAGTCATGTGATTTATCATTTGATATCCAAGCCCACTTGACATGCATGGAAGACGGATTGCAGGAGGGATAATCAGATGAATCTTCAAGACTCAGTTCAAAAAACGAGTAGGCCAGTTAAGCACGTGCATGCATGTTTGAGTTTGTATGGTCCTCTCGGAGATAAAGTAGTACCCTCGACTTCACGGTCGAACAAATGAACAATCCTGCCCCGTGGAAAGACAAGCAACGCGAGATCCTCCCATTTTCTCTTGCCAGAATATGAAGGGGAGACTTGCTTGTCTTCTTTGGGGCCGACGATACGGATAGAACTGATCAAGGGTCAGACCGGCAACGCGACATCCTTTCATTTTTAAAGCATCGAGTGACCTTCTAGCTATTGAAATGAGGCAAATACTTTTTAATTAAATAAAAGATGCAAATGATATCTAAAAGAAACGAAACTTGACATGGTGTTGTTATATGACCCTCATACAGTGTGGTAAAATTTGAGGGAGTTACAAAGAAAAATCTGATGCACTTGATGTAGAAATTGAACAGTCTCAGCCGAAGTGTCATGATTTTGAAGGGGAAAATGTTAGGTTTGAAGGTGAATTTGTTTTTCATCATTTCCCCTTGAATGTATTTCTATGTTTAGTTTACGCCATTGCAAGTTTCATGATGAAAGTTTGGACTATTCTGATTAATACGATATATTCAGCCATCTAATGCATTTATAGTATTTTAATGAACATAAATCATATTAGAACTACACGTACATTAAAAATGTCAAACTATTGGTGAAAACAAACATTTAATTTATTGACTTTGTATTTGGGTCATATATTGAAGTAAGAACTGCACGCTCATTAGTTGGATATGCGACACGCGTGTGCCTTGAGGCCGCGACTTCTGTTTCCAAACAACATACAAGATAGCATTTTCAAATACTTCTAAATTTCTAACCATATAATCCACATGTCATGCATAGCGACACCATGCAAAGTTTCATAGGTTCCATAAAACATTAGAATTTTCACATACACATATTTGAAAGTATCAAATTTCATTTCAGTGCACCTAAATATTTAATTTGTGATCTTGCTTCCAATTTTCAAAATTACTTTTAAATCTACATTTTTAGTTCAAATTCAAATTATATCCAATTAAATACAAATTAATAAAAAATATCTAAAATTAGAAATAAATAAAGTACACAGTTCAAATCATTTTCATACAATATCATGGTCATAAACAAACTGCACACTCAAATTTAAAAAACATGCAAGAAATTAAACAAAATACCTACATGTTTGACCAGTGGCGGACAAAGGTAGGTGCCCGTCACTTGTATACCTCCCACCACAGCAATGTGGTCCAAATCACTGGTCAAATTATTAGTGGCGGACTAAAAGTTTAGCCTGCAACTACTGACCTAGATATCACTGGCGGGCGGTCTTGCGGCACCCGCCACTAATAGGAGTGACACACTGCAGCTACCTAGGACCCAAAAAACAACTGGCGGGTAGCTATTTGTGGCTGCTACTAGTAACTTAATATCAGTGGCTGGTAACTTTTTTCTGCCCACCATTGGTATATCTTGCCAAAATAACAGTGGCAGGGTCGTGAGTTTGCCAGCCACTAAGGTAACCTCATCTATAAACAGATTCTTAGTAATGGTGGCAAAAAAAAGGGAAAAAACTTGTATTGAATTATTGTCACTTAGGGTTAATGTTTATTAGAGGGTCCATTGGAATCCTGTAAACACGACATCATATCATCTTGCGAAATGTACTTACATGTATACATACTTCAAGTCCATATGATGCAAAGGTATCTCGATCTATGGACGGGCTATTTAGAAATATATTAGATGCAGAGACGATCTCGGTATAATAGTAGTATTACATGTGTGCTTCCTATGTAGAAATCAACACATTTATATGTCTAACATGAGCATGAAATAATTCATTGTGCACCTTTTCACATTATTGTGTACTTACTGTTCTTTTATGCTTTGGAGAGTTACACTTGATGAACCTATGAGTCTTCCAGTTTTCAGTACAAGAATCACCTTCCAACATTTTTTACACACTGTTCAATTTTTAGTTTTGTTTTATTATAAAAATACAGAAATATTACCAACACATTATCTTTAAAAAAATTAACACACACATTATCTTTTAGTTTCCTTGTGGAATTAGCAATACTAGTAAGGATTGACACCCCTTATTGGGCCTGTTGGGAGTTGTTCTTGGTGATAAACCAAGTTATCAATCCATGGAGTACCGGTATCCTATAATAGTTGAATGCTCTGCAACACAAATAAAACTTTACTTGGGGGATGAGGGAGGTTGGTGTGTGTGGAGGGAGGGTGGGGTGGTGTTTAAGGAAATGTTGCGGCTACTGAAATATTTAGTAATGGTGGGTGGTGGAGGCAGGAGGGCGACGATTAAATGCCTCGGCTACAGAAAATTTTACTAAGGTGGGTGGTGGAGGAGGGAGGGCAGGGTTGAAATGTCAGGGATACTGAAAATTTGGGTATAGGAGTTGAAAGCAACGCGGGAGCAACAAAGACCGCACACGGCCGAAACATAATAATTGTGTATGATATAAGAAAAACCCGCGGAGCCACAAATTATTACATTGCTCAAGGCGGGTTTTCAAGAACGAGTGTGCAATACATGTTGTATCTCCTATATAAAGCCTTTTTTGCCCTATGAAATAAAATAATGACCAAATGACATCTTGAACCAATTTCTACAGTCACCACATACCATTTTAATTTGTATGCTGATTTATTTTGCATTTTCATGGTTCAACTAATATTTTCATGACATTATATGCATTTCTGTGCATTGTTCGGGTGTAATTCGAATACGAATTACAGCCCCATGCGGAATGTAGGAAAAAGGGGCGAAAAATCTTGTTGATGTTTTGGAGCATATACTCATGCCTCCATGAGTATAAGGAACCAAATTACGCATATTTGGTAGGCGGCGTTAATGGCGAAAACGAAGCTAATTTATCTTTCAATCCCAAAGAATAGAGATATATTTTGAAAAAGACTAAACTTGCATGGTATCATGATAAGTAGGCCGTAGTAAAAAATTGCAGTCAGTTCGAGAAAGTTTGTCATGCCGCGTGCTTACAAACTGAAGCATCTCGGAGGAAACACTTGGTTACCGGATGGCGACAGGTCAAGTGTAAGGGCGATCTGATGGTCCCTTTGTCGGGCGGCCTTGAAACTTTTTCTTCAATCAAATTTACCATATTAAGCTATATTCATTTTCTGGTCTTTTGGGTTTATTTGATATTTTCAGGACATTACATGCATTTCTATGCATATTTCGAATATGAACTACAGCCACATGCGGAAGGGCAGGACAATGGGGCGGAAAAATATTGTTGATGTTTTTGAGCACGTGTTCATGCCTCCACAAATTTTAGAAATGGAATTGTGCACATTCGGGTGGTGACGGTTAACCGCAAAAACCTAGCTAATTTGTCTTTAAATACATAGAAAATGGCTATGTTCTGAAAAACCTGGAACTTGGCATGATGTTATGCCCTCGCTTGACCGTAGTAAAAAAAATTAGCCAGTTTGAGAAAATTGTCATGCCACGTGCTTAAACGCGGAGCACCTCGGAGGAGGACTCATGGTTACGAGAGGGGACAGGTCAAGTTTAAGGGGATCTGACGTCCCTTCGTCGGGCGGCCTTAAAACTTTTTCTTCAGTCAGCACTTAATGTTTTTAAGCTATATGTCATTTTTTTTGGCTATTTTTCGGATTCATTCGATATTTCCAGGACATTACGTGCATTCCTATGAATATTCCCATGATTTATCATCTCACATAATTTTGCAGTTGTAAACCGTGTGCGATACGTTAAGTACGCCGCAGAGCTCAAAATTCATCCTAAATTTTCACACGTCCAGAAGCATATAAGTTAAAGACAATTGGCTAATTTTACCATAAATTGTCTAATTTTGCAGCAGAAAAGTCAACATCAGTTCATACGCTCACTATTTGACAAACAGTTCACCAATTTACATGTAGATGAACTGCATAAAATATCACTACGTCATGGATGCATACAAAAAAGTCGTGTCACTATCGTCGTCATGATCTTCCTCGCTCAGAAGTTTTCAGAGGAGCTCGTCAAGTCGATGATCTCCACGGGTTTCGCGGCGGCGACCGGCCGGACTGCCTCGGTCGGAGCGACTGCGGGGCCTCTCGCTAGTCTGCCGCGATCAATGAAGCTGCCGTCACCGCCACGGCAATCCCCAGGGCAGCTGGCGCCGACGTGGATCATTCGGACACAAACGGGCACCGCTCTTGTCAGGGTTGCGAGTTTGCGACCGTGGTCGCCGTGGTCGTCGAGGTGTCGCCATAGGTGCAAGTCATGCACCGGCCCTCTCTCTTCAAAAATGTTTTCCTGAGTATATTCTCTTGTGCTGGCAGCTTTCCGGTCAGGCAACAGGGATCCGACCAGAGAGCGCGGAGACGAGAGCCGCCTTGAACCCGGGGTCCATCGTCAGCTTCGCCGCCATCTGCTCCGCCAGGTTCTTCCTATCGGCCACCTGCTCCTCCGTCGAAGCTTCCTGCTTCCGCTGCAGCTGCTGGACAAGCACCGGCGCCGGTGATGCGCGGATGGCGGCTGCGTCGCCGCTCTTCCTGCCACCGGAGCCTTGTTGCTTGGGCGGCTGCGCGTGGTTGTGGTCGCCGTCGTACGTGGCCACAAGCACGGTCTTGTCCTCGGCGCTGCGCTGCACCTTCTTCTTCACCTGGCACGACGGCGCGAACGAGCACCGGAAGTAGGCCCTCGGGCACGGGTTGTCCTTGGTCACCTTCTGCCCGTACTTCCGCCATTGGTACCCATCCTTCACCACCTGCTCGTCAAAAGCAATCGCAAATTAGTTAGATAATGAACAGCAACAAAGTTTCGTTGTGATCGACAATCACGAGGAAGAAGATGGAAAGACGTTTGCTGGGAGTTCGTTACTTACGAGGCTAAGGTCGGAGGGGTCGGCGTGGACGTAGAGCTTGGAGACCCTGCTGGCCTTACACTCGTCGGCCCGGATGCGCTTGCTGTTGCCCGGCTCGTGGACGGACGTGCACTCCGCCTGGTCGGGGCCGACGTTGACGCTGACGGCGAAGCCGCCGCTAGCGGCCGCGGCGAGCGGCGGCGAAGGGTTGCGGCTGGCCGTGTCGAGGCTGTTGCTGCGGGCGCGCTTTCTGGTCGCCGACGCCGCGGAGCCGCCCTCCGATGTCGTCGTCGACTGGTGGTGGTTGTTGGCCGCGGCCGCCGCCGCCATCATGCCGCTGACCTTGCCCTGCAGGTCGGCGTACTTGGCCACCAGCGCGCGGAGCAGGTCGCTGAGCCTCCTGTTCTCCTCGCCCACGCGCCGGAGCTCGGCCTCCAGCGCCTCGACCTCGTGATTTTTCCTTGAGGACATGAAGTCCTCCTCCACGAGGGCCTTGGTCACCGGAGGAGCTCCTCGCGGCGCCGTCGGCCCGCCGAGGTAGAGGCCGAGGCTGAGGGAAGTCTGCCCGATCATCCACTGCTCGTCCATGTGTTCCTTGAATTCGCAGTAGCCGAGGAAGAAGTCGAAGAAGAAGACCGGGAAGCTAGACGGGCATGAGCTAG
Organism: Aegilops bicornis; assembly: GCA_021605145.1. Classification (NCBI taxonomy): domain Eukaryota; kingdom Viridiplantae; phylum Streptophyta; class Magnoliopsida; order Poales; family Poaceae; genus Aegilops; species Aegilops bicornis. The sequence goes on from CM038675.1 coordinate 818,324,887, forward strand.
AGAAGTGGTCGTGGCTTGGAGGAGGCGCGCGGACATCAATTTATAGAGAGGAGGGAGAGGGGACATGAGAGGGTGGGGGTTCGGTAGGAAGGAGGAAGCATCTTGAGGTGGGGTTCGTCGTCATCGTCGCTCTTTTTTTGGTCGCCGTGACCGCGATTGAATATTTTTAGTGAAGCTGGCAAGAAGTGGTACTACAAGGATTTGTTTTTGTGGGTGACCGATGGATGGATTGGGAGATTGGGTTGGAGGAGTAAGTGGGAATTGTTTGATTAGTCGAGTGGAGCGGGGTCTCCGTTTGGTCAAGGAGAGCCATCGCGTCCCAACAGCTAGGGATGCTTTCGTGCTTACATTTTGGCACCCAACAGAGAAAGTTGCATGCGGTCTGCCTTGGTTTTCTTTAATAATAATAACAAAAAAGGATACATATACTTTAGATGCCGATAACGCCCACACGTGTGGGCGTTAAGGGATCTGGCCACATGTTTTGTGTGGTGTCTAAGAGGATCAGCCCACACGTCTATGTGTGGGCAAAACAACTAGCGCCCACATGCATCCTTTTTTTCTCGCGGCCCCTCTCACACGCCTACGTGTGGGCAAAATAGATAACGCCCACACTCTCAGCCACCTACCTCTGGTCCCGCACGCCCCACGTGACAGTCACCACGCGCCCCGCAGTTGCCATGGTCCGGACCCTCTTCAATGTCCGTTTAACTGCAGTTGCCATGTCGCTGAACTACAGTTGCCATGTCGGACAACTACAGTTGCCATGGTTGCTCAACTGGAGTTGCCATGTATGGTCTGTTCTACTGCAGTTGCCATGATTTCAAAACTTTAGGAGTTGTCACATACTAACACTAGGCAGTTGTCATGTAGCACTACAAAAAAGGCATGGCAAAAAAACATGTTCGGGTAAAAGAGAGAGTTGCCATGTGTTCACAAGCACGCTAGGGCAGTTGCCATGTAAAAAAAAGAGTTGTCATCTGCTTACGTGCACGCTAGGGCAGTTGCCATGTACCATGCAAAAACACACGGCAACTCGGGTAAAAAAGAGTTGCCATCTGCTTACAAGCAAAGTTAGGGCAGTTGCCATGTACCCTGCAGAAACACATGGCAACTAACAGCTTTGGGTGTGGGCGAGGTGACGGGCGTGTGGGCAAAGTGATAAACGCCCACACACCAGCCCCTCTGCGTGCGTAAAAACTGGTGTGTGGGCGAATTGCTAACGCCCACACACCAGCCCCTCGTGTGGTGAAAAAGGACGTGTGGGCGACCGGATGAATGCCCACACACCAGCCCAGTTCTATGTGGCACATAAAAACTGCTAGAACGCGCCAAGATTCGTGTAAAATTGGTTGGACAAGGATCCATGCGTGTGGGTGAGTTGCCAGACGCCCACACGTTAGTCTTTCCGTATACTTTTTGCTGGCCTTTAAAAATCTATAAGTGGCCGGGTTTTTCTTAGGTACAAATCGATGCTCTGAGTAGTCCTATCTCACCCTCTTGAGATTCTTGTAAATGACACATAGTACCATTGACTTGAACAGAAAAAACCGGGTTAACTTACATCTTTTCAACACCCAAGAAAGAAAATTAGGCACGCAAAAAAGAAGTTGTTTTTATCACTTCCGTGGATGTTGAGCTAGTTTCAAAGATACACTATACCCCTTTTTTATGTTTGGAAATTAAAGACGCAATATACCCATATATATATGATTTTTGGATCATCCAAGTTGTTAATAATGTATATTTGTTGATAGAGTCTCTTTAATCAGTTGCACCCTTGTTTAGTTTTATGGTGTTCAGCCGAATCTTCATTTATAAACACGGCCAATCTTCTATATGAACCGTTATCAGAAGCACTTTACCCACTTTTTTTTTGAAAAGGGGGATTCCCCGGCCTCTGCATCAGAAAGATGCATATGGCCATCTTATTAACCAAATAAAGTAGTGCGAACATGGTTCCAAAAGTCTCATAAAGTACTACAAAAGCACAAAAAGCTCACACAGAGCCAGAGAAGGCTAGAAACATCAACTAGCCAAGAAAAGACGCCACAACCGGCTGGCTAAAACTAGATAGGGTTACTAAATACCTATCGTATTACATGACCGTCATCCAAACCGGTTGAAGATATCCCGAGCTACCATCTCCCAGCGAAAAGACCCAGTAACCAAATGCTCCCTGGCCTCCGTCTGGGTTAGTAGCGACCACGAACGGATCAGTGCCGTAGCTCGGAATAGAACCTGCAAAAAATGTATACATGATATTCTGTTAAAGACCAAATCATTTCTGCAATTCCAGATAGTCCACAGCAAAGCACAAACTCCAACCCGAATATGTCTCGCTAAGTCAGGCGCAATCCCATTAAGCCATGTCCCAAATAACGCATTAACAGAATTCGGTGGGTTGATATTAAAAGCAATGTGGACTGTCTGCCAAAGTACCTTGGCCAGCGGGCAATCAAAAAAGAGGTGTTTGATAGTCTCATCCCGATCGCAGAAACTACACCTAGTAGGTCCTGTCCAATTACGCTTTATCAAGTTGTCCTTAGTTAAAATAACTTGTTTATGGACAAACCACATAAACACTTTAATTTTCAGAGGAACTTTGACATCCCAAACATGCTTTGACGTAGGAATGGAGTTCGAATTAATAACATCAATATACATTGATTTTACCGTAAATGCTCCAGACTTAGTCAACTTCCAGCATAATTCATCGGGTTGTTGAGAAAGCTGGACTTCCATCAGTCTCCTAACTAGACGGAGCCATTCTTCCCAACGATTGCCCACTAGCGATCGACGGAACTGAATATTAAGGGGGGTAGATTGAAAGACCGATGCAACGAACACTTCACGTCGTTGAACGATGCGGTACAAAGACGGGTATTGGATGGCCAAGGGTGTCTCACGAATCAAGTATCCTCCCGTAAGCGATGTACTCGTGCCGTTTCCAATAACAAACTTCGTCCTAGTAAACAATGCCTGTTTGACTTTCATAAGGCCTTTCCAGAAGGGCGAGTCAGTCGGCCGGACTGTAACCTGGGACAAAGTTTTTGTCTGGAGGTACTTGCTGCGAAGGATTTGAGCCCACATAGCATCATTCTCCGAAGAGAGCTTCCACAACCACTTGCTAAGAAGACATTTATTCTTAACCCGAGATTCTCAATCCGAGACCCCTTGGTCTTCGGTCTACAAATGATATCCCATTTAGCAAGCCGATATTTTCTTTTAAGCTCATCACCCTGCCAAAAGAAGTGCGATCGATAGAAGTCCAGTCTCTTCCTAACCCCAACTGGTACCTCAAAGAACGATAGAAGAAACATTGGCATACTCGTGAGCACCGAATTAATTAGGATTAATCGGCCTCCGTATGACATGAGCTTACCCTTCCAGCAGCTCATTTTCTTCTCAAATCGGTCCTCGATGCACTTCCATTCTCTGTTTGTCAGCCTACGATGGTGGATAGGAATCCCCAAGTAAGAGAAGGGTAGCTCTCCCAACTCACATCCAAACAATTGCCTATAAGCATCTTGTTCATCTTTGGCCCTACCAAAACAGAACAACTCGCTCTTATGAAAGTTGATCTTTAACCCGGTCAATTATTCAAATAGGCATAACACCAGCTTCATATTTCTCGCCTTGGCCAAGTCATGCTCCATAAAGATGATCGTATCATCAGCGTACTGAAGGATGGAAACACCTCCATCAATAAGATGAGGTACCAATCCACTGACTTGACCACTTTCCTTAGCCCTTCCTATCAAAATTGCTAACATATCCACCACAATGTTAAACAAGATAGGGGACATCGGATCTCCTTGTCTTAGGCCTTTATGTGTCTGGAAATAGTGACCTATGTCATCGTTAACTCTAATTCCCACACTACCTTTTTGCGTAAATGATTCAACCTGTCGGCGCCAGGCTTCATCAAAACCTTTCATACGCAATGACTGTTGGAGGAATGGCCATTTAACCTTATCATACGCTTTCTCGAAATCCACCTTAAAAATCACTCCATCTAATTTTTTGGAATGGATTTCATGGAGCGTTTCATGCAAGACTACCACCCCTTCAAGGATATTTCTTTCCGGCATGAAAGCGGTTTGGGACTGTTGCACCACAGAATGCGCAATCTGTGTGAGTCTGTTAGTCCCGACCTTGGTGAAAATTTTGAAACTAACATTGAGGAGACAGATCGGCCTGAATTTCTCAATTCTAGCCGCATCTGTCTTGTTAGGAAGCAGTGTGATAGTCCCAAAATTCAAGTGAAATAATTGAAGTTGTCCAGAGAACAGATCATGGAACGTAGGTAGTAAATCCCCCTTAATAATGTGCCAGCACTTTTTATAGAACTCTGCCGGGAATCCATCCGGTCCAGGAGCCTTATTGTTTTTCATCTGTGTAATGGCATCAAACACCTCCTTCTCCGAGAACGGGGCAACCAGAATATCATTATCGGCAGCCGATAGCTGAGGTACATCCTCAGTCCTGGACTCATCGAGGGACACACTATTATCCTCCGGAGGTCCAAATAACTGCTTATAATAGTCGGTAATATATGTTTTTAGGTTATCCTGACCTAAAATAGTGCCCTCGTCTTGCTCAAGCTGAAAGATACGCTTCTTTCTGTGTTTGCCATTAGTAATCAAATGGAAGAACTGAGTATTCGCATCCCCCTGGACCACTTTTCGGACTTTAGCACGCAAAGCCCACTTCAGTTCTTCTTCGCGGAGCAATTCTTTTAACCTCTTCTCCGCCTCATTTTTAACCTGAAGCTCAACTGGTGATAAAATATGGGATTCGGCCTGTATGTCCAGGTCCTGTATAAGAATAAGGAGTCTATCCTTTTCAATCTTATACTCACCACTGAGGTGCTTAGCCCAGCCCCGTAAGAAGCTTCTCAAATGCCTAATCTTATTCTGCCAACGCTCAATCGCAGTTTTGCCTCCTACACCTTTAACCCATTCCCTGGCAATCAAGTCCAAGAACCCCTTGCGTTCAAACCATGACATCTCGAAGGAGAATGAGTTCTTGTTACCCACGTGGTTCGGCTCCCCTGAGTCCAGAAACAATGGGGTATGATCAGATATTCCCCTCGAAAGAGCTTGCACCGTAACGAGAGGGAACTTTTGTTCCCACTCCACGCTCGCAAGAACTCGATCAAGTTTTTCATAGGTTGGGTTTGGCAGAGCATTAGCCCAGGTAAACTTTCGACCAGAAAGCTCTATCTCTCTCAGATCCAAGCTTTCAATAATGGTGTTGAACATGAAAGACCATCTGCCATCAAAGTTATCATTGTTCTTCTCCTCTCTCCTCCTGATGATATTGAAATCACCTCCAACTAAAATTGGCAGTTGTTCAGACCCACAGATTCGAACAAGGTCCGCTAGAAATTCCGCTTTAAGCTCGGGCTGTGCGGCACCATAGACCGCCACCAAAGCCCAGTTAAAACCATCTATCCTAGACCTAACTCGAAACTTCACCGCGAAGTCACCCATCACTACACTTCGGACTTCAAGCGAATCGCATCTCACACCTAGTAAGATACCACCCGATCTTCCTCGTGGAGGTAGGCAATGCCAATCGAAATCAATACCACCCACAAGAGAGGAGAGAAACTGTGGTGCGAAGTTATCTCTACCCGTCTCCGATAGAGCAATAAAATCTAACCTCTGCTCTAAAGCTGCCTCAGCCATGAATCTTCTTCTAGCCAAGTCCTTCAGACCTCTGCTATTCAAAAAAATTCCTCTCATATTTCATCATGGAATTTTTTAGTGGTTCGAATCCTAGCACTCCTACGAACTGCAGAATCGGGATAAATCTTCCGTTTCCATTTACGCTTAGGTTTACTAAGCTCAGTGTCCCAGTCCTCATGACCGGGTTCACAAATATGACTAACATCATTCTCTAGGGGTGCATCATCTTCTGAAGGCGTCATGAATGGGGGGTGCTAGATCCTCACACAGATTATCGAGCACTCTAACCCCTAACGCATTAATCTCATCATCATTCATTGGTTTAACTGCTGCAAGATTACGAATAGTCTCTAAAGCACGTTCCGCCTCCAAATCTAATAGATCATTCACCGAATTGGTAATCTCACTATCCGTAGCACCTAGTGAAACTCCTAATTGGTTTGCATTATTTATAATGTCCTCATTAGAAAAATGCAATAAGGAATTAGATAGGTTGATGGACATACCAGAAGATAAAGCAGCATCCTGAAGCTTGGACGCCCTCATAGCGCACCGCTGCTGCATATCGTCCACCTCAGGGATGTCGAGGATGCGAGCACTCATCCGTCTCCCCTCGGAGATAGGGTTCGGGATCCCACCAAACTCGACAACCTCCTCCCTAGTAAAACCTGGCACTGAACCCCTGAAAGGTGGTGCCGAAGGTACCAAAGATGGTGTCTGCGGGTTCCCGATCCCCTGAGACAGGTGCCCCACACCAGGGGCCCCTGCCAAAGGTAGTGTCGAGGAGGGTGTAGTGGGGACCGCCTGCCCGCACCCTCCTCCCACCCCAGCCGCCGGCTCAAACGAAAGAGCCATCGGCGGGGTGGTCCTCCTGACCGTCGGTGGAGAGGGAGGAGACAGGGCCTCCTGCCCCGGCGTCCCCCCTAACGCAGCAGCAACCTCCATGGTTACCACCAACGGAGTAGCAGGAGCCGAGGCCTCCTGCCTCGGGCTCCCTCTCGCAGCACCGTCCGACCCCCTCGGGGTCGGCGTCACCGACGCCACCGGGATCGTTATGGGGACGGGAGAAGACGGGGCCGCCTGCCCCGAACCCCCTCCCCCACAACCCAACGCGATCGCAGCCGACTCCTTGATCAGCGTCCGCGTGAGGCGCCAGAACAAGAGAAGCACCCTCCGGCCTCCTCTCCGTAGCGCCGACCAAAGTCCTCACATGTCGTCCAGCAGACAAAACATCCTCCCCCTCGAACTCCAACGAAGGGAGCGTGTGCTCAAGACAATCACCAGACTCAACCCGGTCACTCCAGAGTCTGGGAGGTGCCGAGGCTGGCTCAAAAGACCCAAAACGCAAAGTAGTCATGGGCACCGCTGGTGAAGCTGCGGGCTCAACCCCGGTCCCCTCCCCAGGCGACTGAGAAGGTGGGTGAGAACCGTTAGACCCCTCTCGATTGGGCTCATCTGACGGTGGCCCCTTGGCCCCCGCATTACCATCCCTGTCGTGCATGTCAACATCATTACCATTAACAGCATCAGCAAATAAATCGGTGTCCTCAAACTCGATCTCTAGCGGGAACACCTCTCCCTTATAGGTCCAGTTGACCTTATCAGGCACAAACTCAATATCCAGAACGCTAACTAAAAGCCGTGCAACCCCATGGGCACGCGTGAAAGCCATATCCACTTTTTCTGTCTTTCCAACCATGATGCCTAAACTGGCCACCACTCGAGCATCCTGCAGAGGCTTAGATGGAGCCCCTATAAACCGCAACCAGACCTGCGTAAGTGGCTTTCCTTTGGGCTCAACCTGCTTCCACTCGTTGAACTCCAGGATACACTTAGTCCCTGGAACTTTACACAAGCCAAAGCTCAATAATCTCTGCAGGTCATCAACAGATGGGAAATCAACTTTAAAAACCCTGTCCTCGATGAGCACCAAATCCCATGTAAAATCCCCGGGAGCCAGCTCCTGAAGCCTCCTCACAATCTGTGCCTCAGTCACCTCGCCCTGGGTCGCCCTCACAATCCCGGTAGCCAAACTCAGGGTATCCTCCGGGACCTCTCTCGCCGCCGGGGACTCAAAAAACATAAGCTCAGCACAGGATACTCCATAAATATTCAGCGTCGGAGGCAGGTCACGCAATAACGGGCACTCCCCCGAGTCATGTGCAAGCTTGCCACCTGACTCACACAGCTGGGCCACACACTCAGCAATGAAGTGGCCCTTCTCACCACAATGGTAACAAATCATCCTTTCCTTCTTACGAGCATATTTGGACCCCCTCTCGGCATCAGACCTGTCAGTAGCCTCATCCATCGTCCCAGGCTCAGGAACCTGAACACTCGCCAGAGCATTCACCACCTCCATCGCCTGTGAAGGAAGCTCAGAAGAAGTATGCTCAGACTCCTCAGCCGCAGCTGTAGGACCAACAGCCCTAGGCGGGGGCGGGCGGCGAAATCGCCCACGACCCCCACCCCGACCACCACGATGGCCACGAAAGCCTCCTCTCTGACGGTGATCCGGGCCGGAAGCCCCCTCAACAAAACCACCAGCCCGGGCCAAGAAACGGTCTCTCAGCCGACCCGTCACTCTGCCAGGCATATCCACGCCCTCCTCCCGTAGAAGAGGATCCTCGGTGCTGTCCTTCACCATACGCATCATACCCATCATCCCCCCACTGGTTTCGGGGCGGATCGTTGGGCTCTTTGTTGTTCGTCTGAGCCTGACCGGACCGGTTCTGCGCCAGCCTAGCAATGTAATGGGGCGGCGTTTTCCCTGTGGTCGCCGGCACGCCTCCAGCAGGCCGAGGTCCGCCACCGCGGCCAGCCGTAACCTCGCCAGAAGCCACCGGCGCGGGGGGTCGAGGGCCTCCACGACCCGCAGCCTGGGGAACAGAGGGCGCCACACCTGGCGCCGGTGGTCTCACCCCACCCCGACCGGCAGCATGGGCAGTGGGCACCGTGCCCAGCGCCGGCGGCCTCATGCCTCCCCTCCCAGAGGCCGGCTGCAAGGGAGCTTGTACCGGAGGCCGCGCACCCACGGGGCACGCGCCTCGGCCTGAGGAACCAATCGTGACGGACCCACCCGCCGGCGGCCTTTGGCCAGGCTGCACCAGGACGCCACGTCCGGCACCCGCCGCCGGCGGAGGGGCCGCTCCACCCCGACCCGCAACGCCGGAAGAGGGCCGCTTGGCTGGCGGCGGAGCCTCCCCACGGCCTGCCATACCTGGCAGCGGCCGGATTCGCCGAGCCCGACGATCACCACCGGGAGGGAAACCTTTCGTCCCAGCCTTACGAACCCTAGAACACGGCGGCGCACGAGCGAGAAGGACACAGTTTTCCTCGTACGTGCATGAGATCACGTCGGGCTGAGAGGGCACGACGCGGCTCTCCTGGGCCACATACCCAGTTGAGTCCGGTCCAACCAGGCCCTCATCAACACCCCCCTGATGGGCCTCATACCCATGCACAATCCGACAATCGGCCCACTCCTCAACGGCCCCTTCGTGGCCCAGGAGGAGATTCAAACGATCGTTCCTGGCCGCCCTGATCTCGGCCGCCGCCCGGATCGCCGGCGCCGGCTGCGCTGGCTCCGATCTCCCTCTCTTCTTCTTCTTCTTCTTACGCACTACGAGACTCCAATCATCTTGCGGGAAGAAATCGGACAAAGTAACTGGTTGGATACATACCTTAGGTAGAGGCCCTTTCCAAGGCCGGATCGCCGTCGCCGCCGTCTTCCGGTGGATAATCCGGCGAACCACCTCCACCCTATCCTCAGAACGCAGCCCAATCCACGCCGGATCATCGCCCGACACAGTTTCATCGACCAACGTGGCGACTTCTTCCTCCGAGTATCCAGCGTTGAAGGCCTCGCAAATCACGTCGGAAGGAGTCGGCGAGTAGTCCGCCGGAGATCTGCCCGCAGGATCCCCGTCGTCGTCCTCCTCTTCATCCGAGTCCGCGAGCACCCGTAACCGCCCCAACACGCCTCGCAGACAGATCCGCAGGTTCCGGCCGCCGGCTAGCGACGTTCGCCGCGGGCGTCTCACGAGTCGCCTCTCGAGTCGCCTCTGGGGTCGCCATCCCAAAAACCCTATGGTCGGTCAGCACTTTACCCACTTAGAAAGGCTTGGTGAAGAAAACCAATACAATTCACATGTGGATATCAAAACTGGAACTCAACAACTTTCCGAGGAGGAGAAAGTCAAAATGGATTGTTTTCTTAGGAAGCTTAATGAGGCATGGTAGCTAGAGGAAATCGAAGTCAGACTGAGGTCTAGAAATAGGGAGATTATTGAGAGGGGGACAAGAACACTGCTTATTTTCATGCATTTGCTAACCAAAGAAGGAGGGGGGAAATCGTGTTTTAGATGGCCCTGATGGTCGAGTGCCTGTTGGTGAGAGCATGATAAAAATAATTGTTGATTATTATAGAGATCCTTTTTAGTGGGAACCTAAACCTATGTTACATTTAATAGAGGATTTCATTTGAAACATTGAGAAAAACAACAATCTGGAGAATAGCAAGTAAGGGCATCTCCAAAGCTGACCGGCAAATAGCTCCGGTATATGCCCGTTTTTATGTCCCGCCGTGGTCTAGGGACATGGTGTTAGAGGGAGGCATCGAAAGTTATTCAGAAATTAATCTTTATTTGTGCGTTTGGGAGGAGAGAGGGGAGCGGGGACCATGCATGTGCGGACAGAGAAAAGAGAGGAGGACCACATGGTTAAGTGGATGTCGCGACACCGGTATAGATCCCCCACGTTCGTTTTAGTTTTGTTGGATAATGCAGTCCGGACCACTTCGCGGACTGATGGGGGTCCTCATTGGATGGCAAAAGTTGACACAAATGGTCCGCGTACCATAACCCAAACATATACCGGAGCTTTGAGGGTCTTCTTTGAAGAAGCCCGTAGAGGCTAATATTTTTATTTCTATATGAACTAGCATAACCACCATGCCCTCTTGATGAGATTTCAATTCAGAAATTCCTTTAAAGTTCTCATGGAATGGCATAAAATGCATTTCCACAAATAAGATAGAAAAATTCTGGCCCTCGTGCAAAAAATATATATTTGATGGAACCTCCTCACCAATTGAATTTCCACCTTATCTGCTTTGACCATCCAAGAGTCATTTTATAACCGGGTTTGCCAAAATACATGTACGTGATTTGTTTTGAAGCTCTCGTCCTTTTTTTTGTTCAACAGTTTTTCAGTCGCTTTGCATTTCAGTCTTTTTAGGATGCAGACACTTCTTGTGAAGTTGATTATTCAATTTTTTTTATATTTTGACATATTTACTTTTATATTTGTGTTTTATCATTTACTGCAATTGTACCTTTATTTACGATAATTGTACTTTGGTGGTGAGGCACATTAAGGTCACACCTCACGTCTACTTTATCTGGTATTTTGGTACACCGGAACGTATTTCAAAGAGGAAAAAAACACCTACTTCAAGATGCAGGCTAGTAACTTTGACGATACTATTTTCACCTCTACCCCACTCATGCCTGATTCTCATTCTCCCCTATAAATATGCACTTTCCTTTCCACTCGTTTCAACATTTTTAGAACCTACAATTTTGACTCGAAGATATACCCTGGACCTGGACACACCATGAACCAAGACTTTGAGGGCGTCCTGTTGGGAATGGCATGGAGATGGCCTTAGAGAATCTCTAACAGAGTCGCCATATTGTCAGCATTCATATTGCATATGGAGCATGCTCTATATGGATATGGAGGTTGCTGACTCAGAGCAAACATAGAGTCACCATAATACAAACTCCACCTCTCGACATGCGTAGCATGCGCGAGCTTGGCCTGGATGACTTCAAAATGTGCATCGTCGGTGCCATCCTTGTTTGGCTAATCATCTGTGGGGAGGGGCGCCGGGGCCTAAATCCGCGGCTCCATTTGCGCAGTCTCCTCTAGGGCCAGGTCCATCTGCTCCCAAAGGGGGCAGAGAAACCACGAGATGCTCCTCGTCCTCCCCATCCCAAGAATTGCGGACGAGAGGGAGCTTGTCAGGGTGAGCCATTGAATGCGAGGGTTGTGGATTGAAAGTGGAGGAGTTGAGAATGGCAGGTGCCAGAGAAAGGCTAGTGTGACGTTTGTTTACAAGACGTCACAGGTGCCATTATAGAGGTAGTTGGGAAGACAACGACTCTGTTTGGATACTCTAACACAGTTAGAGTTAGACTTATTTTCTAACCCACTCTAACCCAAATAAGCACCTCCTCACCGGGATAGTTGGGTTAGATGAAACTAACCCACTCTAACTCTCCTGTTTGGATATTTTTGGGTTATTTGAGCCCCCAACTAACCCAAATTAGCTCTAACCCCATGATCCAAACAGGGCCAACAAGCGAGTGATGTTGGGTGGTCAAATGATGCATCTCCCATGAAATATGACCACAGACTGCTCACACGCCTCCCAAATGCTCAGACTACCACGACAGCTCACATGCTCCTCCTGGTCTATTCACAAGCAGGCCAGGAAATGTTGCCGCGTGGCGGCCACCCAACGGGCCACACACAGAAATCCGATCATCGCTGGTACGTGGAGTCCGGGCTACTTCCAATCCCGCGCGTGGCATAAAGTTTAAAAAGCTGAAACTTCCCTTCCATCGCTGGCTGTTGGATTTGAAGCGAGCTTCATATTGGGCCTCTTCAGCCTCCAAACATGAAGGTGGCGAGCTCCACAAATTGTGGTAATCGGGAGCCATATATATATGGCGACTCTATTAGAGTGCGTTGTTGACGAAATCGTTATATTGACAGTTATTATGGTGATCCAAGCTATATGGCGGCTCTGCTAGAATTCGTCCTAGACTTTAGTTGTGGCCCCAATTACCGATTGTATTTTTTCTCGGTCACATGCATGCTTTTCGGATTGATTCCGTACTTGAAGGGTTGAGCGCGCTTTGTTGCGCCGTTAGTGTTGCAGGGATTTCATAATTTGTGTTTGTTGTTTCATTTAGTGCGTGGGGAAGATTGTGTGTGCTTATTAATATATATAATGCGGTATTTTGGTGGGCTATCTCGGCAGTGTGATTCTATGTTATCTACTAACCAACTTCGTCTAAAAAAATCTACTAATCAACTCATATTTATATGGGAAAGTTTGCGCTGGTAGCCCCATATATTATATTGTGCTACAATGTTACATGTTGACATTTTCTGTAAGTTGTGATGGAATGCGCGTGGCTGATATATATTTTTTGGGTTGGTTGCTGCCGATTAATTTAAAAAATCATTAATGTAGTTAAAGTCGTGAATCAAATTAAGATATGTGAGAGCTTCTTAAAAAATTGTTGACTAATTAAAACCGTGAGCCAAATTCCGAATTAAATACCTCAAGTGAATGAGAGGGTTTCAAAATTATTCACCCGCAAAAGAAAAGCATAGTGTATTAGATGATTCCAAATATGTTCTTTCTTCTCTCGGTTCTCACGCACGTGATGTCAGCTGGACTAGAACCTACAATTTCGATTCTGTGTCACCTGGACTTTGAGTTGACGTGATATTAAGAAGAAGAATTGGTACGCAGTGAATCGAACGAACTCTCAGCTGGCAGGGCCTGGCCTGGGCCTAGTGTACGCACACGGTCCGGTCAAAACCAAATTTTGGCTTGATCTCTTCGCGCACATGCATGTAGCCATGTACGCAGCCGGCTACGTACTTGTGCAATGGCTAGCTGAGAATGGGCAAGTCGATGATCTGGAAATCACTGAGACCAGGTCACCTCTGTGGGTTGGAGCGTCACTGCTGACTAATTAATCAACTAAGTATGCATGCAGTCCATAGACTTCATCCGCAGGACATACTTAACGGATTTAATATGTGCACCGGTATGTGAGTACTATGCTACCCGGTCTATGCATGACATCTGCTTGTTTCAGACATCTCTCTTGGAGGTGCTGAATTCCCCGATTTCTTTTGACAACGCAAGTAAGACCGCATCCAAAGCAACTAAGGATTTCATAATACTCCCTCCGTTTTTTTACTCTGCATATAAGATCTAGTCAAAGTCAAACTTTGTAATGTTTGGCCAACTTTGTAGAAAAAAATATCAACATCTACAATAATAAAGCTGTATGGTATGCCAATTAATTTCATGATGCATCTAATAATATTAATTTCATATTGTGAATCTTGAGGTTTTTTTCTATAAACTTAGTCAAAGTTAACAAAGTTTGACTTTTACCAAAGTTAACAAAGTTTGGCGAAGTTGGCGTTCTTCAACATTCTCAAATCAATGAACATGAAACAGAAAGGTTCATGCATGTGCTGGTATATTGTTTCTTTTTTCTTTGCAGGCCGATTAATTTGCAAGTATACTCCTAATTTCCTATCCAACATATTGACCAAACTGATTATGTACTATCCTAATAAAAGTCAACCTGTTCCAACACTAATGAAAACGGCCTCATTCTGGACGGAGGATGCCGATCTCTTCCGTCACGAACTACACGTACACACTAGTTTGCTCGCACGTGTGAATTAGTGGAGATACTGTAATTCCGGGGTCGTTGTTAGGATCCCTTTTTAGTTTAGCAAAGAGTATATCATATCCAAGTTCAGTGTGATGCATGCATGTGCATGGATCGAATCTCCAGATAGCCACGTTTCTGCATATTTAGCACGTGTAACGTGTTGTAGCGCGTCTGCATATTAAGCATGAAGAACTACACACCTGGAAAATGCAACTACTGTTCAAGCTCACCGACGAGAAGATAAGATTCAATTATCGTCGGCAAGATGGACAACAGATGTTGGGTTACGTGGAACAGATTTGTCCCTTAATTAATAAAGTGATAGCCTCCCTAATGGCCAGCCCCGAGGAAGGGTTCGCATAAGAGAAAGTTAGTAATAAAGTGTTGTAAGGGCATCTCTAGCCAATCTCTTAAAATTGGTTAGAGTCTTAGAGAGAAAATATTTTCACTTTACTTCTTTAACCGACACCTAGCCGTGCTCGTATATGGGATCCTATATTTACTCGGACGCTCACCCGCATGAGCACAAAAAAAGCCTCCTCTCCTCTCGATTGCATCCACCCCACCCCACGCCGCAGCTAATCCGGCGCCTCCCTTCTTGCCTCTGCCAGCCACTACGCGCCACCACTGTTCACCACCCGGATTTGGTCCTCTCTCGCCTCGGCGACGCCTAAATCGGCAGATCTACTGCCATCGCCGCCGGTGCCGGATTTGATGGATACCGCCGACCGACACCATCGTAGTTGGATGGATTTGATGGGGACTGACTCACGTTGCCTCCGCAACAACTTAGCACCACATCTTAGAATGTCCTCCTCCCGTCGGCACACGGATCTCCGTAGCTCATCTCGTCCAACCACTGGCACAACCATGTCAGTTGTCCATGTTGGTATGTGACCACTGCCTGCGCTGGTGCTGTGCCGAGTTTCGACCACACCGAAACATCCCAGACGGGTGTTCTTCAAGTGCAAAAAAGGATGGGGTGAATGTTTGTTTGTATGGTTGTTCTTCAGATTTGTCGCAATTTGTAACTTATTGTTTGCACAAAATTGTGTATAGGATGGATGCAAGTTTTGGGATTGGGAAGAAGAGTACATCGATTTATTGATAGCGCGCTAGATGATTGTGCACTATTAACTAGGGTAGAAACTAGAGATGCGACAGACGACGCAATGTTCAATTGTGTGGAATCGAAGAAGAAAGAAGTGTGCAAGCTCGAGAAGTCAATTGACAAAGCCAACAATATAGGCAATGAAGACATAGAGAAAGTATTAATCCAGCTAGTGGGAGCAGTTATTGAAGTTGAATTTTTATTAAAATGAGCAACTTTTTCTTATGGTTTTCTTTGGATCTGTTCTCTTAGTGAAGAATTGGTGAGATATGCAACCAAGATGTCGTTTAATAAAATAATAAAGTAGTGAAGTTTATTTGGGTAGCCGGAAATTAAATGGAATAGATGAAAACAAAATATTACTCTACTAAATTTAGGGGACCGGCTAGAAACGGCCAAAAATTAGAGGAGTAAAAGTACTACTTTACATTTTACTCGACCCTATACCCCAAAGTTTAGGAGATCGGCTAGAGATGCCTAAGCGGGCTACAAGGATTTAAATGTTATATTCTTGCTGAGTTGGAGGAGAGAGAAGATAAGCTGATTATGGATTAATAGTCAGCTGCAACAAGCGTGGTTAGAGTGTAAAGCGGGTCATAGTACCGTATATTTATAGCTAACTATTATACATGCCGAATATAAGGCCATCTCCAATGCTGACCCGCAAATGAACGTGGTATTTTTTTCGAAAATCGGTCCGGTGTTCGGACACGGATACTGGAGCCATCTATCCAACCCTATCCCTTAAATGTATATTTTACTTGTTCAAATAAAATAGCGGCAAAATACTTATCACCAAATCCTTCTGTTAAATTAATAGTCTTCGAACGTAATCTATCTACGAAATCTGACTGAGACGACCTCCCCGTGCCGCTCCCGCGAGCGGCCCGGGTGGATCCCTAACCCCCGCCGCCGCCACCCCCACCTCCCTCCCTCCTCGCCGCTAGCGAACGCCACGGCAAAGCCCGATGCTGTGCCGGGTTGAAGGAAATATGCCCTAGAGGCAATAATAAAGTTATTATTTATTTCCTTATATCATGATAAAGGTTTATTATTCATGCTAGAATTGTATTAACCGGAAACATAATACATGTGTGAATATATAGACAAACAGTATGTCACTAGTATGCCTCTGCTTGACTAGCTTGTTAATCAAAGATGGTTATGTTTCCTAACCATGAACAAGGAGTTGTTATTTGATTAACAAGGTCACATCATTAGTTGAATGATCTGATTGACATGACCCATTCTGTTAGCTTAACACTTGATCGTTTAGTATGTTAATGCTTTCTTCATGACCCATACATGTTCCTATAACTATGAGATTATGCAACTCCGTTTACCGGAGGAACACTTTGGTACTACCAAACGTCACAACGTAATCGGGTGATTATAAAGGAGTACTACAGGTGTCTCCAAAGGTACTTGTTGGGTTGGCGTATTTCGAGATTAGGTTTTGTCACTCCGATTGTCGGAGAGGTATCTTTAGGCCTTCTCGGTAATACACATCACTTAAGCCTTGCAAGCATTACAACTAATGAGTTAGTTGTGAGATGATGTATTACGGAACGAGTAAAGAGACTTACCGCAACGAGATTAAACTAGGTATTGGATACCGACGATCGAATCTCGGGTAAGTAACATACCGATGACAAAGGGAACAACGTATGTCGTTATGCGGTTTGACCGATAAAGATCTTCAGAATATGTCGGAACCAATATGGGCATCCAGGTTCCGCTATTGGTTATTGACCGAGAATGGTTCTAGGTCATGTCTACATAGTTCTCGAACCCGTAGGGTCCGCACGCTTAACGCTTCGATGACAGTTCATTATGAGTTTATAAGTATTGATGTACGAAGGTTGTTCGAGTCCCGGATGTGATCACGGACATGACGAGGAGTCTCGAAATGGTCGAGACATAAAGATTGATATATTGGAAGCCTACATTTGGACATCGGAAGTGTTCCGGTGAAATCGGGATTTTACCGAGTACCGGGAGGTTACCGAACCCCCGGGAGGTCCATGGGCCTAATGGGCCATAGGAGAGAAGAGGAAGGGCCAGCCAAGGTGGGCTGCGCCCTCCCCTCTAGTCCGAATAGGACAAGGAAGGGGGGCGGCGCCTTCCATCTTCCCTCCTCCAATCCTAGTCCAACTAGGAGGGGGAGTCCTACTCCGTGGGAGTAGGACTCCTCCTTAGTGCGCCTCCCCTAGGGCCGGCCACCTCCCCTTGCCTCCTTTATATACGGGGCAGGGGCACCCCAAGATACACAAGTTGATCTACGGATCTTTCCTTAGCCGTGTGCGGTGCCCCTTCCACCATATTCCACTTCGGTCATATCGTCATGGAGCTTAGGCGAAGCCTGCGCCGGAGAAGTCATATCGTCCGCGGAGCTTAGGCGAAGCCCCGCGCCGGTGGAGCATCAACATCGCCACCACGCCGTCGTGCCGACGGAACTCATCCCGACACTTTGCTGGATCGGAGTCCGGGATCGTCATCGAGCTGAACGTGTGCAGAACTCGGAGGTGCCGTGACGCTCGGTGCTTGGATCGGTCGGATCGTGAAGACGCATTTACTACATCAACCGCGTTGTTATAACGCTTCCGCTTTCGGTCTACGAGGGTACGTGGACGGACACTCTTCCCTCTCGTTGCTATGCCATCACCATGGTCTTGCGTGATCGTAGGAAATTTTTGAAATTACTACGTTCCCCAACAGTGGCATCCGAGCCAGGTTTTATGCGTTGATGTCATGTGCACGAGTAGAACACAAGTGAGTTGTGGACGATACAAGTCATACTGCCTACCAGCATGTCATACTTTGGTTCAGCGGTATTGTGAGATGAAGCGGCCCGGACCGACATTACGCCAGACGCTTACGCGAGACTGGTTTCACCGCTCCGAGCACTCGTTGCTTAAAGGTGACCGGCGGGTGTCTGTCTCTCTCACTTTAGTTGAATCGAGTGTGGCATACGCCCGGTCCTTGAGAAGGTTAAACGGAGTCTATTTGACAAACTATCGTTGTGGTTTTGATGCGTAGGTAAGAACGGTTCTTGCTCAGCCCGTAGCAGCCACGTAAAACTTGCAACAACAAAGTAGAGGACGTCTAACTTGTTTTTGCAGGGCATGTTGTGATGTGATATGGTCAAGACGTGATGCTATATTTTATTGTATGAGATGATCATGTTTTGTAACCGAGTTATCGGCAACTGGCAGGAGCCATATGGTTGTTGCTTTATTGTATGAAATGCAAACGCCCTGTAATTGCTTTACTTTATCACTAAGCAGTAGCGATAGTCGTAGAAGCAATAGTTGGCGAGACGACAACGATGCTACGATGGAGATCAAGGTGTCGCTACCGGTGACGATGGTGATCATGATGGTGCTTCGGAGATGGAGATCACAAGCACAAGATGATGATGACCATATCATATCACTTATATTGATTGCATGTGATGTTTATCCTTTATGCATCTTATCTTGCTTTAAATGACGGTAGCATTATAAGATGATCTCTCACTAAAATTATCAAGAAGTGTTCTCCCTGAGTATGCACCGTTGCGAAAGTTCTTCGTGCTGAGACACCACGTGATGATCGGGTGTGATAGGCTCTACGTTCAAATACAACGGGTGCAAAACAGTTGCGCACGCGAACTCAGGTTAAACTTGACGAGCCTAGCATATAACAGATATGGCCTCGGAACACGGAGACCGAAAGGTCGAACGTGAATCATATAGTAGTTATGATCAACATAGTGATGTTCACCATTGAAACTACTCCGTCTCACGTGATGATCGGACACGGTTTAGTTGATATGGATCACGTGATCGCTTAGATGACTAGAGAGATGTCTGTCTAAGTGGGAGTTTTTAATATGATTAATTGAACTTAAATTTATCATGAACTTAGTACCTGATAGTATTTTGCTTATCTATGTTTATTGTAGATAGATGGATGGTTCTGTCGTTCCCTTGAATTTTAATGCGTTCCTTGAGAAAGCAAAGTTGAAAGATGATGGTAGCAAGTACACGGACTGGGTCCGTAACTTGAGGATTATCCTCATTGCTGCACAGAAAAATTACGTCCTGGAAGCACCGCTGGGTGACAGGCCTGCTGCAGATGCTGAGCCAGAAGTTGTGAACGTCTGGCAAAGCAGAGCTGATGACTACTCAATAGTTCAGTGTGCCATGCTTTACGGCTTAGAACCGGGTCTTCAACGACGTTTTGAACGTCATGGAGCATATGAAATGTTCCAGGAGTTGAAGTTAATATTTCAAGCAAATGCCCGGATTGAGAGATATGAAGTCTCCAATAAGTTCTATAGCTGCAAGATGGAGGAGAATAGCTCTGTCAGTGAGCACATACTCAAAATGTCTGGGTATAACAATCACTTAATTCAGCTGGGAGTTAATCTTCCGGATGATAGTGTCATTGACAGAATTCTCCAATCACTGCCACCAAGCTACAAGAGCTTCGTGATGAACTATAATATGCAAGGGATGACTAAGACAATTCCTGAGCTCTTCACGATGCTAAAAGCTGCGGAGGTAGAAATCAAGAAAGAGCATCAAGTGTTGATGGTCAACAAGACCACTAGTTTCAAGAAAAAGGCAAAGGGAAGAAGAAGGAAACTTCAAAAAGAACAGCAAGAAAGTTGCTGATCAAGAGAAGAAACCCAAGTCTGGACCTAAGCCTGAAACTGAGTGTTTTACCGCAAGCAGACCGGACCTTTGGAAGCGGAACTGCCCCAAGTATTTGGCGGATAAAAAGGATGGCAAGGTGAACAAAGGTATATGTGATATACATGTTATTGATGTGTACCTTACTAATACTCGCAGTAGTACCGGTATTTGATACTGGTTACATTGCTAATATTTGCAACTCAAACAGGAACTACGGATTGCGAAGATTGGCTAAGTACGAGGTGACGATGTGCGTAGGAAATGGTTCCAAAGTCGATGTGATCGCAGTCGGCACGCTGCCTCTACATCTACCTTTGGATTAGTTTTAGACCTAAATAATTGTTATTTGGTGCCAGCGTTGAGCATGAACATTATATCTGGATCTTGTTTAATGCGAGACGGTTATTCATTTAAATCAGAGAATAATGGTTGTTCTATTTATATGAGTAATATCTTTTATGGTCATGCACCCTTGAAGAATGGTCTATTCTTGTTGAATCTCGACAGTAGTGATACACATATTCATAATGTTGAAGCCAAAAGATACAGAGTTGATAATGATAGTGCAACTTATTTGTGGCACTGCCGTTTAGGTCATATCGGTGTAAAACGCATGAAGAAACTCCATACTGATGGGCTTCTGGAATCACTTGATTATGAATCACTTGGTACTTGCGAACCGTGCCTCATGGGCAAGATGACCAAAACGCCGTTCTCCGGAACTATGGAGCGTGCAACTGATTTGTTGGAAATCATACATACTGATGTTTGTGGTCCAATGAATGTTGAGGCACGCGGCGGGTATCGTTATTTTCTCACCTTCGCAGATGATTTGAGCAGATATGGGTATATCTACTTAATGAAACACAAATCTGAAACATTTGAAAAGTTCAAAGAATTTCAGAGTGAAGTGGAAAATCATCGTAACAAGAAAATAAAATTTCTACGATCTGATCGTGGAGGAGAATATTTGAGTTACGAGTTTGGTTTACATTTGAAACAATGTGGAATAGTTTCGCAACTCACGGCACCCGAACACCGCAGAGAAATGGTGTGTCCGAACGTCAGAATCGTATTTTACTAGATATGGTGCGATCTATGATGTCTATTTCCGATTTACCGCTATCGTTTTGGGGTTATGCTTTAGAGACGGCCGCATTCACGTTGAATAGGACACCGTCAAAATCCGTTGAGACGACGCCTTATGAACTGTGGTTTGGCAAGAAACCAAAGTTGTCGTTTCTTAAAGTTTGGGGCTGCGATGCTTATGTAAAGAAACTTCAATCAGATAAGCTCGAACCCAAATCAGAAAAAATGTGTCTTCATAGGATACCCAAAGGAGACTGTTGGGTACACCTTCTATCACAGATCTGAAGGCAAGATTTTCGTTGCTAAATTCGGATCCTTTCTAGAGAAGGAGTTTCTCTCGAAAGAAGTGAGTGGGAGGAAAGTAGAACTTGATGAGATAATCAGATTCTGCTCCCTTATTGGAAAGTAGTTCATCATAAGAAATGGTTCCTGTGACAACTACACCAATTAGTGAGGAAACTAATGATGATGATCATGAAGCTTCAGATCAAGTTACTACTGAACCTCGTAGGTCAACCAGAGTAAAATACGCACCAGAGTGGTACGGTAATCCTATTCTGGAAGTCATGTTACTTGACCATGGCGAGCCTACAAACTATGAAGAAGCGATGGTGAGCCCAGATTCCGCAAAATGGCTGGAAGCCATGAAATCTGAGATGGGATCCATGTATGAGAACAAAGTATGGACTTTGGTTGACTTGCCCGATGATCGGCAAGCCATTGAAAATAAATGGATCTTTAAGAAGAAGACCGACGCTGATGGTAATATAACTGTTCACAAAGCTCGACTTGTTGCGTAAAGGTTTTCGACAAGTTCAAGGGGTTGACTACGATGAGACTTTCTCACCTGTAGCGATGCTTAAGTCTGTCCGAATCATGTTAGCAATTGCCGCATTTTATGATTATGAAATTTGGCAAATGGATGTAAAAACTGCATTCTTGAATGGATTTCTAGAAGAAGAGTTGTATATGATGCAACCAGAAGGTTTTGTCGATCCAAAGGGTGCTAACAAAGTGCGCAAGCTCCAACGATCAATTTATGGTCTGGTGCAAGCCTCTCGGAGTTGGAATAAACGCTTTGATAGTGTGATCAAAGCATATGGTTTTATACAGACTTTTGGAGAAGCCTGTATTTACAAGAAAGTGAGTGGGAGCTCTGTAGCATTTCTGATATTATATGTTGACGACATATTATTGATTGGAAATGATATAGAATTTCTGGATAGCATAAAAGGATACTTGAATAAAAGTTTTTCAATGAAAGACCTCGGTGAAGCTGCTTACATATTGGGCATCAAGATCTATAGAGATAGATCAAGACGCTTAATTGGACTTTCACAAAGCACATACCTTGATAAAGTTTTGAAAAAGTTCAAAATGGATCAGGCAAAGAAAGGGTTTTTACCTGTGTTGCAAGGTGTAAGATTGAGTCAGACTCAATGCCCGACCACAGCAGAAGATAGAGAGAAAATGAAAGATGTTCCCTATGCTTCAGCCATAGGCTCTATCATGTATGCAATGCTGTGTACCAGACCTGACGTATGCTTAGCTGTAAGCTTGGCAGGAAGGTACCAAAGTAATCCAGGAATGGATCACCGGACAGCGGTCAAGAACATCCTGAAATACCTGAAAAGGACTAAGGATATGTTTCTCATATATGGAGGTGACAAAGAGCTAGTCGTAAATGGTTACGCCGATGTAAGTTTTGACAATCGATCCGGACGATTCTAAATCGCAAACCGGATACGTGTTTTTATTAAACGGTGGAGCTGTCAGTTGGTGCAGTTCTAAACAAAGCGTCGTGGCGGGATCTACATGTGAAGTGGAGTACATAGCTGCTTCGGAAGCAGCGAATGAAGGAGTCTGGATGAAAGAGTTCATTTCCGATCTAGGTGTCATACCTAGTGCATCGGGACCGATGAAGATCTTCTGTGACAATACTGGTGCAATTGCCTTGGCAAAGGAATCCAGATTTCACAAGAGGACCAAGCATATCAAGAGACGCCTTCAATTCCATTCGGGACCAAGTCCAAGTGGGAGACATAGAGATTTGCAAAATACATACGGATCTGAATGTTGCAGACCCGTTGACTAAGCCTCTTCCACGAGCAAAACATGATCAGCACCAAGACTCCATGGGTGTTAGGATCATTACTTTGTAATCTAGATTATTGACTCTAGTGCAAGTGGGAGACTGAAGGAAATATGCCCTAGAGGCAATAATAAAGTTATTATTTATTTCCTTATATCATGATAAAGGTTTATTATTCATGCTAGAATTGTATTAACCGGAAACATAATACATGTGTGAATATATAGACAAACATTATGTCACTAGTATGCCTCCGCTTGACTAGCTTGTTAATCAAAGATGGTTATGTTTCCTAACCATGAACAAGGAGTTGTTATTTGATTAACAAGGTCACATCATTAGTTGAATGATCTGATTGACATGACCCATTCTCGTTAGCTTAACACTTGATCGCTTAGTATGTTAATGCTTTCTTCATGACCCATACATGTTCCTATAACTATGAGATTATGCAACTCCTGCCACCGGAGGAACACTTTGGTACTACCAAACGCCACAACGTGAATCGGGTGATTATAAAGGAGTACTACAGGTGTCTCCAAAGGTACTTGTTGGGTTGGCGATTTTGAGATTAGGTTTTGTCACTCCGATTGTCGGAGAGGTATCTCTAGGCCTTCTCGGTAATACACATCACTTAAGCCTTGCAAGCATTACAACTAATGAGTTAGTTGTGAGATGATGTATTACGGAACGAGTAAAGAGACTTACCGGTAACGAGATTAAACTAGGTATTGGATACCGACGATCGAATCTCGGGTAAGTAACATACCGATGACAAAGGGAACAACGTATGTCGTTATGCGGTTTGACCGATAAAGATCTTCAGAGAATATGTAGGAACCAATATGGGCATCCAGGTTCCGCTTATTGGTTATTGACCGAGAATGGTTCTAGGTCATGTCTACATAGTTCTCGAACCCGTAGGGTCCGCACGCTTAACGCTTCGGCGACAGTTCATTATGAGTTTATAAGTATTGATGCACCGAAGGTTGTTCGAGTCCCGGATGTGATCACGGACATGACGAGGAGTCTCAAATGGTCGAGACATAAAGATTGATATATTGGAAGCCTACATTTGGACATCGGAAGTGTTCCGGTGAAATCGGGATTTTACTGCAGTACCGGAGGTTACCGGAACCCCCCGGGAGGTCCATGGGCCTAATGGGCCATAGGAGAGAAGAGGAAGGGCCAGCCAAGGTGGGCTGCACGCCCCCCTCCCCCCTCTAGTCCGAATAGGACAAGGAAGGGGGGGCGGCGCCTTCCTCTTCACCCTCCTCCAATCCTAGTCCAACTAGGAGAGAGTCCTACTCCGTGGGAGTAGGACTCCTCCTTGGTGCGCCTCCCCTAGGGCCGCCACCTCCCCTTGCCTCCTTTATATACGAGGGCAGGGGGCACCCCAAGATACACAAGTTGATCTAAGGATCTTTCCTTAGCCGTGCGGTGCCCCTTCCACCATATTCCACTTCGTCATATCGTCATGGAGCTTAGGCGAAGCCCTCGCGCCGGAGAAGTCATATCGCCGCTGAGCTTAGGCGAAGCCTGCGCCGGTGGAGCATCAACATCGCCACCACGCCGTCGTTGACGGAACTCATCCCCGACACTTTGCTGGATCGGAGTCCGGGATCGCCATCGAGCTGAACGCGTGCAGAACTCGGAGGTGCCAGACGCTCGGTGCTTGGATCGGTCGGATCGTGAAGACGCACGACTACATCAACCGCGTTGTTATAACGCTTCCGCTTTCGGTCTACGAGGGTACGTGGACGGACACTCTTCCCTCTCGTTGCTATGCCATCACCATGGTCTTGCGTGATCGTAGGAAATTTTTTGAAATTACTACGTTCCCCAACATCGGCGGCGGCGGGGTCCCCCCCCCCTCCCCCGCCCTTCCCTCGAGGCTCTCCGGCGGCGCGGGACGCCTTCCTCTTAGGGTCAGGCAAATCGGCGGCGGTGCGCGTATGGCCTGTGTCAGCGTGGTCCGACGGTGCCGGTTGGAGCGGGGCGCTGCTCCGGGATGGCGCGGCCTGGCGTGGCCCGGCCGGATCTGGCGGCCACGGATGGCTGCGCTCTGAGTTTTGAGCTGGTCGCTGCTCGGGGGTTGTGGCGCGCGGCGGCGGGCTGCGGTCGGTCCTTCGGGAGCTGGTGGTGCAGTGGCTGGTGGTGCCGCGACGACTCGCCCCCGGCGGTGGTTGGCTAGGCGGGCTGGTGCGATCTGGCGGCGGGTCCGGGATCTCGGCCAGATCTGGTGGTGCCGCGACGACTCGCCCCCGGTGGTGGTTGGCTAGGGGCGGGCCAGTGGTGCAGTCTGGCGGCTGGTCCGGGGATCTCGGCCGATCTGGTGCGCCATACCGGCAAAGCGCCCTGGGGTGC
Organism: Aegilops bicornis; assembly: GCA_021605145.1. Taxonomy (NCBI): domain Eukaryota; kingdom Viridiplantae; phylum Streptophyta; class Magnoliopsida; order Poales; family Poaceae; genus Aegilops; species Aegilops bicornis. The sequence continues at coordinate 818,350,422 of CM038675.1, forward strand.
TTCACGGTGGTGTGCGCGGTTGTCCCCGAAGCCTTGCATGGGGCGAGCAGGATGGAAGGTGCTGGTGGTACATCGACTGGGCGGTGGCGGCGGTGCGAAGCGCAGCCATGGCGGCGGCGGCGGCGAGGCCTGGCCAGAAGGGTCTTGGCGGGCAGCGGGCGCTCGCCGCTGCGGTGAGGCGTGCGGCGATGCCTCGGTGGTGTGGGTGCCGGAGTGTGGTCGGAGGTGCGGGTCGGATCCATTCTGGTGGCAGTCCCCTCGCGCGGGTGAAGGCCACCGTGGCGGATCTGGCCGTGCACCGCTTGGTGGTTGCTGTGGTTCCTAGTCGAGATTGAAGGTGATGGCTTTAGGCGTGTTCCCTCGGTAGTGAGGGGGGCTTCGATGGCAAGTTGCTGCGGTGACGACGGTGTGAGGCATCTGATCGGGACTTGCCGGGATCTTGGGGACGTGGAGGTGTGCGGTGCTACGAATGAAAATCTTGTTCGGTTGTGGCCGGACCGGCGTTGATGGCACCTACGGGTGTCATTCACATTCCTGGAGGCTTCGCCGAGTGCAACGCCATCTTCCTCGCGACCTTGTATCGGCAGCTGTCTCCGGGGCGAAATCCTTGATTCGTAGAATCGGCATGATGGCAACGTCCTTGAGGTTGTTACTCCGTTGGGAGCATTGTGCTCGGAGACTCGAGGTCCCATGATGCGCTCCTCCGGCGTTCACCGCTGCCCAGATCTTTCTCCTTCGGCGCCATGTACGGTCGTCGCCGGCTTGTCCAAGGAAGCTGGAGTTGCTGTTCTTCGGAGGTCTTCAGCGTCGGCCGAGACGCGACAAGGGGTTCGATGTAGGGCAGGCGTTTTGTGTCGTAGTTGTGTTGTCGTGTTGTGGTTTTTTTGGTTGTCCTTGTACGATCCGGGTGTGGAGTGGGCCGCCTTCGTTGTTCGCAGCGAATGGTTGACGTTGTTGTATGTCTCATTTCTCTTCTTCTATAAAACTAAGGTGTGCAATTTGCGTACCCTTGGAAAAAAAATTAATAGTCTTCCGCATGATTACATGTGAAAATTAAAACTTCCGTTAGGAGCTTCCGCCATCCAGCTACGTGATGTCCACTATTGATTAGGAGCTTCCACCATTTACCCTATGTGATTAATAGTGCTTAGGGTCATTGTGTAAGCTAGTTTCCGTCAAATCCATCAAATCTTATATTTACTAATTGAAGGCACCATACAAATCACCATGTTAATCCATAACATTAAAAATATCTTAACCATTCAATCTATATAATGATTTATCTCAACCATACGATTTACGTTCTTATGTGATGAAAAATAAGGTCAACCTGACACGATAACTACAAGTGGGAAAAAAATCAGTACAACCACGTACAGGCAAAGAGTCCATGGCGTTCAAGCCCCAGGATAAAATGTGTGCACGTCCCGATTCATAGAAAAACACATGTTCCCCTTAAAAATAAAAAAGACACGTACATATATAAAGATTAAAGGATCACGTACATGTTAGAGTCCTCAATGACGTGTTAAAAAAGAAGAGTCCTCACGACCTTACGTTCCTATGTGATGAAAAATTAAGGACAACCTGACACGATAACTAGAATTTACGTGGCTCTCATGGGCAAAAAATAAGTACAACAACGTACAGGCAAGAATCCATGTCGTTCAAGCCCCAGGAGAAAAAGTGTGCAAGTTCCGATTCACAGAAAAACACATGTTCCTTTGAAAAGAAAGACACGTACATATATAGATATTAAAGGACCACGTACATTTAAGAGTTCTCAGTGACGTGTTAAAAAAAAGGAGTCCTCACGGACCACCTTCAAGTTCCAACCAATAAAAATACACGTGCTTGCTTCAAGCCTAAAAAGAAAAGGACACATACAATGAAATGAAAACTATTCAAGCGTTGAAGATCTGGGATAAAATGAGTCAACGTCCCGAGTCCCAGAAAACACAAACGTGCATGTTCCTTTTAAAAATGAACAAAATGATGCATAACAAAGGCCCAGCTAATTAATTTAATATGCGAAATCACCTAATTCTATGGTAATAACTAGAAAAGTATACCGAAATTTGCATGGATAGAAAAATTATATATTAACATAATTTAACCAGTGATTTTATTGGTATTTCAAATTGCGAAATTTTTCACAACCACATCAATTTGAATTTAAAATGAATGGTTCAACTTTTTCAAGTATTACTATGTACTCTATTGTTAGGGGACTAAATAATCATGATCACCTTTTGTAAATGTATATTCCATGAATAATATAACATGGTGAAACTAAAGTTTATTAATTAATAGTCCCTCCGCATATATTAAGTGTGTCGCACAAACGGATGTATCTAACACTAAATATGGCACCACCGTTAGTGCGACACTTAATATAGACGTTGGGAGTAACTTCTTAGAAGCCTTTACTTGGTCTACCTACGTATGGTTCAAGAATTGAATAGTTATATACAAATGTGCTAAGCAATTACAAAAATTATTGCCGCCAACCATTCTTTAGGGGAAATTGAAGCAACTAGCCATAACTATCATAATTATTGTATGAAACTGTGCCTACCCTTGATGTTTATCAAAGGTTGGACATTACTTATTATTTTGGCAAGAAATTTTCGAACAACAGAAACATATTAGGATTTTCTGCATTTGTCTTCGACAATTTGAAGTAAATATGTATTTGTCCAAAAATGTTTATATTGTTTGTCAGAAATACAGTGCAGTTGCAAATGTCATTGCAAAGGAATGTTCTAATAAATACAAACTGGACATCATTTAAAAAATAAAAGGTCTTACAGTTTGAATTAATTCCATTTTTCACTAATTTGACCAATAGTTGACTCTTTCATTTCGAAATTTCATTATTGAAGCAGTATTGAATAACATAAAAATGTTAAGAAGAATTATATCTAGCCCGTGCAGAAGCACGGGTTGATGACTAGTGCTATGCTAATTACAATCATCGTCTGTTGTTTCCGCCAAATAACAAAATATTAGCAAGACATCTGGACAGAGAATGGATATGTGGGCTTTTGGTTCGTTATATGGGTGGATGTTCGGACTCCCGCAAAGCCCACATGTTTGTCTCGGGTTTGCAAACCGTGTCTCACATTGGATGGCAAACCGTGTCCGAACCGCGCGGCCAGGACAGTTGCAGACAGTTTAAGGGTCCGCGTTGGAGATGCCCTAAGCTTACAAATAATTACCATTATGCTTTTTCAATTAGTTGTTTTTCCTATTGTGCAGTCAAACGAATTTACCACAAACTCAGTCATTTAGATCACACTATATTTTTTTTGTTTGTATGTTAACTGATCTTCAATCCAACAAATAATTTATTTTAATGATTGTATTTTTCAATGGCGGATGCTATGCATCAATTGGCTGACGCGTGGATCAGATATACCGCCTCTAAAGCCATTTGATCTGATGCATGTCGGCCATCCAATATGGTTCGAAACAATTGTAACATGAGCTGTGATGCCACTGTAACATAGAATTGAAGTGAAGCCTACATGTTGGTGTAGATTGCAACATGAGTCGTGTTGGCACCGTAAACTGGTCCGAGCTATGTTGCCACCACAACTTGAGCCATGTTGCATGTCCATGGGTCTACCATGCCTTGAGCCGAGTTGGTGCAGGTTGCAACATGAGCCGTGTTGCCACCACAACTTGGGCCACGTTGCCACTGCAACTTGGGCCATGTTGCAAGTCCATGTGTCTACCATGCATGTGTGCTGGTGCACTATGCGTCGTCCTATCAAATCGCATCCTATGGTCGCAGATGTGGCCAGCAATAAGTCGGTTGTTTTGAAGTGTTTCAGTTTAATTTTCGCATATTCCCATTAGAGACTAGATGGACCTATGATCTTCTGCACATTTTTCACCTGAAGAGATGGGTTAGCCGTTGGAAAGGCATTTTAGTACTACTCAACTCGAGGGAGGGGGGGGGGGGGGTTAGCAGTTGAATCCACCATTAGGGACAGGTCAGCTACAACACTTGATCTCAAAGATACTTCTTTATGCTGTCAACAGTAATCATTGTAGGCAGTTCATTATAAGCAGAAACTCTTTGTTGATAATTTACAGTGGCACTATTACAAAAAGCAGGGGAGGCGATTGCGCCTCGCCGGTTCGCTCGTGCGGCGAAGCAGAGCATTAGAGTATCTCCAATAGACGGTCTATATGTAAAAATAACCAACTTTTGGAGCGTCGAGAGCAAAAAAACGCTGCTCCAACAGATGCTTCATATGTAAAAAAAATAATACATCACCGCCTTCTGAAGATGTAAAATACAACACTTCGTGATGCAAATTTGCATCACGAGATACATCTGATGTAAAACCGTGGCTGCCCGCGAAACCACCAACCGCCCGTTCATTTCATTTCCCCCCGCCCACCCCCCTCCTCCCGCCGTCCGCCGCCGCCATGACCGAAGCTGACGACCCCGCCGCTGCAGCCGGTGGGCTGACCCATGTCACCAGCGCTGCTGCCGCCGCGGCGAACTCGCCCTCCGCGACCGCCTCCATGCCGGTGCCCCGGCCCGCCCGCCCGGATTCGCGCCGTCCCGGCCAGTCACCGCTGCACCGGTGGTTCCTACGAAGGCGACGAAGGCACGAGGTGGAGGCAAAAAGCCGGCGAATCACGACCACAACTTGGCCGAAAGTGGGCCTCGGCCGGCCAGAATCTCGAAGGCAGCCGCGGTGGCTCGGGCTGACGATTCGCAGCCACGGCCGACGGCGTCCTCCCACAGCCAAGGAGTCGTTCCTCAACCTCCGTCGTCGCCAACGCCGGTAGTGGAGGAAGATGTATCCACGCCGCCGTCCACCGCCTCCAACATGTTCGATGATATGTCGCAAAGGTAAAAAAGAATATTTTGTGCTCTCATTTGTTGTTTCAAATTGAATGTGATGTTGAATGTTTATACGGCCAATTGTAGTCTTGATGATGAAGCTTTAATGCACGCGACAAATGTGGAAAATGATGATTATGTGTCGCACGAGTATGTGTCACAAGAATATGAAAGCCAATATGGTGATGTCAATCTTGACATGGACGATAAGGGCTTTGTTGCGAAGGGAAGAAGTGGACATTATACCAATGCGGAGGATGTGTTGATATGCAACACATGGAAGAAAGTCTCTCAAGATGCATCCGTTGGAAGCGACCAAACGATAAACACCTATTGGCAACACATCAAGGATTACTTCGATGAGCAGGTCACTTCCGTACGAGCGACTCTCTTCACCAACGTTGGACCACCATCAATGACGAATGCCAAAAGTGGGCCGGTTGCTTCTCAAATCATCATTGCTACAAAGAGCTCAAGGATGAGGAGAACTGGAAAGCTAGAGACTTTTGATGCTTCGAAGAAGAAGAGTGTGGGGATTTAGGATGAAGAAGATGTCACCAGTGAAGAGAGAAGGAACCCCACTCCTCACTCCGCGACAAAATCTTATAGGCCTGATGGAAACAAGAAAGTGAAGGGAGCCAAGGCCGGAGACAATGATCTCAAGGAAGGATTTGATGGCCCATGGAGATGCTTCCTTCTGGCCTAGCACGGTTACGGACATATTTCTTTAGGACTCCCATGAACCTCTCAAAGGGGAACATATTGTGTAGAAATACGGGCCCCAGAATGACAATATCGTCGACTAGATGAACTAGGACGTGCGTCATGATATTGAAGAAGGATGGTGGGAACAACAGCTCGAAACTGACAAGACATTGCGCCACATCACTTCTTAGTGTTGGTATGATTTCTGGATCGATCACCTTCTGAGATATTGCATTGAGGTATGCACATAGCTTCACAATGGCTAATCGGACGTTTTCCGGTAGAAGCCCCTCAATGCAACCGGAAGCAGTTGCGTCATAATCACGTGGCAGTCATGAGACTTTAGGTTCTGGAACTTTTTCTCTGGCATATTTATTATTCCCTTTATATTCGATGAGAAGCCAGTCGGGACCTTCATACTGAGCAGGCATTCAAAGAAGATTTCAAAAAAATGTAAGGGAGATGCAGCGACATGATAGCCATGGGTTAACAGGCGGACAAAATCAGTCTAGTGCGAGCCCGTGAAACAGAAAACAAACAACCCAAGCGAGCGCAAATCTATACACGCAATGATCAGAATTCAGGCGGACAAGAAATCTGAATGAAAATCAATTGTTTTCAGTCAGCTGAAAATTAATCAATTTGTTTTGCTCTCTGCTTGTGCACTCGGGTATATTTTTGACGATCAAGGAAAGGACGCTCGCACGGGTTGGTACAACCAGTGCATTTTTTTTATATTCACTAGTCCATTTTCTTGCACGTGTAGCTTGGGTTTCCCATGGCACGGCTGGTACCTTTCGCCCTCCTGCATGCATGCATGCACACGACTCCGCATAATCATGGACTTTTTTTTCTTCATTTCCTTTTCTGCGGCATTGATCAGTAATTTACGTTTGCCGAGTCAGAAGAAGGTGACGTATTGGTGGTTGTTGGAGCAGGTCTCTCCTTGCGAAATGTTCAGTAGTCATGCATTATGCAAAATTCTTAGGAATTTCTTCTGAATTATAAGCGATCTAACGGGAGAATATTTATTTCGACCAAGATATGTAATAGCATTTGAAGCTTTCTTGGACCCTTTCAATTAGCTACTACCTCAGTCCTGATTTATCAGTCCCCATTATATTCTGTGCTAAATTTTGACCTTAAATGTAACTGATAAAATGCTAATGCATGCCATAGGAAATAATGTAATTGAAAACTATGTTTAAATACGAATCGAACGATATAATTTTTTATGACATGAATTAATATTTTGTTAGTTAAATCTTTAGTCAAATTTTGATAACAAATACAATGAAAACTTATAAACCATGACGGTTGTAGTACCACTACCCACCAAGAGTCCGCTACGTGCTGCTAGTTGCCGACTCTTCAAGAGATATGCAATTACGGGTCAACGCCAGCCCATGAATGCTTGGAGCATGGAAACATTCTCACGGGGTTGATGACTTGCGCATCACCAACGACCAAACATCTCATGCATCGTGGCATGCGTGATCGCCATCTTTGTCAAAGTCAACCACCGGCAAGCTATAATACATTTGTTTGTTATTTGATAAGAGACCCGCTTCGGTACACCCCTCTCATAAAACGTATAAAGGGTAGTATGGACCTTTGACATATCGTACACAGTTTGCTGTATATATACAGATGTACGTTAGCCTAGGCGTCAATACAGTGTCATTTTTTTTCGTTTTATTAAACTTCAAAAAGTAGATGCTGTGCTATGTGGGATTCGAACCCACACCAACCACCTCTAACCGTGAAGGCGCTAACCACTACGACACTTCAATTGTTGTTCCAAAAAAACTTCTTTTCCCCTACTTATCGAAGTATAATGCTAATAAAAAAACACATGGTTCCTGTCTGAATATTTTTTTTCAGTTTGGCCGTTTTTTTTGTTTTTTTCCTTTTCCCCTTATTTCTTAATATTTTTCTTTCTATACTTAATTCGCAGAATTTTTTCCAATTTATGATTTTTTAAATGAACTTTTTACGAACTCATGATCTTTTTCCAAATTCATGATTTTTTCGCGCTGTGGTTTTATTTCAAATTCACGAACTTTTTTTAGTCTGCGGTCTTATTTCAAATTTGTCAGCTTTTTAAAAATTTCATGAGCACATGGAACTTTTTTGGATGGTTTTATGCTTGCAACTAGACACACTGTGTACAATTTGGTACGTTCGGGTAGGCCGGAAGGGCAAGTTTCAAACCACTTTTGTTTTCACCTCCTCTTAATGCACCCATTTTTTTCCACACCTTGACATCACCATAGCCAACATGCATGTCAAGTTTTGTTGGTTTCCGACATTTTATGCATTTTCTAGGTTTTCCCATTGGAAAAAATCCTAAACACAGGTCGAACGTGACACAACGTGTGTTTGGTGTTTGAATTCATTCAAATTTTATGTGGGGGGGAACCTTGGGCATGCACGAATAGCTGGAAAATTTTGGTGTCATTTTTGCATGCAACCGAACACATCACAGACAATCTGGTACGTTCGGGTAGGCCGGAAGGGCAAGTCTCGAACCACTTTTCTTTTCACCTCCTCGAACGCCCAATTTTTTCCCACAAATTAGCATCACCATGGCCAGCATAAATGCCAAGTTTGGTCGGTTTGTGACATTCTATGTTTTTTATAGGTTTTTCCGGACATGACGCAACGTCTGTTCGTTGTCCGGATTAGTTCAAATTTTGCGTGGGGGACAACCTTGGGATTGCCCAACCGAATTTTGTGTCATATCATACTTGCAACCAAACACACCGTGTACAACCTGGTACGTTTGGGTAGGCCGGAAGGGCAAGTCTCGGACCACTTTTTTTCCACCTCCTCCGAACGGACCCAAAATTTTCCACACATTGGCACTACCATGGGCAACATCCGTGCCAAGTTTTGTTGGTTTTAGACATTCTATGCTTTTCTAGGGTTTTCCCGGTGAAAACCCCTAAACACAGGTCGGACGTGGCATAACGTGTGTTCGGTGTCGAATTCAATCAAAATATGCATGGGGGCATCCTTGGGCATGCCCAACCGCTGGCAAAATTTGGTGTCATATCATGCTTGCAACCAAACACACAGTGTACAACCTGGTATGCGTTCGGGTAGGTCGGAAGGAAAGTCTCGAACCACATTTTTTTAACCTACTCCGAACGCGCCCATTTATTTTATTTTCTATTTTATTATCTTTTTTATTTATTTTTTCCCTTTTTCTTTTCCTTTTTCTTTTTTTCACATTTTATTTATTTTTTCACAAAGTCAATAAAGTTCTCGTTGAAAAATATTTAGAAAATTAGTTTATTTTTATCATGTTTGAGAAAACATGTTTCTTGATAACAGGCGTGTACATGTAGGCATGGTAAACGAATGCAGGTTTTCTTCCATCGATACAGTAGTTGACCCTTATACATTTCCTGCTTTTAAATATCACGAGCGGCAGCGTAGTCGGATGGCAAGTAGTGTAATGACGACGATGAGGTTACAAAATTTGTTCCCAAATTCCAAAAACATTCTTGATTTCAACAGTTGTTCGGAAATTCAATAAATGTTTGGGGATTTCAAAAAAAATGTCTGCACTTTGAAACAATTGTTAGTAATTTTGAAAAATGTTCGTGTTTTCAGTTTAGTTCCTGTTTTTTAAAAATGTTCTCCTTTTCATTGCTTTGTCCTTTGTAAAACATATGTTTGAGAGTCCCAAAACCCGCGTTTTCACGAAATGTTTTAGGTTTTTTAAACACAAATTTGAAAATGTTCGTATCTCCCAAAAAATTGCTTGCAATTCCAAAAAATGTTATCATTTTTAGTTTTATTCCTTTTATGATTCCCAAAAAAACGTTCATGTTTTAACAAAATGTTCTAATTCTTTCTAAAATATCACAAATTTTTAAATGACCGTGTTTCTAAGAATATTTACCTTTTCCAATTAGAAAATGAGGTCCGATTTTTTTTAAATGTCGCGGCTTTTGGTTCATATAGACTGGGTTACCTTTTTGGACATGAAATCTCAGTTGGTATAGTGGCTAATGTTATGGTTGACTGGTGCGACCTATTGCACACTTTGGTTTATCTTAATTTTGTGAATTCTTGTTTTAATTTTTTGCCGTGATCTTTAGTTTCTTAATGGTTCATGTGGAACTCTAACATAGCCGATTTGATGTTACAGTGGTTAGCTAAATCGTCCACATAGACTGGTAGTTGCAGGTTCGATTCCTGCCGCCCTTCTTTTTTCTAGTTATTTATCTCCCAGTGAACGTGGCACACCTACAGATGGGCCGGCCCAGGTGAGCCGCCCTTGTGCAAAGCGACGACTTCTTGCCTCTACGTATGCAGGCCTACTTTAAAGAAAAGACCATCACGCCCTTTATTATGAAGGTGTATGGAGTAATCTCAGCCGTCGATGTGTTTAGGGGGGTGTACCGAAGCAGAAGTGATTTGATAATGATAACTCCCGAACGTTCGGGAGTTAATCATGGTAACCCAAACGCTTTTAGATGGTAACTTTAGTTTGCGTGAGATTAAGGAAACATGAAAAAATGAAAAAGAACAAAGTTGTCATCCCTTATCAAGTATCAACTAAAGTTGTCATCCCCAGTGGCCATCCCTACGAACTAAAGTTGCCATGTCAAAATGTTCGGAACGAACTCCTCAAATCCCGAACGAGTTATTGGATTCCTTGTTATTTGCCGTGGGCATGCATGCATGCAAGTCAAACTTAACGCCGGCTGATACGTAACTTCTTTTTTTGTATCATGGCATCGTCGAAATGGTTTTCTGTCACTGTGATCACGTGCGCATCTGGACTTGAGAAGTTTTGGTACTCGACATGGTCCAGTTACGGGTCAGAGCAGAAGAGCACCGCCGAAGCTCTGGCTAGTGGCCGGCCAGCCGCCGGAGCACCCCGCTCCACTCTCCCCGGTCGATGGATGTGTCGGTTGCGCACGTGCAGGCCAGCCGCGCGGCGGCCGCCGGCGATGGAGGAGCGCCACAGCCTAGCCTGACGTGGCACTGCACCCGGCCTCGCGGTTTGTATGCTCGTGAGCGAAGCGGCTGCCTGACCAAGTTAGAGCATCTAAAACAAGCGCGCAACACGTGGAAATAGCGCCTTTTTTCGTGTGGCAAGGCGCTGGCTTTAGTGGCTGTTGTAAAATATTGCGCGCGCGAGCTGCTTCAACAGAGGCTGCAAAAAATTGACGCGCGCGAGCAATGAGGACACATACAAACGATATTTTAAAACAACATATAGATTAAATTTAATGATATAAACTGCATAGTTCAAGCAAACACCACAAACAAGTTCGATATAAATAAAATAGATAAAAACTACAGTGCAACTAAACTAGAAACTACTCCGAGTCAGTCCTCCTCCTCGCTGGTATCGTCCGACGTCGACAGAAGCACGTCTTCCCACTGAGGATCGATGTCATCAAAGAAAACGACGCCTGTCTCAGATCGCACTGTGATATCGTCAGTGCCTTCCGCCGACGCCTGTCCGCCCGTTCCACGCGCCGCTTTGCCCTCCTCTCCGCCCAGAAGGCGTTCTCGTCAGCGACGTCCTACGAGTAGCATTGGCGCCACTCCACCATGGCTTGCTCGTCCACGTCAGCGATGAGGAGGCGGCGCTGCTGCCTACGGTGTTCCTGACGGTCGGCTTCGGTTACTAGCCTTGGCAGACACGCAAGTTCCCACGTCTGATCGCACGTCCACATGTTGTCGAAATTCATCTACGAGCGTGGCCTCGAGAGGCACCACGCCGCCGCGTCGTACGCGCGGGCAGCCTCGTGCGCGGTCTCGAACATCCTGAGAACGAGACGCGCCCCACATGAGCGGATCTTCGTGTAGAACGCGCCGGAAGGGCGGACGCGGACGCTGCAGTAGCCGGAGCTGCTCCGGCGGCACGGTGGCATGTCAGCGGCGGGGGAGAAGGGCGCGGCGGCGGCGGGGCGCCGAGTGCGAGGAAGAAGAAGGCGACGGGGGAAAGAAGGGGGCGGCGGGGCGCTCGAGTGTGCGGTTGACGGCTCGGGCGAGCGCGTTTTATAGAGTGTGCCGCATGCCGGGCGCCTGGCCATTTTTTCGCGCACGATTCTTTCCCACGCGTCGGAATCTCCCGCGTCCACTGAAGCACATGAAACCGCTCCGTACGCGCTAAAACACCTGTTTCCCACGTACGTGATTTTTAGCGCGGCTGTTGAAGAAGCTCTTAGACTCCATCCAGTGGAACGGATGCGCGCGGTCACGCCGTGTGGACTTGTATATCGGTTGATCATCTTGCGACGCGAGCATGGAATAGCCGCCGAGCACATGCTACCAGCTCGTGTCCCACCCGATGGTTGTCGTGTGAGACTTGGGCATTGATCGCAGCCTGGTGGTGAGCGGCGTGAAGTCAGTAGGATCCACTTGAGTTTCCTTCTACGACTAGTCAAGGTCCGCGACAGCGACACTCGTGCAATGCAACTTAATAAAAAAAAAGTCACATATCCATGTTGGTTTTCTGCCTACTCATAGCGTGAGACTAAAACAATACGCTTCCTTTTTCTACCCCCATGATCGAGATCGGTTAATGACAGTTTGGTGGTTCACTCACTGTCTACTCACTCGCTTAACGTGCATACATGATCAATGTGTCCCCGGCGTTGTCATGTGTCCGTGCGCCTTTTTTATACACATACTAATGTTAGCTGGTAAGGTGCATTTCGGAGCACGTGTACCTTGCGCTTCTCATGTTAGAACCGACTGGTGCCTCTTATGTGCAATGCTGCTTCTCGGTGCTTTAATGGCTGCGCATAGCTTACTTTATGTTGCATGTTTAGCTGTTGCTGGCATAATCATGGAGTAAAAAAAATTTGGAGGCCTTTCTGCAGCATCGTGGAGTATTTAAGTTTGGCGGATTCGGCCTTGTCGATGAGGGCATCTCTAACACTGACCCATAAATTTACTCCGGTATCCGTCTATGGGCACGGGGATTAGTCCGCGGACGTCAATTTACTTTATGTTGCACTAGAACATCAAGGCTTGCGTGGCTGCGCCCGCTATCTCAACACAATATAAATATTTATGAGGGAAAAATGTATAATTATAAATAAAGATTTGAATTCAGCTCCTCAATTTGTAGCATGGCCTACAGTATATTTTGAATACCAGGGCAAAAATATATTGAATACCCCTAGAGAAGAGGCCGGTCCAAAAAATCATCAAATATCTTTGTATAAGCCAACCCGCATGAGATTTTACAAATCCTTTGCAAACCAGTAAGATAGACAGATAAGGAAACCATTAAGAATGCTGGGTTTAATATTTTAACTTCAATATATATAGTTTCTAATTTTAAGTGAATCTACACATACAGAATTGTATCCTGCTCTGGTAAAGATATTCGAGGCAGAGGTAAGAAGACATTGTTACATGCCATCCATCATGCTTCAACTAAAGTTTTTACAGTAGCGTGTTCCTATCAAATGTGCATCGTTCATCTTCTCAAATGTTATTGTTGCTTCATTTTCTAAAAGGAACTTGAAGAAATTCCTTTGTTTTCGTACTCACATGATGGCATATTACTTCACATCCATTAGTCAGAGCACAATCTCTAATAAACACAAACCACCAAATAGGATTAAAACAGATCGATATATTAGTAGCTTTGGTAAGATGGCAATGCTGAGAGAATGCATCATTCAGAGCGCTTTCATTAGTGTCATAGGACAATCCTGTAATTTAGTGGAGGAAATAGCAAGCGATCAAAACATCGCAGACATATGTAAATCCTTCCTAACACTTACATTTAGTTAAAATCAGCTAGGTACACAATTTGCCATATGAGAGTAGAGACAATTATATCTCAAACCAAACAGGGCCTTTGGGTCCAAATGAAATGTCTGTACAAATGAACCTTATGTATTAAATCTTACAATCAACCAATAATTTGAAGCATGAGGAGAAACAACAGTAGGATTTACCAGCTTTTGATTGGAACGGTGGAATGGGGTAGCACTTTTCTTCCCCTGATTTTTATGAGTATTACTCTGGAATTGAGAGGGATTATATCACAACTTGAATCAGGCTCGTTCTTGGACTCCACAAAATTCATGAAGCTGTGCAAACGGGAGGAAACTCGTGACAGAGATGAGCAATTAGGCCATGGTCTGCTGTTGGACAAGTATTATGGTCATCGCCTTGAGACCAATCCGGTCTAAAGGGAAGATGGTGTGGCTGTGGTGCAGAGAATGCTTACTCGATGGCATCCGTCGCTTTGGAGATCGACTCCACGACAGAGCTAAGGGAAGGCGGCAACGGAAGGGGCAACCACCGTCGGCCGTCGAAGTGGCCCTGACCATGACCACTCGCACCTCTTCTTCCCGCCTCCAGCAATCTCCTCCACCCAAGCCCTCTGTTTGCAGCGATGGGGGGGGGGGGGGGGGGTGAGACTACAGCCTGTTGATGCGATTGTACAGATAGGAGGAGTTGCTGCTAGGGTTCACGGGCGAGGTCTCGTGAGACAAGAGACCGAAGGAGAAGAGAGAAAACAGTAAGGGGCCTGAGCAGGAAGAGGACAGGGCGAGTGGAGGGCACAGACGCGGAAGCCAATGCACAGCAGGAGCTCGCCGATGGGACGGAGGATGGCGGCGGCGCATCGCATGCGAAGGAACAGAGAAGCAGTTCCAGGGTATAAACCTACACAAACTTTTTTTTTTCTTCTTTGAGATAGAAACCTGAGCGCGACCTGGGCCTGGGCGTTTCACGGCCCGATTACGTACAGGAACGATAGCTCATTCTGCGGAGCAGCGGCCCGCGAGACGGTGCAGAAAGCGCTTGAAGGACCTAGGGACGATCTACATCGTACAATAGAGCGATCTGATGGCTGCGAGGTCCAAATCGCTATGGAGAGCCGTAGCTCGTACAATAGAGCGATCCGATGGCTGCGAGGTCCAAATCGCTGTGGAGAGTCGTAGCTCGCTTAGTTATACTGTTTCTTAATGTTTAGCTGCTGCTGGCATAATCATGGAGTAAATTTTTTTAGGCTTTTCTGCAGCATCGCGGAGTTATTTGAGTTTGGCCAATTCAGATTGTTCGATGTGCTGATGCAATTTTCTTCACAACTTCCTCTTGGTTAAGCGGCGTCTTCTCTCTTGCGAGAACAAAACACCTGGCAGAATCAACTGTACCTCACGATCGAAGGGATCCAATGGAGAATACGTCGACAAGAGAATTTGAAGTTTTCGTGTACCCCATCATGAGCTACGGGCCTTCAGCTGCCTGGGCGGTTGACTTAATTTTCCTGGATGGCCTTCTCCTACGACTATTTACACACCCCGGTGCTCACGCTGTTTCAAGCTTCAAAGGTGTAGGGAACGAAAATGGAAGGTTTCTAGTGGGACTTTGCATGAACAATGACCACGAACGACCAAACGTCTCGTCATGCTTCATGCACGTCAGAGTCGTTGTATTGGAAGCCTCTATAACATGTATGGAGCGCGAAAAGTGGCTGCAGCTACCGGGCTCCAGGGCTCCTGTTATTTGAAATTTTTGAAAAACACATTTTCATTACTTAAAAAAATCTTATATCAAATACGTGAACACATACACACATTCCTTAGGCCTGGTAAAAAGCTGAAAACAAAATGCTTTGTATTTTGGGAAATATAACAAAGAGAAATTTCTGACAGAAAATGGCACACCTTTTCTCCTATATAGTGTCAGAAATTTGTTTTTTTTCTATAGCCCAAAACAAAACAAGATTTCTACCAAAACTTGCCACGGGTATTCGGAATGTTTATATGTATCCCCGTGAAAAATTTCACATTTTTTTGAAACTTCAAAAATACAAATTTCAAAATGTTTAAATATAGGGAGCAGCGGAGCTCGGGTGCTGCAATCCCTCTCTCGTATGGAGCGCCCTCCATTATGATTCGCAACCTTTAAATACAAAATCGGTACATTCCTTTTTGAAGGAAATTGCATTGTTTTCTAAGTAGTGGTCTCAAATCCTAAACAAAATCAGATATGAACACTTGTGCATGTCAATCCAAAAATCTGTTCATTTGCATATATAGCCGGTCCTTTTTGTACAACTGGGGAAGAAATTTCTTCATTTTCTTCATTTTTCTTCAAAAAAGTTACGCGGCATCGATGAGTAATTTAGGTTTGGCTGATTCAGAAAGAGGTTACGTGTTGGCTGTTGGAGCAGGTCTCTCCTTGCAAAATGTTCAGTAGCCATGCATGATGCATGCATATTCTTAAGAATTTCTTCTGAATTAATAAGGGATCTAACGGGAGAATAGTATTTCGACCAAAATAGGTAATAGCACTTGAAGCTTTCTTGGTACGCACCTAGAGTTGCCTTGATGTTGCCAGAAAAAAGGTTGCCGTGACGGTTGATCTTTTAGGGCAGACTTCCCAACGGCCATTTATACATTCGATTCGAAGTCCACACAATGAATGGGTCAGCTTCAACGGTATCCATCCGCAACGTGCTACTAGTTGCCGACTCTTCAAGAGAGATGCAATTACGGATCAACGCCAACCAATGAATGCATGGAAGATGGAAACTTTCTGACGGGGCTGACGACCCACATCACCACGACCAAACATTTCGGACGGGGCTTGCCTGCTCCGCGGCGGTGCTCCCATCCGTGCTCCGCATAGATCCTACGGACCTCAACGCTACCCAAGTCCCGCTAATTAGTTAGAGAAAAAACCAACAAATAAACCAGCCGCTCGATCTTGTCCCCTTTCCCTCAAGCCCGCTCTTGGCTCTTGCATGCAGAAGAAAGGAGACGACGGAGCCGGCCGGCCGTTGTCCAATCGATACGGTCATACGGTGCCGTACAGGAAGGAGACTGCATGCTCGCCGTTGCCATGCTGCAGATCTCGGTGTCTGCGGCTGTCATGGCCTCGTTCGCCCTTAATCCCATCTAGCACATGACGCTTTTTCTCGTCCGGCGCGAGCTGTCCGACCAGCATAGAGATACAGCAGCGCCTGGTGGTAGGAACGCACGCACGCTAACCTTCATGTGCTTCAGCTGATACCTTCGAAACTGATGTCATCGTTCTCAGAGATTTGTCGTTCTGATCGAACACCCAGCCGATTGTTATTGCAGCTCGCACAACCAAGAACCAAATCACCAGCAGCTACCATGCTTACTTGGGCAGTGCTTGATTTATTAGTACAACGTCAGTGCTCAGTCAGTTAGTCAATATCAGGACGAACAACTCATGGCAACGACATGCTAATTGTGTTTTTATGCCACATATCTCATAGGCGTCTCATCCCATCTCATCAGTCAATGTTGTACAATTTATAAATATATGTGTCTGAATCTGAATCGCTCGTTCCTCTGCCTCCTATGTATGCAGGAATGCAGTCATGTCTAATTGACATTCATGTCGTATAACCAGAATGCCCACCGATTCATGACGCATGCCTAGTGCTCGAGCCGGCAACGAGGACGTCGCGCCGCCACCGGACAAGCTGCAGTGCGCAAGGCAGCAGGCAGGCTGGGGAAGATGGCGGCCTCAGCTGGTGGCCGAACGCCGTTTCTTTTCTCCATGGAAGAGCAGGCTTGCGGAAAGGGGATAAGACGGTTCGGCTGGTTTATTTGCTGCGTATTTATTACTGATTTGGGGGAGACGTGGGTAGCGCCGAGGGCCGTAGGATTATCGCGGAGCACGGATGGGAGCACAGCCGCGGAGCAGGCAAGCCCCGTCCAAACATTTCATGCATTCTCGCATGCGCGATCTCCACCGTGTCAAAGTCAACCACCGGCAAGCTAAGGTAAATTTGCGTCTGCTTCGTCTAGGGTTAGGTTAGCTCTGGCGATTGGCGATCTCCCGCCGCCGCCTGGCCCTAACATGGACGGAAGCGTATCGGAGCGCCGGCGACTGTCCTGTCCGGCTTCGTTACCGATGTCTTCGTCGTCTAAGAGTCTCCGTCTGTCTCTCGTGGATCCGATCCGTGTTCTACACAACTGCCACGTTCCAACGGCTGCAGCGCCTACTAATAGTCGCAACCTGAATCGGTGTGGCACAAAATCCTCGCCCAGCGCCGCCAATCCACCAGATCCTGACCCAGGAAGAACTCGTCTATCGTCTGTGATGTCGCGGTCGTCGCTTGCTGCTAGAGGTGGGGGTGATCATGGGGGAACCGATGAGGATCCCGCCCATCCGAAGCCTCATGGTAGCGGCGCGATAGTGATGAGCAGGCCGGCGGGTATGTATACAGGGGAGGAGGAGGCGCCGATGGAGGATAGAAACTGGGACGGACCCTCATCTCCTCTTCATCTACAGGGGAGCAGGAGCTGAAGCGCAGATCGGAGGGGAATTGGACATGGAGGATGTTGCGTTTGTGGCAGTAGACTTCGCCGAGGATGAAGATGAAGAGGAGATGGGATGGAAGCTTATGAGCCTGTACAGATCGCAGAAGCGCCCAAGTGCGAAAACTTTGTCTGACCACTTTGAGAAAATATGGCAGCTGCGAACAGGAGTTGAGTTCAAACCAGTGCAGAAAAACTACTACGTGATTACCTTCTTCTCGGAAGGAGACTACAGATTTGTGGCTCGGGGAGGTCCGTGGATTTATGATGGGGATGCACTGCTGGTCAGGCCGTTTGATAGTGATGCTCGGCCGTCTGAAACGGCACTGGATTCTGTGCCAGTTTGGGTGAGGGTATTTGATGTACCTTGGAAGAAACAGACCAAGTCCTATGGTAATGCTCTTGGAGGCACGTTGGGAGAAGTTTTGGAAGTGGATGCACCGGATGTTGGCCATGGTACGAGTGAGTTCTTACGAATTCGTGTGAAGCTGCCCTATAATAGAAGATTGCAGAAGGAGGTCACACTTGAGTACACTGCAAAAGGTGTGACTAAACGCATCACGTTTAAACTGAAGTACGAGCGAGTTCCACACTTTTGCTTCTTCTGTGGGTTCTTGGGTCATGACAAAGAGGCTTGTGAGAAGAAGAAGCTGGGGTTCCCATCAAAAGCGTATGATTCTTCTCTCCGCTGCTCCCCGTACAAGAAATATGAACAGAGGCCGGCGTTCACACCTTCACCTGGACAGCCAAGGGCACGGCGTGGGATGGATTTCTCCCTGGGTAGTGTGGGATCTGCCACATGTCAAGCAGCCAGATCAGCAGCGAGTACTGCATACGAACAAGTACATGAAATACCAGAAAGTGTGGATGCACACGATGGCTTTGAGGAGCAGGAAAAAATGGGAGAGGCAGAGACGGACGAGAAGCTGGCAAGTGAGGTGGAAAGGATACGGCTGCAGTTATCCAGTCAGCAGCCGGAGTGCAGTAAGGTACAACAGATGAAGGTGCAGTTTGATGCACGAGCTGTTGAAAAACATGGTGGAGATACGACTTGGCCACACAAAAAGAAGAGTGCAGGAGGAGGCAAAAAAGTACCGGCAGGTAGGAGCCATGGAACACTTGTGTTCAGAGACAATGCCCCGAAACCAGACGACTTGATTCCTGTCATGAGAGGGCTCGAGGTTTCGTTTGACAGCGTTCTAGACTCGATGGTGTACAATGATTCTATCTTGGGTAAGCGGCATGTGGACGGCTTGCTTGGCCATGTCTAGGCTGAACTTGGCGCCAAGGCCTTGGTGCCGTTTGTTGAAGTTCCTGTTGGAGGCATTCAGAAAAAAGGGAAAACGGAGGCGTACCAGGTAGATGGTGAAGCAACCAGCACGGCGTGTGAGGCGGACATGGAGGCGACCGGCCCAGGGGCCGCCGGTAAACTGACGGGGCCAGTTGTGGTGCCCCGTCAGGGGCAATGAATTGCATTGTGTGGAACTGTCGGGGTGCGGGGAACACCTCGACAGTTCGTGATCTTGTGGCTCATACTCGAGCCCATTCCCCGAGCATGATCTTTTTATGTGAAACTAGGCAGAATAAAGAAAAGATGTATCGTCTTCGCAATAGAGTCGGTCTTCGTGGTTTTGAAGGAGTCAGTAGTGATGGTAATAGTGGTGGTCTAGCTTTGTTTTGGGATGAGTCTTTGTACGTCGATATCCGTTATTGCAATAGAAGATGGATTGATGCGTATGTCCGGTTACCTGCTGATGATCAACTATGGAGAATCACCTTTGTGTATGGGGAACCACGGGTGGAAAATAGACACCTAACGTGGGAAGGGCTAAAAAGATTGAAAGCTCAGGATGATCTACCTTGGCTTTTGGCTGGGGACTTCAATGAAGTTTTGTGGGACTATGAGCATTTGTCGGATACACCAAGGTCACCTGGGCAAATGATAGCTTTCCGGGACGTGCTTGAGGCCTGCAATCTTTCAGATCTTGGCTTCTCTGGTTACCCGTTTACTTATGATAATAAGCGCAGAGGGCGGGCTAATGTGCAAGTGAGGTTGGATCGTGCAGTGGCGGACAACGTTTGGAGGAATAAATTTCCTGAGGCATCAGTGAAGCACCTGATCTCCTCATGTTCGGATCACCTCCCTCTCCTTGTGAGGTGCATACCTGAAAATGGGGGCAGGGTGAGGTGTGTTCGGCGTTACGAAGTAATGTGGGAGCGAGAGGCTGCTCTTGAGGAAGTGGTGGCTGAAGCATGGCGTGATGGGGGTGCCAAACATGGGCTGCATGACATAAAAGTTTCTCTCGACAAGATGATGGGAAAGCTCCACTCTTGGAGTAGGAAGACTTTTGGGAACGTGATCAAGGAGATTGAAAAGTCGAGGTGCAGATTAGAGGATCTCATGAACATGAACCCAGATCGTAAAGAAATTCGGAAAGAGTCGGATCACTTGGACGAATTGTTGTATAAAGAAGAGATGCTATGGCGCCAACGATCCCGTATTGATTGTCTCAAGGAGGGGGATCGTAACACGCAGTTTTTCCACCGACGAGCTGTATGGAGAGCAAGAAAAAATAAAATTAAAGCCCTGGTGGATAGTGCAGGGGTGAAGCACACTAACCAGTACGTGATGGAAGGTATGGCCTTGGACTTTTTTAAAGATCTTTTTTACTGCGGATGCCTCTCTCAATGCAGACCGGGTGGTGTCCTTATTTGAGCGAAAGATTACGGCAGATATGAATGACCGGCTGTGTGCTCCATTTACTGATAAGGAAATTAGCGACGCGATGTTTCAGATTGGTCCTCTCAAGGCCCCAGGACCTGACGGCTTCCCGGCAAGATTTTTTCAGAAACATTGGGCTATTGTCAAGGAAGATATTATCTCAGCAGTGCAGTTGTTTTTTGCGTCAGGACAGATGCCAGAGGGAGTCAACTTGACTACCATCGTTTTGATTCCCAAGATTGATGTGCCGGTCAAGTTATCAGATTTCCGTCCTATCAGCCTTTGCAACGTTATATATAAGGTGATTTCTAAATGTTTAGTCAACCGACTAAGACCCATTCCGGGGGACATTATTTCTCCGGAGCAAAGTCCATTTGTACCTGGAAGGCTTATTACTGATAATGCCTTTATGGCATTTGAGTGCACCCACTTCATCCGACATGAGAAAAACCTGGACAGAAGCTATTGTGCATATAAGCTTGATCTTTCTAAGGCTTACGATAGAGTGGATTGGGTATTCCTGGAGCGAGTGATGCAACAGTTGGGCTTTGATCATCGATGGGTGAGATGGATAATGGCATGTGTCACCTCGGTGAGATACACGGTAAAAATTAATGGAGCCCGCTCAGATTCATTCGCACCGTCGCGAGGGCTACGGCAGGGAGATCCTCTTTCACCATTCCTCTTTCTCTTTGTTGCGGATGGACTAGCGGCCTTGCTGAAGAAGGAGGCGCAAGAGACACATATTTCACCACTGAAAGTGTGTCCTAGGGCACCCGGGATTTCACACCTATTGTTTGCCGATGATACACTTTTGTTCTTCCGTGCAACAGAAGGTGAGGCGCAGCGCATCAAGGGAGTACTGGATGTTTATGCTAATGCTACCGGACAATTAATTAATCCTCAAAAATGCTCCATCCTTTTTGGTGAACATTGCAGTCAAGCTGACAAGGATAATGTGGTACGTGTACTGGAAGTGCAGAATATTAGCTTCGAAGAGAAATATCTCGGACTTCCCACTCCTAATGGGCGTATGAGTAAGGGTCGTTTCCAGAACATCTAGGAAAAGTTTACAAAGAGGTTCATCATGTGGTGTGACTCGATGGCACAAAGCGGGAGAGAGGTGCTAATAAAGTCCATTGCCCAAGCACTACCTACATATCTAATGAGCGTGTTCAGGTTGCCTGCGTCAACTTGTGATGATCTCACCCGCATGGTGCGTAACTTTTGGTGGGGTGCTGAAAAAGGGCGGCGGAAAACGCATTGGCGTGCATGGGAGAAGCTGATCCGACCGAAGTCACATGGAGGAATGGGGTTCCGTGAGTTCCGCTTGTTCAACCAAGCCTTGCTGGCACGCCAAGCTTGGTGAATCCTCTCTAACCCGGACAGTCTGTGCGCACAAGTGATGAAAGCTAAATATTTTCCATCTGGTCTCCTTGTGGACACTGTTTTCCCGTCCAACTCTTCACCAACTTGGCAAGCAGTGGCGCATGGGCTGGAGCTTCTGAAGCATGGTATTTTATGGCGGGTAGGCAATGGGCAATCCATTCGTATATGGAGAGATCGTTGGATCCCGAACGGTGGCTCTGGCAAGCCTATCACCGTGCAGGGGCGATGCCGTCTGAGAAGAGTTTCCGAGCTGCTGGATGAACGTGGTGCATGGCGTATGGACCTTTTACAACAATATTTCAATCCGGTAGATGTCGAGCAGATTGTTAAAATTCGGACTTCTCCACGGCTCGAAGAGGATGTCCTTGCTTGGGAACCGGAGCGTAATGGTATCTTCACGGTTCGAAGCGCGTACCGGCTTGCACTTGATGAACGTCTTCGTCCATCTTCAGTCGCGGCGCGCAGGGAACCGGAAGGGCGACGAGCCATCTGGGGTTTTTTATGGAGGTGCCCTGCTCCTCCTTAGGTGCGTGTGTTTGCTTGGCGGGTGGCGACGAACTGTCTGGCCACATGGACTAATAAACATGCTCGTAGCCTTGAAGTATCTAACTTGTGTCCTGTGTGTGCTACCGAACCGGAGGACACTTTTCATGCTCTCTGCAGATGTCCTCATGCAATCGCCTTGTGGCAAGCTATGGCGCGGCAATGGAATATTCCGGACATCCGTCGAGTAATGCACACTGGGCCAGAGTGGCTTTTTAATGTGCTCGCGGACTTGTCACCAGAGGAGAGGATGTATACGCTCATGACGATTTGGCGTTG
Organism: Aegilops bicornis; assembly: GCA_021605145.1. Lineage (NCBI taxonomy): Eukaryota > Viridiplantae > Streptophyta > Magnoliopsida > Poales > Poaceae > Aegilops > Aegilops bicornis. The sequence goes on from CM038675.1 coordinate 818,373,229, forward strand.
CTGGCATGTGAGGAATGAGATCGTCCACGACAAACGACCACCTCCGGTCGAAGCCTCGACCAGATTCCTATCCAGCTATATCAACTCATTGCTAGCCATCCAGGCGTACCCTCATGGAGATCACATCAAAGGAAAAATGATGGCTGCACCTTTGTATAGCAGGAAATTGTTATCACATGTAGAGCGTGAGAAGCCATCAGCACTTGGATGCAATGGCGGAGCTGGGGGGACCAGCAGGGGCCACGGCTCCCCCCAACCTGCAGAAAATGTTTGAAGACCCCTGATTAAACATGCCTAGAGCTATGTGACCTACACCATTTTAGCAAATGAAATACATGTATTGTTCACAGAAGATCCCAATCGGTGAAAACTGAGAACCATCTTGACTTTTGCTCTCATTCCCACAGCCACACTCTACAGTTCACACACACACACACCAAGTCGTCCCCTTGCTTCTTTCTCACTCGTGTAGTTTCCCTTCTGTCTCAACTACTCTATTTTTCCAAGCCAAAATCTGGGACGAGGCTAAATCCTTTTTGTTTTTGTTTTGATGAAGACACAAAAATCTTGCTAGTTCTATTCTCTTCAGTTTATACTTTGGAGCACATCAGGAAGCGGCCACACTGGTACAATATGAAAGATCATTCATTGATGGATATAGTTTTGTTTCAAAGTATTGGTTGCAACATAAAAAAACTGGAGATTAGTCTCCATAGGATAAGACTCCATTTCCATTTTCATAATAAAAATGGGGCCGTGTCCTTTGATCCAAAAAAAATCTTGCCTATATTATCAACACTTACGGTTACAATAGTACATATTTTGCTAGTCAGTGTCAACTCCCTTATATTCCGCCAGTCTTAGTGGCATTTTAGAGTTGTCCTTTATGTTCGGCCCCCCTTATGTTTATTTCCTGGCTCCGCCGTTGCTTGGATGGGAGGCACCGCCGGCCGGCTGGGCTGCGCTCAACATTGACGGGTCCTTTTCTGCCAAGGACGGAACTGTAGGAGGTGGCATGGTCCTCCGGGATGAACATGGAGATATTATTTTTTTGTCTTGCCGTGAGTTAAGGCAGTGTGCATCACCACTAGAATCTGAACTTGCTGCATGTTCAGAAGGCATCTCCCTGGCTACCCAGTGGTCTGAGCTGCCTTTTGTGATTCAAACGGACTGCGCAGAAGTGGTAAAACTAATTGAAGGAGGTACTGGCGACCGATCGGAGCATATGATGTTGATCCGCGAGATTACTTCGCGTCTTCGGGAACATGGTGAATTCTTAGTTAAGCTTGTGAGGCGTGAACAAAACGCTGTTAGTCATTTTTTAGCGAACTTTGGTCGAATAAAGAAGCGCATAGCGGTGTGGCTTCATTCTGGGCCAGACGAGGTTCCGGACCTTTGCAATGCAGACATGGCTGCCACTTAATTAATGAATTTCTTTTTCCCCGCAAAAAAAAAAGCTAAGGTAAATTTATTTGTTTCTTGCCGTGCGCATGCATGCATGCAGGTCCAACATAACACCGGCTGATACGTAACATCTTTGTTCTAAAAAAAAAGACACCGCAAGTCAGTAACTTCTTTTGTATCATGTCCACATGTCAAAATTTGTTGTATCGTGGTGGAAAGGTAGGAAATGACTTGTCATTCCATTAGTAAAACATACAAATCGTCAAAATGGTTTATGTCAGTGTGATCACCAGAGCCAACCTGTGCTAGGGCTCCCAGTGAAAACCTTTATCTGTTCGGACTCAAGTGTCAACGTGTTGCGCCAACACCATCTTGGGGGCAGTGTCGTGGAGTTCGGGAATCTTCAGTCGAGCCTTGGAGAGGTGTTAGGCTTGTTTTAAGTTTTTGTTGTATCTTGTGATCTGTTTTGTAAGGGACCTCCGCCCTCCCCATCATATTGTATTGGTCGGCCGTGTACTTTGTCTTGCTGCTTTATATTAATATGGGGCAAAAGCCTTTTTCAAGTATTGTGCGCTTGGAATCCAAGGTGAGCAACAATTTCATTTCTTGTTTGGATGGACAAAGTGTGGAATTTCTCACTTTCACAACATTCATGATTTCTGATTGTCCATGCAACACATACACATTTAAACATGCATACTTTTGCACAATTATGGAGAGTTAGCTACTGCTATCCTGCACCAATGTTGTTACCAGCTGAATGGTTTTAGCATTCCGCAAAGAAAATCATGGGCATGACATGGTAGGTGTCCTCCAGCTGATGCAGCAGACCTAGATGCCCGAGTCGCTTGGCAAGGGAGACACGGGGTCGGGCTATCTGCTTGATTAGCCGCAAGGTCCCTATTCAAATCCCCTATGGTTTTTATTCGTCCATGAGACAAATGATGCTTGTTTATTTTTGATAAAGTGGTGATCCTGGTCTATCAGGTGCAGATGGGCTTGGCCAATATAAGAAGGTCTCGGGTTATCCTTCGACTTCATACCAAAGCTGAAGCAACCAACAAGGGAACTCAAGAAAGTGTAAGGAGTTCTCGTCTCCCGATGGCATTTGTCATTGTGTACGACTGCCTGGCCACCGTGGATATAGCGAAGTTCCTTTGTCTGTGCATCTGTACGTCAAATATGCCTAGTTTGTTTTTCTCAAGATTAATACGTCCCATGTTAATAATTGATTGAGGTTATTAACCGATCTTGTTGGGGATATAACTACTGAGTATAAACCGCCCAGAAGGGGCCGGATTATACTCATAAGTGATCATATACATTGAAGCCCATGAAGACGAAGACTATGGCGTTTTACTACGGAGGCTTAGAGGCCCAGAGCCCAATGGCGGATTAGGGCCCATGTATGTAAACCGCCAGGAGATGTGTAACTTGTGTTGTAATTTAGGGAAGGGAAGAAACCGAGCTGGACACTTGTACGAGCCGGCCTCGGGATTCTGTAGACCGGCCGGGCGTCAACCTATGTATATAAAGGGACGACCCGGCGACGGTTCAGGGACAAGAAAACAACAACTCGAGAACTAGACAAAGCGTATTTGCTCCCTGGTTATCGAGACCCCATCAATTCCACCACAACTGGATTGTAAGCTTTTACCTTCACAACAAGGGCCGAACCAGTATAAACTCCCCGTGTCCTTTGTCCGGTTTAACCCCTCTAAGCTAACCTAGTCGCGATGGCTCCACGACTAAGTCCTCACATTAGGACATCTGACGTGATAATTTCATGACAGTTGGCGCCCACCGTGGGGCTATCGCACGATGGTTCCAAGTTCTTGGAGGGCAAGTTCGAAGGACTCAAGGGATATGTAGTGGGCCGGATGACCAAGAGTCGTCGCGACAAGCTCTACATTGACGACGCAGGCTGGGGCCCCGACGCCGGCTCAATCGAGTACGGGTACCGGGTCCCCTTCAGAGGAATTCACGTCTTCATCGGCAAGATCGGCGAGCCGGGCCCTGAGCCGGACATCTGCTCTGACCTCGTCGAGACGGCTCAGCGTGCGAGTCCAGCCCGGGTTCAGCCCACCATGAAGCGTGTGTTCGTAGGATTCATCCATGGTACCGAATATGAACCGGTATCCAATGGTGAGACGACCATCTATTCCGATGGCGAGTCATCCACCGGCGAGACCGAGTCTTTGTACCAAGTGCAGGATGGCCGGTTCGGGGGTTATTCCGATGGTGACAGTATTCCAGACCCCTTCGAACCTCCAAACTGGGTTGCAATCTTCATGGCCGGCACACAGCTCGCGCCTCAATCTTCAACGATGGCGGCAATGGTTTCCGGATCGGCAGCCGGGGCAGGAGGCCCCGCATGCTCACCGGTTCAAGTCTTGTCCGGTTTGTTGGATGCTTTGGCAACGTTGTTGACTGCTGAGGTTAATCCGGATAATCGGGATGAACATAACACTAATAGGAAAATGCTTATAGGTAGACATTTAGCAGTAGCGTTGGTTAGATACCCATCGCTACTGCTATTTAGCAGTAGCGCCGGCCAGCACAAGCACTACCGGTGCACGTTAGCAGTAGCGCTGGATTTCACAGCCAGCGCTACTGCTAATGGGCCACGCTCTCGGGCCCCTGTTGCAGCTTTAGCTATAGCGCTAGGCCGCCTACCCCGCGCTGCCGCTAAGCCCACCTCTCTACTTCCTCCCGCGCCGGCCCGTGCACCACCCCTCCCCTCACTCACACTCACACGCTCACACCAGATCGAATCCCTCAGTCGTCTCCCGATCCGGCCGCCGCCCCCGCGTCCTACTCCGGCCGCCCTCCCCGGCGCCGGCCCTCCTCCCCTGCCGGCCGCCCCCCCGCACCGGCCCTCCTCCCCTGCCGCCCCGCCTGCGGCCATCCTCCCCTTGTCGCCCCCAGCTGACCCTCCTCCACCGAGAGGTATACTCCTCCCTCCTTCCTCCTCCTCCCTCCCCCCTAGTTATAGTTATTAGAGAGTAGATAATTTTTAGGTGTTTTAGTTGAAGTTGTAGGTGTTTTAGTAAAATAATGTAGGTGTTTTAGTTGAATTTTTAGGTGTTTTAGTTAAATTTGTAGGTGTTTTAGTTAAAAAGGTAGGTTCTTAGAATAATGTAGGTGTTCTTAGAATAATGTTGAATTTGTTTTAAGTGTATTTAAAAGAGTTTTAGGTGTTTTAGTTGTTTTAGGTGTAGTTAACAGAATTTTAGGTGGTTTAGTTGTTTTAGGTGTGGTTAACAGAATTTTATAGGTGTTTTAGTTGTTTTAGGTGTAGTTAACAGAATTCTAGGTATTTTTTTAGTTAAAGCAATTGTTGTTATTTTTTTAGTTAAAGCAATTTTTCATGTTATATGCAAATTTGCAGTGGACATGTCATATTTTGAACATGTCACATTTTGGACATGTCATATTTTTCCGAGTGGCCTATGTTTTGCCAGAAATGTCGATTCGTTTACGTTCTGGCAAATTTCAGGCGCTCGATTGGTCCTGTTTTTAGCAAAGGTCATGTCAAATTTTGCTAAGTGTTAATTAATTTCATTTCATAATTAAGCATTTTGTTCTCGACATCGACGATGCCTATCCCGCATCCTCATCGTCGACTCGGCGGAGGACTCCTGCTTGAGCCGAGGGGCCATGTCCGGGACTGGGCTCCGCCGGGCTGGTACTGGGTTGTGCTACCTTCTGGTGAGCGCAACTTAGTGAGGAGCCAACCCGTCGTCGACCCGAAGCTTCTTTGGTGGCGGTCACATAGGCCTGCATCGGTGGAGAGGCTTCAGTCCCCCGCGCAGGTGGTTCAACACCGTGTCACGGAGGAGAACGCGCACGTCCAGCGCTACTTGGTTGCGTCGTGACGGCCGGTTCTCGAATACCTGGCAGATTATTTGGGGATCTCACCGGAGCTATGATCCGGTGATGGTTCCTTCTCTTTGGGTGTCCACCGCGGCCCACTGAACCTAGAGGAGCTATTATTCGAGATGTATTAGTGATATTATATGATGATCTTTGCTACAAACTACTATATATGTATTCGATGATGGATTATTAATTACCTATTAGTTATTTGCTTATTGAATGCAAAAGATGAGCGCGGTTTGTGCTACAAACTACTACATATGTATTCATGATGGATTATTAATTAGCTATTAGGAAATGTCTGACGACGAAAGGTAATTCGCTATGTGCGATTACTGCGAAGATAAGCGCGGTATGTGCGACACGCCTCACCTGGTAGAAGGTCGGCACTTCAGCATCAAGCTCCAAGAGACCTTCGATGTTGATACTGATGCATAGCGATGACAAGTGTTTTTTGTTATTTTTGCACGACTTCTCTGCTTCTTCAACGTGTAATTTCCGTCTTTTACAATTCGACTAGCTTATCCCATGCCATGCAAGATGCTATGTCTTGGAGAAGATGGGTTTTGAAGATCATGAAAGCACATAGACAAAGATAATTCAACTAAGGACCCATCATGGTTATGATTTTGCTGTAAAACTATACAGTTCTGTGAACTCATCCAATTTTGGTTGCCCGAATTGGGAAGCCCTTTCCAAGGCGTATGATTTTCATGAGGGTATGCTTCTCACCTTCGATCTTAGTGATCCTGACATCGACAAAAATGATATGACCATTTGGGTCCTTGTTGACACGCTTCCAGTTCTACCGCTGTGTGAGTTTCTTAAACATATTTACTAAGTAATTTATATTGTTTATTTCAAAATATTTGACAGCTTATTTCCATTGACATCTTATTTTCATTCTTCAAAAAATGTACGGAAGATGGTACACATAACCTACTACTACAATGATGAAGCACAATTAACTTATAAGGAGAAAGATGGTCTTATCACATTTTTTACTGATCTTGAGAATTACAATAGCTATTATCGAATTCCTCAAAATTATGGTCCATATGTGCCACTAGTGCCTTGCGGTGTGCTACGGTAACATCAATGGAGATATCATGGTAAAATTTTCTACTATTACGACATCCGTGCATCTTTGAACATTGCTAACTACATTGCTAACTACAAATTTATTACTATGTTTTTGAACAGAAAATCCTGATGGATTGTGTGCCTCATCTAATGTTGCCAAGAGGTCGCGTTGAAGTTATGAGCTTACGGCCACCACGGCCAGGTCAGCCACAGTATCCACATCACTCCTGTCCATACCGGATTTCTAAAAGCGAGGAAGCCATGATAATAAATGATTGGAAAAAATGTTTCAACCATCGTAGAGAGCTACTTGGAAGCAACATTGTGCGTAGGCCAAGACTTGGATACAGGATGATCTCCGTTCTTCATTATGGAGAGTTCAGTTTCCTTAATGAAGAGTCAATGCCTATCTGGTTTTATGATATTTTACCTAAGAGAGGGTAGAGTAGGTCCTATGAGAGGAGTAGGTCCTAGGTAGAATGTGTTATTATGTGCTATAATGTGTTAGAGTTGATGAGGAGGATGTTGTGATTATGACTACTGACCAACTTGTTATATATATGATGTCTCATTGACGAACATTGTTTGGTGGTGATGACTACTGGTAATGAATATGCTATTTAAATAGACTAGTTCATGACGAGTTGTTATTGTATAAAAGATATATCTGTTTAAACATGTACAACGCCAAAATATTAAAAAAACATAAATATTAGCAGTAGCGCTGGCCTAAAAACGCGCTACTAGTAGTTGAACTTACCAGTAGCGCTGGTCTAGAACGCAGCTACTGCTACAAAATAGCAAGATAGCGCCCGTAGCGATGGCGCTTGTACCAGCCATCTTGGTAAGCTTTTCTCTAGTAGTGTAATGCGGAGGTCAAAAAGTTGTGGGATCAGATAGCTCAGGCCAAGGAGGACATGGCTGCCGAGGAGACCAGTATGGCCGAGGAGCGGGCCGCTTTGAATGCTCAAGCTCAGCGAGTTCACGCAGAGTCCTATCGGCTTATGTTGGATCAGAACGCTTCAAACGAGGTGATGAGGAGGAGGCACCAGTCTCGTCTACCACCAGTTTACGAAGCAAGGAATCTCTTCAGTACGCCAGGAGCAGGAACCAGTAACCCGCCCGCGGCAAACCGAGTTGAAGCACCCAAGACAGGAGCACCGTAGCAGCCGCACATGATGGACCCGCCTCAGCAGAACCATGATCCGCCGCCGTACGTGCCAACACCACTGGGTCACTTTCCTACCCCTTTGGATAATATGATTGCCACGACGTCGAGATTGGTCGCTATTCCGATGGAAGGTGATTCCCCTGCAGCAATTGAGACACGACGGGCTAGAGATCTACTCCAAACAACGATGGATCAGCAGCAGGCTTATTCATACAGTCGTGACCGGATTCACTCTACCCCTCGCCCAAGCCGGAGTTATAGCAGTCGTCTTGAATAACCAGCTGTGTCAAGCAGTGGACAGAACAATAATCCGCCACGAAGGCCTAACCCGACAGGAAGGAGGAATGAAGCACATGATGTAGTGGACCAGGGACGACCGCGTCGAGGAGCCGGATTAACCGCGCAGGATGTGGAGCGTCAGCTTACGTCGGTTCGTGCAACTACTACAATGGAGCCAGGAGCTAATTTTACCACTTTGGGGGTGTCTCACACCGGCCCTGCGCAATGTACGTTTACCTAAGCATTTCAAGGGTCCTCGGAAGGTGCCCAATTACACTGCTGATTTACACCCCGGGTCATGGGTAGAAAGCTATGAGATGGCAATGGAGATGCTGGACGTGGATGGAGCGGCATGTGCAAAGTACTTCACTATGATGCTAGAAGGAACAGCTCGCACTTGGCTAAAGAGTTACCACCTAATTCTATTAGGTCATGGGATGAATTGAAGAGCCGGTTTATCAGCAACTTCAAGGATACCTGCAAACAACCGATGTCAATCGTTGATCTGGCCGCTTGTGTTCAAGGAGAGAATGAATCAACTACCCATTGGGTGCGCCGGGTTTCCGAGATCCTACATTCATCAGACCGCATCAATGCAGATTCAGCAATTTTAACGTTGGAGGGAAATTGCAAGTTTAAGCCTTTAAAGTTGAAGTTGGGACGGCTCAAGCGTCGCTGCAATGATATGGGTACACTTATGGGGGCTCTGGTTAAGTATGCTGACTCTGATAGTACCAAGGATCCCGAGTCTGACGAGGAAAAGACGGGGAAGGGAAAGAAGAGCGGTAACACCAAGGGGCAGCAGCCTAATCCGGCGGGCCACGGAAATAATGGTAAGCGTAAAGCGGGCAGTTCAGATTTTGTGGCTAACACCAATGTGCAGGGTAATGCTCAGCGTCGTAAGGGTAAACCACCCCAGCGGGGCGGAGGCATGAATCTGGAGTGCCTATTGAATCATCCTTGCCCAAAGCACGGGACGAAGGAGAATCCAGCTACGCATCTCTGGAAGGATTGTCTCATTATGCGAGAGTTCAAAAACTCCGATCTCTTCCGACATGATCAGGGTCCGTCTGGCGGTTTTGGTCCTGGATCTCACCGGCCAGGTTACGGCGGATGCGGTTCAAGCTCAGGTTTCCAGAATAATCAAGGCAATCAGAACAACTAGGGTGGTTATTGAGGGAGTCCTGGATTAGGGGGTATCCGGACAGCCAGACTATATACATCGTCCGGACTATTGAAGTGTGAAGATACAAGACTCAAGACTTCGGCCCGTGTCCGGATGGGACTCTCCTTTGCGTGGAAGACAAGCTTGGCAATCCGGATATTATATTTCCTTCCTTGTATCCGACTCCATGTAAACCCTAGCTCTCTCCGTGTCTATATAAACTGGAGAGGATGGTCCTTAGAAGGCCGATCACAATTACAATCATACCGTCATAGGCTAGCTCTTAGGGTTTAGCCTCTACGATCTCGTGTTAGATCTACTCTTGTACTACTCATATCTTCAATATTAATCAAGTAGGAAGTAGGGTTTTACCTCCATCGAGAGGGCCTGAACCTGGGTAAACATTGTGTCCCTTGCTTCCTGTTACCATCAGCCTAAGACGCACAGATCGGGACCCCCTACCCGAGATCCGCCGGTTTTGACACCGACATTGGTGCTTTCATTGAGAGTTCCTCTGTGTCGTCGCTTTGAGGCTTGATGGCGTCTTCAATCGCCAACAACACGGTCCGGGGCGAGATTTTTCTTCCCGGACAGAACTTTGTGTTCGGCGGCGTCGCACTGCGGGCCAATTCGCTTGGTCATCTGGAGCAGATCGACAGCTACGTCCCAGGGCACCAGATCAGGTTCGGAAACTTGAACTACACGGCGTATATTCGTGGAGACTTGATCTTCGACGGATTCGGCCCTCTGGCAGGAGCGCCGGACAGTCACGACGAGCACAGCCTAGACCCGCCGTCGGACAATGCTCGGGACATCACCCATGCAGTAGCCCCGGATCTAAATCTGGAGCAGGTTGCGTCGCCCAAGGACGGAGGGGTAGACCCCGCCCCGCAGGCCGCATACTCGTCGACGGTGGAGCCGAACACAGGTCTCACCTCTGTGGAGGCCTATAACCCAGGGCCCCCGGACTCGTATCCGGTTGTTGGTTCTGGTCCGCATACCCTCGAGCCAGCCAAGCCAGGTTGGGCTGCGGTAATGGAGTTTACCGCTGCAGACATCTTTCAGCACTCGCCCTTTGGCGACATGCTGAACTCGTTAAAGTCTCTCTCTTTGTCAGGAGGCTCTGGGCCGAACTATGTCCGGCTCGAGTGGGAAGCAGGCGACGAAGGAATTCGCTGCCCACCCACCACCCACTTCATTGCCACGGTCGATGATTTTAACCGACGTGCTTGACTTCGACTTCGAAGACATCGACGGTATGGACGACGATGCAGGAGACGTACAGGAGCCACCGCTCACACGGCGGTGGACAACCACCTCTTCATATGATATATATATGGTGGACACTCCGAAAGGAACCAATGGCAATGAGGCAACGGAGGATAACCCCTCCAAGAAAAAAGCAAAGCATGGGCGTCGCCAGCGCCGCTCCAAGCCCCGCCAAGGCAATACCGGCACCGGAGAGGAAAACAATCCGGACGGTGCCGACGATGAATACTACCCCGATTAGCCCGCCTTCGAGCAGGCCGAGCAGGAAGATGGGCAGGACAACCCAGATGAACAGGCGACGGACGGGTATCCGGAGGAGGACAACTACATGCCCTCCTCCGAAGACGAGATTAGCCTCGGCGACGACGAGTTCGGCGTGCCCAAGGACCCCGCAGAGCAGGAGCGCTTCAAGCGCCGGCTTATTGCCACTGCGAGAAGCCTGAAGAAGAAGCAGCAGCAGCTTCAAGCTGATCAAGACCTGCTCACAGATAGATGGACAGAAGTCCTGGCAGCCGAGGAATATGGACTCGAGCGCCACATGGCTGACCGGCCGCCTCGAGGTTGGGATAAAACGACATATCAGCCCGAATACCAACCTGCACCCCCGCGCCAGTTTACTACTGCTCGAGGCAATACTCAGGACCTGCGCGATAGACTGGATAACACCGCAGGACAACAAAGATCGATCTACGGATCACCGGGGCGCGCCGTAGCACACGACGATGACCGTCATACCGGATACACTAACAGCAAATCCGGCTGGGCCGAACATAACCAGTCAGACACAGCCGGACTGCGTCGCGACATAGCCCGGCACAGAGGCGCCGCACACCCCCTCTGCTTCACCGATGAAGTAATGGATCATGAATTCCCAGAAGGGTTCAAACCCGTAAACATCGAATCATACGATGGCACAACAGACCCCGTGGTATGGATCAAAGATTTCCTTCTCCACATCCACTTGGCCCACGGAGACGATCTACATGCCATCAAGTATCTTCCCCTTAAGCTCAAAGGACCCGCTCGGCACTGGCTAAACAGCCTGCCCGCAAATTCCATTGGCAGTTGGGAAAACCTGGAAGACGCATTTCTTGACAACTTCCAAGGCACATATGTGCGACCTCCGGATGCCGATGACTTGAGCCACATTACTCAACAGCCCGGAGAATCAGCCAGGAAATTCTGGACCCGGTTCCTAACTAAAAAGAACCAGATAGTTGACTGTCCGGACGCCAACGCCCTGGCGGCCTTCAAGCATAATATCCACGACGAGTGGCTCGCCCGACACCTCGGCCAGGAGAAACCCAAATCCATGGCAGCTCTCACGACACTAATGACCCGCTTTTGCGCGGGCGAGGACAGCTGGTTGGCTCGCAGCAGCACTACGCCACATTCTGGCATGTCAGATGTCCGTGACAATAATGGCAAGCTACGGAGCAACAGACACAAGAGACGGAACAACGGCGACAACACCGAAGACACGACAGTCAATGCCGGATTCAGAGGATTCAAATCCGATCAGCGGAAGAAGCCATTCAAAAGAAACAACCAGGGACCGTCCAGTCTAGACCATATACTGGAGTGCTCGTGCCAAATTCATGGCACCCCGGACAAGCCAGCCAACCACACCAATAGAGACTGCTGGGTATTTAAACATGCCGGCAAAATAAACGCCGAAAACAGGGACAAGGGGCTGCACAACGACGATGACGAGGAGCCCCGGCGTCCGAACACGGGGGGATAGAAGAAATTTCCCCCCAGGTGAAAACAGTCAACATGATCTACACCACTCACATCCCCAAGCGGGAACGGAAGCGAGCACTACGGAACTTCTACGCAATGGAGCCAGTCGTCCCCAAATTCAACCCATGGTCAGCTTGTCCGATCACCTTTGATCGTAGGGATCATCCTACTAGCATCCATCACGGCGGCTCGGCCGCATTGGTCTTAGACACAATCATCGACGGGTTCCACCTCACGCGAGTCCTTATGGACGGCGGCAGCAGCCTGAACCTGCTTTACCAGGACACAGTGCGCAAAATGGGCATCGATCCTTCAAGGATTAAGCCCACCAAAACCACCTTTAAAGGTGTAATTCTTGGAGTAGAGGCCCGTTGTACGGGCTCTATAACATTGGAAGTGGTCTTCGGATCACCGGATAACTTCCGAAGCGAATAGTTAATCTTCGATATCGTCCCTCTCGTAGTGGTTACCACGCACTGCTCGGACGAACCGCATTCGCTAGATTCAATGCGGTACCACACTATGCATACCTCAAGCTCAAGATGCCAGGCCCGCGCGGGGTCATAACAGTTAACAGAAATTTGGACCGCTCTCTCCGTACAGAAGAGCATACTGCAGCCCTTGCGGCAGAAGTACAATGCGGCCTCCTCCGGCAAACCACCAGTCCGGCGACGACAACCTCAAGCACCGTCAAGCAAGGTCGTAGCACCCCGCAACAGGATCACCAGGCACGCAAAGAGCACGACTAGCAATCCGGCCTCCGCTCAAATCCCATCAAAGAGGCATTCGTGCCACGCGTACACAATTACGCACTCAAAATACCATGGGCACAGGCGGAGGAGCAGCAGTGGCTCAGTCAACAGTGCGGTATAACCGCCACACACCTTCGTAACCTTTCCTTTTACCTTTCAGGACATTGCTTTAGTGCAACCCCTTCAGAAGAGCCGGATTGACGGACCTACATAGGAGAGAAAACCAAGATGGCAACAAGCTTTGCGCGCAGAAGGAAATACCCAGGTGGAATCCATTTACGATTATTATACCTGCTTTATCTATCTGCACGTAGCCAGCCCCTGGATAGGATATGTCAAATAATCCTAGTTATCTCCGCTTAATGCATTCATTGTAAACATACGCTTAAACGTATTACTCATCAATGGGAGATCATACATAGCGTCAGCATATTATTCTTATTTGAGCTTTTTTTCTTACAAATGTTTATTTAATATTGCATCCGTACACCTTGGTACGTTCAGTTTGCCAGGGGCTTCTTATGACGCCCCATAATACGACAAGACAAGTCCGAACACTTTCAACAGTGCGGCACCCCGAACTTTTAGCATTATATGCATTAGCTCCGAATCATGTCTTGGGTCTACAGTTGGGATAGCCCGGCTCCCTTGTTTTGGTGCCTTACGTTCCGTTACATCAGCTAAGGTAGCGCAGGGAGAACTACAACGATTGTGTCCTGGTTCTTCCGGACAAGCACCTCAGTAGAGAAAGCCAGAAACTGACCGGCATGATGTGGCAAGAGCTGGTCGCTGTTCGAGAGGTCTTAAAATTCTTAAAGGTTTTTTCGCTTTATGCGATAATTTGGCTTCGTCCGATCTAGGCGTATATAGCGCCCCAATTCGGCCTTCCGGATTCTAGGGGCTTCACGGAAATTCAAAATTGTAGACTTCTATGGCTAAGTGAAGGTTATAAAGCCGCATAGTCTGATTGCCTTGTTCGCTGCGCCGGACACCTCCTTAAGGGACCAAACATTTGGATAAAGAGTGTCCGGGTTTTCCACGAACACCCCAGTACTAGTTACATGGGGGCGGAAGCCGACGACTGGCCTACTTTCAGAATTTTATAAACAGCCGCACAGAAGGTAATATTTTAAATAACAAAAGCACTACATAGCGCAAGTAACTTCGTCTTTAGATTACAAACATGACAGAAGTGAATTCATTCTAAAATTATGTCCTTGGTACATTCATCGGCCACGAGGGGAGCGCCCTTCATAACGCCATCATGATACTTCTCCGGGTAGCGATGTGCCTTGCCCTCCGGCGGCCCGTCCTTCACCAGCTTCTCCGCATCCAACTTGCCCCAATGCACCTTCGCACGAGCAAAGGCCCGACGGGCACCCTCAATGCAAACGGATCGCTTGATGACTTCCAGTCGCGGACATGCATTCACCATCTGCTTGATCAGGCCGAAGTAGCTGGTGGGCAGGGGCTCACCAGGCCACATCCGGACTATGAAATCCCTCGTAACCACTTCGGCCGCCCTGTGGAGTTCGACCAACTGCTTCAGTTGGTCACTCAGAGGCGTTGGATTTTCGGCCCCAGCATACTGGGACCAGAACAGCTTCTCCGTTGAGCTCCCCTCCTGAGCACGGTAGAACTCCGCGGCATCCGATACGCTGCGTGGCATATCTGCGAATGCCCCTGGAGAGCTCCGGACTCAGGTAACTAAAAGAAATGCCTCCTCCACATGTTTGCTTTGCATAAAGAATTTCTTACCCGCCGCTATCTTTTTGGCCTCCTGGATTTCCTGTTGTGCCTTCTCGGCTCCGGCCTTGGCGTCTTTTATACTTGAAAGGGCCTTCATAAGCTCGTCCTCTTTCGCCTTAAGCTCATTCTCCACGGCCTCGAACTTCTTGCTGAGATCCTGGAGCTCTTGTTGTACCTCTCCCACTCTAGCATCTTGCTTTTCGCGCTCCTTGCGTTCTGAAGCCGCCTTGTGTTCGGCCTCGGACAGCGCTTTCTTGAGAGATGCCACTTTGGTGGTGGCCTCTGTTACCAAATCACGACGCTTCATCGTTAGAACAACCAATTTTATCTATCCTTCATTATATGAGAGCGGGGAATCACCCACCTTTGTTCTTTTCGAGCTGCCTCCTCGTGAGCTCGAGCTCTCCCTGCGCCTGCTCCAGGTCCTGTTTTAGTCCGGCGATCTCGGCCGTACGGACCGCAGCGGCAAGCAGCACAGCCTGCTTATTCACATTCAAACTTATTGTTAGACTCCTGCGGATTATAATTGACCCTCCGTTTGGTTTTTCCTTCCGAACACCAAACAGAGTATCAGGGGCTACTACCTATCGGGTGGTAATTTCACACATTTTTATTACTTACCTCAAAGCCTGTCAGGAGGCTAGTGCAGGCTTCGGTTAGTCCACTCTTGGTGGACGAAACCCTCTGAATCACCGCACTCATAAGAGTACGATGCTCTTCATCTATGGAAGCACCGCGAAGCGCTTCCAACAGACAATCCTGCGCCTCGGGCGCAACGGAAGTCCTCGACACAGACGGCTCTCCCTCTCTAACGAGGGGCTGCCAGCCTGAGTCCGGAACCATTGAAGGCTCCGAAACAGTGTTCGGTTGAGAGCCCGGCCTACGGTGGCTCTCATCAACACGATCCGCGGGGATCTTGAGCCCCACGTGTCCGACATCTGGAATGCCGCCTTGGGGCGCCTCCAGAGCCACCTCCCCCCGCTCTGGGAGCCTTTGGGATAACACCTCCGTGTCATCTGCAGGCTGAGGAGCAGTGGCCGTCGGGAGCGAGTTCATCGCTGAATCGCTCAAGGAACCTTCCGAAGACGACGCCTCGGTATGAGCCCGGGCCGGACTGCATACAAGTTCGGCGTTATAAAAAAACTATGAAGCAAAACTACGATGGAGTGCGGATACTTACGATCGCACTAGGGGCTTCTTCCTGGGCAGCCACCCCTCCTCGCTATCGGCGGTGGTGGCGGAGTAGTCCGGAAGGGACGCCTTTCCCTTCTTGGACGTCCCAGCCTCCCCCTCAGGGGCGGCCTTCCTCTTTTTCTCCCCCCAATACGGGGAGGTGGAGTTTCTTCTTGTTTCCGCCCGCCTCCGCAGGAGGAATCTGCCTCATCGTCATCGGACGACGAGGGTATGACGGCCTTGCACCGGGGGCCTCTCCTGCCCCCCTGGTCCGCCCTCTCAGGCCCCTCGTCCTTTCCGGATGGGGCGGCCTCCTCTTCTTCCTCTTCCCCTTCGGGGGAGGACCGTGCCTCGTCGTCTTCGTACGAAGCTTCTGGCACAACCTTACGTCGGAGAACCTTTCAGATCCCCGGGGCCTTCTTATCGGCCTTCTTCTCCGGCCCCTTGTAGGGCGCCGGGACCAGCATCTCCGTCAGGAGAGCATTAGCTGGGCTTTCTGGCAGCGGAGCCGGACAGTCAATCTGCTCCGCTGTCTCCACATAATCCTGAACAAATATGCAAAATTACTTAAGGCTCCCCCATAAATATATTGGGAAGAACCGAATCTGGTTGCAGCCTGAGAACTCACCTGACTAGGAGGCCGCGCGGCATGGAGCCCACGGTCCTCGGATATGGGAGGAGGTACTTCGGAGGCCTTGAACAATGCCTTCCACGCGTTTTTGTGCTTCATGCCGTAGAGCCTCTGAAGCGTCTGGTGTTTGGCCGGGGCGAACTCCCACAGATTGAATGCCCGCCTTTGGCACGGCAGAATATGGCGAACGAGCATGTCCTGGATCATGTTGACAAGCTTGATGTTCTTGTCCTTCATGCCCTTGATGCAGTTTATGAGTCCGGTCAGCTCTGTAGATTCACCCCAGGACAGGCCCTTCTGTTCCCAGGAGGTGAGCCGCATGGGGGTTCCGGATCGGAACTCGGGGGCCGCCGCCCAGTTGGCGTCGCGCGGCTCGGTGATGTAGAACCACCCCGACTGCCACCCCTTCACGGTTTCCGCAAAGGAGCCGTCAAGCCAGGTGACGTTAGGCATCTTGCCCACCATGGCTCCTCCGCACTCCGCTTGCTGGCCGCTCATGATCTTCGGCTTCACGCAGAAGATTTGCAGCCACAAGCCTAAATGAGGCTTGATGCGGAGGAAGGCCTCGCATACGACGATGAACGCCGAGATGTTGAGGACGAAGTTCGGGGCTAGATCATGGAAATCTAGCCCGTAGTAGAACCTGAGCCCGCGGACGAAGGGGCGAAGTGGAAACCCCAGTCCACGGACGAAGTGGGCGAGAAACACGACCCTCTCGTGGGGTCCGGGAGTTGGAATGACCTGCCCGTCGTCTAGTAGCCGGTGCGCTACGTCTGCGGCCAAGTATCCGGCCGCCCGAAGATTCACGATATTCTTCTCCTTCACGGTGGAAGGCACCCACGTGCCTCCTGCTCCGGACATGTTTAACTGTGCGGAGAAGACTTAGACTAGGGCGCTGGAGCTCGAGGGGGCAAGAGTGGGCAAGGGAGGAAGAAGGCGTGGGTAAAAAGGGGGAACTCTTATCCCTTTATAGAAGCGACGGAAGCAGTGTGCCTCCCCACTAGCCCGTTGAGAATCGCTTACTTCCCAAGCGCCATGATTGATGGCACGGGGGGATTACCCATACCCGTATTGATGAGAATCCCGTGATAAGGGGACACGATCTCTGCTTTGACAAGACGTGTCAAGGAAACCGCCTCGCAATACGCACTGTGGCTGGTTGTGGGAAAACGGTTCGAATAATGACCTGACCGTAATGACATGTCACGTCGTCTAAACAGTTTTCAGCTGAAGTATCATTCTCTCTACGGTGGTATTTGAAGATCTGGACACGGTCTACGTGTTCGATAATTACCTTGGAGTATTCGGAGAAGGAACCCGCCTTGCAATGCCGAAGACAAGACGGCGCGCCATACTCATCGTCATTGAAGCCTGGTGCAGGGGCTACTGAGGGAGTCCTGGATTAGGGGGTATCCGGACAGCCGGACTATATACATCGTCCGGACTATTGAAGCGTGAAGATACAAGACTCAAGACTTCGGCCCGTGTCCGGATGGGACTCTCCTTTGCGTGGAAGACAAGCTTGGCGATCCGGATATTATATTTCCTTCCTTGTAACCGACTCCATGTAAACCCTAGCTCTCTCCGGTGTCTATATAAACCGGAGAGGATGGTCCTTAGAAGGCCGATCACAATTAAAATCATACCATCATAGGCTAGCTCTTGGGGTTTAGCCTCTACGATCTCGTGGTAGATCTACTCTTGTACTACTCATATCTTCAATATTAATCAAGCAGGAAGTAGGGTTTTACCTCCATCGAGAGGGCCCGAACCTGGGTAAACATTGTGTCCCTTGCTTCCTGTTACCATCAGCCTAAGACACACAGATCGGGACCCCCTACCCGAGATCCGCCGGTTTTGACACCGACAGTTATAATCAGGGGAATCAGCAACAGTCGAGTTATCAGAGTCACCCGAAGCTGTTGAATAGTGGGCAGTATCATGTTTTCACCACTAGCTTGTGCAAGCACGATCAGAAGCTTCACAAAAGGGCAGTTAACTCTGTTGAACCGACAGTGCCTCGTACTTGCGTTGGTCCGAGCAGCCCATTGTGTGGAGCAGAGAGGATCATCCTCCCCGGGTTGATAATCCGAGTCATCTGGGTTTGGTGGTGGCGCCTCAGGTTGGAAGTTATAAGTTCACCAAGGTGCTCATGGATGGAGGGAGCAGTATCAACATTCTGTATTATGAAACCTTCCGTCGCATGGGATTGACGGATAAGAATCTCAAACCATCAAACACTGTTTTCCACGGGGTGGTACCAGGTAAATCGGCATACCCAGTTGGTAAGATAGATCTGGAGGTTGTATTTGGAGATGACCGTGATTTCAGGTCAGAAACCTTAACCTTTGAGGTGGTGAAAATCAAGAGCCCATATCATGCCCTGTTTGGATGGCCGGCTTATGCAAGATTCATGGCAAGGCCCTGTTATGTCTATCTACAGCTCAAAATGCCGGGTCACAAGGGGACCATTACGGTACATGGGAGTGGTAAGATCGCTTTGGATTGCGAAGAGGGTGATGCGGCTTATGCTGAGTTGGTTTGTGCGGCAGAAGAGTTGAAGTTCTACAAGGACAATGTTGATCCCGCCGATATGACTCCTTTGAAGAAGCCCACCACAGAGCATGACCCGACCCTGAAGTTTAAACCGGCTGATGAGACTAAGTTGGTTGATTTTGTTCCGGGGGATTCATCCAAGCAGTTTAGTATCAGCACTAACTTGGATCTGAAATAGGAAAGCGCACTCATCGAGTTTATCCATGAGAACCGGGACATCTTTGCATGGAAGCCTTCTGACATGCCAGGTGTACCGAGGGAACTCGCTGAGCACAATCTCAATATTAATCCCAATTTTAAACCGATCAAGCAGTTTCTTCACCGCCTCAACGAAGAAAGGCGCAAGGCTATTGGTGAGGAGGTAGCCCGGCTTTTGGCGGCTGGGTTTATCATTGAGGTTTTTCATCCGGAGTAGCTGGCTAGTCCGGTACTGGTGCTTAAGAAGAATGGCACTTGGTGCATGTGTGTGAATTACACAGACTTGAACAAAGCTTGTCCGGCCGATCCTTTTGCTCCCCCTCGTATTGATCAGATCATTGATGCTACGACGAGTTGTGAGCGTTTGAGTTTCTTGGATGCTTATTCTGGTTATCATCAAATCAAGCTGGCAGTTAAGGACCAGGAAAAAATAGCTTTTATAACTCCCTTTGGAGCCTTCTGCTATGTGTCTATGCCTTTTGGGCTCAAGAGTGCCCAGGCGACTTATCAACAATGTGTGCAGAATTGTCTTCATACTCAAATTGGGCGCAATGTTCATGCTTATGTGGACGATATTGTGGTAAAGTCCTGGAGGAAGGAGACATTGATAGATGACTTGAAGAAGACCTTTGACAATCTTCGGCTTTACAAGACGATGCTTAATCCGGTCAAGTGCGTCTTCGGTGTTCCGAGGCAAGCTCTTGGGTTTTCTGGTGTCCAATAGGGGCATTGAGGCTAAGCCGAAAAAGATCAAGGCTATTACGTCTCTGGCTAAACCGGCGTGTATCAATGATGTTCAACATCTGGCGGGTCGTATTGCAGCCCTAAGCCGGTTTATCAGCCGGTTGGGAGAGAAGGCGATCCCTCTGTATCAGATGTTGAAGAAGACAGACAATTTTGTCTGGAGTAATGCTGCTAATGCGACGTTTGAGGACTTGAAGAAGCAGTTTGCTGAATCGCCGGTTCTTGCTGCTTCGGTCGATAATGAGCCGCTATTATTGTACGTAGCTGCTAATGCCCGGGCTGTCAGCGTGGCCATTGTGGTCGAACGCAAGGAGGCTGGGAAGGAGTACACGGTTCAAAGGCCGATTTATTATATCAGCGAAGTGCTCATCGAGTCAAAGCAAAGATATCCGCATTGGCAGAAGCTTGTGTATGGGGTTTTCATGGTGAGTCGGAAGCTTAAGCAATACTTTCAGGGCCATCCCATCACAGTGGTCAGTTCCGGTCCTTTGGGAGATATAATTCAGAACATGGAGGCAACTGGCCGGGTTGCGAAGTGGGCTATTGAGCTTGGACCGCATGGATTGAAGTATATGCCTCGGACAGCTATCAAGTCTCATGCGCTCGTAGACTTGATCTATGACTGGACAGAGTTGCAGGCACCGGAGGACAAACTGGATAACACATACTGGACTATCCACTTTGACGGTTCCGGGCAATCGGAGGGCTCGGGGGCTGGAGTTCTCCTTACTTCCCCTCGAGGTGATAAAATTCTATATGTTCTCCGCTTAATGTTTCCTTGTACTAACAATGCAGCTGAGTACGAGGCCTTGCTCCATGGTCTTCGAGTGGCTAAGGAAATGAACTTAAGCCGGGTACGATGCTTTGGAGATTCTGATCTGGTGGCTCGGCAAGTCTCTGGGAAATGGGACTCTAAGGATCCACTCATGGCGGCCTATGGACGAGAGGTGGATATTGTGGCCGGTCACTTCAAGGGTTATCAGATTGAGCATATTGATCGACGCAAAAATGAAGCGGCCGATGCTTTAAGCCGGCTGGGGTCTCAGTGTAAACCGGTGCCACCCAATACCTTTCTGGATGTTTTGCATAACCTGTCTGTTAAGTTGCCTACAGAGGAGGACCTGGCTATTCCTGATCCGGAGGCTCAGTTGGTGGCCGCTCTACATATTGTACCGGATTGTACGGTTCCATATTTGGCGTATATGAACCAGGGTGAATTACCAGCAGACGAAGTTTTGGCCAGACAGATAATCCGACAATCCAAGTCCATGGCCATTCACAATGGCGAATTACATCACTGCAGTGTCTCAGGCGTGCTCCAGCGTTGTGTTTCCCCTGAAGAAGGCCGTGAGATTTTGCGTGAGATCCACGAAGGAGACTGTGGTCACCATGCCGGTTCAAAATCCTTGGTTGCTAAAGCTTTTCATCATGGCTTCTATTGGCCGACGGCTCATGCTGATGCTGAGGACTTGGTGAAAAGGTGCGACGGTTGTCAGAAATTCTCACGCCGAGCTCATGTTCTGGCTCAGGAGCTAAGGATGATTCCAATCACTTTGCCGTATGCTACTTGGGGGCTTGATATGGTAGGACCTTTTAAGCGATCCAAAGATAAGAACACCCACCTATTGGTGGCAGTTGATAAGTTCACTAAATGGGTTGAGGCGGAGCCAGTAAGCAATTGTGATGCAGCCACGTAGGTTCAATTCATGAAGAAGGTGATCTTCCGTTTTGGTTTTCCACACAACATTATCACAGATAATGGCACGAACCTTTCCAAAGGTGAGATGGAGGATTTTTGTCAAAGAGAGCACATCCGGCTTGATGTGTCATCAGTGGCCCACCCCTAGTCTAATGGTAAAGCTGTCAGAGCTAATCAGGAAATCTTGAAGGGTATCAAGCCCCAGCTTATGGTTCCTTTGAAGAGGACGCCGGGTTGTTGGGTGGAGGAATTAACTTCTGTGTTATGGAGCATAAACACAACCCCCAATTGATCTACGGGTTATACTCCTTTCTTCATGGTTTACGGGGCAGAGGCGGTACTCCCAAGTGATATTCGTCATGACTCGCCCCGGGTTCCAAATTATGTTGAAGCGAACAACGAACAAGCACATCAAGAAGCACTGGACCTATAAGATGAAAAACGGGACATGGCGTTGGCTCGTTCGGCGGTTTATCAGCAAGACATGCGGCGTTATCACAGCTGCCAGGTTAAAACAAGAACCTTTCAAGAAGGCAACTTAGTGCTCCGTCTCATCCAGGATCAGACCGATATGCACAAGTTATCCCCACCTTGGGAAGGGCCCTTTGTGGTCAGCAAGAATCTTCACAACGGATCATACTACCTCATCGACGTTCGAGAGCACAAAGACTCACGCAAATCGGAGGAGGAGACCTGTCGGCCGTGGACCATCGCTCATCTTCGGCCTTACTATACCTGAGCCATAGGCTCCTCTTATGTACATATTTTGACAATGTATATATTATGATCAATATAATAAACCGGCATCCTCGCTAAAATGAGGGCCTCTGCCCTTTTTTCCAATATTTCTTGGTTACATGGGGGCTTTAGTTGACAAAGCGGAGTTCTGTCCATTAATCCGGCTATCACGCAAAAACAAAGCTTGGGAGCTTCACACCAAAGGGGCCAAAGAGAGTCTTGGTTCTAAGCATAGCTCAAACATAGGCACCCACTGAGCACAGCTCACAAAGTTACTTGGGGGCTCTTTGTGCAAAGCAACAAAGAGTTTGAAAGGAACCTTGTAATAGGCTATCGAGCCAGGCTTGGAAGCCAGGTGTATTCACCTAAAACCCCGGGTTAACCTGCCTTCATCAAGTAAGCCATTCCATCCAGGTAATCCTGGTATGACCCGCCGAACGTTTGACAAGTCAATCTAATATAGACCTTGAACTTGTCAAAGTTAAAACGACGATTGGTTAATGTGAGGTCCATCTTAAAAGGCTTTGTGAAATGGTTTAACTCAGCAGCCTGGCAGCCCATGAAAGGCCTCGAATTTGGGCCTGGCAGCCCTTGAAAAGCCTCGACTACAAGTTTTATTTTCTTTTATTTGTCAAAGTTTTTCTTCTTTGATAAGATTTTGGTGAACCGGCGTCTATTGGCCCGGCCTGACTATAAGTCATCAATTTAACCCGGTGTTTGTTAACCTGGTGTCGGTGTCAAAACCGGCGGATCTCGGGTAGGGGGTCCCGAACTGTGCATCTAGGCGGATGGTAACAGGAGACAAGGGACACGATGTTTTACCCAGGTTCGGGCCCTCTTGATGGAGGTAAAACCCTACGTCCTGCTAGATTAATATTGATGATGTGTGTTATAAGAGTGGATCTACCATGAGATCAAAGAGGCTAAACCCTAGAAGCTAGCCTATGGTCTGATTGTTGTTCGTCCTACGGACTAAAACCCTCCGGTTTATATAGACACCAGATAGGGTTAGGGTTACACAGAGTCGGTTACAATGGTAGGAGATCTACATATCCGTATCGCCGAGCTTGCCTTCCACGCCAAGGAAAGTCCATCCAGACACGGGACGAAGTCTTCAATCTTGTATCTTCATAGTCTTGGAGTCCGGCCGATGATGACAGTTCGGCTATCCGGACACCCCCTAGTCCGAACTCCTCAAGAGCCTGAACCAGGCTTCAATGACGACGAGTCCGGTGCGCATGTTGTCTTCGGCATTGCAAGGCGGGTTCTTCCTCCGAATAATTTATAGAAGATTGTGAACACCAGGATAGTGTCCGGCTCTGCAAAAATAAATTCCACATACCACCGTAGAGAGAATAATATTACACAAGATCAATCTGCTGACGTATTTTGTGACGCGACGTCGCATCACTACCAAGTCTTGTCGAGGCAGAGATCGTGTTCCCCTTATTCCGGGATTCCCATCAATACGGACGTGGGTAACCCAACCGCGCCATTGATTGTGACGCTTGGGAGATAAGCGAGTTTTACCAGGCCGGTGGGAACACATGTTTTTGTCCGCCCATATAAGGGGATAAAGATCCAACCTTTTACCCGCGCCTTCTTCTTCCTCCTTGGCTTATCCACCTCCATGAACTCGAGCTCCAGCGCCCAAGTCCGCACTTCTCACCTCAACCTTCTCCAACTATGTCCGGAGGCGGAGGCAAGTGGATGGCCTCCTCCGTCACGGAGGGGCAGATCCGAAGCAGCCATGACGTCGGATATCTGTCCAGCAACATCGTGCATCGGCTCCCCGACGAGGGAGAGCTCGTCCCCAACCCCAGGCCCCATGAGAGGGTAGTATTTCTTCCCCATTTCCTCTGCGGACTGGGCTTCCCGCTTCATCCCTTTGTCCGGGGGCTCATGTTCTACTACGGCCTAGATTTCCATGATCTGGACCTGAATTTCATCCTCAACATCTCGGTGTTTATCGTCGTGTGCGAGGCCTTCCTCTGCATCCAGCCCCACTTCGCCAGGCTCAAGACCTTCAGTGTCAAGTCAAGGTTGTGAAGGGCAGCCAAGTGGAGTGCGGAGGCGCCATGGTGGGCAGGATGTCCCACGTTACGTGGCTGGAGGGCACTTTCGTGGAAACCATCAAGGGGTGGCAATCGGGGTGGTTCTACATCACCGAGCCGCGTGACCCTAATTGGGCAGCGGCCCCCGAATTCAGATCTGGCATCCCCACACGGCTCACCTCCTGGAAAGAGAGTGGCCGAATTTGGGGGGATTCGGAGGAGCTGACCGGACTCCAAGCCTGTGTCCAGAAGCTGGTGGACAAGAAGCTCAAGCTTGTCAACATAGTCTAGGTCATGCTCATCCGCGGATTCTCCCGTGCCAGGACGGGGCTTTAATATGTGGGAGTTTGATCCGCAGCACCGCACTGAGAGGGCTCTTCGACACTACGTACGAAGATGTCTGGAAGGTGCTGTTCAAGGGCGCCGAAGCTCCCGCATCCGCTATCGAAGATCGCGGATTCTTCTCGCAGCGTCCGGCTGACGAGGTAAGTGATTTCACCACTTGTTTTCCATAGTTTGGCTCTATGCGGGATCTAAACTCCCTTTACCTTTGACAGGAATTGCTGGCGAAGGCTGAACGGATTACCTGTCCGGCCCCATTGCCAGAGGACCTAGCGGACGCCCGCCTAACGGGGCTGCTGGCTCCGGCACCCCACGTGGTGCCGGAGAAGAAGGCCACTAAGACGGCCACGGGGACTCGGAAGAGTTCCCGTTTTCAGGTGCTATCGGATGATGAATCCGAGGCCGACTCCTCCCACCAAGGTGAGGAGGAGAAGAAGAAAGCCTCTCCCCCCGCGGGGGGAGGAAAGAAAAGGAAGGCCTCCCCAACAAGGGAGGCCGAAGGGTCCAAGAAGGAAAAAACTCTTCCTCCGGAATGCTCCGCCAACGCCAGTGACGATGACGAAGACTGGCGTCCAAGGGCCAAGCCCCTGGCGAGAACGTAAGTATCCGGACTCCCGAATAACTTCAAGGTTTTTATTTTCGCCACATAATGTCTTTCTAATGCCGCATACAACCCTGCAGTCCGCCCAAGGATGATCTTCCCGTTTAAATCGGCGGGTCCTTGGGTGCGTCGGATATGGATTCCCTTCCGACTGCCTCCACCCCCCGTGCCACGGACGACGCCGAGGTGGGATCCCAGAAAAGGACCCACCAGGAGGAGGAGGCCCCGGAGGTGTCACAGGACACCCTCCCGGACTGTGCACCGGACTCAGCCCCGGAGGCCACAGTGGCTCCGGAGTCCGGCGGGCGACCCCTTCGTAAGAAGGGAAATACCGAGACGCCGGCTGCCTCCATCCAACCAGAGGTGCCGGATAATTTGCTGGAGGCGCTCAATGGCGCCTCCATCGAAGAGGAACACCGCACTGTTATGAGTGTGGTCATTCAGAAGGTTCAGCTCGCCAAGAGCGGGCTGACCGAAGCCTGCAGTAGCCTTCTAACAGGCTTTGAGGTAAGAATTTCAATATATGTAAAATGGTACCGCATAGACAGTAGCCCCTGATGCTCGGTTCGGTGTTTGGAAAGAAAAGCCGGACTGAGGATCTTTAGAAAGATAAACACAAGAGTCATATAAAAATATGTCAATATGGGATTTGCAGGCTGTGCTGCTGACTTCCGCCGCACTGACTGCGGAGTCAATAATTTGAAGAAAAACCTCGAGCGGTCCGAGAACGAACTCGGTCATGCCAAGAAGCAGCTCGAGGAAAAAGAAGGTGAGTAATGCCTTATGAAAATTGTACCTTACAGAAAAGGATTTGGTTGCAAGAAAAATGACAAGGATAACGTGGGTATTGTAGGGGCCACTAACGAGGTGGCGACCCTGAAGGAGGCGGTGGCCGCGGCCGAACGCAATGCAGCCGCGGAGCGCACCGAGCGAGAGAAGCAGGAGGCGCGGGTGGCGGAGGTACAGCTAGAGCTCCAGGATCCCGTGAAAAAACATGAGAGCTTGGAGCGTGACTCGAAGACTCGAGAGTCCGAGCTTGCAACGGCTCTTGAGAGTGCCAACGCCGCTAAGGCCGAAGCCTACAAGGCCCTCCAGGAGATTGAGGCGGTGAAGAAAATATCAGCGGGTAAGGCATTTTTCATGCAGAGTAAGCATGTGAGTGTTAATTACCTGTTGCTTACCCGAATTCGGAGCTCTCGAGGCGTTCATGAGATCTTCCTCGCAGCGTGTCCGATGCTGCTGCATTCTACCGGGCCGAGGAGGGGAGCTCGACGGAGAAGGTCTTCTGGTCTCAATATGCTGAGGCCGGACATCCGGTGCCCCTTAGCGACCAGCTGAAGTAGCTGGTCGAGCTCCACAAGGTGGCCGAACAGGCCATGAAGGGCCTCATAGTTCGGCTTTGGCCTAAGGAGGCCATGCCTGGGAGCTACTTCGGCCTGGTGCGGCGGCTGATGGATACGTGCCCGTGGGTTGAAGTTATCAAGCATTCCTCTTGTATCGAGGGTGCCCGTCGGGCCCTTGCCCGCGCAAAGGTGCACTGGGGCAAGATGGATGCCTGAAGCTTCGTGGACGGACCCGCCACCAGAGGGCAAGGAGCATCGCACGCCCGAGATGTATTATAAGAGTGTGCTTAAGGGCGCCCGCACTATTGCGGGTGAGTGCTCCAAAGATGTAATATTTGAGTAGACTCGCATTTTGTTATCCTGTGCGCTGAAAACTTAGTTCATGTGCGCTAAGCAACGCTTGTTAATTTAAAATATTACCTTCTGTGCGGCTGTTTATCAAATATGAGAGATGGCAAGTCGTCGGCTTCAGCCCCCATGCCACAGTCTTTGGGGTGTTCAGGATAAACTTGAGCGCTCTTGTTCCCATTTTTGGGTCCATCTAGGGAGGCGCTCAACACAGCGAACAAGGCAACCAGACTTATAATGCTTGAACACTCTCACTTAGCCATAGAATTCTATAATTTTAAATTTCGTGAAGCCCCTAGTCTTCGGAAGGCGAATTTGGGGCGCTATCCACGCCTTGGCGGAGAGTATCCGGCTCCTCGCTCTAAGCGGCATAAGTCTTTAAGGACTCGCAAAAAACCTCTCGAACAGCGACCGGTCTCTCGCCTCATCATGACGGTCAGTTTTAGCTTTCTCCACTGAGGCGTTAACCCAGCTGAACTGGGGCGGAATCGCAGTGGTTCTCCCGGTGCTACCTTAGCCGATATAACGGAACATAAGATGCCAAAACACGGGAGCCGGGTAAACCCAACTATTGACCCAATACATGATTCGGAGCCGATGCATATAGTGCTATAAGTTCGGGGTGCCGCACTTGTGAAAGTGTTTGGACTCATCACACCATAACGTGGGAAACATAAGCCCCTCGTGTATATTAGCCGTACCAAAGTGTACGGATGCAACATGCCGTGAATGGACATATGTATGAAAAAGAAATACAATTATAAGCAAAAAGGTGCTGCGTTGTTTTATTCAATAAGTGCTGCTACGAATGCAGAACGATACAAATAGTGCGATAAGGAAGGTATGGAACTGTTAAACATGTCCCCCTCCAGGGGTAGGCTGCAGATTGGTGTATCAAAATGCTCGTAATGGAGACCACCTGTATATTCGTTGTAGCCTTTATCCTTCCCTGGCTGTTGCATCGTGAGTTCGGTAGGTCTGCTGCCGGACAGGGCTTCTGACAAACAGAGTCCTGTGGGTAAAAAGTAAAAGGTAAAAAGAAAAGAAAAAGGAACGACACACTTGAGAGCCCCTCGTGTGGTTGAGCCGCAGTCTGGGTGTATTGTGGTCGTGCCCCCCTCCCCATGCCCATGGTGTCTTGAGGCGTAATGGTGTACGCGAAGGACCTGCTGGCGTGTTGCAGGAGCTGGGGTTGGGGCCGCATCGCTGGCGTGCTCGGAACGTGCTGGTGGTCTTGTTGTAAGTTACTCGGCGCGCTTGGCTGTGTCCGCCGCTTAACGGCGGACTTGAGAATTGCCTTAAGAGGCTGCATTGCACTTCGCCGCGAGAGTCATTGTATGTTCCTCCGTGCGGAGAGAACATTCAGTGTTTCCGTTGACCGTGATGACTCCTCGAGGGCCTGGCATCTTGAGCTTAAGGTATGCGTAGTGCGGCACCGCGTTGAACTTTGCAAACGCGGTACGTCCGAGCAAGGCATGATAGCCGCTGCGGAACGGGACTATGTCGAAGATTAACTCCTCGCTTCGGAAGTTATCCGGGGATCCGAAGACCACTTCCAGTGTAATTGAGCCTGTACAATTGGATTCTACACCTTGTATGACGCCTTTAAAGGTCGTTTTGGTAGGTTTAATCCTTGAGGGGTCTATGCCCATTTTGCGCACTGTATCCTGGTAAAGCAGGTTCAGGCTGCTGCCGCCGTCCATCAGGACTCTGGTTAGGTGAAATCCATCGACGATTGGGTCTAAGACCAGTGCGGCGAATCCTCCGTGGCGGATGCTGGTGGGGTGGTCCCTTCGGTCAAAAGTGATCGGGCAGGAGGACCATGGATTGAACTTCGGGGCAACTGGCTCCATCACGTAGACATCCCTGAGTGCACGCTTCCGCTCCCTTTTGGGTATGTGCGTTGCGTAAATCATGTTCACCGTCCGCACCTGTGGGGGGAAACCCTTCTGTCCTCTATTGTTCGGCGGTTGGGTCTTGTCCTCGTCATCGCTATGCAGCCCCTTGTCATTGCTTTCGGCAATTAACTTGCCTGCTCGTTGAATACCCAACAGTCCTGTTGGTGTGGTTAGCTGGCTTTTCGGGGGTGCCGTGTATCTGGCACAAGCGGTCGAGTATTCGGTCCAAATTGGACGGACCCGGAGTAGTTCTTTTGAATGGCTTTTTCCGCTGACCGGGTTTAGAGCCTCTGAATCCGGCATTGACTACCGTATCCTCAATATTGTCGCCGTTAATGCGGCAATTGTTTTTGTTACGACGTGGCCTACCATTTCGGTCCTTGAAGTCCGGACTGCCAGAATTTTTGCTGAGGTTGTTGCTGCATGCTAGCCAGCTGTCCTCACCCACGCAGAAGCGGGTCATGAGTGATGTGAGGGCTGCCATGGATTTCGGCTTTTCCTGTCCTAGGTGCCGGGCAAGCCACTCGTCACGGATGTTATGCTTGAAGGCCGCGAGGGCTTCCGCTTCCGGATAGTCGACGATTTGGTTTTTCTTGGTTAAGAACCGTGTCCAGAATTGTCTGGCCGATTCGTCTGGCTGCTGAATTATGTGGCTTAGGTCATGAGCGTCTGGTGGTCGCACATAAGCGCCCTGGAAGTTATCAAGGAATGCGGCTTCCAGGTCCTCCCAGCTCCCAATTGACTTTCTGGCGGCAAGCTGTTGAGCCAATGTCGGGCTGGTCCTTTAAGCTTGAGGGAAGGTATTTGATGGCGTGAAGATCGTCACGGGCCATGTGGATGTGAAGGAGATAGTCTTTGATCCAAACCGCTGGGTCTGTTGTGCCATCATAGGATTCAATATTGACGGGTTTAAACCCTTGAGGATTTGATGATCCATTACTTCGTCTGTGAAGCATAGTGGGTGTCTTGGCGCCTCACATCGGGCGAAATCACGACGGAGCTCAAAAGAGCTTGGTCTGTTTTGTTCGGCCCGCCGGACTTATCGTGTCCGGGCGCGACGGTTGTAAATCACGTGCCGTGGCGCCCGCGATCCATAGATCGATCTTGATTGTCTTGCCTAGTCATCCAAAATATCTCGCAGGTCCCGAGCGATCCCCTTTGGCCGTGAGCTTTTTGAGCGACGCTGGGGTGCAGTTCTAGTGAAGGGCCTAGAGGCCTCTCTGTCGCGACCACGGGGTGGTCGGTCACCGTATTGTCTCCTGGTGATGCGGGTTCGTAAGCCTCCTCCTCTAATCGGGGAGCAGCTTGCGTTTAGGGTAGCTTTGGAGGGCGTTCGAGCTCATGCTCTTGACGCGAGGACTTCAGTCCATCCGTCGGCTAGCTGATCCTCGATCAGCTCTAAGCTGTTCCTGCTTTTCTTGAGGCTGTTCGCCGTGGCTATAAGCCTGCGTCTAAAACGCTCTTGTTCGACGGGATCCTCGTGCACGACGAATTCATTGTCGTCGAGGCTTGCTTCGTCTCGGAGGGAGGCATATAATCCTCTACCTCTTCTTACGCCGCTCTCTCTTGAGGGCTGGCGTCTCCATCCTCTGCGCTGGATCTTGCCGGAGTGGATTGTCTTCGACCTGTCCGGTGTATTGTTATCTCCGGTGCGGAATCTTCATTCTTGCTGTGGCGGGATTTAGAGCGGCGCCATCGACGCCGGGCGCTTGGGCTGCTTCTTGGAGGGGTCATCCTCCGTTGTTCCATCGTCGTTCCCATCTTTTGGGATGTCCACCATGTATATGTCGTATGACGAGGTGGCCTTCCAGTGCCCTGTAGGCGCTGGGGCTTGGTCGTCTCCGGCATCGTCGTCCATACCGTCGATGTCTTCGGAGTCGTAGTCTAGCATGTCGGTTAGATCATCGACAGCGGCTACCAAGTGGGTGGTGGGTGGGCATTGAATTTCTTCGTCGTCCGCATCCCAACCTTCCTGACCGTAATCCGGCTAGGACCTCCGGATAAAGAGAGAGACTTTAGTGAATTCAGGATGTCGCCAAAGGGCGAGTGCTGAAAGATGTCCGTGGCAGTGAACTCCATGACGGGCGCCCAATCGGATTCGATTGGCAAGGGCGCGGAGGGTTCGGAGTCTGGAGAGGAGTCCGGCACCCTGGAGTCGAGATCTTCGCAAAGGACAGGGATAGAGTACGGCTCGATCGCTGTAGAGATTAAAGCCCCCGAGGCGGTGTCCAACCACTCGTCCTCGATCAGGGAATCCGGCTCCGGGTTAAGGGTCGGAGCGGATTCTGGTGCGGCCTCCAGGGCACTGTTCGGCTGCAGAGCTAGATCATGCCCATCGAGACAGTGCGGCGCGCTTGGCTGCGGCCCGAATCCGTCGAAGATCAAGTCTCCGCGGATATCGGCCGTATAGTTTAAACTTCCAAATCTGACCTGACGGCCAGGGGCGCAGCTTTCGATCTGCTCCAGATGGCCAAGCGAATTGGCCCGCAGTGCAAAGCCGCCGAACACGAAGATCTGTCCGGGGAGAAAAGTCTCACCCTGGACCGCGTCGTTGTTGATGATCAAAGGAGCCATCGAGCCTATCGGTGACGACACAGAGGAACTCCCAATGAAAGCACCAATGTCGGTGTCAAAACCGATGGATCTCGGGTAGGGGGTCCCGAACTGTGTGTCTAGGCGGATGGTAACAGGAGACAAGGGACACGATGTTTTACCCAGGTTCGGGCCCTCTTGATGGAGGTAAAACCCTACGTCCTGCTAGATTAATATTGACGATGTGTGTTACAAGAGTAGATCTACCACGAGATCAAAGAGGCTAAACCCTAGAAGCTAGCCTATGGTATGATTGTTGTTCGATCCCCACGGACTAAAACCCTCCGGTTTATATAGACACTGGAGAGGGTTAGGGTTACACAGAGTCGGTTACAATGGTAGGAGATCTACATATTCGTATCGCCAAGCTTGCCTTCCATGCCAAGGAAAGTCCCATCCGGACACGGGACGAAGTCTTCAATCTTGTATCTTCATAGTCTTGGAGTCCGGCCGATGATGATAGTTCGGCTATCCGGACACCCCCTAGTCCGGAACTCCCTCAAGCACGATAACCCAGCAGAGGATTTTCATCATCAGGAGCAGTGTTCCGGTAGTAAAACCACGTCTAATTCCAATCCTTGGGGTGGCTATGATGTTTGGCATGAGGAAATTGACTTCTTTCCTTTTTTGAATCGACACCCCACCAAGTTCAGTATTGGAGCCGTCTGTAAATTCAGTATGGCGCTTCAAATGAAAGAAGTCTCTGAAAAATTCAACGGCCGGTTCTTCTTGATATAAGCCTCACAAAACACTTGGAAATTGCAAATGTTGGACACAGAGTTCGGTCCAATGTCTTGAGGGCGGAGTTGAAAGCTGGCAACTACATCACGGAATTTTTTTGATCCGGGAGGGCTAAACCCTCAGTCCAGATGATGAACAAACACAACTACTTCTCCAACTTGAGGTTCAGGAGGATTTTCAGTACCCGGGACCCTGCAGTGGATGGTTTCTTTGCTTGCTAAACCACCAGTTGCAACATACCCTTCCAGTTGTTCTTCAGTGACCCGGGAACGGACACCGTTACAAGCAGAGAACTGTTTGGCCATTATTGATGACAAGATATAAAAGGCGATTAAAAGCCGGTTCACGGTTCAGGGCTGGTATGTATAAACTGGCGTCAGGCCGGGGGAAGGAATCAATCAAAGCATATGCATATGTTAAACCGGAGACTGATGTTAAAGTAAAGTTGGCGGTTTAAGAGAGGGCTAATGGTACCTGGCGGATTATCATTTTCTAAAGGTGAAACCGCCTACAGTGGTATGGAAGAAACAGATCTGGAAATTACTAAGTGCTGCAGAAACAGGTTTCACAGATTGATGTTACCATTATGGATCTATTGTAGTTCAGAAAAAGGAAAATTTTTCAAAACCCTAAGGTGGCAACAGCAGAACAGCAAATGTCCATATGGGATCTGTTCACGGATGAAGGGATGCTATGGTGAGGAAAAATAAACTATAGCTACGAACGCGCGGGGAGGATATCAAGTTCAGCAAGATATGATGTGACAATAAGATCAATCAATGAACGCCGATGAACACTAATAAACACCGATGAATACAGGAAACCCTGATGCAGATCTAGGGTTGAAGAAACGAAGGCTTACCAGCTTCACGGGAGCAGCGGAGAGGTGTCGCGGTTCTCTGGTGCGCTCAGGTCGATGCAGCGGCCAGGGGTGGTGCAGGGTTCGAAGGTCGAGGGCGGCGGCGGAGCTTCAGGGCTCGAGCGTCGCGAGGAGGAAGAAGAGGCGAAGAGGCACGGAAGGGGAAAGGAAAAATACCTCTGGTCCTAATTATAAAGCAAATGGATAAGCAGGCAGGCCCGGGAATTGAGGAGCCCAAAAACAGATATGGGACACAGCTGTCGCCTCGGTCTTCGGAGGTCAATTAATAAAAGAAGTATTTTCAGGTTTGCATACGCAGGTGACGTCATGGCGGTTTATTGTAATTCCAGAAGATGATGTCACGGCGGTTTACAAGGATAACACGAAGATGTTCAAGACGGAATCTCTGAAAGTTGAAGATTGACATGAACAGGTTCAAATCAATCTGGAGCCTAATGTTGGTGATATAACTACTGAGTATAAACTTCCCAGAAGGGGCCGGATTATACTCAAAAGTGATCATATACATTGAAGCCCATGAAGACGAAGACTATGACGTTTTACTACGGAGGCTTAGAGGCCCAGAGCCCAATGTTGGATTAGGGCCCATGTATGTAAACCGCTGTCGGTGTCAAAACCGGCGGATCTCGGGTAGGGGGTCCCGATCTGTGCGTCTTAGGCTGATGGTAACTGGAAGCAAGGGACACAATGTTTACCCAGGTTCGGGCCCTCTCGATGGAGGTAAAACCTACTTCCTGCTTGATTAATATTGAAGATATGTGTAGTACAAGAGTAGATCTACCACGAGATCGTAGAGGCTAAACCCTAAGAGCTAGCCTATGATGGTATGATTGTAATTGTGATCGGCCTTCTAAGGACCATGCTCTCCGTTTTATATAGACACCGGAGAGCTAGGGTTTACATGGAGTCGGTTACAAGGAAGGAAACATAATATCCGGATCGCCAAGCTTGTCTTCCACGCAAAGGAGAGTCCCATGCATACACGAGCCAAAGTCTTGAGTCTTGTATCTTGACCCTTCTATAGTCCGAACGATGAATATAGTCCGGCTGTCCGGATACCCCCTTATCCAGGACTCCCTCAGTAGCCCCTGAACTAGGCTTCAATGACGAAGAGTCCGGGGCGCAGTCTTGTCTTCGACATTGCAAGGCGTGTTCCTCCTCCGAATACTCCAATGTATCCATTATGACAAAAAGTGTCCAGCATCTCACCAATGTGGTACTCCTCGGCTTCGGTGTTTCAATAATGACCATTTCCACCTGTCGAGCGAATGCGAGGAGTTGAGGCATTTTTACATTTGCCACCCTCGGTCCTTCGGGCGAGCCGTCTATTTGAAGAGACGGGGATTCCCAGATCCAAACCTCATTCTCCCTCCTCGAGCAAGCATCCAACAGAGCACCCAGAAAAAACCATTCCAACATGGCCGGTCGTCGCAGCTCTTCTGCTCGCTCCCCTCGCCCCAAGCCGGGGGACTGGGGAGAGTGTTCAGTTTCCCATAGCCGTTTGATAGAGTTACAAACCCAAGGGCTCCTCCCGCCGGCATTCATGGTTCCTGTTCGAGCCGGAGTGGCCACCTATAACGGCGGAGAACAGGCGAAGAGATCCCCCAACCCGTCTCCAGGGGAGCGAATATGCCTAGTTCCGCATCTGTTAAGGGGCGTCGTGTTTCCTATTCATCCATTCCTTCGTGGGCTTCTGGAGTTCTACGGCCTCCAGTTGCACAACTTTACCCCAGCCTCCATACTACATATAGCAGGGTATGTCGCTCTTTGCGAGCTATTTCTAGGCTGCGAGGCTCATTTCGGATCGTGGAAGAAGCTGTTCTGCCTTGTACCCCGCAACCAGGGAGAATCCCTATGTCAAGTGGGCGGGGCCGAAGTATGGCGTGTCGCGGAGACCGGATACCTATCCGGCACTCCCCAGAAGGCACTAGATAACTGGGCTTAAGAGTGGTTTTATATTGACGATGCTCCCCTTCCGGATCCAGTCTAGACAGGACTCCCCAAGTTCAGTAACACCCCGCCGAGGGCACGTCTAAGCTGGTGCCCCCAAGGCCCGCAAGAAGAGGATTCCAGGGAAGTACATTTCCTGATGAGCAGGATAAAGTTACTGGCCACATCCGGACTGACGATAGTCGAGGTTACGGCAATATGCATAATGCGGGGAGTGCAACCGCTTCAATATCGGAGCAATCCCATGTGGCGCTACAACGGGACGGACGATGCCACCCGTTGTGGCCGTAAGGGTCCGGACTCCCCCACCGCTCTGGCAAGGATATTGTCCGACCTGTACAAAGGAGAAGAGGAAGACTTCCTCCATATCAAACCGCGGGACGGATTCTCCATGTACAATCCCCCAAATTGGGTAAGTCGTCTTTTATTTTCTTGCTTCACTTATTGTGGAGTTCTTTGCTAAAGTTACCTGCATCGACATTTCCGAGCAGGAACTGAGGAGGGCCGTAGAAGGAATCTCCAGCCCTTCCCCACAGCCAGAGGACCCCGAAAGAGCCCTGGATCCAGGACTCGAAGAAGACCCAGATGCGGCAGTGGAGCTTGTCAACGGGATATTTTATTGGGCGAGCCGTGATGGCGCCTTGGTGGCCATTACTTTCGATTATCCCGGACTTCTACCCTCGTCGCAAGTAAGCCAAGTTGAAGACTCGATCCTCCGAAGAGGGCTCTCCCCTGATGTCACGCCTTATCCCTGAAGTGTCGTGTTTTTGCAGAAGCGACGTTCGGAACGCAGGGCCGAGCCCCTAGGGACCCATCAACCACAGGCGTCCGGATTGGGCAGGCTCAAGAGGAAGGCGGTTAGGGCCGACATGCCCTTACAGAGGTAAGAAAACCACCTGTCGTGTAATGTGTTGTTATTTGAAGTATAACAGTCCCCTTTTACATCCTGGCAGGAAGAGGAGTATCCGGACTGAATCCGGAGACCCTGCCAACCACGCCTCCACCAGTCGGGGTCCAGGACCAATTTCGAGAGGGGAGGCGGACGTAGGGCCGACGCCGCATTGTCCTCCGACAGAGGACGCGGATATGCTCTCTGCCACAAATTCGGAAGTAGAGAGCGCCATGCATCACCGGCGTCGACGGGTCGTGCTTCGCAACAACATCTTTTCCAAAGAGGCATTTAATGCTTTCAATTCGGGAGACGCATACATCCGAGCTGCTCAAAGAGGACTCCCCCGGGCGACAGTCCAGTATACCAAAGATATACGGGTAAGTAAGTTTAATAAGCATGTATAGCAGTAGCCCCTGAGACTTGAAATGGTTGGAACAACCGTTTTAAGTATCAATTTGTGCATAGGTTCTTGTAGATAAGAATGAGCAGTTGTCTCCAGAGCTAGAGGAGTGCAAGACTCAACTGAGGGCCACGGTTGACAAGCTAGAGGAATCCCAAAAGGCCTCATCCGGTAACATTTATTGTGATTGTACAAAACATACCGTTTAGGAACTGGCTGGTATGATGAATTTTAACAGAAAATTTTGCATATAACCCCGGAGTAAATCCGGAGGGCAGGAGGGATGACGAGTCGCATCTCCAGAGGCAACTAAAGGCCGGTGAGCGTATTCTTTCGCAAGTTAAGCATGATAAGAATACGCTCCAAGATGCCAATGTTCGGCTGGACATAGATTTGAAGGACGTTCGTGTGCAGCTGGCAGACTCCGTGAAGGAGAACAGAAGGCTTCACCGCGGCATATATCGTAAGTGCCTGAACGAACTGTAGCATAGTTTGGCGAGGAAGCATATTGAAAAAGTTGTGTTTGTAGGAATGCTAACGGGTCGCCCGGAGGAGGAGATGCCCGCGTCTGCAGGTGATTTACTGCAGGACCTCTCACAACTGCACGAGCGAGCTCGGCAGGTGATGCAGGGCATTGCGCAGTCTCTGTGGCCATCAAGCTCCCTGCCAAATGGCATGGGGGGGGGGGGCTTGTGGACATGCTTCAAGGAGCACGGCGGCGCTTCCGTTTGTGGAAGATATCAGCCTGCCGGCAAGGTGCAAGAGAAGCATGGGCGATGGTGAAGACGCACTACACCAAGCTGGACCTGAACCATATGGCCGAAGTTGGACCGGCCGGGCCAGATGGGCAAGAAATTCCCGTTAGTCTGGTATATGACCAGGTGGCGTTAGCCGCAAAGTATTCTCAACATGATTGTAAGCTAGATAGCCTGTTGGAAGGTATAGAGGATGAATATAATCAGTCCTAGTGACTGTGCAATTTAATGGGCATAAGTAGCCCCTAGCCGGATTAAAATCATTTGTCATGGCAGACCTTTTCGCTCCAGCCCCCGGATCCGACAGTCCTGGGTGTGTCCGAATACCCGCTCGGTTATGCAAAACCTGAGTATGCGTGGAAACCAGGCATAGGGGTCATAAGTTCTTGAACAGACAAGTACCCAACTAGTTATGTTATATTACATGGATAGTAAGAAACATCTTCTTGGGAGAATAGTTCCGTTATGGGTTCCTTTCCCTGGGTAAGCATGTGTCAAGGCACATGTCCGGACTGCAAACCAAAGCGCAGAATACAAAACTTCTAGGGATTTAAATTTATAATAAACGAGGACATATTTTGTTCACCGATCGAATATTCTCTTAAGGAAACTAGCTTTCGTCTTCACCTAGTCTGAGGTACACATCCGTCTCAACTGGCAGTAACAATCGCAGATGTGCTCCCCTTATGCCCTAGCCGAATTAACAGGAACGTAGGGCATAAACACAGGAGCCAGGCAACCCAGCTTGGCCACGTCTTAAGTCATATCGATGCATATAATGGTGAATAAAAGGCACACAGTACATGTATGATGGGCAAAAAGCCCTTTAAAGTAAGTTATGTTTAGCTTCCGTATAGGGAGCCCCCAGGTATTGTTTGCACACATAGTGCGGCCGGAATAATCCAGGAATCCGCACTGCATTAAGTATCTTGTGTGAAGGGAAAAAGATTCGAGAAAGGAAAAGGGAGGGAGCAAAATTGAAAAAGGAGGGTTAAGGAGACGAACACTGAGTTCGGCGCTAGGCGTAGAATCTTCGGAGTCTGGCCACGTTCCATGGGTTCGGCTCGGGTCTGTTATCATACTCATTACGTAGGTGGTACGCTCCTCCGGTGAGAATTTTGTCGATGATGAAGGGGCCTTCCCACTTGGGTTTGAGCTTGTCCTTCTTCTTCTCTGGTAAGCGTAGAACAAGTTCGCCAATATTGTAAGTTTTGGCCCGCACTTCTCTGCTTTGGTATCGTCGAGCCTGTTGCTGATAAAATGCGGAACGGGCCTTCGCGACATCGCGCTCCTCCTCCAGGGCGTCCAAGTTATCCTGCCGATGTAGCTCGGCTTCCTTCTCTTCGTTCATGCGTACGCGTGGCAAATCATGTATTATGTCGCAGGGCAGTACTGCTTCCGCGTCGTACACCATAAAGATTGGTGTATATCCGGTGGTGCGATTCGGCGTGGTCTGCAGCCCCTAGAGTACGGAGTCGAGCTACTCGACCCAATGAGTATCTGACTCTGTCAAGGATCGCACTAGTCTGGGTTTGATGCCGCGCATGATGAGACCATTGGCCCGTTCGACCTGACCATTTGTTTGAGGATGGTAGACGGAAGCATAGTCGAGCTTAATGCCCATTTTGCCACACCAAGCTTTCACCTCATCGACCGTAAAATTTGAGCCATTATCGTTGATGATGCTGTGGGGGACACTATATCGGTGTACGACCCCAGATATAAAGTCTATGACTGGTCCGGATTCCGCCGTTTCCACTGGTTTGGCTTCTATCCATTTGGTAAACTTGTCAACCATGACCAATAAGTATTTTTCTTGTGGCTTCCCCCTTTAAGGGGTCCAACCATATCCAACCCCCAGACCACGAAGGGCCAAGTTATGGGCATTGTTTGGAGAGCGGTAGGGGGCATATGACTCTGATTGGCAAAGAGCTGGCAACCGACGCAGTATTGGACAAGGTCCTATGCGTCTGCTCGGACTGTCGGCCAATAGAAACCTGTACGGAAGGCCTTGCTGACTAGTGCTCGAGCCGCAGCATGGTGCCCACCCAGTCCGGCGTGGATTTCAGCCAGGAGCTGCCTCCCTTCCTCTTCGGAGATACACCTTTGGAGCACTCCAGTCGCACTTTTCTTATAGAGTTCCCCTTCATGGACTTTGTAAGCTTTAGAACACCGAATGATACAGCGTGCTTCATTTTGGTCTTCGGGGAGCTCCTGCCTATTTAGGTAGGCCAAGAAAGGCTCAGTCCGCGGGGCGATAACAACCATTATTTCGTGGGCTGACGATGTTATTTCAGTGGTGGAGCCTCCGATTATGTCTGATAGTTCGGGCTCTGGGGATGTATTCGGATCCGTGCTGGTAGTGCCGGACTCCCCTTCCCATACCACGGATGGCTTGAACAACCTTTCTAGGAATATGTTAGGCGGGACGGGGTCGCGTTTAGCGCCGATGCAAGCAAGGACATCTGCCGCTTGATTGTTTTCTCCAGCCACATGGTGGAATTCGAGCCCCTCGAACCGAGCTGACATTTGAAGGACGACAGTACGATAGGTCGCCATTTTCGGATCCTTGGCATCAAAGTCTCCATTTATTTGTGATATTGTGAGGTTTGAATCCCCGCGCACTTCTAGGTGTTGAATGCCCATAGAGACTGCCATCCGGAGACCGTGCAACAGAGCCTCATATTCGGCTGCATTGTTGGAGTCTGTGTATAATATTTGGAGGACG
The DNA here is from genome assembly GCA_021605145.1 of Aegilops bicornis. Classification (NCBI taxonomy): domain Eukaryota; kingdom Viridiplantae; phylum Streptophyta; class Magnoliopsida; order Poales; family Poaceae; genus Aegilops; species Aegilops bicornis. Next base: position 818,412,986 of record CM038675.1, read on the forward strand.
TATTGGACCGTTTCTTCGGTGGGAGAGGTCAGAACTACGCCTGCTCCCAATCCGGCCATAATTTTAGAGCCGTCAAAGTGCATGATCCAGTTAGAGTACGCACCGTACTCTTTAGGGAGTTCGGCTTCTGTCCATTGGGCGACGAAGTCAGCTAATACTTGCGACTTGATAGCCTGCCGAGGCTTGTATGTTATGTTGAACGGGAGGAGCTCGCTGGCCCATTTAGTAATCCGGCCCATGGCCTCGCGGTTATTGATTATATCGTTTAGTGGTACTTCGGAGGCCACCATAATTGAACACTCTTGGAAATAGTGTCGTAGCTTTCGGGATGACATGAAGACCGCGTATGCTATTTTTTGATAGTGTGGGTATCGGGATTTGCATGGGGTGAGGACCGCGGATACATAATAAACCGGCTTCTGTAGCAGGGATTTGTATCTGTCGACCTCTCGTTCGATGACGAGTACTGCGCTTACAACTTGATGTGTTGCAGCTATGTACAGCAGCATAGGTTCGCCGATAGTTGGCGCTGTTAGGACTGGATTACTGGCCGATAAGGTCGTTATTTCATCGATTCCGGCTGCGGCTGCATCCGTCCACGCGAAGTGTTCGGTACGCCGGAGAAGGCGGTAAAGAGGCAATGCCTTTTCTCCTAACCTGGAGATAAAGCGGGTTAAAGCAGCCATGCATCCAGCTAATTTCTGGATGTGTTTGAGGTCTGTTGGTATAGCCAACTGCGACAAAGCTCGGTTTTTTGCCGCATTAGCTTCAATTCCTCTATTAGAAACAATGAAGCCCAGATGTTTTCCAGAGGGGACGCCGAAAACGCATTTCTCCAGATTCAGCTTGATGTCGTATGTTCGTAAGTTGTCGAACGTAAGCCTCAAGTCATCTATTAAGGTGTCGACGTGTCTTGTTTTTACGACTACGTCGTCCACGTATGCCTCCACTATTTTGCCGATTTGCTTTTCCAGGCATGTTTGAATCATGCATTGGTATGTTGCGCCGGCATTCTTAAGCCCGAAAGGCATAGTGTTGAAGCAGAAAGGGCCATATGGCGTTATGAAAGCTGTTGCAGCTTGGACGGACTCTGCCATCTTTATTTGATGGTATCCAAAATATGCGTCGAGGAAACACAGCGAGTCGTGTCCGGCTGTGGCATCGATGATTTGATCGATGCGAGGGAGGGGAAAGGGATCCTTGGGACAAGCCTTGTTAAGGTCTTTGAAGTCGATGCACAAGCGCCAGGATTTGTCCTTCTTTGGGACCATTACCAAGTTCGCCAGCCAATCCGGATGTTTGATATCTCTGATGAATCCGGCATCAAGTAGCTTGGCTAGCTCCTCCCCCATAGCTTGCCGTTTGGGCTCTGAAAACCGCCTTAGGGTCTGTTTAACAGGTTTGTATCCCTTTAGTATGTTAAGGCTGTGTTCGGCCAACTCGCGAGGGATGCCTGGCATGTCCGATGGGTGCCAGGCGAAAATGTCCTAATTTTCGCGCAAGAATTCTCGCAGTGCGGCATCCATAGTGGGACTCAACTGTGTCCCGATGGAGGCCGTATTTGTGGGGTCCGTTGGGTGGACTTGGAACTTGACTATCTCGTCTGCGGGTTTAAACAAGGAGGACTTGGGTCGTTTGTCGAGTATCACGTCGTCCCTGTCCACGGTGGCACGCAGTTTTGTTAATTCTTCTGCTGCTAGGGCTTCGGATAATGCTTCCAAGGCCAGTGCCGCGGTTTTGTTTTCGGTGGGGAGTGCAACGTCAGGATCACTAGCTAGAGTGATGACTCCATTGGGTCCAGGCATTTTAAGCTTCATGTACCCGTAATGGGGTATGGCCTGAAAGCTTGCAAACGCGTCCCGCCCTAGAAGGGCATGGTATCCGCTATTGAAAGGAGCCACTTGGAAGGTTATTTCTTCGGACCTGTAATTCTCTGGGGTGCCGAATACCACATCGAGTGTGATTTTTCCCGCACATCGTGCCTCCCGACTAGGGATAATTCCCCTGAAGGTTGTGCCACTTTGTTCAATGCGGCTTTTGTCAATTTCCATCTTCTTGAGTGTTTCTTCGTAGATTAGGTTTAATCCGATTCCGCCGTCCATGAGTACTTTAGTGAGCCGAAAGCCATCCACTATTGGGCTGAGGACCAGAGCAGCCGGCGCCTGGACGGACTGGAATTGGGGTTCGTCGCTGGCATTGAAAGTTATAGCAGCGTTGTTCCAGGGATTTATTTTTGCCACATGGCAGATTTCAGCGGAGGTTCGACGAGCTCGCTTGCGCCTATTGTTTGAGGCAAAGGTCTCGAAGACTGTTAGTACTGTATTGTGTTCCTTGGCGGGATGTTGTTCTGGTTTATGGATCTCGAGAAGATCCTCACCACTCTTAGCTACCTGCCGGAGTATCTAACATGCTCTAAGGCTATGGGTTGGCGCTGCGTCCGGCGTACTGTGGAGCTTACATGGCCCATTGAGCCATCTCTCCAATACGGTTCCACGCCCTGTGGCAGGCTTTGGTTTCTTGAGAGTTGAATCGGTCGACTTGCGAGAGTTCGGCCGTTTGGTTCGGACAAAGGTTCTGGTGAGGGCCGTAATATCCCAGAATTATGTTTGGGTCTTCCAGGCGCTTCCATCGCACAGTACTTTTGTACTATGGTTGCCAAGTCTGTAAAGTGTACTATGTCACGACGACTTATAGCATTAAGGAGTCCTTTGTTCGTGCAGTTTCTGCAGAAAAGAGAGACTACGTCCTCCTTGTGGCAGTACTTAACCTTGTTAAGAGCAAGGAGGAATCTGGCCCAATAACGGTGTACCGTCTCCTGGGGCTCCTGCGTGATATGGAAGAGATGGTTTAAGTCCAAGCGAGCGTCGTTGGCTGAATCCGGATTCTGATCCGATCTGACGCCCGGGGGCACGGGAAAGTTCCTAGCCCGATAGTTCGGGATCTGGAGTATTACCTAATCCCTTCGGCCCACTGCCCGGTTCTAAGTCCGGGATCTAGGTCATGTCTTCCTTTGGGTGGGTGTTCGACTCATAGAGTCCGGTGATCCGGACATAATTCATCCTCAAAGTTGAGGGGTAACCCACGTGTGGTTCCTCCACTACCGCTATCTCATGGGTGGCCGGCGGGGATCTAATGTCCCTCTGGCCGGGTTTAAGCCCAATCCGGTCATAGTCCGTAGCGACTCCCAAAGCGGCGATGCGATCCAAGAGTTTGTTAATGGAGGAGAGCTATGTCAGATCCATCTGTTCGGCAAGCGCCGAATTGATGCGAAGGTTATGCGTGATGACCTGAGAGGCCATCATTGGCGCGACGGCCGATGGGGCGGCCATAACGAAGCCGCCAAGATGGAGAGTCTGACCTACAGCCAGCGCTCCCGCCAAGGTGATATCGTCCTTGAAAACGAGACGAGCCATCGAGCCTTGCAGCGACGACACAGAGGAACTCTCAATGAAAGCACCAATGTCGGTGTCAAAACCGACGTATCTCGGGTAGGGGGTCCTGATCTGTGCTGCGTCTGCTGAGGGTCACAGGAAGCAAGGGACACAATGTTTACCCAGGTTCGGGCCCTCTGGATGGAGGTAAAACCCTACTTCCTGCTTGATTAATATTGAAGATATGTGTAGTAGAAGAGTAGATCTACCACGAGATCGTAGAGGCTAAACCCTACTTCCTGCTTGATTAATATTGTAATTGTGATCGGCCTTCTAAGGACCGCTCTCCGGTTTATATAGACACCGGAGAGCTAGGGTTTACATGGAGTCGGTTACAAGGAAGGAAACATAATATCCGGATCGCCAAGCTTGTTTTCCACGCAAAGGAGAGTCCCATCTGGACACGAGCCGAAGTCTTGAGTCTTGTATCTTGACGCTTCTATAGTCCGGACGATGAATATAGTCCGGCTGTCCGGATACCCCCTTATCCAGGACTCCCTCAACCTCCATGAGATGTGTAACTTTTTTTGTAAGTTAGGGAAGGGAAGAAACCGAGTTGGACACTTGTACGAGCCGGCCTCGGGATTTTGTAGACCGGCCGGGCGTCAACCTATGTATATAAAGGGACGACCCGGCGGCGGTTCAGGGACAAGAAAACGACAACTCGAGAACTAGGCAAAGCGTATTTGCTCCCTGGTTATCGAGACTCCATAAATTCCACCACAACTAGATCGTAGGCTTTTACCTTCACCGCAAGGGGCCGAACCAGTATAAACTCCCCATGTCCTTTGTCCGGTTTAACCCCTCTAAGCTAACCTAGTCGCAATGGCTCCACGACTAAGTCCTCACATTAGGACATCTGACGTGATAATTCCATGACAGATCTTGAATTACTAAGATTCATGCACTGCAAGCGGCACGCGCAGGGGGGGGGGGGTATGTCCAGAAGGCTAAATGATATAACATGGGGACAGAAAAGTAGAAAAGTACATACAATGGAAGAGCGCAAGACAGTCGGAGGCCCTGCTCTCCAATGGTTCAGCTGCCTCCTCCTTGCTGCAGAGTCGGGTGTCATGGTACTAAGACTGACAGTAAGAGTAGGGGGTACGTATTAGGAGGCAAGGTCCTAGCTACGGTGAGATTGTACGCAAGTGTTTACGAGTTCAGGCCCCTCTTGGAGGAGGTAAAAGCCCTATGTCTCGGTGCCCTGAGGCGGTTGACTGGATTATAGTGTGTGTTATCGGGGGTGCGAACCCTTGTGCCAGAGGAGGGGGTGGCTTATATAGAGTACGCCAGGGCCCCTGCCATCCCCCGTTACAAGGAGTTCAATGTACATAAAGATAGGGCGTTACTGATAACGCCAGCTATAAAGTGCTATTAATGCACTTGAAGATTACGGAGTGAATGCTTGACCGTTGTTGTCCTGTGCGACACCTAGTTTCAGTAGGTCGAGTGGCTTCTTGTATGGTCGAGTGATATCGGGAAGGATGGATATCCGAGTGATATGACTAGTCAAGTGGATTGCACCCGATGTCTTCAATCGGTACTCCTTGTTCTCACTAGGGTGCCTTTGCTTCTAGGGTAGTGACCTTGGGTAGGGCGTATAGGTGAGGCCTATGACCCTACCCTAGGTCTATATCCTCATCATTAGCCCCCGAATGGATTGAGGTCTGAGTGAAAAGAAGGTGGAAGTTAATCTTGACTTGACTGTCGTGCTTCACAAATACTCGAGTTGGACTGGAGGCCAATGTTGAAACTGAGGCTTCATTTCAGTCTCCTTGATCGATTCAGTAGGTCGTCGAGTGGATTTGCACCACCACCCTATCGAGTGTTACCTTTGACGCAAAATCTTCGGCGTGATTGGTTACAGCGCGTCCCGGATCTCGTGGGATTCGAAATTTTGGGGAAGCGCGCGATACAGAGCGTGTCGCAGTGAGCGGGACGGATAGACAGGGGCGCCTTGATCCCTGCGCCACCTTTTTTGCCACGTACTCAGCGCGCAACTATTGCGGGATTTGACAGGATTGCTCAGGCCCATGTTGTAGGGGAACGTAGCAATAATTCAAAATTTTCAATGCATCACCAAGATCAATCTAGGAGATTCTAGCAACAAGAGAGAAAGAGAGGATGAGCATCTTCATACCTTTGAAGATCGCTAAGCGGAAGCATTACTTAGAACGCGGATGATGGAGTCCAACTCGCGGCGATTCAAATCACGGAAGATCGGATCTATGCCGAACGGACGGCGCCTCCGCGTTCAACACACATACAGCTCGGGGATGTCTCCCCCTTCTTGATACAGCAAGGGGAGAGGAGAAGTTGAGGGAGAGATCCGGCAGCATGACGCCATGGTGGTAGAGCTAGTGGTTCTCCTGCAGGGCTTCACCAAGCACTACGGAGGAGGAGGAGGAGGTGTTGGAGGAGGGAGGGGCTGTGCCAATGGATGGGTGAGGCAGCCCTCCCCCCCCCCCACTATCTATCGGGGAAGGGGAGAGGGGCCCGGCCCCCTTAGATCACATCTAGGGGGGGGGGGGAGGGGGCGGCGGCCAAAGGGGGAAGCTTGCCCACCCTTTGTTCAACCCACTAAGTCCCCCAGGGCAGGTGGCCCCACCTGGTGGACCCCCGGACACCTTTCGGTGGTCCCGGTACAATACCGATAACCCCGAAACTATTCCGGTGACTGAAACTGGACTTCCCATATATAAATCTTTAACTCCGGACCATCCCGGAACTCCTCATGACATCCGGGGTGTCATCCGGTACTCCGAACAACATTAGGTAACCACATACTAATTCCCATAATAACTCTAGCGTCACCGAACCTTAACTGTGTAGACCCTACGGGTTCGGGAAGCATGCAGACATGACCGAGACAGCTCTCTGGTCAATAACCAACAGCGGGATCTGGATACCCATGTTGGCACCCACATGTTCCACGATGATCTCATCGGATGAACCACGATGTTGGGGATTGAATCAATCCCGTATACAATTCCCTTTGTCAATCGGTATGTTACTTGCCTGAGATTCGATCGTCGGTATCCCAATACCTTGTTCAATCTCGTTACCGGCAAGTCAGTTTACTTGTTCCGTAATGCATGATCCCGTGACTAACTACTTAGTCACATTGAGCTTATTATGATGATGCATTACCGAGTGGGCCCAGAGATACCTCTCAGTCATACGGAGTGACAAATCCCAGTCTCGGTTCGTGCCAACCCAACAGTCACTTTCGGAGATACCTGTAGTGTACCTTTATAGCCACCCAGTTACGTTGTGACATTTGGTACACCCAAAGCATTCCTACGGTATCTGGGAGTCGCACAATCTCATGGTCTAAGGAAATGAAACTTGACATTAGAAAAGCTTTTAGCAAACGAACTACACGATCTTGTGCTATGCTTAGGATTGGGTCTTGTCCAGTACATCATTCTCCTAAGGATGTGATCCCATTATCAATGGCATCTAATGTCCATGGTCAGAAAACCATAACGACCTATTGATCAACGATCTAGTCAACTAGAGGCTCACTAGGGACATGTGGTAGTCTATGTATTCACACATGTATTACGGTTTCCGGTTAATACAATTATAGCATGAACAATATACAATTATCATGAACAAGGAAATATAATAATAACCATTTTATTATTGCCTCTAGGGCATATTTCCAACAGTCTCCCACTTGCACTAGAGTCAATAATCTAGTTACACTGTGATGAATCGAACACCCATAGAGTTCTGGTGTTGATCATGTTTTGCTCGTGGAAGAGGTTTAGTCAATGGATCTACGACATTCGGATCCATATGTACTTTACAAATATCTATGTCTCCATCTTCAACATTTTCATGAATGGAGTTGAAGCGATGCTTGATATGCCTAGTTTTCTTGTGAAACATGGGCTCCTTGGCAAGGGCAATAGCTCCAGTGTTGTCACAGAAGAGAGTCATTGGGCCCGACGCATTGGGAATAACTCCTAGGTCGGTAATGAGCGCCTTCATCCAGATTTCTTCATGTGCTGCCTCCGAGGCTGCCATGTACTCCGCTTCACATGTAGATCCTGCCACGACGCTTTCTTGCAACTGCACCAGCTTACTGACCCACCATTCAAAATATACACGTATCTGGTTTGTGACTTGGAGTCATCCAGATCTGTGTCGAAGCTAGCATCAATGTAACCCTTTACGACGAGCTCTTCGTCACGTCCATAAACGAGAAACATATCCTTAGTCCTTTTCAGGTACTTCAGGATATTCTTGACCGCTGTCTAGTGTTCCATGCCGGGATTACTTTGGTACCTCCCTACCAAACTTACGGCAAGGTTTAAATCAGGTCTGGTACATAGCATGGCATACATAATAGACCCTATGGCTGAGGCATAGGGGATGACACTCATCTTTTCTCTATCTTCTGCCGAGGTCGGGCATTGAGTTGTTCTCAATTTCACACCTGGCAAAACAGGCAAGAACCCCTTCTTGGACTGATCCATATTGATCTTCTTCAATATCTTATGAAGGTATGTGCTTTGTGAAAGACCGATGAGGTGTCTCGATCTATCTCTATAGATCTTGATGCCTAATATGTAAGAAGCTTCTCCAAGGTCTTTCATTGAAAAACACTAATTCAAGTAGGCCTTTATGCTATCCAAAAGTTCTGTATCATTTCCCATCAATAGTATGTCATCCACATATAATATGAGAAATGCTACAGAGCTCCCACTCACTTTCATGTAAACGCAGGCTTCTCCATAAGTCTGCATAAACCCAAATGCTTTGATCATTTCATCAAAACGAATGTTCCAACTCCGAGATGCTTGCACCAGCCCATAGATGGAGCGCTGGAGCTTGCACACCTTATTAGCATTCTTAGGATCGAGAAAACCTTCCGGCTGCATCATATACAATTCTTCCTTAAGGAAACCGTTGAGGAATGCCATTTTGACATCCATTTTCCATATCTCATAATCATAGAATGCGGTAATTGCTAACATGATTCGAACGGACTTCAGCTTCGCTATGGGTGAGAAGGTCTCATCGTAGTCAACCCCTTGAACTTGTCGATAACCATTAGCGACAAGCCGAGCTCTATAGATGGTCACATTACTATCTGCGTCAGTCTTCTTCTTAAAGATCAGTTTATTTTCTATGGCTCGCCGATCATCGGGCAAGTCCATCAAAGTCCATACTTTGTTTTCATACGCGGATCCTGATACATCTCCAACGTATCTATAATTTTTCATTGTTCCATGCTATTATATTACCCGTTTTGGATGTTTATGGGCTTTAATTTACACTTTTATATCATTTTTGGGACTAACCTACTAACCGGAGGCCCAGCTCGAATTGCTGTTTTTTTTTGCATATTTCAGTGTTTCGAAGAAAAGGAATATCAAACGGAGTCCAAACGGAATGAAACCTTCGGGAGTGATCTTTTTGGAACAAACGTGATCCAGAGGACATGGAGTGCAAGTCAAGAAACAAGCGAGGCGGCCACGAGGGTGCCCGGCGCGCCCCCCACCCTCGTGGGCCCCTCGAGCCTCCACCGACGTACTTCTTACTCCTGTATATACCCATGTACCCCGAAACCATCAGGGGAGCCACCGAAAAACTATTTCCACCACCGTAACCTTCTGTATCGGCGAGATTCCATCTTGGAGCCGTCGTCGGCGCTCTGCCGGAGGGGGAATCCACTACAGAGGGCCTCTACATCAACTCCAAGGCCTCTCCGATGAGTTGTGAGTAGTTTACCACAGACCCTCGGGTCCATAGTTATTAGCTAGATGGCTTCTTCTCTCTCTTTGATTCTCAATACAAAGTTCTCCACCCTCGTCTTGGAGATCTATTTGATGTAACTCTTTTTGCGGTGTGTTTGTCGAGATCTAATGAATTGTGGGTTTATGATCAAGTTTATCTATGAGAAATATTAGAATCTCCTCTGAATTCTTTTATGTGTGACTAAGTTATCTTTGCAAGTCTTTTTGAATTATCGGTTTGGTTTGGCCTACTAGATTGATCTTCCTTGCAATGGGAGAAGTGCTTAGCTTTGGGTTCAATATTGCGGTGTCCTTTCCCAGTGACAGCAGGGGCATCAAGGCACGTATTGTATTGTTGCCATCGAGGATAAAAATATGGGGTTTATATCATATTGCATGAGTTTATCCCTCTACATCATGTCATCTTTCTTAAAGCGTTACTCTTTTCTTCATGAACTTAATACTCGAGATGCATGGTGGATAGCGGTCGATGTGTGGAGTAATAGTAGTAGATGCAGGCAAGAGTCAGTCTACTTGTCACGGACGTGATGCATATATACATGATCATGCCTAGATAATCTCATAATCATTCGCTCTTCTATCAATTGCTCGACAGTAATTTGTTCACCCATCGTAATAATTATGCTATCTCGAGAAAAGCCACTAGTGAAACCTATGCCCCCCCGGGTCTATCTCTTATCATATAAGCTTTCAATCTACTTTTATTTGCATCTTTACTTTTCCAATCTATATCATAAAATACCAAAAAAATATTTATCTTATCATATTATCTCTATCAGATCTCACTTTCACAAGTGGCCTTGAAGGGATTGACAACCCCTTTATTGCGTTGGTTGCAAGTTCTTTGTTTGTTTGTGTAGGTGCGCGGGACTTGTGAGGAGCCTCCTACTAGATTGATACCTTGGTTGTCAAAAACTGAGGGAAATACTTACGCTACTGTGCTGCATCACCCTTTCGTCTTCAAGGAAAACCAACGCAAGGTCAAGACGTAGCAGATCCTATCTTGGATTTCATGGCTTCAAGCCATTTGTTGGAATCTGGGCCCGCCATCGCTTCTTCATAGTTGGAAGGTTCACTGTTGTCTAACAACATGATTTCCAGGACAAGGTTTCCATACCATTCTGGTGTGGAATGTGTCCTTGTGGACCTACGAAGTTCAGAAGCAACTTTATCCGCAGTTCCTTGATCATCTCCATTAACTTCCTCTCCAGTCGGTGCAGGCACCATAGAAACATCTTCCTGAGCTGCGCTACTTTCCGGTTCAAGAGGCAGTACTTCATCAAGTTCTACTTTCCTCCCACTTACTTCTTTCGAGAGAAACTCTGTCTCCAGAAAGGATCTGTTCTTGGCAACAAAGATCTTGCCTTCAGATCTGAGGTAGAATGTATACCCTATGGTTTCCTTAGGGTATCCTATGAAGACACATTTTTCCGACTTGGGTTCAATGTTTTCAGGTTGTAGTTTCTTGATATAATCATCGCATCCCCAAACTTTTAGAAGCGACAACTTAGGTTTCTTCCCGGACCATAACTCATATGGTGTCGTCTCAACGGATTTAGACGGTGCCCTATTTAAAGTGAATCTGGCTGTCTCTAAAGCATAACCCCAAAGTGATAGCGGTAAATCGGTAAGAGACATCATAGATCGCACCATATCCAATAGAGTGCGATTACGACGTTCGGACACACCATTACGCTGAGGTGTTCCAGGCGGCGTGAGTTGTGAAACGATTCCACATTTCCTTAAGTGCGTACCAAACTCGTGACTCAAATATTCTCCTCCATGATCTGATCGTAGGAACTTTATTTTCCTGTCACGTTGATTCTCCACCTCACTCTGAAATTCCTTGAATTTTTCAAAGGTCTCAGACTTGTGTTTCATCAAGTAGACATATCCATATCTACTTTAAGTCATCAGTGAGGGTGAGAACATAACGATCACCATCACGAGCCTCAACGCTCATTGGACCACACACATCAGTATGTATTATTTCCAACAAGTTGGTTGCTCGCTCCATTGTTCCGGAGAACGGAGTCTTGGTAATTTTCCCAAGAGGCATGGTTCACACGTGTCAAATGATTCATAATCAAGAGACTCCAGAAGTCCATCTGCATAGAGTTTCTTCATGCGTTTGACACCAATGTGACCAAGGCGGCAGTGCCACAAGTATGTGGGACTATCATTATTAACCTTACATCTTTTGGTATTCACACTATGAATATGTGTAACATCACGTTCGAGATTCAATAAGAATAAACCATTGACCATCGGGGCATGACCATAAAACATATCTCTCATATAAATAGAACAACCATTATTCTCGGATTTAAATGAGTAGCCATCTCGCATTAAACGAGATCCGAATACAATGGTCATGCTCAAAGCTGGCAGTAAATAACAATTATTGAGGTTTAAAACTAATGTCGTAGGTAAATGTAGAGGTAGCGTGCCGACGGCGATCATATCGACCTTGGAACCATTCCCGACGCGCATCGTCACCTCGTCCTTCGCCAGTCTCCGCTTATTCCGCAACTCCTGTTTTGAGTTACAAATATGAGCAACCGCACCGGTATCAAATACCCAGGAGCTACTACGAGTACTGGTAAGGTACACATCAATAACATGTATATCACATATACCTTTGGTGTTGCCGGCCTTCTTATCTGCCAAGTACTTGGGGCAGTTCCGCTTTCAGTGACCATTTCCCTTGCAATAAAAGCACTGAGTCTCATGCTTGGGTCCATTGTTTGGCTTCTTCCCGGCAACTGATTTACCGGGCGCGGCAACTCCCTTGCCATCCTTCTTGAAGTTCTTTTTACCCTTGCATTTCTTGAAACTAATGGTCTTATTCAGCATCAACACTTGATGTTCCTTTTTGATTTCCACCTCCGCTGATTTCAGCATTGAATATAACTCAGGAATGGACTTCTCCAGCCCCTGCATATTGTAGTTGATCACAAAGCTCTTGTAGCTAGGTGGGAGCGACTGGAGGATTCTGCCAATGACCGAGTCATCTGGGAGATTAACTCCCAACTGAGACAAACGGTTGTGTAACATGGACATAGTGAGTATGTGCTCACTGACAGAACTGTTTTCCTCCATCTTACAACTGTAGAACTTGTCGGACACTACATATCTCTTGACCCGGGCATGAGCTTGGAAAACCATTTTTAGCTCTTGGAACATCTCATATGCTCCGTGCTTCTCAAAACGCTTTTGGAGCCCTGGTTCTAAGCTGTAAAGCATGCCGCACTGAACCAGGGAGTAGTCATCACTACGCGACTGTCAGGCGTTCATAACATCTTGAGTTGTTGGGAAAATGGGTGCTTCACCTAGCGGTGCTTCTAGGACATATGCTTTCTTGGTAGCTATGAGGATGATCCTCAAGTTCCGGACCTAGTCCGTATAGTTGCTACCATCGTCTTTCAGCTTGGTTTTCTCTAGGAACGCGTTGAAGTTGAGGGCAACAGTAGCGTGGGCCATTTGATCTACAAGACATATTGCAAAGATATTTTAGACTATGTTCATGATAATTAAGTTCATCTAATCAAATTTTAATGAACTCCCACTCAGATAGACATCCCTCTAGTCATCTAAGTGATACATGATCCGAGTCAACTAGTCCGTGTCCGATCATCACGTGAGACGAACTAGTCATCATTGGTGAACATCTTCATGTTGATCGTATCTACTATACGACTCATGTTTGACCTTTCGGTCTCTTGTGTTTCGAGGCCATGTCTGTACATGCTATGCTCGTCAAGTCAACCTAAGTGTTTTGCATGTGTAAATCTGGCTTACACCCGTTGTATGCGAATGTTGGAATCTATCACACCCGATCATCACGTGGTGCTTCAAAACAATGAACTTTCACAGCGTTGCACAGTTAGGGGGAACACTTTCTTGAAATTTTAGTGAGGGATCATCTTATTTATGGTACCGTCGTTCTAAGCAAACAAGATGTAAACATGACAAACATCACATGCAAATCATAAAGTGACATGATATGGCCATTATCATCTTGCGCCTTTGATCTCCATCTTTGAAGCGCGGCATGATCACCTTCGTCACCGGCACGACACCATGATCTCTATCATCATGATCTCCATCATCGTGTCTCTATGAAATTGTCTTGCTAACTATTACTTATACTACTACGGCTAGTGGTTAGCAATAAAGTAAAGTAGTTACATGGCGTTGTTCAATGACACGCAGGTCATACAATAAATTAAGACAACTCCTATGGCTCCTACTGGTTGTCAAACTCATCGACATGCACGTCGTGATTCCTATTACAAAAACATGATCAATCTCATACATCACATATCATTCATCACATTCTTTTGGCCATATCACATCACATAGCATACCCTGCAAAAACAAGTTAGGCGTCCTCTAATTGTTGTTGCATGTTTTACATGGCTGCTACGGGTTTCTAGCAATAACGTTTCTGACCTACGCAAAGGCCACAACGGTGATATGCCAATTGATATTTACCCTTCATAAGGACCCTTTTCATCGAATCCGATCTGACTAAAGTGGGAGAGACTGGCACCCGCTAGCCACCTTATGCAACAAGTGCAAATCAGTCGGTGGAACCTGTCTCACGTAAGTGTATGTGTAAGGTCGGTCCGGGCCGCTTCATCCCACAATACCGTCGAAACAAGATAGGACTAGTAACGGTAAGCAAGTTGAACAAACCAACGCCCACAACAACTTGTGTTCTACTCGTGCATAGAATCTACGCATAGACCTAGCTCATGATGCCACTGTAGGGGAATGTAGCAATAATTAAAAAATTTCTACACATCACCAAGATCAATCTAGGATATTCTAGCAACAAGAGAGAGAGAGAGAGAGAGAGAGAGAGAGAGAGGATGAGCATCTTCATACCTTTGAAGATCGCTAAGCGGAAGCGTTACTTAGAACACAGATGATGGAGTCGTACTCGTGGCGATTCAAATCACGGAAGATCCGATCTACGCCGAACGGACGACCCCTCCGCGTTCAACACACGTACAGCCCGGGGACGTCTCCTCCTTCTTGATCCAGCGAGGGGAGAGGAGAAGTTGAGGGAGATCTCCAGCAGCATGACGGCGTGGTGGTGGAGCTAGTGGTCCTCCTGCCGGGCTTCGCCAAGCACTACGAAGGAGGAGGAGGTGTTGGAGGAGGGAGGGGCTGCGCCCATGGAAGCGTGAGGCAGCCCTCCCACCCCTCCACTATTTATAGGGGAAGGGGAGAGGGGCCGGCCCCCTTAGATCTCATCTAAGGGGCAGGGCGGCGGCCAAAGGGGGGAGGGGACGGCGGCCAAAGGGGGGAGCTTGCCCCCCAACTTTGGTGGGAGGCGCCCCCGCCCCCTAGGGTTTTCAACCCTAGGTGCCTTGGGCCCTTGGGGGGCACACCAGCCCACCAGGGGCTGGTTTCCACCCTTTGTTCAGCCCACTATGTCCCCCGGGGCAGGTGGCCCCACCCGATGGACCCCCGGACACCTTTTGGTGGTCCCGGTACAATACCGATAACCCCGAAACTATTCCGGTGACTGAAACTGGACTTCCCATATATAAATCTTTACCTCTGGACCATTCCAGAACTCCTCATGATGTCCGGGATCTCATCCGCGACTCTGAAAAACATTCGGTAACCACATATACTAATTCCCATAACAACACTAGCGTCACCGAACCTTAAGTGTGTAGACCCTACGGGTTCGGGAATCATGCAGACATGACCGAGACAGCTCTCCGGCCAATAACCAACAACGAGATCTGGATACCCATGTTGGCTCCCACATGTTCCACGATGATCTCATCGGATGAAGCACGATGTCGGGGATTCAATCAATCCCGTATACAATTCCCTTTGCCAATAGGTTGCCCGAGATTTGATCGTCAGTATCCCAGTACCTTGTTCCATCTCGTTACCGGCAAGTCACTTTACTCGTTCCGTAATGCATGATCCCGTGACTAACTACTTAGTCACATTGAGCTCATTATGATGATGCATTACCGAGTGGGCCCAGAGATACCTCTACGTCATACGGAGTGACAACACCCAGTCTCGATTCGTGCCAACCTAGTTACGCTGTGACGTTTGGTACACCCAAAGCATTCCTACGGTATCCGGGAGTCGCACAATCTCATGGTCTAAGGAAATGATACTTGACATCAGTAATGCTTTTAGCAAACGAACTACACGATCTTGTGCTATGCTTAGGATTGGGCCCTGTCCATCACATCATTCTCCTAATGATGTGATCCCGTTATCAATGACATCTAATGTCCATGGTCAGAAAATCATAACCATCTATTGATCAACGAGCTAGTCAACTAGAGGCTCACTAGGGACATGTGGTAGTCTATGTATTCACACATGTATTACGGTTTCCGGTTAATACAATTATAGCATGAACAATAGACAATTATCATGAACAAGGAAATATAATAATAACCATTTTATTATTGCCTCTAGGGCATATTTCCAACACATGCGTCAGCCACTCGAAAGTGGGTCTTTATAAGGCGCCGGGGCCGAGGCCCCCGCACTGTGCGCACCCATCCTCCCCCTTTCTCCTTTGCATCTCCGCTGCCCCTTTCTCCTCCGCTCCCGATGCCGCTGCGCCGCCACCACGGTGAAAGACAGGACGACAGCGCTGGAACGCGCGAAGAAGGCAACGGGGGAGGCGAAGGGCAAGAAAACGAGTCGGGGGTCGTCGTCAAGGTCCGGGCTGCCAGCGGGTTGGATCCAGGGCAATTGGATCTGAACTTCGCTCCGGCCAGAGGACTTGGAGGAGCTGGCCGACTCTGGTCTGATCGTCGAGGGAGCTGCGAGGATGCCGAAGGGGGTGACGGAGCCTCAGCCGCGGCCGGGTGAGTGCGTCTTACTCGCCACCCATGTCGACCGTGGTTTCTCCCTTCCCCCGCATCCTTTTTTCGGGGTTTCTTGAATTTTTTCGAGGCTCAGCTCCATCACTTCTCCCCCAACACCATTACGTACATCGCTGCGATTGTGTCCATGTGCGAAAATTTCCTGGGTTGTCGACCGCACTGGGGTCTTTTCAAGAACATCTTTACAATCCGCTCCCAGTTGGTGAAGAAAGCCAATTCGAGTGACGAGAGGATGCACGTGATCCAAATGTGCGGGGGTTTGGGGATCCAGAAGAGGAAACATAGTGCTTTTTTTTCATGACACTTCTTGAGTCAGTCAGGGGCTCGCAGTCGACCTGGTTCTACTGCCAGTATATTGTGACTCCCGGTCACTCGACCGGTCTCCCCCCTTCTCTTTAGATCATGCCCAACAACCTTCTTCGTCGAAAGTGACCACTGCGGAGAGGGTGCAAACGGACATGTTGGTGGAGAGAGTGGTCCAGTTGATCAATCAGGGTGTAACCGGCATGGACTTGCTGGAGGTGTTTCTCAGTCGACGCATCTAGCCGCTCCAGGCTCATGACCATCCGATGTGGATGTATTCTGGAGCCAACGACACCGCTCGGGTTCATCCGGAGGAGGTCACAGCCGAGACGGTGGCCTAGTGGCTGAAGGGCATTACATGAAACAAGGATAACCCCAGAGGAGCCAGAAGAGTCGACCCACTCAGCGCCAACAACCAGCCAGACAAGGTTTGATCTTCGTTACCGACTGTACTCCCGCATGTCTTGCATCATCTCTACGAATCGGCCGACATTTGTTTGACCCTTTTTCTTGTAGATTTACACTGAGATGTACTCTATGCCCAACGGTGAACAAGCTCTGGAGCAGGACCAGGAGGGAGAGGACAGCGTGGAAGAAAGTGGCGATTGGCAGTCTCCAGAGGATGACGACGAGGAGGAAAGCGACGAGTCGGACGACGACGAGGTGGTCGACTCACCACCACACTCGGAGCATCGATCCAAGCAAATCCACGATCCAACCGGCGGGTGCGGCAAGACCGCGGCTCCAAGCACTCAAGCACAGAAGCACGCTCGGATTTCTACTCCGGAGCTGACGGAAAAGGTCGCCAAGCAACCCAAGGTTGCGCCCTCGAAAACTCGGAAGACCTTGACCAAGATCAAGATGGATGTTCCTGTCGCCTCTGGGTGAGTTCTCTACCTTTCTGTGTTTCCTTCTTCCGACTGATACTTCTATTTTTACCGAGAGGATCATGAACTTTTTCAGCCCGGCAACTTCTGCGACTGACATGGATGTTGACAAGGCTCCAGGGGACGATGAAGCCGATGACGCGGTGATACGTCTCCAACATATCTATAATTTTTTATTGTTCCATGCTATTATATTACCTGTTTTCTATGTTTATGGGCTTAATTTTACACATTTATATCATTTTTGGGACTAACCTACTAACCGGAGGCCCAGCCCGTATTGCTGGTTTTTTGCCTATTTCAGTATTTCGAAGAAAAGGAATATCAAACGGAGTCCAAACGGAATGAAACCTTCGGGAGCGCGATTTTTGGAACGAACGTGATCCAGAGGACTTTGAGTGCAAGTCAGGAAGCAGCCGAAGCTTCCATGAGATAGGAGGGGCCCCCCTATATGGCGCGCCCCCTGTCTCGTGGGCCCCTCGGGCGTCCACTGAGGTACTTCTTCCTCCTATATAAACCTACGTACCCCGAAAACATCCAGGGAGACACCAATGAAATATTTCCGCCACCGTAACCTTCTGTATCCGCGAGATCCCATCTTGGAGCCTTCGCCGGCACTCTGCCGGAGGGGGAATCGATCACAGAGGGCTTCTACATCAACACCATAGCCCTTCCGATGAGTTGTGAGTAGTTTACCACAGACCTTTGGGTCCATAGTTATTAGCTAGATGGCTTCTTCTCTCTTTTTGGATCTCAATACAATGTTCTCGCCCTCTCTTGTGGAGATCTATTCAATGTAATCTCTTTTTGCGGTGTGTTTGTCGAGATCCAATGAATTGTGGGTTTATGATCAGATTTATCTATGGATAATAATTGAATCTTCAATGAATTATTTTATGTATGATTGAGTTATCTTTGCAAGTCTCTTCGAATTATCGGTTTGGTTTGGCCTACTAGATCGATCTTTCTTGCCATGGGAGAAGTGCTTAGCTTTGGGTTCAATCTTGCGATGTTCTTACCCAGTGACAGAAAGGGTTGCAAGACACGTATTGTATTGTTGCCATCGAGGATAAAAAGATGGCGTTTATATCATATTGCTTGAGTTTACTCCTCTACATCATGTCATCTTGCTTAATGCGTTACTCTGTTCTTATGAACTTAATACTCTAGATGCATGCTGGATAGCGGTCGATGTGTGGAGTAATAGTAGTAGATGCAGGCAGGAGTCGGTCTACTTGTTGCGGACGTGATGCCTATATACATGATCATGCCTAGATAACGTCATAATTATTCGCTTTTCTATCAATTGCTCGACTGTAATTTGTTCACCCACCATATTACTTATGCTCTCGAGAGAAGCCTCTAGTGAAACCTATGGCCCCCGGGTCTATCTCTTGTCATATTTGCTTCCAATCTACTTTTATTTGCATCTTTATTTTCTGCATCTATATTATAAAATACCAAAAATATATTTATCTTATCACTTTATCTCTATCAGATCTCACTTTCGCAAGTGGCCATGAAGGGATTGACAACCCCTTTATCGCGTTGGTTGCGAGTTCTTTGTTTGTTTGTGTAGGTTCGTGGGACTTGTTGAGGGGCCTCCTACTGGATTGATACCTTGGTTCTTAAAAACTGAGGGAAATACTTATGCTACTGTGCTGCATCACCCTTTCCTCTTCAAGGAAAACCAACGAAAGCTCAAGACGTAGCAAGAAGGATTTCTAGCGCCGTTGCCGGGGAGGTCTTCGCTCAAGTCAAGACATACCAAGTACCCATCACAAACGCATCTCCCTCGCATTTACATTATTTGCCATTTGCCTATCATTTTCCTCTCCCCCACTTCACCCTTGCCGTTTTATTTGCCCTCTCTTTCCCAATCTTCTCCTCTTTCTTTCGCTTGCCTTTTTTCCGTTTGCTCGTGTGTTGGATCGTTTACCTCGTCGTTATGGATAGTCCTCCTATCCTCTTTATTACTCCCGAACATGAAATCCTCAATTTTAAACAAAAGGGGGGAGAAAATAGATCTACTAGGAAGCTTTCTACTTCCGTTCTTCTCCGCAATTTTTATGTAGATGTGTTCTTGATACTGTTGCCGGAGGTGATTTCTTGAGTAGCCATACGTTTGATGCTTATAATGCTATCTTAGATTTGTTTGGCCCACCACCTCTTTTGGTCAATGGAACCGTTTTAACTTTAGAACACGTTATGCAACGGCTTGATATTATTCAAAATAAAATTGCCACTGTTGAGTGGATTGAAAATTTGGATAAAAAGATTCATAATCATATCACCCAATATGAATCTAGGGTTGGAGTTACTTTGAAAAATCTTAAAGAAAAAGAACCTATAGTAAATGCGAAAATAGATCTAGACTCTGCTAGAATCGGTAAACTTGAGGATATCATTACAAACTTAGGTTCCGCTTTTTCCTCTATGAAAAACACTCCAAGACCCTCTACAAAAACTGCCAAGTTTATTTATGTTCCTAAAAATAAGGGCGATTCTTCTAGTAAGGGAGACGCGAATCTCAAATCCAGAAGTGTCTATCCCAATTGTCTTTCTATCATTAAGGAACCTTTTGCTACCAATGAATTTCTTGAAATTTCGCCTAAATGTTTAGCATTGCTAAAAGGGGAGAAATCCCTAGATATCACAAGTGTTCTATTTATGAATCAAGTGCCAAAGATGGCACTACTTAGATTTATCTTCGCTTTTATGCCTAGCTAGGGGCGTTAAACGATAGTGCTAGTTGGGAGGCAACCCAATTTTCGTTATGTTTTTTGTTTTTGCTCCTGTTTAGTAATAAATCTTGCATCTAATTTCTGTTTAGATGTGTTTTTATCTTTTATTTAGTGTTTGTGCCAAGTAGTACCTATAAGATAAACTATGATGATAGTTGATTTGATTCTGCTGAAAAACAGAAACTTTGCGCTCACGAGAAAAAAATCAATAAATCACAGAAACGAGATTTTGCATTGATTCTTTTTTCTGCTGATCAATAAACAAATTTCCAGTACTTCTTATTTTTGTAGGATTTTAGAGTTCCAGAAGTTTGCGTTAGTTACAGATTGCTACAGATTTATTCTGTTTTTGACAGATTCTGTTTTTCGTGTGTTGTTTGCTTATTTTGATGCTTCCATGGCTAGTAAAATAGTTTATGAACCATAGAGAAGTTGAAATACAGTAGGTTTAACACCAAAATAAATAAAGAATGAGTTCATTAGAGTATCTTATGTGGTGGTTTTGTTTTCTTTCACTAACGGAGCTTATAAGATTTCCTGTTGAGTTTTGTGTTGTGAAGTTTTCAAGTTTTGGGTAAAGCTTTTATGGACTATGGAATAAGGAATGGCAAGAGCCTAAGCTTGGGGATGCCCAAGGCACCCCAAGATATTCAAGAATAGCCAAAAGCCTAAGCTTGGGGATGCCCCGGAAAGGCATCCCCTCTTTCGTCTTCGTTCATTGGTAACTTTACTTGGAGCTATATTTTTATTTGTCACATGATATGTGTTTTGCTTGGAGCGTCGTGGATTATATTAGTCTTTTCTTGTTAGTTTACCACAATCATCCTTGCTGTACACACCTTTTGGGAGAAGCCTATTTGATTAGGATTTGCTAGAATACTCTATGTGCTTCACTTATATCTTTTATAGCTTGATAGTTTTTGCTCTAGTACTTCACTTATATCTTTTAGAGCATGGCGGTGGATTAATTTTGAAGAAATTGCTAGCCTCTCATGCTTCACTTATATTATTTTGAGAGTCTCTTATAACAGCATGGTATTTGCTTTGGTTATGAATTTGGTCCTAGAATGATGAGCATCCAAGTTGGGTATAATAAAAACTATCATAGAAAATGAATTGGATGCTAGGATCAATTTGATGCTTGATAATTGTTTCGAGATATAAAGGTAGTAATGTCAGGGTCATGCTAGTGGATAATTATGAAATTGAGAAATAATGTTGTTGAAGTTGGCAAGTCCTGTAGCATGCACGTATGGTAAAAGTTGTGTGACAAATTTGTTGCATGAGGTGCTCTTTTGAGTGTCTTCCTTATGAGTGGCAGTCGGGGACGAGCGATGGAATTTTTTCCTACCAATCTATCCCTCTTGGGGCATGCGTAGTAGTACTTTGCTTCGAGGGCTAAGTAGACTTTTGTAATAAGTATATGAGTTCTTTATGACTAATGTGAGTCCATGGATATACGCACACTCATCCTTCCACTTTGCTAGCTTCTATTTTACCGCGCAACTTTCGCCGGTATCATGTACCCATTATTTACCTTCCTCAAAACAGCCACCATACCTACCTATTATGGCATTTCCATAGCCATTACGAGATATATTGCCATGCAACTTTCCACCGTTCCGTTTATTATGACACGTTTCATCATTGTCATATTGCTCTTTGCATGATCATGTAGTTGACATCGTATTTGTGGCAAGGCCACCTTCATAATTTTCATACATGGCGCTCTTGATTCATTGCATATCCCGGTACACCGCCGGAGGCATTCATATAGATCATATCTTGTTCTAGCTTTGAGTTGTAATTTTTGAGTTGTAAATCAATAAAAGTGTGATGATCTTCATTATTAGAGCATTGTCCCAGTGAGGAAAGGATGATGAAGACTATGATTCCCCCACAAGTCGGGATGAGACTTCGGACTTTATAAAAATAAAAGAGGCCAAAGAAGCCGACCAAAGAAAAAAAAGAGAAAAAAAAGAAAAAAAAGAAGAAGAAAGAAAAAAAAAGAAAAAATAATAAAATGAGAGAAAAAGAGAGAAGGGGCAATTGCTACTATCTCTTTTTCCACACTTGTGCTTCAAAATAGCACCATGATCTTCATGATAGAGAGTCTCCTATATATGTTGTCACTTTCATATACTAGTGGGAATTTTTCATTATAGAACTTGGCTTGTATATTCCAATGATGGGCTTCCTCAAAGTGCCCTAGGTCTTCGTGAGCAAGCAAGTTGGATGCACACCCACTTAGTTTCTTTTGTTGAGATTTCATACATTTATAGCTCTAGTGCATCCGTTGCATGGCAATGTCTACTCACTCACATTGATATCTATTGATGGGCATCTCCATAGCCCGTTGATATGCCTAGTTGATATGAGACTATCTTCTCCCTCTTTTGGTCCTTACAACCACCACAATAGACCACCATAGTGCTATGTTCATGGCTTGCGATCATGTATTACGTAAGATTTGAAAAAAGTTGAAGCGCGTTAAAAAGTATGAACCAATTGCTCGGCTCGTCATCGGGGTTGTACATGATGGGAGTATTTTGTGTAATGGAAATTAAGCATGGCCTAACTATATGATTTTGTAGGGATAAGTTTTCTTTGGCTATGTTATTTTGATAGGACATGATTATTTGTTAGTATGCTTTGAAGCATTATTATTTTTATGTTTTATAAGCTTTTATCTTGAATCATTTGGATCTGAACATTCATGCCACAATAAAGAAAATTACATTGAGAATTATGCTAGGTAGCATTCCACATCAGAAATTTCTTTTTATCATTTACCTACTAGGGGCGAGCATGAATTAAGCTTGGGGATGCTTGATACGTCTCCGACGTATCTAATTTTTTTGATTGTTCCATGCTATTATATTACTTGTTTTGGATGTTTATGGGCTTAATTTTACCCATTTATATCATTTTTGGGACTAACCTACTAACCGGAGGCCCAGCCCGTATTGCTGTTTTTTTGCCTATTTCAGTATTTCGAAGAAAAGGAATATCAAACGGAGTCCAAACAGAATGAAACCTTCGGGAGCGTGATTTTTGGAACGAACGTGATCCAGAGGACTTGGAATGCAAGTCAAGAAGCAGCTGAAGCTTCCACGAGATAGGAGGGCTCCCCCCCTATAGGGCGCGCCCCGTGTCTCGTGGGCCCCTCGGGCATCCACCGACGTACTTCTTCCTCCTATATAAACCTACGTACCCCGAAAACATCCAGGGAGCCACCAATGAAATATTTCCGTCACCGTAACCTTCTGTATCCGCGAGATCCCATCTTGGAGCCTTCGCCGGCACTCTGCCGGAGGGGGAATCGATCACGGAGGGCATCTACATCAACACCATAGCCCTTCCGGTGAGTTGTGAGTAGTTTACCACAGACCTTCGGGTCCATAGTTATTAGCTAGATGGCTTCTTCTCTCTTTTTGGATCTCAATACAATGTTCTCCCCCTCTCTTGTGGAGATCTATTCGATGTAATCTCTTTTTGCGGTGTGTTTGTCGAGATCCGATGAATTGTGGGTTTATGATCAGATTTATCTATGGATAATAATTGAATCTTCTCTGAATTCTTTTATGTATGATTGAGTTATCTTTGCAAGTCTCTTCGAATTATCGGTTTGGTTTGGCCTACTAGATTGATATTTCTTGCCATGGGAGAAGTGCTTAGCTTTGGGTTCAATCTTGCGGTGTTCTTACCCAGTGACAGAAAGGGTTGCAAGACACGTACTGTATTGTTGCCATCGAGGATAAAAAGATGGGGTTTATATCATATTGCTTGAGTTTACCCCTCTACATCATGTCATCTTTCTTAATGCGTTACTCTGTTCTTATTAACTTAATACTCTAGATGCATGCTGGATAGCGGTCGATGTGTGGAGTAATAGTAGTAGATGCAGGCAGGAGTCGGTCTACTTGTTGCGGACGTGATGCCTATATACATGATAATGCCTAGATAACGTCATAATTATTCGCTTTTCTATCAATTGCTTGACAGTAATTTGTTCACCCACCGTAATACTTATGCTCTCGAGAGAAGCCTCTAGTGAAACCTATGGCCCCCGGGTCTATCTCTTATCATATTTGCTTCCAATCTACTTTTATCTGCATCTTTATTTTCTGCATGTATATTATAAAATACAAAAAATATATTTATCTTATAACTTTATCTCTATCGGATCTCACTTTCGCAAGTGGCCGTGAAGGGATTGACAACCCCTTTATCGCGTTGGTTGCGAGTTCTTTGTTTGTTTGTGTAGGTTCGTGGGACTTGTTGAGGAGCCTCCTACTGGATTGATTCTTTGGTTCTCAAAAACTGAGGGAAATACTTATGCTACTGTGCTGCATCACCCTTTCCTCTTCAAGGAAAGCCAACGCAAGCTCAAGACGTAGCACGCGGCTACTTCCAAAGCTGGTAGGCCCTTTCCAACTTGACTTTATTCTACCGATTGGGTTGTTGGTCGATTGAACTCTTGAGATTGTTTTTGTTGCAGCTCCGCGGGACGTTATTACCCTTCCGGATGACGAAGATGAAGAAGTACCTCTGAGAGAGAGAGAGAGAGAAGGAGGGGCAGGGCCTCAAGAAGGAAGGCGACCAATGGTCAGGTGCCTCAATCGACATTGGTGCTTGAGACAGTGGTCGAGCGATCCAGAGATCTGGCTCGGGCCAGTGTCACCTTTGCCAATCCGCTGTCGACTGACCATCCATCGGGGTCGACTGCTCAGGCCCTGCCGCTCCAGTACAACTCCACACATCCGATTCCGTGGCTGTTCCGACTGTGTTGCCATCATCGCTCTTCGCTACATACCAGACTCCAGACGATCCGCCGAGTGCTGCCAGGGAGGCTCTTCTCCAGGTGAACCTCATGATGGAACAGATGAAGGTGGTGCATGAGGCCAGTCAGGTCGCCTACAACGCCACTACCGCTCTGCAAGCGAACGTCAAGGTTAGTTAGTTTCCGACTGATTTCTTGAGTAGGGATAGTTGCAATTGTCGCTTCACTGTCCATACGATGTCCTTGGATAAGCGTTTTGGAACCTATTATGTGCATCTGTGAGTCTGCATTTCGCATCCAACCACCTACTGGGGTGTTTCTGTAGTCAAGCTGAATAGCTCTTCCACTTGAGTCGACTAGGTTGAGTCGAGTGCTTTTCTAAACCAGTGGGGGCACGCATAGTGCACCCACTAGGTGTAGTCCCCGAGACCGCGGTCGACTTCTGGCAGTTGGCTGGGGTCTGAGAATCGTTTTTTAATCATGCAGGCAGACCATGCCGAGTGTAAGAATCGGACCAGTGGGGCCACGCCAAGTGCACCCACTGGGTGTAGTCCCCAAGACTACTGTTGAATGTTTGATTCAGCGGTAGTCTTAGAGCAACTTTCACTGAGACTGACTTTTGTTCCTGTCGACTGACTTATATCTTTTGCTGACTGCAGAAGTCTTGTGATCTTGGGGCTCAACTTTCTGAGCTGGATAAGAAGCAGATCAGCATCAACCTTGATCTAGAATTGGCTAAGAAGAGCCTCAAAAAGGCCCAGGACAAAACAACTATCATGGGAGGTAACGACTCGTCAACCTTCCACCTTATGATTCTCCCTTTCTTTTTTCCAGTCTCTTTGAACCGAGTGATTCCACTCGAACATATGTGCGTAGTGAAAACCGTCAACTTCAGGCTCGTCTGAAGAATGTTATTTCTTCAGAGAAAATGATGCAGGCTCTGGAGCAGAAGGATCTGGATCTTGCTGCGGCCCAGAAGGAGGCGCGAGGGAAAATAGCCCTTGCGGACAAGAAGTTGGCTTCAGTCGGCAAGTTGGAAGAGGAGATTGCGCAACTGAAGAAGGACAAGGAAAGCTTAACTGATGAAGTGGGGAGTCTTAAAGCCAAGAAGGGCGAACTGGAGTATTATCTGGGGAAGCTTGCTGCGAAGTTGGTTCTAAAACTTGAAGGCATTTCCTCTTGTTTGACTGATTTTTTGATGTCGACTGACATGCCTTGTTAAACTGTCGATTCACTATTTTTCCTACTGTGCAGAACTTTGCCAATACTTTGAAGCAGAAATTGGGCGGGTCGAGATAGGTCTCGATCCCGTAAACTGTCCCGTCAAATTTGACGTTCTAATGAACGTGTTGCGGTTGGAGTCTCGCCTAGATGGCGCTGTGGACTACCTCACTCGACTGAAGGCTGCGATGACGCGGGTTGATGCTGAACTTTGGCCTCAGGCGGAATTCTCGCAGGATCTCGAGTCTTTGATGGCTCAACTGAACCAAATCCCTGGTCGAGTGCAGGAATGGAAGAAGTCGTATGCTCGCTGTGTTGCTGACGTTGCTCTGTCGTTGGTCCGAGTGCACTGCAAGGACGTCAAAGAAGACAAGTTGGCGGCCCTCAAGGTTGCCAACACAAAAAAGCTGACTTTCTTGTCTTTCATGGACACCTTCCTTGACGCGGCCACTCGCATCGCAGACAGCATCGACCTTGACAATTTCTGTGATCCAACAATTTATGTAGTTGTTAAACTCTTTAGGGCTTGATGCATGAGCACTTCTGCCCGTCGCGGTTCTGAACTTTTGCGGGATTTATCTGAACTTTGTTTTCCTTGAATATCATGGCTCTTGCTTTTGTTGCTTCTCAATGCCTTTTGATTCTGAATGAACTAGCAGTGTGACCCGCGCATTTGCGCGGCTAGATTTAATTTTTTTATACCAGATTGAATAACACATAATATTTCCTTCTCACTTATACTTTGTACTTATCATCGCACTAACATTAATTTTTAAATACTCTTATTGATTTAAATCTATAAGTGTGCAACTTGTTCTTTTATTTGAACCTAGAGATCTTCTACCCAGGTTATTGGTGGTTGTATTACCCGTCCTACCGGGCTCTTCCCACTTGCACAATGTTATGCATGGCAGTGGTTCCTTGCTAGCTTATCTTACACTCGTTGCTTTTGTCGTTGGGCCGTCCATCTAAGGCTTTTCATTTATCTGTATATACCATCTAAATATTCTAAAATTCTCTCTCACTCACTCTCTATCTCTCTCATCTGTTGATAGCCATCATTGATCATTTTGTTGCGCCTATGTTACTTCAGATTTATCTTTATCTCTTTAGCAAACCTAAAGTGTGTATTGAATAGTTAATATGATTTATCCATTACACATTTTTGTTAAACAATTATCACTCACTATCTTATTTTCTTACCAGGCTATGATTTCTCTGAATCGTCTCTCTTTCACTACCACCATAGGTTGTTCTCTCGTATTGTATTCATGTTATTTGCAACGACTCATAATTTTTATCACAACTGAAAATGGCTTATCGCATATTTGATGTGATATTTCTCTTACAATCACGCGACTGTAATAGCCAAAACACCGCTTTACACCGCGTGCGTTACATTGTTCATAGATGTATGATATTTGAATGTTCCATCGATTTCTCTTACCCGATGACTTTCATGCATTGAAACTGCTTCTTGTGCATGCATATTTTTTTTTCTCCAAATCTGCCATACCTCGTCAGCAGCCACAAACGCAAGCATACTTTAGCTCATCGTTGTCCAACTGATGTGTACTTTCTTTCTTGTACTTTTTAACCCATGCGTGTTAATAAAAAATTTCAAGGACGCGTGCCAATAATTGCAAGCTACCTTGGCAATAGTCATTAGTTGTTATTTTGACACTACATGGTTGATGACAGATGATGATCACAGAGATTTATATATGAAAACTCCCACGAACAATCTCTTGGAACATAAGGTGTTCTTCAAATCTACAGCAACCCATAGATTGTTCTTCCTGTGTGAAGGGAATTGACTTCGATGTGGTAGCGATCCGTGTGCACCCTCTGGCCTTGGCCTTTTTTTTAACATGGTTTGACTTCAGAGGCTCTTGGGAAAATCGTGGTGATATCGACTTCTATCATAACACGTTGAGAGATCGTTTGCGTCCGTAAAACTCATATGATGTGTGCATTTACTGACTATTAATTTTTTAGGATTGTTAATTTATTTAATTTTAGAGCACTCAATTTCTACTGTTCCTTTTCTACTATCATAAGAATATACTCCGTAATTGATAAATCATTCTCTTCACTCTTGCTGTACCCTGTTGGATGTGTAAAATCCAATCTGCTAATTTATTTTCATTAACATCTCAAGTTTTAGGAAAATTCTTCTTGGTGTGGATTTTATGATGACTTCATATAGATCGTGGCTCATGTGTGATGTGATATGTTCATTGTATGCCTATATGGGTGCCCGTCTTTTTAATGGTTGGGCTTGCCGTTTTTTCTAGATGATTTCTTTCTAGCAAGCGTGACCATGCCATGTTTGTAGCGAGTTTTTTTTTTTGGGGGCTTGTTTGTATCGACTTATGCATGTATATGCCGATCGTTTTTGCCTGCGGGCTGTGGTTTTGGTTTCTTTCCGGGTACCAGCCAAAGTTATATCTGTACATCGGTTAAAAAAATTTATGTGTACGTGTCCTTTACAAATAGACTCCATATACTTCCTTGCATCTGGAGAGTACGTGTCTTTTTCCAAATATTAATGGCTCAACTATTTTTAGAATATGTGGACGATCTGATGGCTTGTATTTTTTTAGGGTATCATCTAATGGCCTATTTGTCTTGGGATGCTTTGTCTTTTTCTACCTAATGCATACGTAGTTGCTGAAAAGGATGTCTAGAGTCCAATAGCTATGCGTGCATGTCCTGGTGGAAATAAGATTTCTAATTAGGTAGCAAAACTTATTAGGGATGCGAGTTATATATGCCATAAGCAAACCTATTATTTTATTTAGTTTGATGCTACCTTAGCATTTATGTATTATTAATCATATAGAAAATATTGTAACTGATATTTATATCTTAAGAAAACATTATTTGACTTAGTGGAAAGTATTTCCATGAAATGTACTAAGTTGTTGGTTAAGACCTTGGTGTAAGCAGAAGATTGAAGGCATTGCGGTCCATTCAATCCTATGCTATATAATTTCAGTTTAGATATTATTAAAAGGATTACACGGTCTATAGAATTTACATATTCAGTTTATTTTCAAGCTGCCGGCCTGTACAAAGTTCATCTACTTCCTTGTCTCGGTTCGTTATTTACCATCAAACTCGATCATTTCTTATTGTAGTTCCTCTCCTTGGTGGTCATCAATATTAAGCAGCACTACGTACGACTCAAACTCGCCAGAGTTTTCACATATAATCACGACCTAAGTTCTACAGGATGCATAGACATGTACATATATATTTTTATTACATTATTTACCAAAATAAAATGAGAAATTAATTGAAAAAATTGACTCAAGGTCGTTGCTCCTCTTTTTGTGGGCGCGCATAGATGTTCCTCCTACTTGCTATCCTCTAGTATTATTTAGCTGTTGTGCGATGTGTTAATCAGGCGACGGCTTGAGAGCACTATTTTGGAGTCTCATTTCTAGCCGCAAGATTAAATCCTCAGCCAATAATTAGATTAGTGTGGGCCTCCTCAAAAAGAAGATCATTGTGGCTCTCTTCTTAGAAAAAAGAAAATCCTAGGGTCCCGTACGTGGATGTATTAGTTAAAGAGAAAGGATTGTTTATTCCTATACGTGGATGTTTGTGTGCCTGCGTGGACATGCTTGACTTTGTTACCCTCGTCTCATGACATCCGAATCAGAACCTGCCTTTTCTATTGCCATCCTAGTTTCAGCACATCCGGATCAATGCAAGCCGTCCTGTTCCTGTACGTTATGCTTCTATATGTATCTAACGTGACAACGTAAATAGTTCAATATTGCTTGTACATATATATTTACATGTTACGTAATAAACTTTAAATCTCAACCATAGATAACCTAATCAAACGGACTAAAAAAGATTAGCATATGTGGACAAACGTGATGGCTTGTTTTACTCTTGTTTTAATTATATAATAGATAGAAGATAGAAGATTTGTCCTTTTCACTCAACGACGAGTGGATCTGACGATGTGTTTAGTCGACACCTCGTCGTCCTTTTGGATCGAGATGGAGCGCACATTGTACTTGTGACGCAGCTCAGATGTGGTGTTCAGTCGACACCTTGTCGTCCTTGCGGATCGGGATGGAGCGCACATTGTACTTGTGACGTAGCTCAGACGTGGTGTTCAGTCGACACCTGATCGTCCTTGCGGATCGGGATGGAGCGCACATTGTACTTGTGATGCAACTCAGACATGGTGTTCAGTCGACACCTCGTTGTCCTTGCGGATCGGGATGGAGCGTACGTTGTATTTGTGGTGTAGCTCGAGGGATCTTTTGTGGCTTAGGAGATTTCGGGGTCACGGCTAAGTCCCCGAGTGGGAGGATCACTCTCCACTCAGAAAGTTTTTAACTTAGGTGATTACGGGGTCGCAGCTAAGCCTCCGAGTGGGAGGATTGTTCTCCACTCAGAATGTTTTTAACTTAGGCGATTACGGGGTCGCAGCTAAGCCCCCGAGTGGGAGGATTGCTCTCCATTGGAATATTTTTAACTTAGGCGATTACGGGGTCGCAGCTAAGCCCCCGAGTGGGAGGATTTCTCTCCATTCGGAATGTTTTTAACTTAGGCGATTACGGGGTCGCAGCTAAGCCCCTGAGTGGGAGGATTGCTCTCCACTTGGAATGTTTTTAACTTATGCGATTACGGGGTCGCAGCTAAGCCCCCTAGTGGGAGGATTTCTCTGCACTCGGAATGTTTTTAACTTAGGCGATTACGGGGTCGCAACTAAGACCCCGAGTGGGAGGATTTCTCTCCACTCGGAATGTTTTTAACTTAGGTGATTACGGAGTTGCAGCTAAGCCCCCGAGTGGGAGGATTACTCTCGACTCGGAATGTTTTTAACTTAGGCGATTACGGGGTCACGGCTAAGCCCCCGAGTGGGACAATTGCTCTCCACTCGGAATGTTTTTAACTTAGGCGATTACGGGGTCGCAGCTAAGACCCTGAGTGGGAGGATTGCTCTCCACTTGGAATGTTTTTAACTTAGGCGATTACGGGGTCGCAGCTAAGCCCCCGAGTGGGAGGATTTCTCTCCACTCGGAATGTTTTTAACTTAGGCGATTACGGGATCGTAGCTAAGCCCCCGAGTGGGAGGATTGCTCTCCACTCGGAATGTTTTTAACTTAGGCGATTACGGGGTCGCAGCTAAGCCCCCGAGTGGGAGGATTGTCTCCACTCGGAATGTTTTTAACTTAGGCGATTACGGGGTTGCAGCTAAGCCCCCGAGTGGGAGGATTGCTCTCCACTCAGAATGTTTTTAACTTAGGTGATTACGGGGTCGCAGCTAAGCCCCCGAGTGGGAGGATTGCTCTCCACTCGGAATGTTTTTAACTTAGGCGATTACGGGGTCGCAGCTAAGCCCCCGAGTGGGAGGATCGCTCTCCATTCGGAATTTTTTAACTTAGGCGAATCAGATTCACGGCTAAGCTTCCGAGTGGGAGGATTGCTCTCCACTCGGAATGTTTTTAACTTAGGCGAATCAGGTTCGCGGCTAAGCCCCCGAGTGGGAGGATTGCTCTCCACTCGGGAAATTTTTAACTTAGGCAAATCAGGTTTGTGGCTAAGACACCCACTGGGGGATTTGGACACAAATGATTTGTTGGGGAATGTAGCATAAATTCAAAATTTTCTATGCATCACCAAGATCAATCTATGGAGAGACTAGCAACGAGAGAGAGGGGAGTGCATCTTCATACCCTTGAAGATCGTGATGCGGAAGCGTTACAAGAACGCGGTCGATGGAGTCGTTCACGAAGCGATTCAGATGACGGCCGAATCCGATCTAAGCATCGAACAATGGTGCCTCCGCGTTCAACACACGTGCAGCCCGGTGACGTCTCCCGTGCCTTGATCCAGCAAGAAGAGAGGGAGAGGTTGGGGAAGACTCCGTCCAGCAGCAGCCCAACGGCGTGGTAGTGATGGAGGAGCGTGGCACTCCAACAGGGCTTCGCCAAGCACTACGAGAGACGAGGAGGTAGATGGGTAGGGCTGCGCCAGGAGAGATCGAGACTCATGTCTTGGGAAGCCCCAAAACCCCCACTATATATAGGGGAAGGGGAGAGGGGGGCCGGCCCCCTCCAGATCTCATCTAGAGGGGAGGGGCGGCGGCTAGGAGGGGGAGACTTGCCCCCCAAGCAAGGTGGGTGCGCTCCCCTCCCCTAGGGTTTTCAACCATTGGCGCCTTGGGCCCTTGGGGAGGGGCGCACCAGCCCACTAGGGGCTGGTTCCCTCCCATATTCAGCCCATTAAGTCCCCCGGGGCAGGTGGCCCCACCCGGTGGACCCCCGGACACCTTTCGGTGGTCCCGGTACAATACCGATAACCCCCGAAACTATTCCGGTGACTGAAACTGGACTTCCCATATATAAATCTTTACCTCCGAACCATTCCGGAACTCCTCGTGATGTCCGGATCTCATCCGGGACTCCGAACAACATTCAGTAACCACATACAAACTTCCTTTATAACCCTAGCGTCATCGAACCTTAAGTGTGTAGACCCTACGGGTTCGGGAATCATGCAGACATGACCGAGACACCTCTCCGGCCAATAACCAACAACGGGATCAGGATACCCATGTTGGCTCCCACATGTTCCACGATGATCTCATCGGATGAACCACGATGTCAAGGATTCAAGCAATCCCGTATGCAATTCCCTTTGTCAATCAGTATGTTACTTGCCCGATATTTGATCATCGGTATCTCAATACCTCGTTCAATCTCGTTACCGGCAAGTCACTTTACTCTTTCCGTAATGCATGATCCCGTGACCAACCACTTGGTCACATTGAGCTCATTATGATGATGCATTACCGAGTGGGCCCAGAGATACCTCTCCGTCATACGGAGTAACAAATCCCAGTCTCGATTCGTGCCAACCCAACAGACACTTTCGGAGATACCTGTAGTGCACCTCTATAGTCACCCAGTTAAGTTGTGACGTTTGGTACACCCAAAGCACTCCTACGGTATCAGGGAGTTACACAATCTCATGGTCTAAGGAAATGATACTTGACATTAGGAAAGCTTTAGCAAACGAACTACACGATCTTGTGCTATGCTTAGGATTGGGTCTTATCCATCACATCATTCTCCTAATGATGTGATCCCGTTATTAATGACATCCTATGTCCATGGTCAGGAAACCATAACCATCTATTGATCCACGAGCTAGTCAACTAAAGGCTCACTAGGGACATGTTGTGGTCTATGTATTCACACATGTATTGCGGTTTCCAGTTAATACAATTATAGCATGAACAATAGACAATTATCATGAACAAGGAAATACAATAGTAACCATTTTATTATTGCCTCTAGGGCATATTTCCAACAGTCTCCCACTTGCACTAGAGTCAATAATCTAGTTCACATCACTATGTGATCGTAATGAATCAACACCCATGGGGTTTGATCATATCTCGCTTGTGAGAGAGGATATTAGTCAATGGATCTGAACCTTTCAGATCCGTGTGTGCTTTGCATATCTCTATGTCATCTCCTAGAAGCAGCTACCACGCTCTATTTGGAGCTATTCCAAATAACTGTTCTACTATACGAATCCGGTTTACTACTCAGAATAATCTGGATTAGTGTCAAAGTTTGCATCGGCGTAACCCTTTACGACGAACTCTTTTACCACCTCCATAATCGAGAAAATTCCTTAGTCCACTAGTTACTAAGGATAAGTTTGACCGCTGTCCTGTGATCCATTCCTGGATCACTCTTGTACCCCTTGACTGACTCATGGCAAGGCACACTTTAGGTGCGGTACACAGCATAGCATACTATAGAGCCTACGTCTGAAGCATAGGGGACGACCTTCGTCCTTTCTCTCTCTTCAGCTGTGGTTAGGTCTTGAGTCTTACTCAATACTCACACCTTATAACACAGCCAAGAACTCCTTCTTTGCTAATATATTTTGAACTTCTTCAATATCTTGTCACGGTATGTATTCGTTTGAAAGTACTATTAAGCGTTTTTGATCTATCCTTATAGATCTTGATGCTCAATGTTCCAGTAGCTTAATCCAGGTTTTCCATTGAAAAACACTTTTCAAATAACCCTATATGCTGTCCAGAAATTCTACATCATTTCTGATCAACAATATGTCAATAACATATACTCATTAGAAATTCTATCGTGCTCCCACTCACTTCTTTGGAAATACAAGTTTCACATAAACTTTGTATAAACCCAAAATCTTTGATTATCTCATCAAAGCATATATTCCAACTCCGAGATGCTTACTCTAGTCCTTAGAAGGATTGCTGGAGCTTTGCATACTAGTTAGCATCTTTTAGGATTGACAAAACCTTCTGGTTGTATCACATACAACCTTTCCTCAAGAATATCGTCGAGGAAACAATGTTTTGATATCCTATCTGCAAGATTTCATAAATCATGCAGTAATTGCTAATATAATTCCAACAGACTCTTAGCATCGCTACGAGTGAGAAAGTCTCATCATAGTCAACTCCTTGAACTTGTCGGAAAACATCTTAACGACAAGTCGAGCTTTCTTAATGGTGATACTTACCATCATTGTCCGTCTTCCTTTTAAAATCCATCTGTACCTAACAGCCTTACGACCATCAAGTAGTTCTTCCAAAGTCTACACTTTGCTTTCATACATAGATCCTCTCTCGGATTTTATGGCCTCGAGCCATTTGTCAGAATCCGGGCCCACCATCGCTTCTCCATAGCTTGTAGGTTCATTGTTGTCTAGCAACAAGACCTCCAAGACAGGATTACCGTACCACTCTGAAGCAGTATGCGTGCTTGTCGTCCTACGAGGTTTGGTAGTGACTTGATCCGAAGTTTCATTATCACTATCATCAACTTCCACTTCAATTGGTGTAGGTGCCACAGGAACAACTTCCTGTGCCCTGCTACACACTGGTTGAAGTGATGGTTCAATAACCTCATCAAGTCTCCACCTCCCACTCAATTCTTTCGAGAGAAACTATTCCTCGAGAAAGGACCCGTTTCTAGAAACAATCACTTTTGCTTCCGGGTCTGAATTAGGAGGTATACCCAACTGTTTTGGGTGTCCTATGA
Organism: Aegilops bicornis; assembly: GCA_021605145.1. NCBI lineage: Eukaryota > Viridiplantae > Streptophyta > Magnoliopsida > Poales > Poaceae > Aegilops > Aegilops bicornis. Next base: position 818,448,087 of record CM038675.1, read on the forward strand.
AGATGTATTTATCCGCTTTGGGTTCGAGCTTATCAGGATGAAACTTTTTCACATAAGCGTCGCAGCCCCAAACTTTCAAGAAACGACAGCTTAGGTTTCTCTAAACCATAGTTCATACACTGTCATCATCTCTACGGAATTATGTGGTGCCCTATTTAAAGTGAATGCGGTTGTCTCTAATGCCTAACCCATGAACGATAGTGGTAATTCGATAAGAGACATCATGGTATGCACCATATCCAATAGGGTGCAGCTATGAAGTTCGGACACACCATCACACTATGGTGTTCCAGGCGGTATTAGTTGTGAAACAATTTCCACAAGGTCTTAATTGTGTACAAAACTCGTAACTCAGATATTCATCTCAATGATCTTATCATAGACATTTTATCCTCTTGTCACGATGATCTTCAACTTCACTCTGAAATTACTTGAACCTTTCAATAATTCAGACGTGTGTTTCACCAAGTAATATACTCAGCATCTACTCAAGTCATCTTTGAAGTAAGAACATAACAATATCCACTGCGTGCCTCGGCACTCATGTGACAACACACATCAAAATGTATTACTTCCAACAAGTTGCTCTCTTGTTCCTTCTTACTGAAAACGAGTCTTTTCAGTCATCTTGCCCATGTGGTATGATTTGCATGTCTCAAGTGATTTAGAATCAAGTGACTCCAAACGATCCATCTGCATGGAGTTTCTTCATGCGCACATACCAATCACTAGTGCAGAACCTGCAATAGCACTGTTCAGAGGCCCTTTAGTGCCGGTTCCACAACCGGCACTAAAGTGTGGTCACTAAAGCCCCCCCCCTTTAGCACCGGTTCAGCACGAACCAGTGCTAAAGGCCAACCATGTGGCACGAGGCAGCATGACGGCGTGGTGGTGGAGCTAGTGGTTCTCCTGCCGGGCTTCGCCAAGCACTACGAAGGAGGAGGAGGTGTTGGAGGAGGGAGGGGCTGCGCCCATGGAAGCGTGAGGCAGCCCTCTCACCCCTCCACTATTTATAGGGGAAGGGGAGAGGGGAGAGGGGACGGCCCCCTTAGATCTCATCTAAGGGGCAGGGCGGCGGCCAAAGGGGGGAGGGGACGGCGGCCAAAGGGGGGAGCTTGCCCCCCAACTTTGGTGGGAGGCGCCCCCGCCCCCTAGGGTTTTCAACCCTAGGTGCCTTGGGCCCTTGGGGGGCACACCAGCCCACCAGGGGCTGGTTTCCACCCTTTGTTCAGCCCACTATGTCCCCCGGGGCAGGTGGCCCCACCCGATGGACCCCCGGACACCTTTTGGTGGTCCCGGTACAATACCGATAACCCCGAAACTATTCCGGTGACTGAAACTGGACTTCCCATATATAAATCTTTACCTCTGGACCATTCCAGAACTCCTCATGATGTCCGGGATCTCATCCGTGACTCCGAAAAACATTCGGTAACCACATATACTAATTCCCATAACAACACTAGCGTCACCGAACCTTAAGTGTGTAGACCCTACGGGTTCGGGAATCATGCAGACATGACCGAGACAGCTCTCCGGCCAATAACCAACAACGAGATCTGGATACCCATGTTGGCTCCCACATATTCCACGATGATCTCATCGGATCAAGCACGATGTCGGGGATTCAATCAATCCCGTATACAATTCCCTTTGCCAATAGGTTGCCCGAGATTTGATCGTCAGTATCCCAGTACCTTGTTCCATCTCGTTACCGGCAAGTCACTTTACTCGTTTCGTAATGCATGATCCCGTGACTAACTACTTAGTCACATTGAGCTCATTATGATGATGCATTACCGAGTGGGCCCAGAGATACCTCTACGTCATACGGAGTGACAACACCCAGTCTCGATTCGTGCCAACCCAACAGACACTTTCAGAGATACCTGTAGTGTACCTTTATAGCCACCTAGTTACGCTGTGACGTTTGGTACACCCAAAGCATTCCTACGGTATCCGGGAGTCGCACAATCTCATGGTCTAAGGAAATGATACTTGACATCAGTAAAGCTTTTAGCAAACGAACTACACGATCTTGTGCTATGCTTAGGATTGGGCCCTGTCCATCACATCATTCTCCTAATGATGTGATCCCGTTATCAATGACATCTAATGTCCATGGTCAGAAAATCCTAACCATCTATTGATCAACGAGCTAGTCAACTAGAGGCTCACTAGGGACATGTGGTAGTCTATGTATTCACACATGTATTACGGTTTCCGGTTAATACAATTATAGCATGAACAATAGACAATTATCATGAACAATGAAATATAATAATAACCATTTTATTATTGCCTCTAGGGCATATTTCCAACACATGTGTCAGCCACTCGGAAGTGGGTCTTTATAAGGCGCCGGGGCCGAGGCCCCCGCACTGTGCGCACCCATCCTCCCCCTTTCTCCTTTGCATCTCCGCTGCCCCTTTCTCCTCCGCTCTCGATGCCGCTGCGCCGCCACCATGGTGAAAGACAGGACGGCAACGCTGGAACGCGCAAAGAAGGCAACAGGGGAGGCGAAGGGCAAGAAAACGAGTCGGGGGTCGTCGTCAAGGTCCGGGCTGCCAGCGGGTTGGATCCAGGGCGATTGGATCTGAACTTCGCTCCGGCCAGAGGACTTGGAGGAGCTGGCCGACTCTGGTCTGATCGTCGAGGGAGCTGCGAGGATGCCGAAGGGGGTGACGGAGCCTCAGCCGCGGCCGGGTGAGTGCGTCTTACTCGCCACCCATGTCGACCGTGGTTTCTCCCTTCGCCCGCATCCTTTTTTCGGGGTTTCTTGAATTTTTTCGAGGCTCAGCTCCATCACTTCTCCCCCAACACCATTACGTACATCGCTGCGATTGTGTCCATGTGCGAAAATTTCCTGGGTTATCGACCGCACTGGGGTCTTTTCAAGAACATCTTTACAATCCGCTCCCAGTTGGTGAAGAAAGCCAATTCGAGTGACGAGAGGATGCACGTGGTCCAAATGTGCGGGGGTTTGGGGATCCAGAAGAGGAAACATAGTGCTTTTTTTTCATGACACTTCTTGAGTCAGTCAGGGGCTCGCAGTCGACCTGGTTCTACTGCCAGTATATTGTGACTCCCGGTCACTCGACCGGTCTCCCCCCTTCTCTTTAGATCATGCCCAGCAACCTTCTTCGTCGAAAGGGACCACTGCAGAGAGGGTGCAAACGGACATGTTGGTGGAGAGAGTGGTCCAGTTGATCAATCAGGGTGTAACCGGCATGGACTTGCTGGAGGTGTTTCTCAGTCGACGCATCTAGCCGCTCCAGGCTCATGACCATCCGATGTGGATGTATTCTGGAGCCAACGACACCGCTCGGGTTCATCCGGAGGAGGTCACAGCCGAGACAAGGTCACAGCCGAAACAAGGATAACCCCAGAGGAGCCAGAAGAGTCGACCCACTCAGCGCCAACAACCAGCCAGACAAGGTTTGATCTTCGTTACCGACTGTACTCCCGCATGTCTTGCATCTGTCTCTGAATCTGACTGACATTTGTTTGACCCTTTTTCTTGTAGATTTACACTGAGATGTACTCTATGCCCAACGGTGAACAAGCTCTGGAGCAGGACCAGGAGGGAGAGGACAGCGTGGAAGAAAGTGGCGATTGGCAGTCTCCAGAGGATGACGACGAGGAGGAAAGCGACGAGTCGGACGACGATTTAGGTGGTCGACTCACCACCACACTCGGAGCATCGATCCAAGCAACTCCACGATCCAACCGGCGGGTGCGGCAAGACCGCGGCTCCAAGCACTCAAGCACAGAAGCACGCTCGGATTTCTACTCCGGAGCTGACGGAAAAGGTCGCCAAGCAACCCAAGGTTGCGCCCTCGAAGGCTCGGAAGACCTTGACCAAGATCAAGATGGATGTTCCTGTCGCCTCTGGGTGAGTTCTCTACCTTTCTGTGTTTCCTTCTTCCGACTGATACTTCTATTTTTACCGAGTGGATCATGAACTTTTTCAGCCCGGCAACTTCTGCGACTGACATGGATGTTGACAAGGCCCCAGGGGACGATGAAGCCGATGACGCGGTGATACGTCTCCAACATATCTATAATTTTTTATTGTTCCATGCTATTATATTACCTGTTTTCTATGTTTATGGGCTTAATTTTACACATTTATATCATTTTTGGGACTAACCTACTAACCGGAGGCCCAGCCCGTATTCTTTGGTTTTTGCCTATTTCAGTATTTCGAAGAAAAGGAATATCAAACGGAGTCCAAACGGAATGAAACCTTCGGGAGCGCGATTTTTGGAACGAACGTGATCCAGAGGACTTTGAGTGCAAGTCAGGAAGCAGCCGAAGCTTCCATGAGATAGGAGGGGCCCCCCTATATGGCGCGCCCCCTGTCTCGTGGGCCCCTCGGGCGTCCACCGAGGTACTTCTTCCTCCTATATAAACCTACGTACCCCAAAAACATCCAGGGAGACACCAATGAAATATTTTCGCCACCGTAACCTTCTGTATCCGCGAGATCCCATCTTGGAGCCTTCGCCGGCACTCTGCCGGAGGGGGAATCGATCACAGAGGGCTTCTACATCAACACCATAGCCCTTCCGATGAGTTGTGAGTAGTTTACCACAGACCTTTGGGTCCATAGTTATTAGCTAGATGGCTTCTTCTCTCTTTTTGGATCTCAATACAATGTTCTCGCCCTCTCTTGTGGAGATCTATTCAATGTAATCTCTTTTTGCGGTGTGTTTGTCGAGATCCAATGAATTGTGGGTTTATGATCAGATTTATCTATGGATAATAATTGAATCTTCGATGAATTATTTTATGTATGATTGAGTTATCTTTGCAAGTCTCTTCGAATTATCGGTTTGGTTTGGCCTACTAGATCGATCTTTCTTGCCATGGGAGAAGTGCTTAGCTTTGGGTTCAATCTTTCGATGTACTTACCCGATGTAAAGGGTTGCAAGACACGTATTGTATTGTTGCCATCGAGGATAAAAAGATGGGGTTTATATCATATTGCTTGAGTTTACTCCTCTACATCATGTCATCTTGCTTAATGCGTTACTCTGTTCTTATGAACTTAATACTCTAGATGCATGCTGGATAGCGGTCGATGTGTGGAGTAATAGTAGTAGATGCAGGCAGGAGTCGGTCTACTTGTTGCGGACGTGATGCCTATATACATGATCATGCCTAGATAACGTCATAATTATTCGCTTTTCTATCAATTGCTCGACAGTAATTTGTTCACCCACCATATTACTTATGCTCTCGAGAGAAGCCTCTAGTGAAACCTATGGCCCCCGGGTCTATCTCTTGTCATATTTGCTTCCAATCTACTTTTATTTGCATCTTTATTTTCTGCATCTATATTATAAAATACCAAAAATATATTTATCTTATCACTTTATCTCTATCAGATCTCACTTTCGCAAGTGGCCGTGAAGGGATTGACAACCCCTTTATCGCGTTGGTTGCGAGTTCTTTGTTTGTTTGTGTAGGTTCTTGGGACTTGTTGAGGGGCCTCCTACTGGATTGATACCTTGGTTCTCAAAAACTGAGGGAAATACTTATGCTACTGTGCTGCATCACCCTTTCCTCTTCAAGGAAAACCAACGCAAGCTCAAGACGTAGCAAGAAGGATTTCTAAGCGCCGCTGCCGGGAGGTCTTCGCTCAAGTCAAGACATACCAAGTACCCATCACAAACGCATCTCCCTCGCATTTACATTATTTGCCATTTGCCTATCATTTTCCTCTCCCCCACTTCACCCTTGCCGTTTTTTTTGCCCTCTCTTTCCCAATCTTCTCCTCTTTCTTTCGCTTGCCTTTTTTCCGTTTGCTCGTGTGTTGGATCGTTTACCTCGTCGTTATGGATAGTCCTCCTATCCTCTTTATTACTCCCGAACATGAAATCCTCAATTTTAAACAAAAGGGGGGAGAAAATTTAAAAGATGCTTGGCATAGAATTTGCAATGCTCAAAATAGATCTACTAGGAAGCTTTCTACTTCGTTCTTCTCCGCAACTTTTATGTAGGCATCACTCCTTGGAATAGATGTGTTCTTGATACTGTTGCCGGAGGTGATTTCTTGAGTAGCCATACGTTTGATGCTTATAATGCTATGTTAGATTTGTTTGGCCCACCACCTCTTTTGGTCAATGGAACTGTTTTAACTTTAGAACACGTTATGCAACGGCTTGATATTATTCAAAATAAAATTGCCACTGTTGAGTGGATTGAAAATTTGGATAAAAAGATTCATAATCGTATCACCCAATATGAATCTAGGGTTGGAGTTACTTTGAAAAATCTTAAAGAAAAAGAACCTATAGTAAATGCGAAAATAGATCTAGACTCTGCTAGAATCGGTAAACTTGAGGATATCATTACAAACTCAGGTTCCGCTTTTTCCTCTATGAAAAACACTCCAAGACCCTCTACAAAAACTGCCAAGTTTATTTATGTTCCTAAAAATAAGGGCGATTCTTCTAGTAAGGAGACGCGAATCTCAAATCCATAAGTGTCTATCCCAATTGTCTTTCTATCATTAAGGAACCTTTTGCTACCAATGAATTTCTTGAAATTTCGCCTAAATGTTTAGCATTGCTAAAAGGGGAGAAATCCCTAGATATCACAAGTGTTCTATTTATGAATCAAGTGCCAAAGATGGCACTACTTAGATTTATCTTCGCTTTTATGCCTAGCTAGGGGCGTTAAACGATAGCGCTAGTTGGGAGGCAACCCAATTTTCTTTATGTTTTTTGTTTTTGCTCCTGTTTAGTAATAAATCTTGCATCTAATTTCTGTTTAGATGTGTTTTTATCTTTTATTTAGTGTTTGTGCCAGGTAGTACCTATAAGATAAACTATGATGATAGTTGATTTGATTCTGCTGAAAAACAGAAACTTTGCGCTCACGAGAAAAAAATCAATAAATCACAGAAACGAGATTTTGCATTGATTCTTTTTTCTGCTGATCAATAAACAAATTTCCAGTACTTCTTATTTTTGTAGGATTTTTAGAGTTCCAGAAGTTTGCGTTAGTTACAGATTGCTACAGATTTATTCTGTTTTTGACAGATTCTGTTTTTCGTGTGTTGTTCGCTTATTTTGATGCTTCCATGGCTAGTAAAATAGTTTATGAACCATAGAGAAGTTGAAATACAGTAGGTTTAACACCAAAATAAATAAAGAATGAGTTCATTACAGTATCTTATGTGGTGGTTTTGTTTTCTTTCACTAACGGAGCTTATAAGATTTCCTGTTGAGTTTTGTGTTGTGAAGTTTTCAAGTTTTGGGTAAAGCTTTTATGGACTATGGAATAAGGAGTGGCAAGAGCCTAAGCTTGGGGATGCCCTCTTTCGTCTTCGTTCATTGGTAACTTTACTTGGAGCTATATTTTTATTTGTCACATGATATGTGTTTTGCTTGGAGCGTCGTGGATTATATTAGTCTTTTCTTGTTAGTTTACCACAATCATCCTTGTTGTACACACCTTTTGGGAGAAGCCTATTTGATTAGGATTTGCTAGAATACTCTATGTGCTTCACTTATATCTTTTATAGCTTGATAGTTTTTGCTCTAGTACTTCACTTATATCTTTTAGAGCATGGCGGTGGATTAATTTTGAAGAAATTGCTAGCCTCTCATGCTTCACTTATATTATTTTGAGAGTCTCTTAGAACAGCATGGTATTTGCTTTGGTTATGAATTTGGTCCTAGAATGATGAGCATCCAAGTTGGGTATAATAAAAACTATCGTAGAAAATGAATTGGATGCTAGGATCAATTTCATGCTTGATAACTGTTTCGAGATATAAAGGTAGTAATGTCAGGGTCATGCTAGTGGATAATTATGAAATTGAGAAATAATGTTGTTGAGGTTGGCAAGTCCTATAGCATGCACGTATGGTAAAAGTTGTGTGACAAATTTGTTGCATGAGGTGCTCTTTTGAGTGTCTTCCTTATGAGTGGCAGTCGGGGACGAGCGATGGAATTTTTCCTACCAATCTATCCCTCTTGGGGCATGCGTAGTAGTACTTTGCTTCGAGGGCTAAGTAGACTTTTGCAATAAGTATATGAGTTCTTTATGACTAATGTGAGTCCATGGATATACTCACACTCATCCTTCCACTTTGCTAGCTTCTATTTTACCGCGCAACTTTCGCCGGTATCATGTACCCATTATTTACCTTCCTCAAAACAGCCACCATACCTACCTATTATGGCATTTCCATAGCCATTACGAGATATATTGCCATGCAACTTTCCACCGTTCCGTTTATTATGACACGTTTCATCATTGTCATATTGCTCTTTGCATGATCATGTAGTTGACATCGTATTTGTGGCAAGGCCACCTTCATAATTTTCATACATGTCGCTCTTGATTCATTGCATATCGATACACCGCGGAGGCATTCATATAGATCATATCTTGTTCTAGCTTTGAGTTGTAATTTTTGAGTTGTAAATCAATAAAAGTGTGATGATCTTCATTATTAGAGCATTGTCCCAGTGAGGAAAGGATGATGAAGACTATGATTCCCCACAAGTCGGGATGAGACTTGGACTTTATAAAAATAAAAGAGGCCAAAGAAGCCGACCAAAGAAAAAAAGAGAAAAAAGAAAAAAAAGAAGAAGAAAGAAAAAAGAAAAATAATAAAATGAGAGAAAAAGAGAAGGGCAATTGCTACTATCTCTTTTTCCACACTTGTGCTTCAAAATAGCACCATGATCTTCATGATAGAGAGTCTCCTATATATGTTGTCACTTTCATATACTAGTGGGAATTTTTCATTATAGAACTTGGCTTGTATATTCCAATGATGGGCTTCCTCAAAGTGCCCTAGGTCTTCGTGAGCAAGCAAGTTGGATGCACACCCACTTAGTTTCTTTTGTTGAGATTTCATACATTTATAGCTCTAGTGCATCCGTTGCATGGCAATCCCTACTCACTCACATTGATATCTATTGATGGGCATCTCCATAGCCCGTTGATACGCCTAGTTGATGTGAGACTATCTTCTCCCTCTTTTGGTCCTTACAACCACCACAATAGACCACCATAGTGCTATGTCCATGGCTTGCGATCATGTATTGCGTAAGAGTTGAAAAAAGTTGAAGCGCGTTAAAAAGTATGAACCAATTGCTCGGCTCGTCATCGGGGTTGTACATGATGGGAGTATTTTGTGTAATGGAAATTAAGCATGGCCTAACTATATGATTTTGTAGGGATAAGTTTTCTTTGGCTATGTTATTTTGATAGGACATGATTATTTGTTAGTATGCTTTGAAGCATTATTATTTTTATGTTTTATAAGCTTTTATCTTGAATCATTTGGATCTGAACATTCATGCCACAATAAAGAAAATTACATTGAGAATTATGCTAGGTAGCATTCCACATCAGAAATTTCTTTTTTATCATTTACCTACTCGAGGACGAGCATGAATTAAGCTTGGGGATGCTTGATACGTCTCCAACGTATCTAAATTTTTTGATTGTTCCATGCTATTATATTACTTGTTTTGGATGTTTATGGGCTTAATTTTACCCATTTATATCATTTTTGGGACTAACCTACTAACCGGAGGCCCAACCCGTATTGCTGTTTTTTTGCCTATTTCAGTATTTCGAAGAAAAGGAATATCAAACGGAGTCCAAACAGAATGAAACCTTCGGAGCGTGATTTTTGGAGCGAACGTGATCCAGAGACTTGGAATGCAAGTCAAGAAGCAGCTGAAGCTTCCACGAGATAGGAGGGCTCCCCCCCTATAGGGCGCGCCCCGTGTCTCGTGGGCCCCTCGGGCATCCACCGACGTACTTCTTCCTCCTATATAAACCTACGTACCCCGAAAACATCCAGGGAGCCACCAATGAAATATTTCCGCCACCGTAACCTTCTGTATCCGCGAGATCCCATCTTGGAGCCTTCGCCGGCACTCTGCCGGAGGGGGAATCGATCATGGAGGGCTTCTACATCAACACCATAGCCCTTCCGATGAGTTGTGAGTAGTTTACCACAGACCTTCGGGTCCATAGTTATTAGCTAGATGGCTTCTTCTCTCTTTTTGGATCTCAATACAATGTTCTCCCCCTCTCTTGTGGAGATCTATTCGATGTAATCTCTTTTTGAGGTGTGTTTGTCGAGATCCGATGAATTGTGGGTTTATGATCAGATTTATCTATGGATAATAATTGAATCTTCTCTGAATTCTTTTATGTATGATTGAGTTATCTTTGCAAGTCTCTTCGAATTATCGGTTTGGTTTGGCCTACTAGATTGATATTTCTTGCCATGGGAGAAGTGCTTAGCTTTGGGTTCAATCTTGCGCTGTACTTACCCAGTGACGGAAAGGGTTGCAAGACACGTATTGTATTGTTGCCATCGAGGATAAAAAGATGGGGTTTATATCATATTGCTTGAGTTTACCCCTCTACATCATGTCATCTTTCTTAATGCGTTACTCTGTTCTTATTAACTTAATACTCTAGATGCATGCTGGTAGCGGTCGATGTGTGGAGTAATAGTAGTAGATGCAGGCAGGAGTCGGTCTACTTGTTGCGGACGTGATGCCTATATACATGATAATTCCTAGATAACATCATAATTATTCGCTTTTCTATCAATTGCTTGACAGTAATTTGTTCACCCACCGTAATACTTATGCTCTCGAGAGAAGCCTCTAGTGAAACCTATGGCCCCCGGGTTTATCTCTTATCATATTTGCTTCCAATCTACTTTTATCTGCATCTTTATTTTCTGCATGTATATTATAAAATACAAAAAATATATTTATCTTATCACTTTATCTCTATCAGATCTCACTTTCGCAAGTGGCCGTGAAGGGATTGACAACCCCTTTATCGTGTTGGTTGCGAGTTCTTTGTTTGTTTGTGTAGGTTCGTGGGACTTGTTGAGGAGCCTCCTACTGGATTGATTCTTTGGTTCTCAAAAACTGAGGGAAATACTTATGCTACTGTGCTGCATCACCCTTTCCTCTTCAAGGAAAACCAACGCAAGCTCAAGACGTAGCACGCGGCTAATTCCAAAGCTGGTAGGCCCTTTCCAACTTGACTTTATTCTACCGATTGGGTTGTTGGTCGATTGAACTCTTGAGATTGTTTTTGTTGCCGCTCCGCGGGATGTTATTACCCTTCCGGATGACGAAGATGAAGAAGTACCTCTGAGAGAGAGAGAGAGAGAAGGAGGGGCAGGGCCTCAAGAAGGAAGGCGACCAATGGTCAGGTGCCTCAATCGACATTGGTGCTTGAGGCGGTGGTCGAGCGATCCGAGATCTGGCTCGGGCGATGTCACCTTTGCCAATCCATTGTCGTGACCATCCATCGGGTCGATTGCTCAGCCCCGCCGCTCGATACAACTCCACGCATCTGATCCCGTGGTTGCTCCGACTGCTTTGCCGTTGTCGCTCTTCGCTGCATATCAGACTTCGGACGATCCGCCGAGTGCTGCTAGGGAGGCTCTTCTCCAAGTGAACCTCGTGATGGAACAGATGAAGGTGGTGCATGAGGCCAGTCAGGTAGCCTACAACACCACTACTACTCTGCAAGCAAACGTCAAGGTTAGTTAGTTTCCGACTAATTTCTTGAGTAGGGATAGTTGCAATTGTCGCTTCACTGTCCATACGATGTCCTTGGATAAGCGTTTTGGAACCTATTATGTGCATCTGTGAGTCTGCATTTCGCATCCAACCACCTACTGGGGTGTTTCTGTAGTCAAGCTGAATAGCTCTTCCACTTGAGTCGACTAGGTTGAGTCGAGTGCTTTTCTAAACCAGTGGGGGCACGCATAGTGCACCCACTAGGTGTAGTCCCGAGACATGATGCGACTTCTCGCAGTTGGCCGGGTGCGAGAATCGTTTTTTAATCATGCAGGCAGACCATGCCGAGTGTAAGAATCGGACCAGTGGGGCCACGCCAAGTGCACCCACTAGGTGTAGTCCCCAAGACTACTATTGAATGTTTGATTCAGCTGTAGTCTTAGAGCAACTTTCACTGAGACTGACTTTTGTTCCTGTCGACTGACTTATATCTTTTGCTGACTGCAGAAGTCTTGTGATCTTGGGGCTCAACTTTCTGAGCTGGATAAGAAGCAGATCAGCATCAACCTTGATCTAGAATTGCCTAAGAAGAGCCTCAAAAAGGCCCAGGACAAAACAACTATCATGGGAGGTAACGATTCGTCAACCTTCCACCTTATGATTCTCCCTTTCTTTTTTCCAGTCTCTTTGAACCGAGTGATTCCACTCGAACATATGTGCGTAGTGAAAACCGTCAACTTCAGGCTCGTCTCGAAGAATGTTATTTCTTCAGAGAAAATGATGCAGGCTCTGGAGCAGAAGGATCTGGATCTTGCTGCGGCCCAGAAGGAGGCGCGAGGGAAAACAGCCCTTGCGGACAAGAAGTTGGCTTCAGTCGGCAAGTTGGAAGAGGAGATTGCGCAACTGAAGAAGGACAAGGAAAGCTTAACGGATGAAGTGGGGAGCCTTAAAGCCAAGAAGGGCGAACTGGAGTATTATCTGGGGAAGCTTGCTGCGAAGTTGGTTCTAAAACTTGAAGGCATTTCCTCTTGTTCGACTGATTTTTTGATGTCATCGACATGCCTTGTTAAACTGTCGATTCACTATTTTTCCTCATGCAGAACTTTGCCAATACTTTGAAGCAGAAATTGGGCGGGTCGAGATAGGTCTCGATCCCGTAAACTGTCCCGTCAAATTTGACGTTCTAATGAACGTGTTGCGGTTGGAGTCTCGCCTAGATGGCGCTGTGGACTACCGCACTTGACTGAAGGCTGCGATGACGCGGGTTGATGCTGAACTTTGGACTCAGGCAGAATTCGCGACTGAAGGCTGCGATGGCGCTGTGGACTACCTCACTCGAGTCTTTGATGGCTCTACTGAACCAAATCCATGGTCGAGTGCAGGAATGGAAGAAGTCGTATGCTCGCTGTGTTGCTGACGTTGCTCTGTCGTTGGTCCGAGTGCACTGCAAGGACGTCAAAGAAGACAAGCTGGCGGCCCTCAAGGTTGCCAACACAAAAAAGCTGACTTTCTAGTCTTTCATGGACACCTTCCTTGACGCGGCCACTCGCATCGCAGACAGCATCGACCTTGACAATTTCTGTGATCCAACAATTTATGTAGTCATTAAACTCTTTAGGGCTTGATGCATGAGCACTTCTGCCCGTCGCGGTTCTGAACTTTTGCGGGATTTATCTGAACTTTTTTTCCTTGAATATCATGGCTCTTGCTTTTGTTGCTTCTCAATGCCTTTTGATTCTAAATGAATTTGTCCTTTTCACTCAACGACGAGTGGATCTGACGATGTGTTTAGTCGACACCTCGTTGTCCTTTTGGATCGAGATGGAGCGCACATTGTACTTGTGACACAGCTCAGATGTGGTGTTCAATCGACACCTTGTCATCCTTGCGGATCGGGATGGAGCGCACATTGTACTTGTGACGTAGCTCAGACGTGGTGTTCAGTCGACACCTCATCGTCCTTGCGGATCGGGATGGAGCGCACATTGTACTTGTGATGCAACTCAGACATGGTGTTCAGTCGACACCTCTTTGTCCTTGCGGATCGGGATGGAGCGTACGATGTATTTGTGGTGTAGCTCGAGGGATCTTTTGTGGCTTAGGAGATTTCGGGGTCACGGCTAAGTCCCCGAGTGGGAGGATCGCTCTCCACTCAGAAATTTTTTAACTTAGGTGATTACGGGGTCGCAGCTAAGCCTCCGAGTGGGAGGATTGTTCTCCACTCAGAATGTTTTTAACTTAGGCGATTACGGGGTCGCAGCTAAGCCCCCGAGTGGGAGGATTGCTCTCCATCGGAATATTTTTAACTTAGCCGATTACGGGGTCGCAGCTAAGCCCCCGAGTGGGAGGATTTCTCTCCATTCGGAATGTTTTTAACTTAGGCGATTACGGGGTCGCAGCTAAGCCCCTGAGTGGGAGGATTGCTCACCACTTGGAATGTTTTTAACTTATGCGATTACGGGGTCGCAGCTAAGCCCCTAGTGGGAGGATTTCTCTGCACTCGGAATGTTTTTAACTTAGGCGATTACGGGTCGCAACTAAGACCCAGTGGGAGGATTTCTCTCCACTCGGAATGTTTTAACTTAGAGTGATTACGGAGTTGCAGCTAAGCCCAGTGGGAGGATTACTCTCCACTCGGAATGTTTTAACTTAGGCGATTACGGGTCGCAGCTAAGCCCCCGAGTGGGACCATTGCTCTCCACTCGGAATGTTTTTAACTTAGGCGATTACGGGCTCGAAGCTAAGACCCAGAGTGGGAGGATTGCTCTCCACTTGGAATGTTTTAAACTTAGGCGATTACGGTGTCGCAGCTAAGCCCCCGAGTGGGAGGATTTCTCTCCACTCGGAATGTTTTTAACTTAGGCGATTACGGGATCGTAGCTAAGCCCCCGAGTGGGAGGATTGCTCTCCACTCAGAATCTTTTTAACTTAGGCGATTACGGGATCGCAGCTAAGCCCCCGAGTGGGAGGATTGTCTCGACTCGGAATGTTTTTAACTTAGGCAATTACGGGGTCGCAGCTAAGCCCCCGAGTGGGAGGATTGCTCTCCACTCAGAATGTTTTTAACTTAGGTGATTACGGGATCGCAGCTAAGCCCCCGAGTCGGAGGATTGCTCTCCACTCGGAATGTTTTTAACTTAGGCGATTACAGGGTCGCAGCTAAGCCCCCGAGTGGGAGGATCGCTCTCCATTCGGAATTTTTTTAACTTAGGCGAATCAGATTCACGGCTAAGCTTCCGAGTGGGAGGATTGCTCTCCACTCGGAATGTTTTTAACTTAGGCGAATCAGGTTCGCGGCTAAGCCCCCGAGTGGGAGGATTGCTCTCCACTCGGGAAATTTTAAACTTGGGCGAATCAGGTTTGTGGCTAAGACACCCACTGGGGGATTTGGACACAAATGATTTGTTGGGGAATGTAGCATAAATTCAAAATTTTCTATGCATCACCAAGATCAATCTATGGAGAGACTAGCAACGAGAGAGAGGGGAGTGCATCTTCAACCCTTGAAGATCGTGATGCGGAAGCGTTACAAGAACGCGGTCGATGGAGTCGTTCACGAAGCGATTGAGATCACGGCCGAATCCGATCTAAGCATCGAACAATGGTGCCTCCGCGTTCAACACACGTGCAGCCCGGTGACGTCTCCTGTGCCTTGATCCAGCAAGAAGAGAGGGAGAGGTTGGGGAAGACTCCGTCCAGCAGCAGCCCAACGGCGTGGTAGTGATGGAGGAGCGTGGCACTCCAGCAGGGCTTCGCCAAGCACTACGAGAGACGAGGAGGTAGATGGGTAGGGCTGCGCCAGGAGAGATCGAGACTCATGTCTTGGGAAGCCCCAAAACCCCCACTATATATAGGGGAAGGGGACAGGGGGGCCGGCCCCCTCCAGATCCCATCTAGAGGGGAGGGGCGGCGGCTAGGAGGGGGAGACTTGCCCCGCAAGCAAGGTGGGTGCGCTCCCCTCCTCTAGGGTTTTCAACCCTAGGCGCCTTGGGCCCTTGGGGAGGGCGCACCAGCTCACTAGGGGCTGGTTTCCTCCCATATTCAGCCCATTAAGTCCCCCGGGGCAGGTGGCCCCACCCGGTGGACCCCCGGACACCTTTCGGTGGTCCTGGTACAATACCGATAACCCCCGAAACTATTCCGGTGACTGAAACTGGACTTGCCATATATAAATCTTTACCTCCGGACCATTCCGGAACTCCTCGTGATG
Source organism: Aegilops bicornis (assembly GCA_021605145.1). Lineage (NCBI taxonomy): Eukaryota > Viridiplantae > Streptophyta > Magnoliopsida > Poales > Poaceae > Aegilops > Aegilops bicornis. The sequence goes on from CM038675.1 coordinate 818,463,834, forward strand.
TCCGGGTCTCATCCGGGACTCCGAACAACATTCAGTAACCACATACAAACTTCCTTTATAACCCTAGCGTCATCGAACCTTAAGTGTGTAGACCCTACGGGTTCGGGAATCATGCAGACATGACCGAGACACCTCTCCGGCCAATAACCAACAACGGGATCAGGATACCCATGTTGGCTCCCACATGTTCCACGATGATCTCATCGGATGAACCACGATGTCAAGGATTCAAGCAATCCCTATGCAATTCCCTTTGTCAATCAGTACGTTACTTGCCCGATATTTGATCATCGGTATCCCAATACCTCGTTCAATCTCGTTACCGGCAAGTCACTTTACTCTTTCCGTAATGCATGATCCCGTGACCAACCACTTGGTCACATTGAGCTCATTATGATGATGCATTACCGAGTGGGCCCAGAGATACCTCTCCGTCATACGGAGTAACAAATCCCAGTCTCGATTCGTGCCAACCCAACAGACACTTTCGAAGATACCTGTAGTGCAGCTCTATAGTCACCCAGTTAAGTTGTGACGTTTGGTACACCCAAAGCACTCCTACGGTATCAGGGAGTTACACAATCTCATGGTCTAAGGAAATGATACTTGACATTAGGAAAGCTTTAGCAAACAAACTACACAATCTTGTGCTATGCTTAGGATTGGGTCTTATCCATCACATCATTCTCCTAATGATGTGATCCCGTTATTAATGACATCCTATGTCCATGGTCAGGAAACCATAACCATCTATGATCCACGAGCTAGTCAACTAAAGGCTCACTAGGGACATGTTGTGGTCTATGTATTCACACATGTATTGCGGTTTCCAGTTAATACAATTATAGCATGAACAATAGACAATTATCATGAACAAGGAAATACAATAGTAACCATTTTATTATTGCCTCTAGGGCATATTTCCAACAGTCTCCCACTTGTACTAGAGTCAATAATCTAGTTCACATCACTATGTGATCGTAATGAATCAACACCCATGGGGTTTGATCATATCTCGCTTGTGAGAGAGGATATTAGTCAACGGATCTGAACCTTTCAGATCTGTGTGTGCTTTGCATATCTCTATGTCATCTCCTAGAAGCAGCTACCACGCTCTATTTGGAGCTATTCCAAATAACTGTTCTACTATACGAATCAGGTTTACTACTCAGAATAATCTGGATTAGTGTCAAAGTTTGCATCGGCGTAACCCTTTACTTATTTAACTCTTTACCACCTCCATAATCGAGAAAATTCCTTAGTCCACTAGTTACTAAGGATAAGTTTGACCGCTGTCCCGTGATCCATTCTGGATCACTCTTGTACCCTTGATCGACTCATGGCAAGGCACACTTTAGGTGCGGTACACAGCATAGCATACTATAGAGCCTACGTCGAGAAGCATAGGGGCGACCTTCGTCCTTTCTCTCTCTTCAGCTGTGGTTAGGTCTTGAGTCTTACTCAATACTCACACCTTATAACACAGCCAAGAACTCCTTCTTTGCTAATATATTTTGAACTTCTTCAATATCTTGTCACGGTATGTTTTCGTTTGATAGTACTATTAAGCGTTTTTTATCTATCCTTATAGATCTTGATGCTCAATGTTCCAGTAGCTTAATCCAGGTTTTCCATTGAAAAACACTTTTCAAATAACCCTATATGCTGTCCAGAAATTCGACATCATTTCTGATCAACAATATGTCAATAACATATACTCATTAGAAATTCTATCGTGCTCCCACTCACTTCTTTGGAAATACAAGTTTCACATAAACTTTGTATAAACCCAAAATCTTTGATTATCTCATCAAAGCGTATATTCCAACTCCGAGATGCTTACTCTAGTCCTTAGAAGGATTGCTGGAGCTTTGCATACTTGTTAGCATCTTTTAGGATTGACAAAACCTTACGGTTGCATCACATACAACCTTTCCTCAAGAATATCGTCGAGGAAACAATGTTTTGACATCCTATCTGCAAGATTTCATAAATCATGCAGTAATTGCTAATATAATTCCAACAGACTCTTAGCATCGCTATGAGTGAGAAAGTCTCATCATAGTCAACTCCTTGAACTTGTCGGAAAACATCTTAACGACAAGTCGAGCTTTCTTAATGGTGATACTTACCATCATTGTCTGTCTTCCTTTTAAAATCCATCTGTACCTAACAGCCTTACGACCATCAAGTAGTTCTTCCAAAGTCTACACTTTGTTTTCATACATAGATCCTCTCTCGGATTTTATGGCCTCGAGCCATTTGTCAGAATCCGGGCCCACCATCGCTTCTCCATAGCTCGTAGGTTCATTGTTGTCTAGCAACATGACCTCCAAGACAGGATTACCGTACCACTCTGAAGCAGTACGCGTGCTTGTCGTCCTACGAGGTTTGGTAGTGACTTGATCCGAAGTTTCATTATCACTATCATCAACTTCCACTTCAATTGGTGTAGGTGCCACAGGAACAACTTCCTGTGCCCTGCTACACACTGGTTGAAGTGATGGTTCAATAACCTCATCAAGTCTCCACCTCCCACTCAATTCTTTCGAGAGAAACTATTCCTCGAGAAAGGTCCCGTTTCTAGAAACAATCACTTTTGCTTCCGGGTCTGAATTAGGAGGTATACCCAACTGTTTTGGGTGTCCTATGAAGATGTATTTATCCGCTTTGGGTTCGAGCTTATCAGGATGAAACTTTTTCACATAAGCGTCGCAGCCCCAAACTTTCAAGAAACGACAGCTTAGGTTTCTCTAAACCATAGTTCATACAGTGTCATCTCTACGGAATTATGTGGTACCCTATTTAAAGTGAATGCGGTTGTCTCTAATGCCTAACCCATGAACGATAGTGGTAATTCGATAAGAGACATCATGGTATGCACCATATCCAATAGGGTGCAGCTATGATGTTCGGACACACCATCACACTATGGTGTTCCAGGCGGTATTAGTTGTGAAACAATTTCCACAAGGTCTTAATTGTGTACAAAACTCGTAACTCAGATATTCATCTCAATGATCATATCATAGACATTTTATCCTCTTGTCACGATGATCTTCAACTTCACTCTGAAATTACTTGAAACTTTCAATAATTCAGACTTGTGTTTCACCAAGTAAATATACTCAGCATCTACTCAAGTCATCTTTGAAGTAAGAACATAACAATATCCACTGCGTGCCTCGGCACTCATTGGACAACACACATCAAAATGTATTACTTCCAACAAGTTGCTCTCTTGTTCCATCTTCTCGAAAGCGAGGCTTTTCAGTCATCTTGCCCATGTGGTATGATTTGCATGTCTCAAGTGATTTAGAATCAAGTGACTCCAAACGATCCATCTGCATGGAGTTTCTTCATGCGCACATACCAATCACTAGTGCAGAACCGGGCAATAGCACCGGTTCGTAAGGCCCTTTAGTGTCGGTTCCACAACCGGCACTAAAGTGTGGTCACTATAGCCCCCCCCCCCTTTAGTATCGGTTCAGCACGAACCGGTGCTAAAGGCCAACCATGTGGCACGCGGCCGCTCCCGGGGCCGGGATCCCTTTAGTACGGTTGGTTACACCAACCGGTACTATAAGGTTTGGGGGTTTTAGTTTTATGATTTCTTTTTCATTTAATTTTGTGTTTCCATTTTAATTCTTTTTCGTTTGCTTGGTATTTTACGATACTACACATTGTACATGTTATGCATATATATATATATATATATATATATATATATATATATATATATATAAATAGAATTTCTAGTAGAACCAATCATGCATATATATATATATATATCATCAATGTCTCACAAACCACCATATAAATTAATTCACACAAACACACATGTATAGCTATATACAATTTCTCCTACATATGCATGTTGCCTTCGGAGCCAGTGGCATTAGCCTAATTGGTGCCTTCGGAGCACGATGACAATTGGAAGTGGTTTTCATGGGTGCGGTAGCGGGTAATAGTATTCGCCCTTCGGATTTATGACCTGGTCGAGCAAAAATCCCGCTATTTCCTCTTGAAGTGCTTCTACGCTCCGCTTTCTATGAGCTTGTCCCGCACCTCTGTGAACTGTTAAGAAAGAGATCAATATGCATGTGTATTAGTTGTGTGACTAGATATCGATAATGGTGTAAAAATTGTGAATAGTGTTACGACAAGCGTACCCATTCCTGTCTTTGAGATCTGCTCTTTCGGACGCCATCATGCGAATGTTCTCGCAAACGCAGAATGCACACAGATCAGTTCCCTGCGCTTGCTTCAGGGCCTTTAAGAGAATGGAATTTGATCAGATAATAATTAATCAAGCATGATAATTAAAGAGATGGCAGCTAGCTAGCTAGCTAGTACTACTTAATTACTTACCTTGGGTCGAAACCATTTAAGCTTTTTTCCATTCGCCTTCCGTGACGCCGATGAACGCGTTGCCCAAGCCCTGCCCGCCGACAAAGAAAATGAATAAAGGGTTATTAAATAGTTCATATCATGAAATGACGAACTAAATAGGCGAGATATATAGTTAATAATGATTGAAATTACCTGTTGACTATCCCAAACAAGATGTTATAGTCAGTATTTGCTTTGAGTAGTGAGTCCAGTATTTCAACTGTTCCGGCGTCAACTTTAATGATACACAAGATCCAGTGATATCTGCATGCACACACGTTTGCATGTCTTAATTAAGCGGGCATATGTAAGCAAAAACATGTAGCTAGCTAGTAGGCAAAAACAGAGAATTTGTAGTACAAGACAGTGTGACTCACTGGAAGTTGTAAGGAAGTAGTATATCTTCATTGTATTTGAGGCGCTTCAAGAACTCTAGCATGTTGTCCTCTACGGCCTTTTGATGATGTGCGTTTATTTTCCACGTGTATTCATTAACGGTGTTTGGGTCAATGAACCCAATGCCAAAGCGTCCACCTTTTCTCATTTCATATATCTTCATCCTGCATAATACCACAGAAAAGAATATAGTGAAGATAAATACAGGTAATGATTGATCAAAAGGATCACTACAACTAGCTTGAGACTTAAATTACAGAAAGAAATCACTTACAGACACTAGCAGCGATTTATAGATTTGTCGAGTGCGTCTTGATTGTATAACTGAAACAATTTAGAATACTCAACGGATGAGCTTTCTCATGGAAGTAATGCTCCTCCTTGACATTCACCATGAGGGACAATCGATTGGAAATCTTGGTAATGTTCATGTACCATTGATGCAATTCATACATTCTCGTTGGGAGGTTCTTGACCTTGTCTGGCTTGACCAAAGGTTGGCCCCAACATATTTCCGTTTTATTTCATCCTCTGTAAGCACAGGCATGGGCTCGATCTCGAGGAGTTGTCCAACAGCGATGTTGAGAACTTCAGCCTGCATTATATGGTCCTTGGTTATTACCACATTGCCCACCTCGAACGTAAACTGTTTGCCCACAATAATATTGGGCAAGATATCGTCACGTGTTGTTGGCACAACAAGCGAGGGATCGATTGCGCCACTTTGTTCCCCAAATTGGGAATGGTTTTCCGCATTTTTTGACAGTTGCTTGTTGTTTGCTCGATCCGAGCTCGCCTCCTTATGTAGGCGTGCTCGATTTAACTTCGATGTGGCGCTCATAGTCTGTGTCAACAGGCTTGGGAGCTGGTGGTTGAGCCATACGAATGAAGTGGTCAATCGTTTCCTTAGGCACTTTCTCCCTTGGCGGCGGTTGCGGTTTCGGTGCAAAATGGGCTTCCACTGGGCCTTCGATATGGCTGTGTTTTCCTCCTCGGACCTGTCATAAGGCCTCTGCGAAAGAGGCGTGAGGCTTGGACCATATTTATATCGCTTGCCTCCGCTTGTACTTCCTCTACTACCTCGACTCGTACCGCTACGCACCTAAGCTGCGGGGTGTCTCTTCTTCGATTGATGAGGCGGCGGAGACGGCTGACGGGGCTGAGTTGGACGAGGAGGAGTGGCTCAAGCTGTGCGGACTTGGAGGAGGAGTGGCCTGAGGTTGTGCCGGACTTGGAGGAGTAGTGGACGTCTGACGCTGTGGCGGACTTGGAGGAGGAGGAGTGGCCTGACACTTTGCCGGACTTGGAGGAGGAGTGGCCTGAGGTTGTGCCGGACTTGGAGGAGGAGTGGACGTCTGACGCTGTGGCAGACTTGGAGGAGGAGGAGTGGCCTGACACTTTGCCGGACTTGGAGGAGGATTGGCCTGACACTTTGCCGGACTTGGAGGAGGATTGGCCTGACACTTTGCCGGACTTGGTGGACTTGCAGGAGCGGGAGTCTGCTGACTCGGTGGCGGACTTCGACGAGGAGTCGGCTGATGCGGTGTCGGTGGCCTTGAAAGATGATGCAATCCTTTTTCCATAGGATGACACGATGTTTGGCCTCTCCGAGAAAGTGCTCGTCGTCACCTCCGTGAATGTCAAGCTCTAGGTCCGAATATGGGTCCACCACCTCATCAACCAAGACACGAGCATAGCCCGCTGGAATCGGGTTGCAATGGAAGGTTGCCTTGGGGGAATTTGTAAAAGCAACGGCGTCCGCGACCTTCATGGATATGTTCTTCATTTTGACGTGTAGCTCGCAGTTAGTGTTATCCGTGATGTCATCCACAGGGTATCTATCCAGCATTGCGTCATCCGGGGCGGAACCCACGCTGCTTCTCGGCATGGATGGGGCGGTGCTATCCAATGCTGGATCAGCCGCTAGCTGCTGCAATGCTTGAGACCCCCTTTGCTGGCTAAGTGAGTCGATCTGCTCCTGCTGCTGCTGGAATTTGACTGCCAATTCCGCTTGACTTGCTTCTAGGCCTTGAAGGCGTTCATAGTCCCGCTTCCTCTGCTTCTCCTCCATCTTCCTCTTCTTCTCCTCCGCAATCTTCTTTCTCGCACGGGTTCTGTAGTCGTTGTTCCAGTCTGAAAACCCCTCATACCACGGAATAGCGCCCTTGCCTCGTGTTCTTCCTAGGTGTTCAGGATTTCCCAGGGCACGCGTAAGCTCGTCATTCTCTCTATTGGGATGGAACACCCCCGTTCGTGCCTCTTCTATTGCAACAAGTATCGCATCGTCGGCTCCCTTCAGACTTGCCCTCGTTGAAACATTGCCTGTCTTCGGGTCCAACTCCCCCCCATGCGCATAGAACCAAGTCCTGCACCTGGGGGGCCAGCTCTTAGTAACCGGAGTGACACCTGCATCCTCCATCTCTTTCTCGAGACTTATCCCACTTAGGCATTGCCACCGTGATAGCCACCTAGCCCCAACTTATGGAACTTATCCTTTTTTTCGGCATTCTTCTTGTTTATTCTCGACCGTTCCTTAGCTAATTCCGAATCCTTGAATTTCACGAAATCGTCCCAATGAGCATGTTGGTTCTCTAGTGTTCCCTCGAATACTGGAGTCTTCCTTCCTCCCTTGACGTACTTGTCCCATTCACGATTCTTGTGGTTCTTGAATGCAACCGCCATCTTCCTAAGAGCAGCGTCCTTGACTTTCTGTGAAATGATTTGGTAGGGTGAAATGTTCCATGAGAGTATCCCAAAGCAGTTATTTTTGTCTTTTGTCGACAAAAGTAACATCTGGACGTGGAGCAGCGTCCTTTTTGTCTTTTTGTCTTTTGTCTTTTGCTGGCTCTCTCCATTCTCGAAGGGAGATCGGGAGTTGGTCCTTCACAACAACTCTGCACTGACGAACGAACTTGTCCGCAATCTTCTTAGGGCGCTAATGGTTCGCCATTAGGTCTGATTGCCTCGATATTGTACTTTACGCCCTCCTTCAACTTTTTGTTCGGGCCTCGTTTCGTCCTTTTGCACGAAGATTTGCTCGATCCGGATGGCTGAAAGAACAAAGATCGATTCGTTAATATATCTTCAAGTCATTTAAAACATGTGATGATCACCAGATGCCTGCTTATATAAATATATATACCTCGCCGGTCTTTGTTGTTTCAAGATCAACATTTTCTTCGTCATAATCATAATAATAGTTCATGACTTCATCAATTCGGTCGTCGCGATCGAATATCATATCACCCTCTCCGGTGTTGTTTAGAAATTCGGAGCCATCATAATCTTCTTCATTCTGATCATCATCTGGCCCGTTAGGATGGCGGATCATATCGAACATGGCCTGTTCTCCCTCTCTGCCGGTATTGTCCGCCATAGCTTTTATTTAACTAATCCAAAAGAAATATAAAACAATTTAGTATTCAAATTACATCGTCTCGAATAATAGATATAATCTCGAATAATAAATATAATCTCGAAAACATCGTCTCGAATAATAGATATAATCTCGAATACATCGTCTCGAATAATAGATATAATCTCGAACACATCGTCTTGAATAATAGATATAACCTCGAATACATCGTCTCGAATAATAGATATAATCTCGAATACATCACTGGCTAGGTAGCTAATAAAGATCGAATACTACAGAAGAATCTAGGACACTTTCGCGGTTCTGCGGCGCGGGCTGTGGACACCCAAAGAGAAGGAACCTTCACAGGATCATATCTGAAGTGAGATCCTCAAGAAACTGCTGTGTATTGGAGAACCTGCCGCCCTCTAACGCAACCATGTAGCGATGGACGTGTTCGTCCTCCTCCCCGACACGGCGACGTACCACCTCCGGTGGGGCCGGCTCCCTCCGCACCGAAACTGGCCCACGCGAACGCCACCAAACGAGATCAGGGTCGACGACGGGACCCGGGGCCAGGTTCCTCCCAGTGCCAGCCCGGCGGAGCCCAGTCCCGGACATGGGTCAGCCGGACATCGTCGCGGACGTGTCGACGGCGAGGATGCGAGTCGGGCATCATCGAGAACAAATACTAGCTATATGCCCGCAAAAAGTAACATTTTTTTAATGATTGGATTTTGATAACTAAAATATCTAACATTTCTATATAACACTAATTATGCTATCATTGCATATGTCGAAATTCTATATGCTATTTCATACTAATTAAGCATCTAACACTAAAAACAGAAAAAACAACTTCTATACATCCATTAAAAAACAGAAAAACAACATTATATAAAAAAATTCCATACTAATTAAACACTAATTATATCCATCTAACATGCATTCATACATATATACTAGTGAAAAAATAATAATCTAAAAATCTAAACTAATTAAACATACAAAATACGTATATACTAATATATACATGCATTCATACATATAACGTGTGTGTGTGTGTGTTCATCATGCTTGTGTGTGTGTGTATGGGCTCGGGGAGGGGCGGCGCCCATGGTGGCCACCGGGGGCGAGGGAGAGGGGTTAGAGGGGGAGAGCTCACAGCGGGCGACGGCGACGGCGAGGCGACGGCCGGGGGCAGCGACGGGCAGGGCGTGACGCTGGGACGGCGACATCGGGACGGCAGGACGGGACGGGCGGGCGAAGGAGACGAGGGCGGCGACGGGACGGGGCGGCGATGGGGACGGGCCAGGGCGGCGAAGGAGACGGGACGGCGACGGGACGGGCGATGGGGACGGGGCAACGGGACGGGCGACGAAGGCCGACGATCGGGCGGGCGGTGCTTCAGTGGGGAAACAGAGGAAGAAACAGAGGGATAATGAAATTTTTTGAAGTGTTGTATATATAGAAGAAACCTTTAGTACCGGTTGGAGCCACCAACCGGTACTAAAGGTCTGTTTTGGCCAGCCCAAGCGGCGGGAAGCGACCCCCTTTAGTACCGGGTGGTGGCACAACGGTACTAAGGCCCCCTTTAGTACCGGTTTGTGCCACGACCCGGTACTAAAGAAGTCTGCGCAGCAGTGCGGTCTTGACAAGTTTAGTCCCACCTCTCTAGCCGAGGTGCGACCGCACTGGTTTATAAACCCCCGTGCGGTCGCTCTCTCGAGCTCCTCTCCAAAGCAGGCCTACAGGGCCTACGTGTTCTTTGTTGCCTGTCAGGCCCACTTTGGCCTTTGCGGGCCTGCATCCCGGCCCAACAACATGTTGGGTTTCTAGTCGTATGCAGGCCGCTCTGGCCTAGTAGGCGGGCTTTTTTTATTTTTTTGTGTTGTTTTTTGTGTATTTAGAGTTTCTTTGTGAATATTTTTGCTTTAGTCGTATGAAAGAATTTGTTTGCACATAAAATTTCTTCGCGTTTCAAATGCCAAAACACAGAACTACCCTAACTATTACAGAGATTCCCCTCTGGGTGTGAAACACAGAAGAAAGTGATGATAGTGAAGCCGATCACATCCCAGATCTTTGGGTGTGAAAATTTTTCTTCGAGTGTGTCACTTTGAGACGTAACCATGGAAAATATTCATAATTTAAAGGGATGCTCTGGTCAATATTCACCGTGAATGGAGCAATTTCATCAAACTTTTCATAATCTTGACTTGTCTATCTTGTCATCCACTCCCACGATGTTTCTCTTCCCAAAAGAACTATGTGCCGCTTTGGCTCATCGTACGATGCATTCGCTTCCTTATCTTTTCTTTTCTTGGCTTGGTAGACATGTCCTTCACATAGAAAACCTGTGCCACATCATTGGCTAGGACGAATGGTCTGCGCATCACGCAAGATTGTTGAGATCCTTTGTTGTCATTCCGCATGCGGGTCTTCCGTTACCCGCCTCGTGCCATATTGACCCATTTGCACCGAAACAAAGGGACCTTTAAACCACGTCGATAGTCAAGTTCCCATATGTCCTGTATATAACCATAATATGTTTCCTTTCCCGTCTTGGTTTCTGCATCAAAGCGGACACCACTGTTTTGAAAGTCTTGGTGCTCTTCTTATCTTGGGCGATCGTGTAAAATGTATTACCATTTATCTTGTACCCTTTGAAAGTCATTATATTCGAAGATGGTAACTGGGACAGCAAGTACAGGTCATCTTCAATAGAGGTGTCATGCATGGTACGTGTACGCAACCAGTGGCGAAACTCCTGGTTTGTTCACGTGTAATCCGGTCATCGAGACCGCTCCGGGTGTTTGGAGCGTAGCAAATTCTTGTGTTCATCCATATACGGAGCCACCAAGGCGGAATTCTGTAGAACTGTGTAGTGTGCTTCAGTGAGAGAATGTCCGTCCATACATATTGTTTGTTCCCCTCCTAACGTGCCTTTTCCATCCAGTCTGCCCTTATGCCGCAATTCAGGAACACCAATCGGCTTAAGGTCAGGAATAAAGTCAATACAAAACTCAATGACCTCCTCATTTTCATGGCCCTTGGAGATGCTTCCTTCTGGCCTAGCACGGTTATGAACATATTTCTTTAAGACTCCCATTAACCTCTCAAAGGGGAACATATTGTGTAGAAATACAGGACCCAAAACGTTAATCTCTTCGCATAGGTGAACTAGGACGTGCGTCATGATGTTGAAGAAGGATGGTGGGAACACAAACTCGAAACTGACAAGACATTGCACCAAATCATTCTGTAACCTTGGTATGATTTCTGGATCGATTACCTTCTGAGAGATTGCATTGAGAAATGCACATAGCTTCATAATGGCTAACCGAACGTTTTCCGGTAGAAGCCCCCTCAATGCAACCGGAAGCAGTTGCGTCATAATCACGTGGCAGTCATGAGACTTTAGGTTCGGAACTTTTTCTCTGCCATGTTTATTATTCCTTTATATTCGACGAGAAGCCGACGGTACCTTAATATCGAGCAGGCATTCAAAGAAGATTTCCTTCTCTTCTTTGGTAAGAGCGTAGCTTGCATGACCTCGATGTATGCCGTCTTCTCCGTGCATACGTTGCTGGTCCTCCGTGCCTCGTGTGTATCTTTTGTCTTCCCATACACGCCAAAGAAGCCAAGCAGGGTCACGCAAAGATTCTTCGTCACGTGCATCACGTCGATTGCAGAGCGGACCTCTAGGTCTTTCCAATATGGCAGGTCCCAAAATATAGATTTCTTCTTCCACATGGGTGTGCGTCCGTCAGCGTCCTTCGGAACAGGTTGTCCGCCAGGACCCTTTACAAATATCACCTTCAAATCCTTGACCATATCATGTACATCAGCACCAGTACGGTGGCGAGGCTTCGTCCGGTGATCCGCCTCACCTTTGAAATGCTAGCCTTTCTTTCTTACGGGATTACTGCTCGGAAGAAATCGACGATGTCCCAGGTATACATTCTTCTTAAAACTATTCAAATATGTACTGTCGGTATCATCCAAACAGTGCGTGCATCCGCGGTATCCCTTGTTTGTCTGTCCTGAAAGATTACTGAGAGCAGGCCAATCATTGATGGTCACGAACAGCAACGCCTTTAGGTCAAATTCTTCCCCCATGTGCTCATCCCACGCACGTACACCTGTTCCATTCCACAGTTGTAAGAGTTCTTCAACTAATGGCCTTAGGCACACATCAATGTTGTTGCCGGGTTGCTTAGGGCCTTGGATGAGCACTGGCATCATAATGAACTTCCGCTTCATGCACAACCAAGGAGGAAGGTTATACAAACATAGAGTCACAGGCCAGCTGCTATGGTTGCTGCTATGCTCCCCAAAAGGATTAATGCCATCTGCGCTTAGACCAAACCATACGCTCCTTGCGTCATCTGCAAACTCCTTCCCGTACTTCCTTTCAATTTTTCTCCACTGCGACCCGTCAGCGGGTACTCTCAACTTTCCGTCTTTCTTACGGTCTTCTTCGTGCCATCGTGACGCCTTGGCATGCTCTTTGTTTTGGAACAACGTTTCAACCGTGGTATTATAGGAGAATACCACATCACCTTGGCAGGAATCTTCTTCCGGGCGCCGCCTCGACATCACCAGGGTCATCACGGTTGATCTTATAGCGCAATGCACCACATACCGGGCAAGCGTTCAAATCCTCGAACTCACTGCGGTAGAGGATGCAATCATTAGGGCATGAATGTATCTACTGCACCTCTAATCCTAGAGGGCAGACAGCCTTCTTTGCTTCGTACGTACTCTCGGGCAATTCGTTGTCCTTTGGAAGCATATCCTTTATCATTACGAGCAACTTTCCAAATCCCTTGTCAGATACACCATTCTCTGCCTTCCATTGCAGCAATTCGGTGTGGTGCCCAGCTTTTTCCCGTCACCTACGCAATTCGAGTACAACAATTTTTTGTGATCCTCTAACATGCGCTGCAACTTCTTCTTCTCCAAATCACTTGTGCAGTTTCTCTTTGCATCAGCAATGGCCCGACCTAGATCATCAACGGGCTCATCTGATGCCTCTTCTTCAGCTTCTTACCGCATTGCCGGCTCAGCTTCTTCCCGCATTACCGGCTCAGCTTCTTCCCCCATTGTTGTATCATCGTATTCAGGGAACCCATGGCCAGGATAGCTGTCGTCGTCCTCTTCTTCTTCATTGTCTTCCATCATAACCCCTCTTTGTCCGTGCTTGGTCCAAACATTATAGTGGGGCATGAAACCGGACTCAAACGAGTGGACTTGAATGGTTCTTGACGAGAGTAATTGCGACCATTCTTACAGCCAGCACATGGACAAGGCATAAAACCATCTGCCCGCTTGTTTGCCTCAGCCATAGCGAGAAAAGTATGCACGCCCTCAACGAATCGGGAGAGCATCGGTCATCGTGACATCCATTGCCGCTCATCTGCATTACACAACACCGAATAGACCAAATTAATACAAGTTCATACATAAAGTTCATACAACACTTAAATGCAACAAACAAATAACTCTCTAGCTAAAGCATTTAAATGCAACAACAAATGCGATCAAGATCGCAACTAAGGTAACAATTGATCCAACAGCATAATGATACCAAGCCTCACTATCAATGGCATATTTTCTAATCTTTCTAATCTTCAAGTGCATTTTCTCCATCTTGATCTTGTGATGATCGACGACATCGGCAACATGCAACTCCAATTCCATCTTCTCCCCCTCAATTCTTTTCAATTTTTCTTTCAAGTACTCGTTTTCTCTTTCAACTAAATTTAACCTCTCGACAATAGGGTTGGTTGGAATTTCCGGTTCACATACCTCCTAGATAAAAATATCTATGTCAACTTGATGGGCATAATTTGTCATAAACACGAAAATGCAACAAATAGTTTTAAAAGAGAATATACCACATCCGAATCATAACAAGGACGAGGGCCGACGGGGACGGATATCAAAACCATGGCACTATGTATAACAAACAACGTACGGGTAAGATAGTTATACGAGTAACTATATATCCAAATCACACAAACATCAATTTTTTATATAAAATTTCATGAACAAGAGGCTCACCACAAGGTGGTGCCGGCGACGGGACGGTGCGGGCGATCGACGGTGGTTACGACGGATATTTAGAAGGCACTAAGTAAAACACACCTACATATGCAAACTAAGTGTTATTTTTGACCTCAAATTGCATATAAATCAAATAATAGAACATATATATATTTCCTCCCAAATTACTAAACTCACAAATTAATCACTATATAAAGCATTGCAAGAGCTAATCTAGCAATGAGAGATGAAAGGACAAAGTTGCTAACCTTTGTGATCATTTGAATGGATGGGGCCTTCAAATCTTGACAAATTTTGGGCAAAATGTCTGATGAGCTCGAGAGGAAGAGGGGAAGAACAGAGAGGAGAGGGGAAAGGGGAAGAACAGAGCGAGCTCGGGTGGACGAAGGGTTTATGTAGGAAGACCTTTAGTACCGGTTCGTGCCAAGAACCGGTACTAAAGGGCCTGGAGGGGCCCCAGTCTGACAACATCCTGCCACCACTCTCATTAGTACTGGTTCGTGGCACGAACTGGTGCTAAAGGTTAGCCACGAACTGGTACTAATGAAAGCGGCCCGGCTAGCCATTGGAACCGGCACTAATGTATACATTAGTGCCGGCTCAAATTCAAACCGGCACTAATGTGCTTCACGTTTGACCCTTTGTCTACTAGTGAATAGACATGGTTCGCATGTCTCAAACTTTTCAAAAATGAGTGAGTCCAAAGATCCATCAACATGGAGCTTCTTCATGCGTTTTATACCAATATGAATCAAATGGCTGTGCCACAAGCAGGTGGTACTATCATTACTATCTTATATCTTTTGGCATGAACATGTGTATCACTGCGATCGAGATTCAATAAACCATTCATTTTAGGTGCAAGACCATTGAAGGTATTATTCAAATAAACAGAGTAACCATTATCCTCCTTAAATGAATAACCGTATTGCGATAGACATAATCCAATCATGTCTATGCTCAACGCAAACACCAAATAACAATTATTTAAGTTTAACGCCAATCTCGATGGTAGAGGGAGCATGAGATGCTTGATCACATCAACCTTGGAAACACTTCCAACACACATTGTCATCTCACCTTTAGCTAGTCTCCGTTTATTCCGTAGCTCTTTTATTTCGAGTTACTAACACTTAGCAACCGAACCGGTATCTTAATACCCTGGTGCTACTAGGAGTACTAGTAAAGTACACATTTAATACAATGTATATCCAATATACTTTTGTCAACCTTGCCAGCCTTCTCATCTACCAAGTATCTAGGATAGTTCTGCTTCAGTGACCGTTCCCTCATTACAGAAGCACTTAGTCTCGGGTTTGGGTTCAACCCTGGGTTTCTTCACTGGAGCAGCAACTGATTTGCCGTTTCATGAAGTACCCCTTCTTGCCCTTGCCCTTCTTGAAACTGGTGGTTTCACTAACCATGAAAAATTGATGCTCCTTTTTAATTTCTACTTTCATGGTGTCAAACATCGCGAATATTTCAAGGATCCTCATATCTATCCCTGATATCTTATAGTTCATCACGAAGCTCTAGTAGCTTGGTGGCAATGTCTTTGGAGAAACATCACTATCTCATCTGGAAGATTAACTCCCACTCGATTCAAGTTATTGTTGTACTCAGACAATCTGAGCACATGCTCAACGATTGAGCTTTTCTCCCTTAGTTTACAGTCTTAGACACTTGCCATAGGTCTTACACCTCTTGACGTGGGCACGCCTGAAATCCCAATTTCAGCTCTTGGAACATCTCATATGTTCTGCGACATTTCAAAAATGTCTTCGGTGCCTCAATTCTAAACTGTTTAACATTACACACTGAACTATCACATAGTCATCAAAACGTGTATGTCAGATGTTCGCAACATCCACAAACTACACTCAAGGTTCAGCACACCGAGCGGTGCATTAAGGACATAAGCCTTCTATGCAGCAATGAGGACAATCCGCAGATTACGGACCTAGTCCGCATAATTGCTACTGTCAACTTTCAACTAAATTTTCTCTAGGAACATATCTTAAACAGTAGAACTAAAGCGTAAGCTACGACATAATTTGCAAAGTCCTTTTGACTATGTTCATGATAATTAAGTTCATCTGACGAACTCCCACTTAGATAAACATCCCTCTAGTCATCTAAGTGATACATGATCCGAGTCAACTAGACCGTGTCCGATCATCACGTGAGATGGACTAGTCATCATCGGTGAACATCTTCATGTTGATCGTATCTACTATACGACTCATGCTCGACCTTTCGGTCTCTTGTGTTTCGAGGCCATCTCTGTACATGCTAGGCTCGTCAAGTCAACCTAAGTGTTTCGCGTGTGCAAATCTGGCTTACACCCATTGTATCTGGACATTAGAATCTATCACACCCGATCATCACGTGGTGCTTCGAAGCAACGATATTTCGCAACGGTGCACAGTTAGGGGGAACACCTTCTTGAAATTATTATGAGGTATCATCTTATTTACTACCGTCGTTCTAAGCAAATAAGATGCATAAACATGATAAACATCACATGCAATCAAACAGTGACATGATATGGCCAATATCATTTTGCTCCTTTTGATCTCCATCTCCGGGGCTCCATGATCATCATCGTCACCGGCATGACACCATGATCTCCATCATCGTGTCTCCATGAAGATGTGTCGCCAACTTATTACTTCTACTACTATGGCTAACGGTTTAGCAAAGAAGTAAAGTAATTACATGGCGTTATTCAGTGACACACAGGTCATACAATAAATAAAGACAACTCCTATGGCTCCTGCCGGTTGTCATACTCATCGACATGCAAGTCGTGATTCCTATTACAAGAATATGATCAATCTCATACATCACATATATTTCATTCATCACATCCTTCTTGGCCATATCACATCACATAGCATACCCTGCAAAAACAAGTTAGACGTCCTCTAATTGTTGTTTGCATGTTTTACGTGGCTGCTATGGGTTTCTAGCAAGAGCGTTTCTTACCTACGCAAAAGCCACAACGTGATATACCAATTTCTATTTACCCTTCATAAGGACCCTTTTCATCGAATCCGATCCGACTAAAGTGGGAGAGACTGGCACCCGCTAGCCACCTTATGCAACAAGTGCATGTCAGTCGGTGGAACCTGTCTCACGTAAGTCTACGTGTAAGGTCGGTCTGGGCCGCTTCATCCCACGATACCGTCGAAACAAGATAGGACTAGTAACGGTAAGCGAACAAAATCAAATCCCACAACAACTTGTGTTCTACTCGTGCATAGAATCTACGCAATAAACCTAGCTCATGATGCAACAGTTGGGGAACGTAGCAGAAATTCAAAATTTTCTACGCATCACCAAGACCAATCTATGGAGAGAATAGCAACGAGAGAGAGGGGAGTGCATCTTCATAACCTTGAAGATCGCGATGCGGAAGCGTTACAAGAACGCGGTTGGTGGAGTCGTTCACGAAGCGATTCAGATCGCGGCCGAATCCGATCTAAGCACCGAACAACGGTGCCTCCGCGTTCAACACACGTGCAGCCCGGTGACGTCTCCCGTGCCTTGATCCAGCAAGAAGAGAGGGAGAGGTTGGGGAAGACTCCGTCCAGCAGCAGCACAATGGCGTGGTAGTGATGGAGGAGCATGGCACTCCAGCAGGGCTTCGCCCAAGCACTACGAGAGACGAGGAGGGAGAGGGGTAGGGCTGCGCCAGGAGAGATCGAGACTCATGTCTTGGGCAGCCCCAAAACCCCCACTATATATAGGGGAAGGGGAGAGGGGGCCAGCCCCCTCCAGATCCCATCTAGAGGGGAGGGGCGGCGGCCAGGAGGGGGAGACTTGCCCCCCCAAGCAAGGTGGAGGCGCCCCCCTCCCCTAGGGTTTTCAACGCTAGGCGCCTTGGGCCCTTGGGGAGGGGTGCACCAGCCCACTAGGGGCTGGTTCCCTCCCATATTCAGCCCATTAAGTCCCCCGGGGCAGGTGGCCCCACCCGGTGGACCCCCGGACACCTTTCGGTGGTCCCGGTACAATACCGATAACCCCGAAACTATTCCGGTGACTGAAACTGGACTTCCCATATATAAATCTTTACCTCCGGACCATCCCGGAACTCCTCGTGATGTCCGGGATCTCATCCGGTAATCCGAACAACATTCGGTAACCACATACAAACTTCCATTATAACCCTAGCGTCATCGAACCTTAAGTGTGTAGACCCTACGGGTTCGGGAATCATGCAGACATGACTGAGACACCTCTCCGGCGAATAACCAACAGCGGGATCTGGATACCCATGTTGGCTCCCACATGTTCCACGATGCTCTCATCGGATGAACCACGATGTCAAGGATTCGAGCAATCCTGTATGCAATTCCCTTTGTCAATCGGTACGTTACTTGCCCGAGACTCAATCGTCGGTATCCCAATACCTCGTTCAATCTCATTACCGGCCAGTCACTTTACTTGTTCCGTAATGCATTATCCCGTGACCAACCACTTGGTCACATTGAGCACATTATGATGATGCATTACCGAGTGGGCCCAGAGATACCTCTCCGTCATACGGAGTGACAAATCCCAGTCTCGATTCGTGCCAACCCAGCAGACACTTTTGGAGATACCTGTAGTGCACCTTCATAGTCACCCAGTTACGTTGTGACGTTTGGTACACCCAAAGCAGTCCTACGGTATCATGGAGTTATACAATCTCATGGTCTAAGGAAATGATACTTGACATTAGAAAAGCTTTAGCAAACGAACTACACGATCTTGTGCTATGCTTAGGATTGGGTTTTGTCATCACATCATTCTCCTAATGATGTGATCCTGTTATCAATGACATCCTATGTCCATGGTCAGGAAACCATAACCATCTATTGATCCACGAGCTAGTCAACTAGAGGCTCACTAGGGACATGTTGTGGTGTATGTATTCACACATGTATTACGGTTTCCAGTTAATACAATTATAGCATGAACAATAGACAATTATCATGAACAAGGAAATACAATAATAACCATTTTATTATTGCCTCTAGGGCATATTTCCAACATGATTATGGGGAACCGATCATTAAGATATTGTAAAAAATCTTATCTTTTGAAAGCAAACTGAAATACTCTTATTACAACTCGTCGGGTCGAGTGATTCTAAGTATAGAAAGGGCGAAGCAGCTCAGCGTTCCATGCACGCGGCACGTCCATGTTCTTGGCTATATTGTAGATGTGGTATGCTCCATTGTGAAGCACCTTGGTGATGATGAAGGGACCTTCCCAGGCAGGAGCGAGCTTGTGAGGCCATTTCTGATCCACTCGGAGCACAAGGTCTCCTTCTTGGAATGCTCGACCACTGATGTTGCGAGCAAGGAATCAGCGCAGATCTTGCTGATTAATGGTCGAACGAATCAAATCCATCTCACGTTCTTTTTCCAGGAGATCAACTGCGTCTTCGCGTGTATGCTCTGCTTAGGCTTCTGAGAAGAGTTCAAATCGAGGGGCATTGTGCAACAAATCACTCTGAAGCACAGCCTCTGTGTCGTATACTAGGAAGAAAGGGGTTCGGTCAGTCGACCGGTTCGTCGTCGTTCGCAACCCCCATAAGACGGATGGTAATTCAGTCACCCAAGCTCCAGGAGTGTGCTTGAGGTCACGCATCAGTCGGGGTTTTAACCCTTGAAGGATCAAACAATTCGCCCTTTTCTGCTTGTCCATTCGACTGCGGGTGTGCGATGGACGCATAGTCGACCCGAGTGCCTTGGTACGCACAGAACGCCTTAAACTCGTTAGAATCAAAGTTGGAGCCGTTATCTGTTATAATGATGTGAGGAACTCCATATCTGAATAGCAACTCCTTGATGAAACTGACGGCAGTGCCTGCGCCAAGGTTCTTGATGGGCTTAGCTTCGATCCACTTGGTGAACTTGTCGACTGCTACAAGCAAATGGGTGAAACCACTCGTGCCGGTCTTGAATGAGCCATACATATCCAATCCCCAGACTGCAAACAGCCAGACGAGTGGAATAGTCTTCAAGGCAGATGCAGGTTTGTGGGACATGTTGGAGTAGAACTGGCAGCCTGCGCACTTGTTGACTATATATTTTGCCATCGCATTTGCTCTAGGCCAGTAGAATCCCGCTCGGTATGCTTTCGCCATGATGGTCCGAGAGGATGCATGGTGACCACAGGTTCCCGAGTGGATATCATTTAGGATCATTCGACCTTCTTCTGGGGTGATGCAGCGCTGAGCCACTCGTGTGACACTTTCTTTGTAAAGATGTCGTTTTATCACTGTGAAGGCTTTGGATCAACGGACTATCTAGCGGGCTTCATCCTCATCCTCCGGGAGTTCCTTCTTGAGAATGTACGCAATGTACGTTACTGTCTAGTCGGGTGTGATCACCAAGACTCCCATGATCAAATCAACCACATTAGGAATCTCAATCTCAATCGGTTTGGTTGAACTGATCGGTTGCGGGGGCTCTTCCCTGAAGGGATCCTCTTGTACTGACGGGGTGTGGAGATGCTCCAAGAACACATTGCTGGGGACAGGCTTCCAAGTGGAACCTATCTTCGCCAGATCATCAGCAGCTTGATTCTTGATTCGTGGTATGTGGTGGAGCTCTAACCCCTCAAACTTCTTCTCTAGCTTTCTCACTGCATTGCAATAACCGGTCATTGCGAGACTCCTGACGTCCCATTCTTTCATTACCTGATTTACCACTAAGTCTGAGTCACCATAAACCATCAAGCGTCGGACGCCGAGTGAAATAGCCATACGTAACCCATACAATAGTGCCTCATACTCAACTTCATTGTTTGAAGACTCAAAGTGAATCTGGAGGACATAACTGAGCTTGTCTCCTCGTGGGGATACTAAGACCACTGCTACACCAGAGCCATTTAACATCTTGGACCCGTCGAAGAACATGGTCCAATGTTCCGACTGAACTTGAGTCAGCTGCTATTGTTCTGTCCACTCTGCGAGGAAATCTGCAATTGCTTGAGACTTGATGGCCTTCTTTCCCTCAAACTTGATATCTAAAAGAAGAAGTTCAATCGCCATTTCGCCACTCGTCCGGTTGCATCTCTGTTATTCAGAATTCAGACAAAGCAGCGTCGCTGATGACTGAAATTGAATGATCAGAGAAATTATGTGCAACCCTCTTCATGGTTAGGTAAATCCCATAAACAAGCTTCTGATAATGAGGGTATCTCTTCTTGGACAGGGTCAAGACCTCTGAAATGTAATAGACTGGGCATTGAACTTTGAAGGCTTTGCCTTCCTCTTCTCGCTTGACCGTGAGCACTGTGCTGACAACTTGTCCTGTGGCTATGATGTAAAGCAACAAAGGCTCTTTACTGACTGGAGCAGCATACACCGGCTGGGTGGAAAGCAGGGCTTTGAGCTCTTCAAACGCTGCTTCGGCTTCCTCATTGCACTCGAACTTGTCAGACTTCTTCATCAGTCGGTAAAGAAGCGGTGCCTTCTCACCGAGGTGTGAGATGAACCTACTCAATGCAGCCAAACAACTAGTAAGCTTCTGAACATCATGCACACGCACTAGGCGCTTCATTCGAAGGGTTGTGCCAATCTTCTCTGGATTCGCGTCGATTCCTCGTTCGGGAACAAGAAAACCAAGTAACTTTCCGCCGGGGACTCTGGATGTGCATTTTGATGGATTGAGCTTGATATCATATCTTCTTAGATTGGCAAAGGTTTCAGCGAGGTCAGTCAGCAGGTCGGAACCTTTGCATGACTTAACCACTATGTCATCCATGTATGCTTCCACATTCCGACTGATTTGAGTGAGCAGGCACTTCTGAATCATGCGCATGAATGTGGCACCAACGTTTTTGAGGCCAAAGGGCATAGTAACATAGCAAAAACACCCGAACGGGGTGATGAAAGCTGTCTTGATCTCATCGGGTCCAAACAGTCGGATCTGATGGTACCCAGAATAAGCATCCAAAAAGGAAAGTCGCTCACATCCCACAGTTGAGTCGACTATCTGGTCGATGCAGGGCAGAGGAAAATGATCTTTCAGGCAGGCCCGATTGATGTGCTTGAAGTCAATACACATTGGAAGTGATTTGTCTTTCTTGGGTACCATAATGACATTGGCGAGCCACTCGGAGTGGTATATCTCGCGGGTGAACTCAGCGGCCAGAAGCCGAGCCATCTCCTCGCCAATTGCCCTTCTTTTCTCCGTGGTTGACGGACGAAGATGCTCCTTAACAGGTTTTGCCTTTGGATCGACTCGCAAACGGTGCTTAGCCAGTCCCCTGGGTACACCTGGCATATCAGATGCCTTCCATGCAAAGATGTCCCAGTTCTCAAGGAGGAACTGGATGAGCGCTTCTTCCTATTTCCTGTCGAGTGTCATTGAGATATGAGTCGGAGCAGCATTGGGGTCAGTCAGGTGAATGTGAACTGGCTTGGTCTCTTCGGCCGACTAAAATGCGGACTCCGAGGCAGGTCTCTTAGCACGCAGCAAATCACTCGGATAGGCGGTCTTCTGATACTCTTGAAACTCCACGGCTGCCATCTGCTCGAAACACTCAACCCACAAGAATAAAGTCACACATGCGCTAGATCATCGAGACAAAAAGAGATACACGATCCAAATCCAATAAGGGACGATACATAGGGTAACCGGTTCTTCTCCGAGACGAGGTCTTGATGATGGTCTTCTCCGTAAAGGAGGTCTTGAATCCAAATGGATCTTCTCCGAAGAGGTCGCGGTCTCTCACGAGGAGTAGATCAGTATGGATGAGCAAAGCTCTATCACAAATGAGCTAAACCAATGCTAACCCTAACTAGGAGGAGGTGGAGGAGTATATATAGTCTAGAGCCACGAAGGGGTAAGTGAGGCCGGAAGGTCCGGGCTTTCCAGAAGCTTGTCCCTGCTTCTTCTTCCTTCTCCTCTTCCATGCTTGGCCTTGGTCCTTGGATCCTGCATGGTCATCTCGGTTGTACCTGAGTATATGCAAGGTCCATGCATGAGGTAGTAGCCACGTCTCACATGTGGAAAGTGATGGTTCGAAGAGGAGTGAATTCACCTTGTGTCCAATGGCGTATGTTTGAGGCCTCATCATAAGTCCACTTGGGGCTTGGAGAGTAGTCGGAGTGTACATGTGGATGAACGTAGGATGCTCCGCATCAAGCCTCCTACTGGATTGATACCTTGGTTCTCAAAACTGAGGGAAATACTTACGCTACTGTGTTGCATCAGCCTTTCCTCTTCCAGGAAAACCAACGCAAGCTCAAGACGTAGCAATGAGCAATGAGGCGTCAAATCACAAAGTTGCACCTTTCCCGCGGTTAAGTTGGAGGGACGAAGTAATAATGCTAAAAAAGAAGTTGGAGGGACAAAGCAACCATCATTTCACTCGTTGCTGAATCCGCTTCTCCCTCATCTTCTTCAAGTTAACCATGTATTGCTTCTGCTGTTGTTCTGCCTCACGTGGGACGCAGATAGGCTTGGTAAATCACTGACACGTGGGACCGCATGTTAGCAAATTGCCAGGACAACGTCCTCTAAAAATAAGAAACCTCCCCCGTCATCCGTGCGGCAAAATCACCTCCTTTTTACTAATCTTGATTCTGTAATTTTTTAAATCAATATAATTGGGATTAAGGGGTACGGTTAAGGGCAACCACAATGTGTAGCCAAATGTGAAATTAGCTTTTGGCATCGTGGGAACCATTCTGGGCGGTGCTGCCAAAGCCAAAAATATGGAACCAAAGCTTCCTGATTGATTGATTGAAGGAATAGAAAAATGCAACGTCTCTCCTCTTTGTCCCATGCTTGCACACATGTATAGTATAGAGCAAAGAGTCTACTCGCCTGTCTCTTCTATCACAAATCATAAAGCAGTGAGGCATCAAATCACAAAGCACGGACGAAGCAACCATCATTTCACTCTTCGCTGACTCCGCTTCTCCATCGTCTTCTTCGAGAAACCACCTCACCGCACTAAGCTGGACGGACGACGCTATTGTGTACTAGTAGTACTAGTACATTTACGCGTCCTTTGGTTCAACGGACTTCCTGGATGCAAATAAGGCGGTTGTCTCGGCTTGCAGGCGGCACTTGCGAACGACTTACCGTGGTCTCCCTCAATGGTGTTCTCCGTCAAACGCACTTCGCCAAACCACAACGTTCAAGATATCGTCGACGTCACCGCAATGGGGAAGGAAGTCAAATATAGTTACTACCTCAATTTTTTTGTACACAAGGCCAGTAATATCAAAATTACAATTTGCAAAAGGCCAGTAAAACTAATCGAGGCAAAATGTATGGGGTTTGCCTCGTACTAGCAACCAAGGACATTAATATTCCCTTGCTTGCATGTGGAAGTGAGAAGGTTGGTTTGCATCACGCTGCATTAATCAAGCGATGAGGAGTGAGATGGTTAGCTCTTTGGGCGTAGGAGAAAAAAATACACATTAATTGAGACGTCGAACAAGGATTTGTATCGGTCAATCCCGCGAAGGAAAACCCTGCCTTTCTTTTTTAACACAAGTAGTACTCCTACGTACGTACTTGTATCTTGTTTGGGTCTAGGGCTTGCATTGCCATACTTCGCCACACATTTTTGCCAGGCTTGCCTAAAGTTTTCAAAATGAAAAGGAGGTACACTTGCGCACGGCTGTTGAGGTCGCACCGCACCCTCACATGGTCACTCCTGCACGCCGCGATCGCACCTCACCCTCACGCAGTCGCTCCTGCACGCCGCAAACCCAACCAAGGGAACGCACCCTCACTGACACGTGTTGTCGCATGTGAACAAACCAAACTCAACCATCCTACCGCTGACACATAATTTTTGTTCATAGAGTATGTTTATCCAATCGCATGTTGGGGAGGATCCGTACGGCCCGTGTGGTGGTCTGTTGGGGAAGAAGAAGAGGTGCGGAAGAAGGGTTAGGAGACGTAGGATATTCATCCAACCGCCTGAAATGGTAGACTGACCCAAATGATGAAATTCAGGCGACTTGCATAACAATATATGTTTTTACACAGCAAAAGATCCATAAAAACAACAACATAAAGAAAAACTATCACTGCTCGTAGAACGAGACGGCCTCGTCGTCTTTGGCTACCGGTGCGAACCAGCTGTAGCTGCCGACGTGTGTCTCCGCACCGTGGTTGTCCTTGGCCTCTAGCTACTCGTTCACGCGGGGCGTGCGGGTGCTCTGCACGGACGAGAGCACCGCCCGGTTCAAGTCGAGGACGTCCGGTTCCGCCTGCAGGAGGGCCTTGATGGCAGCGGCATCCGCGAGCTTCGCGTCGAGTCGAGCCTCCGCCACCCGGTTCAAGTCCAGGACGTCTGGTTCTGCCTGCAGGAGGGCCTCAATGACAGCGGCATCCGCGTGCTCCACGTCGAGTTGAGCCCCTGCCACCCGGTTCAAGTCCAGGACGTCCAGTTCCGCCTGCAGGAGAGCCTCGATGGCAGCAGCATCCGTGTGCTCCGCCTCAAGTTGAGCCTCCCCTGCCCGGTTCACATCCACGATCTCCGGTTCCACCTGCAGGAGAGCCTCGATGGCAGCGGCATGCACGCACTCCGCATCGAGTTGAGCCTCTACGTCCTGGTCCTCCTTTAGTATCGCTAGGTTGAACCGCTGGTCCGCCTACACCATGGGGGATTCAGACGCCGGCACAAAGTCGACGTACATCGTCTCATACCCATCGGGGGCCTTCTACGCCACCACCTCCGCCATGAACATTGGATTGGCTTCCTCCTCTTTGTAGCTTGGCTCCAGACAACTCGGGGATTGGCCGGCTACAAAGCGAGCTTGGCAACGGAGGTCTGTGGCACTGACCGCCGTCGCGATTTCTGCGCGGCACTCCGGCGTCAGCATCTTGTAGTACGTGATCTTATGGTGCACCATGGCTTTCTGGCGAACTACGGGACGCTTGATGCGGGCTAGGGGATTGAGAGGTGGGGGAATGGGCTGGAGATTATGTGTGGTTTTGGGGCAGTGGCTGGCGTAGGCCGAGCAGCGAAGGTTCTGGTGTGAACAGTGGTTTCAGTGACGACCGGTCAATCGGTTTTGACTGTACATCACTCTTGTCGCGTTCGTGTTGCACCCTGGCATGCTGTACCCTCCATGTTGCTCACCGAATGGAACGTGCTTCGTCTTGCGTTTTCGCTCGCTTGTGGGACCGCAGTTGAGAGCAAACCAACGTGCCTCCCCCTCCACCGCCCGCGTCATTTATACTGCCACTCCCTCCGTTTCATGCGGAGTAAATAAAAACAGTGGGATAACTGACATGCGGGGCCTAGCAAGCATGGGGTCCGCCAGTAAGTGGCCGAAAGGGAGGGTAAGGCAGGGATATCTACGTCAGAGGATCCACTTCCACTATTACTCCCTCCTTCCATTTACTATACAGGGACTAATGCGTTTTTCGAGGCTAACTTTGACCAAATGTTGGAGTAATAATATATGACATGCAACTTATACAAAGCATACGGTCAAATTTGTATGTGAAAGGAGCTTCCAATGATATAATTTTCACATTATACATCTCATGTACTATTAATCTTGTCAATAATCAAATGCGGTTTTGAAAAACGCATTAGAGCATGGTTAATAATATAGCCAGTCGATGGCTATAAGGAACTGCCATGTCATCTATAGCCATCATCTATCATACGCACTCATACAGTCGTGTCGGATATAAGGTTGGCTATTTCCCGCAAAAAAATCATAAGATTGGCAATTGTATTAGTACTTTTTTCCATCTCCTCTCTCTCTCTCTTTCTTCATATTTATTGTATTTAACTAGGAATGCGTATATAGGTAGGCTCTTGCATGAGAGCTCACTCCCCTTACTTTTACACATCTCTTTCCTCAACATAGGCCCTATATAAATGGAAGGAGGGAGTACTACTATGAGCACTGCATACCCTAGTACAGATGTTGTCAGTACTCCACTAGTACTATTGGACAGGGAGCTTAAAAAAGTTACTATTGGACTGGCTATACGTGGCGAAATCCTAGTAGGAAGAGCATGCGCGAGAACAAGCACATTCACGTGGTTGGAAACAAATTGGAAACCATCTCAAGTAAAAATCTAGGAGTACGTACGAATCTAACAATATTGATTGGGCATTGTTCAATGTTGATACTTTTTTTGTAAGTTTGATCAAAGTAGAGATACTTTTGTGTTACTACACATAAAACTTATTTGTAAACTAGAAAGGATTGGTGGGAGTATATTGTATGTTCAAAAACCAAACATACATTGAATACCCATTATATATGATTTGCGAATGCTATGATCACCAGTTCAAAATTTTGAATCCGCCTTAGGTATCACACATGACCCGACTCGTTCTCTCTCGATTTCATCTCAGGGTCCGGAGATCGATTGAAAGAGGACTAGGGTGGGTACAATACGTTCGTTTCGCTTATGAACGTACAATATACTCCCTCTGATCCCCACATACCCCACCCCCGATGGTCATTTCTATCATAGAAACAGACCAAACCTTTATCTCCTTGCACGACACGTAATTGATCTCTCAACATCAATCGATCTCGTCAACATGTGTCAGGGCATGAACCGAATGGGATGTCAAAACTAAGACACGAAGCGACACGTAGTGGAGGCAAAGTGAAACTTTAAATGAACCGTTTGTTTGTATGCATGTCGGACAAATTACAACATTGGAAATACAAGCATGGTCTAGGCCCACATGCGAATGATACTCGGCGGAATGTTCAAATGAGGCATGCGGGACGATGGACTCGACCAGAGGGCGGCATGATCGATAGAGAAGAGGGTTGGAGAGGAATGCAAAATAAGGAAACGCCACATGATTATACTTGAACGGCTCAAATAAACAGTAAGTTGTCTCGCTTGGCCTACATACTGAAAGGCCTAATGCGCAACGCGAGCAATCGACGCCGAATATGGCCGGGAAAACAGGGAAACCGACATGTGGGGCACACCTGTCGGGACGACGTAGCGCAGACTAGTCCAATGGAGAGGCTGGCCCACGACCTCCTCGCCACTGGCAACTGTTCATGTGGGTCATGGGGGCCAGCAACATGGTGCAGCTCCAGCACCGCCTCTGGACACGGCGACCACGGTGAGCGACACGCTCATCGTTGCTGGACACGGTCAGTTTCAGTGTGCCGAGGGTGGCGTTAGCGCTGTGGCACGACCAGCAGTATGTTTGGTTTGTGCCCAAGGTTGCCCCATCAAAGCATTGGCTAGCCAAAATTTTCGTTGAGGTTTTGGTTGCCCATGATTTGGTCGACATTGGCAAGAAAAATGAACTAGAGTTGGCTAGAGTTCATTGGCATGCCAAAAAAATGGCAAACATCAAAATAAAGACCAATCTTTGGGTCATGACCAAATTTTGAAGGTGCACTTTGGCCACAATCCAAACACACCCCAACCCCTGGCTCGTCGAGGATGCACGAGGCGCCGCGACGCGTCTGCGGAGTGGTGTAACGCGGCCAACTGCATCCAAAGGAACTGAGACCATGCCGGGCCGTATTGCTTTTTCAATGACATGTGGGGATCGCATTTGAGCAAAGGGCATCTCCAACGTTGCCACGACCATAGCTGACTATCCTGGCATACCAAAAACCCTCGTCCCTCGCGCCGTCGCACGGTGCTTTCCTAGCCGGCGCCAGCTGCCCACATTCAGGCCATCTGTCCGTATGTCGTCATTAAGAGGCTCGGTGCCCGAGGAACCAACTCCGGCGACTTAATGACGCACCCGGACGCTTGGCCTTAGTGGAATGCGCTACTTAAAGCGGCAACGCCTAGCTAACCTCTACACCTTAGCGCATCGTCCTCCTACCTGGCACAACATCATGACCGCAAGCGCGAACGCTCTACGGGAGACTTCATCTTCGGGGATGAAGCTCGAGGTCGCCACCCTCGCTCAAGTCGCCTCTCTCGATGCAATAGCGGCGTAGCCGGATGCAGACGCGACCGCACAAGCGATGGCCATGCTCGCGGCCGACGACGGGAGCACCGTCAGCCACGCGTCCTACTTGCCGCCGTCCAACGTCCGGCACCGCTGAGGTCGGGGACTCCTCTGAGGATGAGTAGGGCATGGGAGGCCGCAGGGCATGGTGTGCCAACTGGCCGTTCTGTATCCCGTGTTCTACTCTTCCTCGCCGGAGACCGCACCTTCCCTTCACGGGTCTTGAACCCCGCCCCCGTACATAGAGATCGCAGATGGAGGACGTTGGTCGCCGCCGTAGAATAGGTTTAGGGCGGGGTTTCTTTTATTTTTCTGTCCTATAAAAGTTCAAAATGTAATGAAAATTTGCCGTGTTTGCATTAATCTCGGCCGGTGTGAACTTTCACAATAATATAGTATATTGTAGGAGTACTAGAGAGATGCCCGTGCGTTGCACGGAACATCAAGATCTTGTGCGAGAAAAGGATGATTGAGGGGCCCTCCCTCCCCCAATCTACAATCAATAGCTCACACGTTTCACATTACGTTAATTACGTAACTAGGATTACGTAGGTGTAGCATTACTCGTCCAAAAAAACCAACTAAGCCAACCTCCCAGCATATCGCGCGGGAAAAGACCCGGCCATGCCGTTTTAGTCGGGATTACCGGATTACTAGTAGTAGTATCGATGGGTTGCACGAAGCACCAAGTATTTTTTACGGGGCGAAGCACCTAGTTTAAAAGTAAAAAATGCGGTACACTCACAGCACCCCTACCGCGGTCGCATTGCACCCCACACACGTTCGGTCCTGCACACAGCTCATGCAAACAGAACGCGCTTCGGCTTGCCTCTTCACTGACACGTGGGACTGCACTTGGAGAAACCGACCATGCGCCAAACTCCCCCCTCCAACCGCGCGAAAATCCTCCCCCCCCCCCCAAAAAAATTCCCCCAAATCCTAAATTCAACCTCCCTTTGTCCAACTAGCCAATAATATTCCCCATAGCCCCCTCCCCCTGTCCCCCTCCACTCCATTTGCTCCGCCAAAGCCGCCCTCCCTGCCGCACTGATACGTTGGTGCCGCGGTTCGTCGAGGGGACGCAAGGCGATCCTCTCGCTTCCATAGTATGCTCTCGTAGACTGCCGTCCTCTAGCCGCGCCGCCACCACTGGCGATGTTCTTGTGGAGGCGCACGGCGGTCAGCGCCGCCACTGCTGGCGATGCATGGCGGTCAGCTTCTCCCATGGTACGCGCATTCTATTCTGAGGCCCCGTGCATGTCTGTGTAGCACTGAATGTTAGCTGATAGATGGTGTTAATCTCACTGTTTGCCGAAGTAGTTTACAGTCAATATGCTCTGCTCTGTTCTGCAATCAATCTGCTTAGCTGAGATGGCATGCCAAGGCCAACTAGTTGCTAAAATATCATGCCATATATTTATTGTGACGTAGATTGCCATGGTCTAGTAGCCAATTTGTTAGGTGAAATAGCTCTACACCATTTTATACTCGATCTTTGTTGCTGCGATGGCCTTCGATAGTTTGATGGCTGTGTGCTCGGCCTCATTGACTGCTGAAACAACCTGCCATAATTTAGCACTTAAATGTGTTTGCTGAATTAGCTTTACATATATTTCGTTACTTAGATCTGCTCGTCCAAATATCTTGTCATAACTTTAGACATCGACCTAGGTATTTTTTTTCTGGACTTCATAAAAAAGCATATATGTTTTTCCTGTAATATCTAGTAGAGAACTAATTTGTATGTCTAACAGATGGACATGACTTGGATAACTTCTGCTCGAAGATTCTCTCCTACATATGTCGAGGGGGTTGAAACTTCATGAACTTTATCAGAGCTGAGTACGGTGGTCCAAAATCAGATGTGCACTGCCCGTGTAGCAGTTCTATGAATTCAGTTACAAGACCCCAGTCAACTGTGCAAAATCATCTACGCTTGTATGGGATGTCGGTCACATATACTAGGTGGGTTCATCATGGTGAAGCTGTGAATGTCAATGTTATTGACTACGTGGAAGCAGCAGATCACCATCTTGATCTGCCTGATGCTCATGTGGAAGAGGAGGAGGAGGTGGTGGTGGCGGAGTCAGTGAGTTTGACCAACATTGCAACAATGCTACGAAATGCTCGTGCATTTCGTGAACTTTCACCTGCAGAGGAAAAATGGTGGGCCCGCATGTTGGAACCATGCAACATGGCTGGCACCCCAGGAAATAAGTTGTCACTATTCTTAGCTATGGTCACCTTTCTTCAGGTCAAGACATCTAAGCGGATGACCAGCAAATCATTCGGTGCGATGTTGGCTGCTTTCTGCAAATCTTTCCCAGATGCGTCTGAGCTGCCACACACCTACATTAAAATGAAGAATTTCGTTCGTGCACTTGGAATTGGATATGATATGATCCATGTTTGTAAGAATAATTGTGTTCTATTCCGGAAGGATTATGCCAACTTAAGTGAATGCCCGAAATGCAAATCATCAACATGGAAAGATGGTGATGCTGTGAAAAGGATTCCTCGTAATGTTCTGAGACATTTTCCAATTATACCAAGATTGCAGAGGTTGTTTCATGATACTGAAACAAGAGAGGATGTACTGTGGCATTCTAGGAACCAGGAGTATAGAGATCAGAATGTAATGAGCCATCCATCTCATGGTAGTGAGTGGAAAAGCTTCAATCAGAAACACAAAAAGTTTGCTGCTGACCCGAGAAACATTAGACTTGGCTTAGCTTCAGATGGATTTAACCCATTTGGCCACCAGAGCACCACATATAGCATGTGGCCAGTGCTTGTTATCCCTTACAACATGCCTCCAAATGTCTGCACCAAAGAATCAAACTACATGATGGCCTTACTCATCCTAGGTCCAAAAGGTCCTGGAAAGGATTTTGATTTATTCATGGAGCCTCTTGTGGAGGAACTTCAATAGCTATGGAGGGGTGTTCTCACTCGAGACCTATATAGAAGCCCACCAACTGATTTCTTTTCTGCGTGATGTTACAATTTGGTGCATCCATGATTATCCGGCTTTGGGCACTATGTCAGGGCGAAAAACACACGGTTACAATGCATGTGTTCGCTGTGACAAGAATCCGCTGTCATACGCAAAATACTTAGCAAGATCTGTTACATTGGACACCGTCGTTTCCTTGCCAAGGGCAAGCCGCATCCTAGAAAATGCCGAAGACATGTGTTCAATGCAAAGCATGAAAACCATGATGCGCCAAAGAGGCTCACCGCCGATGAGTTTCAAGTGGAATTAGAGAAGGTCATGCATGCATATTACACCAGGAAACCATCCTGGTAATGGTAGCGGGAAAAGGAAGCGTGGCAGGGCAGAATAGAGATTATTGTTTACCCGCAGGTCCACTTTGTGGGACTTGGAGTATTGGAAAGATTTGGATCTGCGGCATAATCTTGATGTGATGCACACCGAGAAAAATATATGTGATGGCATTATCAGCACACTTCTTAATATTGAAGGCAAGACGAAAGATACCTTAAAATCTAGGATTGATTTGACACACCTGGGTATCAGACAGGATTTGCAGGTGCAATATGAAGGTAAACCATGGTATATGGCACCAGATTTGTACGTCTTGGACAAGGTAAAAAGAAAAGAATTCTGCGAGGTCGTGTCGCGTGTGAGATTCCCACATGGATTTGCTTCCAACCCTGAAAGGAGAGTCAGTGCAGATGGAAACAAGGTACAAGGGTTGAAAACTCATGACTGCCACGTCCTACTTCAGAGGGTTTTACCTGTTATCCTTAGATTATTGGGCCGCCCTGACTTATACAGAGCAGTTGCAGAGTTGGGACAATTCTTCAAGGAACTCTGCAGTAGAAATATCAGGATAGATGCTTTGGAACGTCTTAGAGACAAGATATCAACTATCCTGTGCGACCTTGAGAAGATATATCCTCCAGCCTTCTTTGATGTGATGGTGCATTTGGTTGTTCATCTAACTGATGAGGCACTACTTAGAGGTCCATGACAAGATGGCTGGATGTACCCTATTGAAAGGCGGCTAGGCACTTTCAAGGGCTATGTTAGGAACAGAGCTAGACCCGAGGGTTCCATTGCATAGGCCTACATTGCTACAGAAGCGTTGACATTCTGCTCAAAATACATTGAAACAGCTGATCAGCTTAGCAAAGAGGTGGGTGAAGACAATCCCGGGCTCAATGTTTTCGATTATTCTATTTGAGTTACAGGGAAGAGTCGACAAGAGGACAAACCTAAAGATTTGGAAAAAATGGTTTGCTATGTGTTGAATAACTGTCTTGAGATACTTCCTTATATCAAGTAAGTGCTAAGTACTGCAGCTTATACATCATGATCTACTAAACTTGCAGCACATTCTTTTATATTTAGATGTTTGACACGATCACTATGTTGTGCAGCATCTACAAAAAGGAGTTACTGCCGCAAAATCCAAGAAACATTGACAAACTGGTTATGGCAGGATTTGCAAAATGGTTCAAGAGCCATGTAAGCTTTTGAATTGCACTGTCAGTTTTTTAATATATTGAGTACATAAGATGATCAGCTTGTCTATTTTCTAACCATTGGTTAAGAAGATGCGGGAGGATGGGCAGGCAGTTGATGATGCCCTTTACTCACTAGCAATGGGTCCTGATACTCGGGTAAGACATTATGAATCTTGCGTTGTTGGAGATGTGCACTACAAAACCCTTGCACGCGACGAAGGAAGGAAGACACAAAACAGTGCCATCATGAGCACGAATACGTATGACAAAGAGACAACTGAAATGTATGCTAACATAATAGACATTGTTCAGTTGCAATATATCTCCAGTTTCGAGGATCATTGGTGTGTGGTTCTATTGTGTTGTCGTTGGTATAACCTATTTTCCAGGATAGCAAAACCCAGAGCTGATGATTATTTCAAATCCATTCAATGTCAAGGCGGCGTACTAGACCAAAAAGCCTTTTATTTTGGCAAATCAAGCAACACAGATATTTTTCTTGGGAAGACACATTTGCACGTAGCGATGACTGGAGAGTATTGCAAAGGTTTGAGGAGAGGAATCCGTTTAATGAAGTTGCACAACAAGACGATGCTTACACTGCTCCTGATGTACAAGATAACACAAATGTTCCTAATATCTTTGAGAACCATCACGTCAATGACGCCGGCGAAAAGATTGATTGTCGTGCTGTGGACATACAAGAGTTGATCAAGAAGAAGCCAATGTTTGAGGATGTTGAGGATGAAGAAGAAGATGACACTATGGGGAATTACGATTCAGACTGATACACATGGCAAAGATGCTGCTGCTGCTGTGAATGATGATTAGATTTCTTTTGTCGTATTTGCCTGTCAGAAGACGTTTTTTTATCTCCTATGTGAAATTGTGTTTGCTATGACAACTGAAACCTGATGAACGTGTAGTTTAGTATTTTGCTGTGAGAACATCACTTGTTATGTATGCTGATTTGTGTTTGGTGATTGTTTGATGAATAAAACAAGATGACATTGTTGTTTAGTTGTACTCATATTTGGCTGTCAAACTTGAATTTGATGACATAGTTTGTTGTTGGACTGCAATTTGCTCTACGTCTTCGAATGAGAACAAAGCTGACCCGACAGGGCCTCTGCTAATTTATTTATTTATTACCAAAAGGACCTCTGCTATTTATTTATTTATGAGAAAAAGGGGATAACCCCTGATTTCCGTTAATAGAAATCATTAGATGTTCACAACACGACGCCCAGCCTGCTACACAGGTTTCACTCACTACTATTTTCAGCAAAGTGCTCATGTCATACCCACTAAATACATCACGAGTGCTAAATACACTACAAATAAAGAAACAATCATCCTACATATCACATTGATTTTGCCCATTATCTTAACAAGATCTTTCATCTCCTCATTGTTGTCAAGGCCGTTCAGCAGCTGTTGCTTGGCCATGATCAGAGGAACTGCATCTTTAACCTTCTGCTCTGCATCTTCCTCTTTTGCCGTTCCTTCAGTTACTTGCCCAACACCCCAACCTGCTGGTATTGGGATTCCTCGGCTAACGAAATAATCAGCGTAGTTGCATTCCCCCACATCAACAACTTCCCAGAAATACAAATCACACGAATCTTCCCTTTTCTCGCATTTAATCAAATTGGAAGATCATCAACCAAACTATTAAAAAAATCAGCAACTAAAAGCAGCAGAACAACACTTAAACATATTATTACCCCATGATTCGGGCATTTGTAGAAGACTCGGCCAGGGTTTAGGATTGTGGTTGAGACGCGGTAGATGACTCTACGTGACTTGCAGCATTGGCACCTAACCAACGGCATCGGGTTGCGATGAGCAACCGGCTATGGTGTGTGTGCCGGCGGGGGTGTGATGGGACCCACAGGCGATGGTACGGGTGGCGACTTGGCACATATCTGGTTGTTGCATGCTGAAGAGCAGGTGGATGAGCAGCCAACAGACATGGTTGCTGTGGTCAGAGCTTCTGATGCTAGGCAGAGTAAGTAGATAAGAGGAGAAGCGAATGTTGGATATGTCAATTTCACTACTTGCGGAGTAGCATAGCACCATAGATAGTCATAGTCTAGCTTTGGATTCGAACCAGCTACAGGAGCACGTCTCTATTTTTTCTAAAACTCAGCTATGTCTCTTTACTGGTACACTAGCTTCTTCTATACGCCTTGTCAAGTCTTTGATTTCCTTTCTTTTTTTCCGAGTTCCTGGGACTCGAACCAAAGACCTCTCGGTTGAAAACCAAGGCTGCTAGTCACTTATGTGGCGAATGTTCCCTGGGAGGAGGACGGCAGACGAACGCATTTTCCTCGCAGTTTTAGTTGCGACGCAAGATCGAACGGTCGCAGTTTCAGAAATGTTATCAGGCGAACGAGCCCAGTTTTCTTTTCTTCCTATATATAAAGAAGTATGCTACTTGGTGTCGGCTTAGTCAACAACGATTATGCCAACCGTGACCGTTGGATTGACATTCAATGTTTGTCATGTTTCTTCAGTCTCTTCTTCCTCGAGCCGCCAAAGCCAAACCAGCGCCGGCGGGACCGCCGGCTCCCGCCTCCCACGGCTGGATGTGCTGCCGTGCATGCATCATGGCCACATTGCACCCTAAAACTCTGCACACCATCCCCGGCTCCTATTTGTTCCTGTCCGAGGCCTCACCCTCGTCCTTCGCCTTGGTTCGGTCGCCGCGGCACCGCCCTCCAGTGTTGTCAACACGGTCAACAACCGAGAGGAATAAGGAGATGATTGTACATGGTGAGGATGACAGTAGGGACCCAGCAGCGTGCGCAATAATTTTGTTTTTTCGGGACGGAAAAGGGTATCATCTGGGTTGTCCGGGAGCTGTGGCCCATCTAGCCCAGGCTTTCATTTCATATGTTTAGCACATGACCAGCCCAGTTTGTTTTTTCCTTTCTGAAAATGGCTAGCCAGCTATTTTGTTTTTTGCAGAATAACCGACATAGGCCTACTTGCTTTTCTACGCCCTGCTGGGCCGAAAATCTTTCAAGACGAGGAGGGATGCATTTTGCCCAGAAAATGGGCTATAAGTAATAAGAAATGGTCTATAAGTAATAATAAATGTTCTGTAAAATGAAAAAATACAGCAAACAGGCAATTAGTTCCAAAATACTTTTTTATTTTGGATTTTGATATTTTAAATTTCATTGTTTTTTTGCGGGTAAAATTTCATTGAATTTAAATTAAGGTATATTTAGTTTTCAAATTAATTTGAATCTGGCTAGAAATTTCGTTCTGTATGCTCTTTCGGACAGATTTGGAGGCTGACTTGTGGGTCTACTAGGTTGACGTGTACGAAAGGCTTTGTCAACTTAGTCCACAAACGACTCTAGCAGGAGTGACCCTTGGATGTTAATCCAACGGCCGTATGGCTTCTTCAATATCTGATCTTCTTGCTCCAGCCGCCCAAACCAGCACCGGTGGGACTGCCTGCTCCCGCCTCCCGTGGCCGGCTGTGCTGCCGCACAGGCCGCACCGCCCCACCCTACTCCATTGCTGGCCAGGCCATTCCTCTACTCACCCACACCTCCAGTTATTTTCCGGCGGTGGAAGCCGGACCAGTAAACCCTCGTACTCCCAACCGCGTGGGCAACCATTGCCGAGTCTTCCCCAACTCTGTGTCATTCCCTTCCTAGGCCTCGCCGTCATCCACCGCCATGGTGCTCTCGGTGCGGCCTGGTCAACATGGTCAATGAGCGACATCCATCGGACGTGGACTGTACGTGGAGAGGCTGACAGCTGGGTCCACAGCCGCACACAAGGAAATGCCTCCTTATTACGCGCAAAAGAGTGATTCCTCCACCTGACATCTGGGACCCACCGGAAGGGCCTCTGTATTTCGCGAAAAAAATGTGCCCCCCGCTGACAGGTCGGACCCACCAGCTATTTCTTTGCACGCAAGGAAGTGCCTCCTTATTACGCACAAAAAATGAATACTCCCCATGCTAGCTGGAACCCAGCATAGTGGGAGGCTCACTTGTGGGCCAACCAAGGTGACCGGAACGGAGAGCTTTGTCAACTTAGTCAATATGATTGATTCTAGCTCTAGTTACCGTACAATGTTCATCCAACGGCCGTAGTGCTTCTTCAACCTCTGGTCTTCTTGCTCCAGCCGCCCGAACCAGCACCGGTCGTGTCGCGTTCTCCTGCCTCCCATGGACGGCTGTGATGTCACGGAGGCCTCACCGCCCCATACTACTCCCATCG
Organism: Aegilops bicornis; assembly: GCA_021605145.1. Classification (NCBI taxonomy): domain Eukaryota; kingdom Viridiplantae; phylum Streptophyta; class Magnoliopsida; order Poales; family Poaceae; genus Aegilops; species Aegilops bicornis. The sequence continues at coordinate 818,501,731 of CM038675.1, forward strand.
CTGGTCAGGCCATCCCTCTACTCACCCATACCCCATGTTATTCTACGGCAATGACAGCCTCACACCGCAGCCCAACCAGTGAACCCTCGTACTCCTCTCCGCATGGGCATCCACTGCCGCTTCTTCCCCGGCTCTGCGTCGTCCCCTTCCTACGCCTTGCCATCGTCCATCACGTTGGTGCTCTCGGCGTCGCGTGGTCAATGTGGTCAATGACCGACTTCCATCGGAAGACTACTGTACGTGGAGAGGCTGACAGCTGGGTCCACTGCCGCAGCAAGGAAGTGCCTCCTTATTACGCGTAAAATATTGATTCCTCCTTATTTCGCGAAAAAATGTTTCCCCCTGACTGCTGGGAGCCACCAACTACATCTTCGCACGCAAGGAAGTGCGTTCTGGCAAAAAAAAACGATTCGCCCATCTTCGCACGCAAGGAAGTGCCTGACAGTCGGGACCCACCTGGTCGAAGCGTACGTAGCGTTGTCATTCTGGTCGCGAACATGTACGTACATACTGGTCGATGTAGAGGCGCGCACGTGTCGTAGTAGAGGCGCGCACGTGTCGTAGTAGAGGCGCGCACGTAGCATGTACACGTACGTCCAACGACAAGGGTGCAAGAAAGTAACATCTGACCACGCACGCATATACGGCCGGGTCTCAACGCCTACTACAGACACGTACGGCCAGGGCTCGTGTACATGGCCGGGTCGGAACGGAGAAACTGCGTCGATGTCGTGTTCATGGGGAGCCAACCGGCTGGGTCGGAACATAATGCATCGTCATGTTCATCAGGACGGCTCGGATGGAACAGTTGATGGAAAAGAGGCTTGGCGTACTGCAGAACGGAGGAAACGGCCTTGTGTTCGACCGGCCACGTTCGAAACGGGATCCCGTTCATCGGGAGGGTTCTGGCGTACCACAAAATGGAGGAAACAAACTTATGTTGGACCTCCTACAGTCGAAACGGGGTCCTGTTGATCGGGAGGGGTGTGCCGTACCGCAAAACGGAGGAAATGAAGTTGTGTTGGAGCGCTATGGTCAAAACGGGGGTCCTATTCATCAGGAGGGGTGTGGCGTACCGAAAAACAGGACTCCACGGGATATTGTTCATCTCCACCATCGACCTCCTCCAGCCTCCACGGGCTACTGTTCATCCACCGTCGACCTCCTCCAGCCTCCACCTACGGCTGTTCATCCATGGACTCCTTTTCAGACAACCTCCACCGTGTGCTACTCCACCGGCTACTATTCAACTAGCCCTCTCCACGGGCTCCTGTTCAACCACCCATCCACGGGCTACTGTTCAACCAGGCCTCCACCGGCTACTGTTCAACCAGCCCTCCACCGTCTACTGTTCAACCTTCCCTCCACGGGGTCCCGTTCGTCCAGCCCTCCACGGGGTCCTGTTGATCGGGAGGGGTGTGGCTGACCGCAAAACGGAGGAAACAGACTTGTGTTGGAGCACCAGGTCGAAACGGGGGTCCTGTTCATCGGGAGGGGTGTGGTGTGCCGCAAAACGGGACTCCACGGGATACTGTTCATCTCCACTGTCGACCTCCTCCAGCCTCCACGGGCTACTGTTCATCCATCATCGACCTCCTCCAGCCTCCACCTGCGACTGTTCATCCACGGGCTCATGTTCATCCAGCCTCCACCCCAAGCTACTCCACCCGCTACTATGCAACCAGCCCTCTCCACAGGCTCCTGTTCAACCACCCCTCCACGGGCTACTGTTCAACAAGCCCTCCACGGGATCCTGTTCATCCACGCCCAACCGGCTCGATCGACCGCGGTCATGTTCATCCAGGGGCAACACCACGGTGTCCCGTTCATCCAACCCCCACCGGGAACTATTCATCCAACCCCCCAGCAATGCTCACTGTTCATCCAGAGGCAGCATCGATCGGCTTCAGTTAGCAGCAGTAGTGAAGGAATCGTTCGATCGCTCGAGTTCAGTAACGCGTAGCCTGCAGTGCAATCGCTCGGGTTCAGTTTGGCGACGCCTCACTCGGGTTCAGTTAGAGCCCAACGCCTCACACCCACGCGCATACGATACGATAGAAACGCGCATCGCTCGGCCCTCGACCACCCATCGTAACTGGGAACTCCCCGGTATTTTTCTCTCCCTCGCTTCTACCATGGTTTTTCCGTCATGGACGGCCCAAAGAATGTCATGCAGCTGCGTCTCCAGCCCGCCCAGGACGAAAAGCCCATTTTCCGTCATGATTTTTTGTCATATAAGTAGGAGCCCACCACATCTATGATGATATCGGGTTTTGTCTCAATTATCATCATAGAAGTGTCATAAGTATGACAGAAAAAGGATTCGCTCGGCCCAAAATGTCATGGATCTGTCTTTTTTTTGTAGTGATATGATCAACATAGTGATGTTCACCATTCAAAACTACTCCATCTCACGTGATGATCGAACATGGTTTAGCTGATTTGGATCACGTGATCACTTAGATGATTTGAGGGATGTCTATCTAAGTGGGAGTTCTTAAGTCATATGATTAACTGAACTTTAATTCATCATGAACTTAGTCCTGATAGTATTTTGCAAATTATATTGTAGATCAATAAATCGCGTTATAGCTTCCCTATGTTTTTATATGTTCCTAGAGAAAACTATGTTGAAAGATTTTAGTAGCAATGATGCGGACTGGGTCCGTAATCTGAGGTTTATCCTCGTTGCTGCATAGAAGAATTATGTCCTTGATGCACCGCTAGGTGACATACCTATTGCAGGAGCAGATGCATCCGTTATGAATGTTTGGCTAGCTCAATATGATGACTACTTGATAGTTTAGTGCACCATGCTTTACGGCTTTGAATCGGGACTTCAAAGACGTTTTGAACGTCATGGATCATATGAGATGTTCCAGGCATTGAAGTTAACATTTCAAGCAAATACCCGAGTTGAGAGATATGAAGTATCCAACAAGTTCTATAGCTAAAAGATGGAGGAGAATAGCTCAAGTAGTGAGCATGTGTTCAGATTGTCTGGGTACTACAATCGCTTGAATCAAGTGGGAGTTAATCTTCCAGATAAGACAGTGATTGACAGAGTTCTCTAGTCACCATCACTAAGTTACTAGAACTTCATGATGAACTATAATATGCAAGGTATGACGAAAACGATTCTCGAGCTCTTCATGATGCTGAAATCAACGAAGGTAGCAATCAAGAAAGAACATCAAGTGTTGATGATTGACAAGACCACTAGTTTCAAGAAAATGGCAAAGGGAAAGAAAGGGAACTTCAAGTAGAATGGCAAGCAAGTTGTCACTCCCATGAAGAAGCTCAAAGATGGACCAAAGCCTGAAACTAAGTGCTTCTACTGCAAAGGAAATGGTCACTGGAAGCGGAAATGCCCTGAATATTTGGTGGATAAGAAGGATGGCAAAGTGAACAAGGGTATATTTGATATACAGGTTATTCATGTGTACCTTACTAGTACAAAATAATATTTATAAATACTTAACATGTTAAAATAATCTTATATTCATATTCTACATATTTTTCTACTCAAATTTCATATATAACATGTTTAAATCGGAGTTACAGTTTAAAAGATATGGATCGTTTAGAAAAGCATTTGTTTGACTTAAATATCATCCGCGGATGGAATACCTAAAAAGTCAGGGGGGTTTTGAAAAACTGTAAAATAATGGTTCGGTGTGACTTAAATCCGGACTGTGGGTTGATTTCACGAAAATGCAGGGGCTTTTTAGCAAAACGTTGCGACGGACGGGCAGAAACCCTAGGTGGTTTATTATTTTATTAGTATTTATAGTAGCCCCTGGCTATTTGATACTTGTTCAGTTGCTAAGATTAGTAACTCGAAATAGGAGTTACAGAGTAAACAGAGACTAGTTGAGGGTGAAGTGACGATGTGTGTTGGAAGTGGTTCCAAGAATGATATGATCATCATCGCTCACTCCCTATACTTTCGAGATTAGTGTTGAACCTGAATAAATGTTATTTGGTGTTTGCGTTCAGCATGAATATGATTAGATCATGTTTATTGCAATACGGTTATTCATTTAAGACAGAGAATAATTGTTATTTTGTTTACATGAATAAAACCTTCTATGGTCATACACCCAATGTTGATGGTTTATTGAATCTCGATCGTGGTAATACACATATTCATAATATTGATGCCAAAAGATGCATAGTTGATAATGATAGTGCAACTTATTTGTGGCACTGCTGTTTGGGTCATATCAGCGTAAAGTGCATGAAGAAACTCCATAAAGATGGACGTTTGGAATCACTTGATTATGAATCATTTGATACTTGCGAAACGTGCCTTATGGGCAAGATGACTAAAACTCCGTTCTCTAGAACAATGGAACGAGATAGTGACTTATTGGAAATAATACATACCGATCTATGTGGTCCAATGAGTGTCGGTGCTCGTGGCAGGTATCGTTATTTTCTGACCTTCACAAATGATTTGAGAAAAATATGGGTATATCTTATTAATGAACCACAAGCCTGAAACATTTGAAAGGTTCAAAGAATTTCAGAGTGAAGTGAAGAATCATCGTAACAAGAAAATAAAGTTTCTACGATCTGATCGTGGAGGTGAATATTTGAGTTACGAGTTTGGCCTTCAATTAAACAATGTGGAATAGTTTCACAGCTCACGACACCTGGAAGACCACAGCGTAATGGTGTGTCCGAACGTCGTAACCACACTTTATTGGATATGGTGCGATCTATGATGTCTCTTACCGTTTTACCACTATCATTTTAGGGTTATGCATTAGAGACGGCTGCATTCACTTTAAACAGGGCACCATCAAAATCCGTTGAGACGACGCCTTACGAACTGTGGTTTGGTAAGAAACCAAAGTTGTCGTTTCTTAAAGTTTGGAGCTGCGATGCTTATGTGAAAAATCTTCAACCTGATAAGCTCGAACCCAAATCGGAGAAATGCGTCTTCATAAGATACCCAAAGGAAACTGTTGGGTACACCTTCTATCACAGATCTGAAGGCAAGATATTCGTTGCTAAGAATGAATCCTTTCTAGAGAAGGAGTTGTTGGAAATATGAGCAATTTACCGAATGATTTTATTAACAGAAATACTAGATAAAGCATGGCTAGTATAGCTGTGATAAGATAAGTCATGTGATTTGACAAAGAGAAGGCAAATAGCATGTTCATATATGAACCGTAACTAAACATATCTAGAGCAGACAGTATAGCAGGTTGCATATATGAAATAGAGTCTAACATATCTAAGGCAAATACTAGACCAAGGAACTGTACCAGAACCTCTAATAGAAAGGGGACTAACACGTACGAGATAGCAGCAGGAGCAGAGGCACTGGACTTGGGGTCGATGTCCTCCATGTCGTCGAGGAGGTTGTCGACGTCGGGGAAGTAGTCGTCGGAGTCTGGGGCATTCGTGACGAAGAAGTCAGTAGTCGCGCAGTGCGCTCCCCAAAAACCTTATCACACTTCTCCCGTACAGGACTCGAAAGGTGCGGTTTCGGAGGCCTACTGTCCCGACCTGCGGTGCACGCCGCAAGATGGGATGGGGAAGATTGTAGCAGCAGCGCAGTGCTCAGGAACTGTGTGGCGAGAGGAAGAGGACCTTCTGATGAGAGGAGCGACCTCTCTTATATAGGCACATGAGAGGGACGCGAACAGGTTGCGACGGGAGGTGAAGCAACGGAGGGAGACGAAGTGAATAGGCAGCACGTGAAGAGGTGTGCCGTTCGTATTCATTATCCACTACCGCAAAAACTTTTCAGCTCCCAAGTGACCTTTCGTATACCCGTAGTGCGTGGATAAAATTAGACATCGGCTCGGCTCATTCCTGCAACCCGCGGTGCGTCGTGACGAGGCGTGGCGTGGCGTGGCGTGGCGAGGCGGGCGGCGGAGGAGGAGCGCGCGTGGATGTCCCTCTTGTTCTCATGCTCATACAAGTGGGGAAAGAACCTCCCTTATAAGGAGGTCCAACTCCCACTCAACTAGCAATGTGGGACTAAACTTTAGTAGTATCCCTTGCCTTGCACAAATGGGCTAAGTGGGCCTCTAGGATTTACTTAGGAATTTCTGAAATAGTTATTGGGCTGTCCCAATATAGACTAAACTCCAGCAGGAGTTTCTCTCGAAAGAAGTGAGTGGGAGGAAAGTAGAACTTGATGAGGTAATTGTACCTTCTCCCAAATTGGAAAATAGTTCATCACAAAAATCAGTTCCAGTGATTCCTATGCCAATTAGTGAGGAAGCTAATGATGATGATCATGAAACTTCAGATCAAGTTACTACCGAATCTTGTAGGTCTTCCAGAGTGCGATCCGCATCAGAGTAGTACGGTAATCCTATTCTGGAAGTCATGTTACTAGACCATGATGAACCTATAGACTATGAGGAAGCGATGATGAGCCCAGATTCTGCGAAATGGCTTGAGGCCATGTAATCTGAGATGGGATCCATGTATGAGAACAAAGTGTGGACTTTGGTGGACTTGCCCGATGATCCGCAAGCCATATTAAAATAAATGGATCTTCAAGAGGAAGACGGACACTGATAGTAGTGTTACTATCTACAAAGCTTGATTTGTCGCAAACGGTTTTCGACAAGTTCAAGGTGTTGACTACAATGAGATTTTCTCAACTGTACCAATGCTTAAATCTGACCGAATCATGTTAGCAGTTGCCATATTTTATGAAATCTGGCACATGGATGTCAAAACTGCATTCCTGAATAGAATTCTGGAAGAAGAGTTGTATATGATAGAACAAGAAGGTTTTGTCGATCCAAAGGGTGCTAACAAAGTGTGCAAGCTCCAGTGATCCATTTATGGACAGGTGCAAGCCTGTCGGAGTTGGAATAAACATTTGGAGTGTGATCAAAGCATTATGGTTTTATACAGACTTTTGGAGAAGCCTGTATTTACAATAAAGTGAGTGGGAGCTCTGTAGCATTTCCAATATTATATGTGGATGACATATTGTTGATTGGAAATGATATAGAATTTCAGGATAGCATAAAGAGATACTTGAATAAGAGTTTTTCAAAGAAATACCTTGGTGAAGCTACTTACATATTGGGCATGAAGATCTATAGAGATAGATCAAGACGCTTAATTGGACTTTCACAAAGCACATACCTTGATAAAGTTTTGAAGAAGTTCAAAATGGATCAGTCAAAGAAAGGGTGGTTGCCTGTATTACAAGGTGTAAAGTTGAGTAAGACTCAAAGCCCAACCACGGTAGAAAATAGAAAGATAACAAAAGTCATTCCATATGCCACAGTCATAGATTCTATAAAGTATGTTGTGATGTGTACCAGACCTATTGTGTACCTTACCATAAGTTTTGGCAAGGGTGTACAATAGTGATCTAAGAGTAGATCACTGGACAGTGGTCAAAATTATCCTTAGTGAGGACTAAGGAAATATTTCTTGATTATGGAAGTGATAAAAGAGCTCGTCGTAAAGAGTTACGTCGATGCAAGCTTTTACACCAATCCAGATGACTCTTAGTCTCAATATGGATACATAGTGAAAGTGGGAGCAATTAGCTAGAGTAGCCCCATGCAGTGCATTGTAGACATAGAATATTTACAAAATGCATACGACTCTGAATGTGACAAAACCGTTGACTAAACTTCTCTCACGAGCAAAACATGATCACACCTTGGTACTCTTTGGATGTTAATCACATAGCAATGTGAACTAGATTATTGACTCTAGTAAACCCTTTGGGTGTTGGTCACATGACTATGTGAACGATGTGTGTTAATCACATACAGATGTGAATATTGGTGTTAAATCACATGGTGATGTGAACTAGATTATTGACTCTAGTGCAAGTGGGAGACTCACGGAAATATGCCCTATATGCAATAATAAAGTTATTATTTATTTCCTTAAATCATGATAAATGTTAATTACTCATGCTAGAATTGTATTAATCATAAACTTAGTACATGTGTGAATAGATAGACAAAACATGTAGTCCCTAGTATGCCTCTACTTGACTAGCTCGTTAATCAAAGATGGTTATGTTTCCTAACCGTAGACATGTGTTGTCATTTGATGAACGGGATCACATCATTAGGAGAATGATGTGATGGACATGATCCATCCGTTAGCTTAGCATTATGATCATGTCAGTTTCATTGCTACTGCTTTCTTCATGACTTATACAAGTTCCTCGGACTATGAGATTATGCAACTCCCGAATACCATAGGAACACTTTATGTGCTACCAAACGTCACAACGTAAACGGGTGATTATAAAGGTGCTCTAAAGGTGTCTCCAAAGGTGTTTGTTGGCCTGGCATAGATCGAGATTAGGATTTGTCACTCCGTGTTTCGGAGAGGTATCTCTGGGCCCTCTCGGTAATACTCATCACTAAAAGCCTTGCAAGCATTGTGACTAATGAGTTAGTTGCGGGATGAAGTATTACGGAATGAGTAAAGAGACTTGCCGGTAACGATATTAAACTAGGTATTGAGATACCGACGATTGAATCTCGGGCAAGTAACATACCGATGACAAAGGGAACAACGTATGTTGTTATGCGGTTTGACCGATAAAGATCTTCGTAGAATATGTAGGAACCAATATGAGAATCCAGGTTCCGCTATTGGTTATTGACCGGAGACGTGTCTCGGTCATGTCTACATAGTTCACGAACCCGTAGGGTCCTCACAATGAACGTTCGATGACCATTGGTATTATGAGTTTATGTGATATGATGTACCGAAGATTGTTAGGAGTCCCGGATGTGATCACGGACATGACGAGGAGTCTCGAAATGGTCAAGACATAAAGATTGATATATTGGACAACTATATTCGGCACCGGAAGTGTTCTGGAGAAGTTTCGAATAAAACCGGAGTGCCAGAAGGGTTATCGGAACCACCGGAGAAGTAATGGGTCTTATTGGGTCTAGTGGAGAGAGAGAGAGGTGCTGCCAAGGGCTGGGCACGCGCCCCCCATGCGCCTAGTCTGAATTGGACTAGGGGGAGGGGTGGTGCCCCTCCTTCCTTCTCTTCCCCCTCCTTCCTTCTTCTCCTAGTAGGATTAGGAAAGGGGGGAGTCCTACTCCTACTAGGAGGAGCATTCCTCCCCCCTTGGCGCGCCTATGAGGGCTGGCCAGCATCCCCTCTCCTCCTTTATATACGGGGGAGGAGTGCACCCCAAAGACACACAAGTTGACAATTGTTTTAGCTGTGTGCGGTGCCCCCCTCCACAATTACACACCTCAGTCATATCATCGTAGTGCTTAGGAAAAGCCCTGCACCTGTAACTTCATCATCACCGTCACCACGCCGTTGTGCTGATGAAACTCTCCCTCGGGCTCAACTGGATCAAGAGTACGAGGGACGTCTCCGAGCTGAACGTCTACTGAACGCAGAGGTGCCGTACGTTCGGTGCATGGATTGGTTGGATCGCGAAGACCTTTGACTACAACAACCGCATTAACTCAACGCTTCCGCTTTCGGTCTACGAGGGTACGTGGACACACTCTTCCCTCTCATTGTGTCACAGCCCCAGATCAGCCCTAGCTTGATTTTCTTGCATCCATGCATCATGTCTAAATTTCCTTTAAATTTGAATTGGGGAATTGGAGAGCCTCAGGAATCTTTTAAAATAAATGATCAACATTAAAAATTGCTTCAAATGTTTCCAAGGAAATGTTCCTTTTCAGCTTTGAAAATTATTGGCAAGAATAAAATTCAAACCAATAATTTTGGAGTGACTGAAACATTTTATTTTGGGCCTTTGAATTAATTCAATAACTAATTGCATTTGGAAATATATTTTATATATACTTAATATATGTCCAATAATTCTGGGACATTTTATTTGGTATGGTACACTTTAGTTCCAGCCACATAATTATCTTCAGGATTTTATAAAATGGTTTAGTATTTTACTAAACTAAAACAGAGGCAAACAAAATAGAAAACTAAAACAAATATTAGAGAGAGAGAGAGAACTCACCTGGCAACCCAGCCAGCCCACCTAGCAGCCGCTGGCCGGCCCAAAGATCGTGCTGGCCCGTGCTACCACCCGCTTCCTCTCGCCAGCAGGCAGAGAGGAGCGCGCCAAGGCACGCAGGCGCCACGCCACCAGGCTGCCTCGCTCGTCGCTGGCCACCGCGACGCCTTACGTCATCCCTCGGCGCCGCCCGACCCTGGACCTCCTCGCTCTCTCCCTCTTCCTCGTTCCTCCTCTGTCCCGCTCTCACCCGACGGCCGAACGCCACCGACGCTGTTTCGCGGCCATGACCACCACCCTCGCCTTCGGCTGGGCTCAGGAGCTCTGCCTCGAACCCCTCTTCCACCCCACCGATCCATGGCCTCCGGAAGCCCTGCAACGTCATCCCGGCCTCATCATCAACCTCCGGCCGGTGACCTCGCGATCGATTCGCGGGCTCCAAAGACTTCCCGACCTCGCTGCCGCCTCGCTAGTTCCCCGTGAGCCACTCTCCGTCTCCCCTCTCGTTCCCGCATCTTTCCGTCCTCTAGCCGTCGCGTTCATCGAGACCGAGAACCACCGCCGCCCGAGCTTGTCGCCGGCGTCGCTCCGGCGACCAATTGGTCATCCTGCTAACCAACATGGCCCCGCCGAGTAGTGCCTCGCTAGCGCCAGCCTCTGCGTTGCACGCCGCAACCCCAACCTCAAGCACATGGCGAACTCCGGCGGCCGCCCTAGGTCGTCGCCCGGCACCATTTCCGACCACCCGACCCCAACCGACTCCACCAGAGCTGCGGTTTGTCCCTCAGCTCCACTTAGATGCCTTCCCCGATCCATTTGGTGGCCGGAACGGCAGAACCCACTTCCGCCGCCGCGTCGGGCTCGCCGGCGGCTAGACGCCGGCAGCCGACGTCGACTTTGACCACGGTGGGCCCTAGTTGACTCTGTTGACCCTATGATAGGTGGGGCCAGCTCTATTAACTAATCGGGTTTAGTTTAATTGATAATTAGCTAAGCTAATTACACTTACACACGGGACCCACAGGTCAGATTTGACCTGGACAGCGACTTGATTGATTGACTTGCTGACGTCACGCCTATGTCATGCTGACGCAATAATGATTTCTGGGATTATTTTAATTCAGGAAATTTCAGAAAACACCCCAAACTTCAAATATTCATAACTTTTAATCTGTAACTCCAAATTAAATAATTTATATATGGAAAATGATCAGAAAAATATGAAGAATCTGTTTATGCCATGATCATGCATGTTTGAACAAGTTAACCTCACTGAATAAGATGAATCATGATTAGGGCAAATTATGAAATAACATTTGGAGTTGGAATTTGTTCTTCATTGAGTTCCACTTCAATTAACTTGACTAGATATTGCATTAGGTGAATTCAGTACCTTAATATGACATGTCATTCATGTGAATGTGCATTGCATTGATTGTGTTCTCTCTTGTTTGCCGGTAATTGTCCCCTCTCAGTAGACGACGTACCGACGATGAATTCGATGACACCGATGAAGAACTATATTATCTTCAGAAGTGCCAGGCAAGCAAAACCCCCTTGTTCATTCCGATATAACCCCACTCTCTCGCTTCTGCTCTATTTTATTGCATTAGGACAACAACGACTCATGTGTTACTTGCTGCGGTAGCTGAACCCCTTTATCCTCTGCAAAACCTGTCATTCCACAGTAATTAGATGAAACCCACTAGCATGAGTAGGAGTTGTTTGAGCCATGTTGTGCCTACTCATTCATGCTTGTTGTCATGCCTGCCATCGCTTAGAGTTGAGTCAGTCTGATTCATCGGGGATGAATCGGAGGTGTGTGAACATGTCCCATCAAGGTGTGTGAGCTAAGTGTGTGAACACGATTTGGTAAAGGTAGCGGTGAGAGGCCATGTAGGAGTACATGGTGGGTTGTCTCATTGCAGCCGGCCCTCGTGAACCGAGATCTGTGTATGTGATCCATGAAACAGTTACTACCACGCATTGGGCCCGAAACCAATGGACCCTCTCGCTTTTTAACCACTCTTGTCCTCATCCGGGAGTTGCAAGTAGTTTCGGTGTTTGTAGCATGTCAGGGCACGCAACGCTGACCATAGGGGTGGGTTGTGTTGCGGTAGGCACCGTGGCCCGGTGTACCGATTCGCCTGCTTTGGTGTCTCGGGAACCCCGCACACATCGTTCGGGGCTATATGGGAAACCTCGGCCGGACTCCCTGCGGATGGAACCCGAATAGGCGATAAACCTGGACTTGGGACTTGTGTGTTTAGGTAGGCTGTGGCCGACACCCACGTTGGGCTTCCGCTTGAAGGTTGTCGAGTACATGTCGTGTAAACGGCGGTAAGTGGTGAGAGCGTGTGTGAAGAAGTACACCCCTGCAGGGTTTAATATGATCTATTCGAATAGCCGTGTCCACGGAGAAGGACTTCTGGGTTGCCTATATCAGTTCATAGACAAGTGAAAGTGGATACTCTAAAATGCGCAAGATAAGCGTGAGTGCTATGGATGGCGTTCTCGTAGGGAGACGGGAGCGGATCCATAGTGTGTATTGATATGGTGAATATGTGGACTCGTGTGCGCCACCTCAAAAGAGTTAATTGCAGTCGTAGTTCAGGATAGTTACCGAGTCAAAGCTGGCTTGCTGCGGTCAAACTCCACCACCCCTTTGATAATGATGCATATGTAGCTAGTTACGATGTAAGTCTTGCTGAGTACGGTTGTACTCACGTTTGCTTATTTTACGTTTTGCAGAGAGACTTCAGTCTCGCTAGTAGTTCCGCTTGGACTTCGACGGTTAGCTTGATACCTCAGCTACGATCTTGTGCCTCGGCAGGATCTGGTAGATAGTCAGGCTTCTCAGCCCTTTTCATTTATAGTTGTCTGTACTCAGACATGTTTAGCTTCCGCTTGTGCTTTGACTTGTATGTTTCGAGTGTTGGGTCATGAGACCCATGTTTGTAATATCTCGCCCCTGAGCCTATTGAATAAATATTTGAGTCGAGAGTTATGTTGTGATGCCATGTTGTATCTACACATATTGAGCATATTGTGTGTATGTTTGAAATGCTTGGTATGTGTGGGATCCGACAAACTAGTTGTTTATCCTTGGCAGCCTCTCGTATGGGGAAATGTAGTCTCGTGCTTACGAGCGATAGTAGTCCGCTACAGCCCGGTTCACCGGAGTCCTCGCTAGCCCAAAGCACTACTGCTTGGACACTTGACTGGCCGGCATGTGTTTCACTTCGTTCCTTATGTCCGTTCCTTCGGGAAATGTCACGCGGTGGTATTCGAGTCCTGCCTAGCTCGCTACAGCCCGGGATACCGGAGTCCGTTAGCCCAGTGCTACAGCCCGAATATATACGTTGATGACCGACATGCTCGATGTGATTCATGTATGCCTGTCCCCATGGGTTAGCGCCGCTTTGGGTTCACGACTAGCCATGTCGGCCCGGTTCTTTGTCATATGGATGCTAGCGACACTATCATATACGTGAGCCAAAAGACGCAAACGGTCCCGGGCCATGGTAAGGCGACACCTGTGGAATACCGCATGCGTGAGGCCGCAAAGTGATATGAGGTGTTACCGGCTAGATCGATGTGACTTGGGATCGGGTCCCGACAGCGTTGGTATCGAGCCTCGACTGCCAGAGGATTACCAAGCCAAACTGGTCAAGTTGAGTCTAGAAATGCTTTAGTTATTTAAGGGAATTGATTGTGGAAGGAACGTAAGGCTCTTTTTACTCCTTATACCTCATGGCCTTCTCGATCCGAGTCATCCTCTTCTCTTCTACGGGGTTTAAGAATTAGGCTTCTCATCTATCTATCAGGATGACGTGTTACTAACCCATAGACCCTTAAGATTGTTGGTTTTAAGCCTCAGTTCAGCTCCTACTATTTCTGTATGATAATTGTTGATCTCGGAATCTTGGTATTGTGATGTTGAGTGGTTATGCCACCATTTTTGCAGGATGTCTCAAATCATTTTGAGCATTTACAGCCGTTATGCTGTCCGAGTCATCCTAGGTCTCTAAATAGTCCGATGCATTTGCAAATCCTTTCTTCCATTCCCGATGTCCTTTATGGTCAGAATAAGCACACTAATCGGTAAGTTGAGGTACTTTGTTGCCTCGGCATAGATGTTGTAGCTATTATTATGACCCTAGTTGTTTAGGAAGTCATCTAGCAATTTAGCAATGCTTTTGTATCCCCAAAGGTGATGATTCTGGCCATTATTCTTGAAAGCATCCAGCGATGCAATTTAGTTAGTAGGTATTCTAATCAGGGGTTCTTGAACCCGAGATTCACCCTACTTCATGTTGTTAGTATTTGCTAGTTCCCTTAGGATATTAGTAACCTTGCGACAGTCCTCGAGGTCCGTGGCATTTCCTTCTTCCAAATGCCATGAACTATTTATGGCAGAAGTTCTTTTGAACCAAAAGATCACAATCAGAGTACTCTTGAGGAGTTCGCCATTCCATATTGTGAATCTGCCAACTCTACTTTCTGCATGGGTTATCCGGGAGAAATGTTGAGCCTTGCTCGATATACTAATCCATGCTTCCACAACTCGAAAAATTATATGTTCCTTTGAGTTGCTCTCTTTAGTTGTATCCCGACCATCCTCTATCAGTTGATAACCAAGAGTATGTGTGCCTTCGTTTATCGATGTCTATTATCCTTGTGGTCCGTCAAGCCATTCTGCTCTGGAATGACTAGGAGGAACAAACTCCAGTACCTCATCCATATCTAGGATTGGGTCAAAGTAGTTGTATCCCGCAGATCAAAATGCCAATCTAGCTTTGATTCTGTTCTACCTTGGAGTGTTACCATCTTTATGTCAAGTGTGTCATAAGAATTGCACCACTCTCATGAATTCTTGACGAGTGATACTTCTCGCTATCATTATTCATTCCTCGGTCCCGTGTTGATGCAACCGAATGTCGACAAGTGAATTGTGATGTGTGAAATCGATACTCCTAGCAACCTCGTTGCTTGGTAGTTAATGGACAATATTTTCATTCTTAGCGTGTTGGTTATTAATTCATCATACTAAGATTGATCGTGCTACCTAGTCCTTATTTCTGGTGCACCCTTCGATCAATGAGTTAGGATTATTCAATCCCTTGCTTATTTGATCATATCATCTTGCCCTGAAAAGCAAGGTTGTTCTCGAGCTTAGTAACATATCGATGGTTTGTGATTTTCCGAATATCTTCTCCGAAGTATTACCAGGTTGTCCCCTGACTGTTATGTTGAGCTCGTGATCAAGTTGGTTTCCTGTGAACCATCATTTCCCCAAGAATCTGTGTTGGGTATCCCTGAGCTAGTTGGTTAAGCTAGACAACAACTTGGGGAGTTAGAAGATAAAAGCCTGCCTAACTTAATTCGATCCAAAGGGATGTTCTCGTGTAGTGTGTGTTGAAGAAAGATGATATCTTCCTCGATTGGTCCCTGTGATCAGTTGCTGGACCTATTGTCTTATTAATCCTTTGATTTGAGCATGGGCCATTGTCAAGTCAAATCAGAACCAACGATATTCGTGATGTTGTCTTACTCGTGGTTGATCCCTCGAGCATACCCCATTACATCTTTTGGTCTGACCAATGCTATCACCGTGTTCACATGATGGTGGAAGTCCAGTGATATGGAAATTTCGATGAGGTGTTGTTGAGCCCGTCCAAGAGCATTTTGTCTCCCCATGAGTCATGTTGAACATCAACCTAGTGTTGGAAATTTGTGTAAGCATTTCTTCGTGTTTTGTTCATGAAGCTTATGCTTGGATGGAAGAAGTGACTTCCTCGAATTCATGTGCTTTAGGTGTAAGTTGCCGCCATGAATTTGAGAAAGGTTTGTTTCGTTTCCTCTGGAATCATTCCAAGTCAGTCATGCACGTGCGAAGTGCTCTATGGTTTGATAGGTTGGCCGCCTCCACTCCATATGTGTTCCTAGCACACCAAGCCACTGATTGATTTGTTCAAGGAGAAGAAGTTCCTTCTTAAGACCGCGGCTTATACAAGGACTTCGTTGTCCTCGATGATGGTTACCTACCTGAACTCGGTAGTGTTTTATGATAAGACTACTACGTGGTTATGCTTGTCTTGGACAGCGTGTTCACAGGTTTGTAGCAGTACCAGCTCATGTTTTGGAGCTTGCTATCGTAGTTCATTCCCGAGAATCTCGCAACATCTTCTCGTCGATTTGTGTTGCAAACTTTCATTTTTCCTTCTAGACTCGATGAGTCTGGAATATCCTAACACCAACCAGATCTGAATCTCAGGCAGATATGATGGTTGGAACCTGCCAACATTTGCATGTTGTTCCCAGCTCGCACCGTCTTTGTGCCATTTCACTATGGGCTGCCTTCTTAGTAATTCTTGTCTAGGCTTATCTTCAAAAGTGGACTTACCATGGGTCTCATCCATTTCCGGTGATAAGCAAAAATCATCCATTGCGTTGTCTTCAACAAGGCAGTCTACATCATCCATTCTAGACCGGGTGTACCATTCCTTTGCACTCCGCCAAACGATCGTTCTAAATTGCCTTAGGCTGGTATGAAGAGTTTCAATGATCTTTGTATCAAAAGTAATTCTTTTTGCCACTTAAGGGAATAGCTCCTCGCGTCACCTCCCCTGAGGTGCCCCGTTATTGAATCATGGTAGATATTTCCTCGCCACCTTGACACCATCCACCATCTTTCTAAGCGTGGAATTGTTGCCACCCATCAAACCCCGTCGTTTGTTCTTCCATCCCTCTCGATGTGTTTTGTGTCTCAACTTGAGATGTGTCACCATTCCAGTCCGTGAGTCGATCATGTTTACTTGATCTTCGTGAAGATCAAATCATATAGGGTTTTCCCCTTCTTTCTGTTGTCGTGTCGAGTGAAGATCTCGAAAGCAAAGACGTCAAGACCAAGATGATGGGGTGAATCAACATCTTCGAGAAGGGCAAATGGATCATGAAGATTGTGATAGTTTGCGACTTCCCTTTTTCCTCTTACCTCACGCCTTGAATCTCGGGGCGAGATTCTTGTTTAGTGGGGGTGAGCTGTCACAGCCCCAGATCAGCCCTAGCTTGATTTTCTTGCATCCATGCATCATGTCTAAATTTCCTTTAAATTTCAATTGGGGAATTGGAGAGCCTCAGGAATCTTTTAAAATAAATGATCAACATTAAAAATTGCTTCAAATGTTTCCAAGGAAATGTTCCTTTTCAGCTTTGAAAATTATTGGCAATAATAAAATTCAAACCAATAATTTTGGAGTGACTGAAACATTTTATTTTGGGCCTTTGAATTAATTCAATAACTAATTGCATTTGGAAATATATTTCATATATACTTAATATATGTCCAATAATTCTGGGACATTTTATGTGGTATGGTACACTTTAGTTCCAGCCACATAATTATCTTCAGGATTTTATAAAATGGTTTAGTATTTTACTAAACTAAAACAGAGGCAAACAAAATAGAAAACTAAAACAAATATTAGAGAGAGAGAGAGAACTCACCTGGCAACCCAGCCAGCCCACCTAGCAGCCGGCCGGCCCAAGATCAGGCTGGCCCGTGCCGACCCACCTGCTTCCTCTCGCCAGCAGGAAGAGAGGAGGCGCTGGCAGCACGCGGGCGCCACGCCACCAGGCTACACACTGCGTCGCCTGGCCACCGCGACGCCTTTGCGTCATCCCTCGGCGCCGCCGACCCCTGGACCTCCTCGCTCTCTCCCTCTTCCTCGTTCTCCTCTGTCCCGCTCTCACCCGCACGGCCGAACGCCACCGACGCCGTTCGCCGCGGCCACCGGCCACCCCTCGCCCTGCCGCTGGGCTCAGGAGCTCCGCCTCGAACCCCTCTTCCACCCCACCGATCCACGGCCCTCCGGAAGCCCTGCAACGTCATCCCCGGCCTCATCATCAACCTCCGGCCGCCGGTGACCTCGCAGTCGATTCGCGGGCTCCAGCACTTCCCCGACCTCGCCGTCGCCTCTGCTAGTTCCCCCGTGAGCCACTCTCCATCTCCCTCTGTTCCCGCATCTTTCCCGTCCTCTAGCCGTCGCGTTCATCGAGACCGAGAACCACCGCTGCCCGAAGCTTGTCGCCGGCGTCGCTCCGGCGACCAATTGGTCATCCGTGCTAACCAACATGGCCTCAGACGAGTAGTGCCTCGCTAGCGCCACCTCTGCGTTTGCACGCCGCAACCCCAACCCCGCACATGGCCGAACTCCGGCGGCCGCCTAGGTCGTCGCCGGCACCATTTCCGACCACCCCGACCCCAACCGACTCCACCAGGAGCTGCGGTTTGTCCCCAGCTCCACTTAGATGCCTTCCCCGATCCATTTGGTGGCCGGAACGGCAGAAGCCACTTCCGCCGCCGCGTCGGGCTCGCCGGCGGCTAGACGCCGGCAGCCGACGTCGACTTTGACCACGGTGGGCCCTAGTTGACTCTGTTGACCCTATGACAGGTGGGGCCAGCTCTATTAACTAATCGGGTTTAGTTTAATTGATAATTAGCTAAACTAATTACACTTACACACGGGACCCACAGGTCGATTTGACCTGGACAAATGACCCGCTTGACTTGCTGACGTCACGCCTATGTCATCTTTGACGCAATAATGATTTCTGGGATTATTTTAATTCAGGAAATTTCGTAAAACACCCCAAACTTCAAATATTCATAACTTTTAATCTGTAACTCCAAATTAAATAATTTATATATGGAAAATGATCAGAAAAATATGAAGAATCTGTTTATGCCATGATCATGCATGTTTGAACAAGTTAACCTCACTAAATAAGATGAATCATGATTAGGGCAAATTATGAAATAACATTTGGAGTTGGAATTTGTTCTTGATTGAGTTCCACTTCAATTAACTTGACTAGATATTGCATTAGGTGAATTCAGTACCTTAATATGACATGTCATTCATGTGAATGTGCATTGCATTGATTGTGTTCTCTCTTGTTTGCCGGTAATTGTCCCTCTCAAGAGACGATGTACCGAAGCGATGAATTCGATGACACCGATGAAGAACTATATTATCTTCAAGTGCCGGGCAAGCAAAACCCCTTGTTCATTCCGATATAACCCCACTCTACGCTTCGCTCTATTTTATTGCATTAGGACAACAACGACTCATGTGTTACTTGTTGCGGTAGCTGAACCCCTTTATCCTCTGCATGACCTGTCATTGCACAGTAATTAGATGAAACCCACTAGCATGAGTAGGAGTTGTTTGAGCCATGTTGTGCCTACTCATTCATGCTTGTTGTCATGCCTGCTATTGCTTAGAGTTGAGTCAGGTCTGATTCATCGGGGATGAATCGGAGGTGTGTGAACATGTCCTCTGCGTGTGTGAGCTAAGTGTGTGAACACGATTTGGTAAAGGTAGCGGTGAGAGGCCATGTAGGAGTACATGGTGGGTTGTCTCATTGCAGCCGCCCTCGTGAACTGAGATCTGTGTATGTGATCCATGAAACAGCATTACCACGCATTGGGCCCGAAACCAATGGACCCTCTCGGCTTCTTAACCACTCTTGTCCTCAGTCCGGGAGTTGCAAGTAGTTTCTGGTGTTTGTAGCATGCTGGGGGCCGCATGCAACGCTGACCATAGGGGTGGGTTGTGTTGCGGTAGGCACCGTGGCCCGGTGTACCGATTCGCCCGTTTGGTGTCTCGGGAACCCTGCACACATCGTTCGGGGCTGTATGGGAAACCTCGGCCGGACTCCCTGCGGATGGAACCCGAATAGGCGATAAACCTGGACTTGGGACTTGTATGTTTAGGTAGGCTGTGGCCGACACCCACGTTGGGCTTCCGCTTGAAGGTTGCCGAGTACATGTCGTGTAAACGGCGGTAAGTGGTGAGAGCGTGTGTGAAGAAGTACACCCCTGCAGGGTTAATATGATCTATTCGAATAGCCGTGTCCGCGGAAAAGGGACTTCTGGGTTGCCTATAACAGTTCATAGACAAGTGAAAGTGGATACTCTAAAATGCGCAACATAAGCGTGAGTGCTATGGATGGCGTTCTCGTAGGGAGACGGGAGCGGATCCATAGTGTGTATTGATATGGTGAATATGTGGACTCGTGTGCATACCTCAAAAGAGTTAATTGCGTCGTAGTTCAGGATAGCCACCGAGTCAAAGCTGGCTTGCTGCGGTCAAACTCCACCACCCCCTTTGATAATGATGCATATGTAGCTAGTTCCGATGTAAGTCTTGCTGAGTACGTTTGTACTCACGTTTGCTTATTTTACGTTTTGCAGAGAGACTTCAGTCTCGCTAGTAGTTCCGCTTGGACTTCGACGGTTAGCTTGATACCTCAGCTACGATCTTGTGCCTCGGCAGGATCTGGTAGATAGTCAGGCTTCTCAGCCCTTTTCATTTATAGTTTTCTGTACTAATACATGTTTAGCTTCCGCTTGTGCTTTGACTTGTATGCTTCGAGTGTTGGGTCATGAGACCCATGTTTGTAATATCTCGCTCCTCGGAGCCTATTGAATAAATATTTGAGTCGTAGAGTTATGTTGTGATGCCATGTTGTATCTACACATATTGAGCATATTGTGTGTATGTTTGAAATCCTTGGTATGTGTGGGATCCGACAAACTAGTTGTTTATCCTTGGCAGCCTCTCGTATGGGGAAATGTAGTCTCGTGCTTCTGAGCGATAGTAGTCCGCTACAGCCGGTTCACGAGTCCTGCTAGCCCAAAGCACTACTGCTTGGACACTTGACTGGCGGCATGTGTTTCACTTCGTTCCTTATGTCCGTCCCTTCGGGAAATGTCACGCGGTGGTATTCGAGTCCTGCCTAGCCTGCTACAGCCGGTTCACCGGAGTCCTGTTAGCCCAGTGCTACAGCCCGAATATATACGTTGATGACCGACATGCTCGATGTGATTCATGTATGCCTGTCCCCATGGGTTAGCGCCGCTTTGGGTTCACGACTAGCCATGTCGGCGCGGTTCTTTGTCATATGGATGCTAGCGACACTATCATATACGTGAGCCAAAAGACGCAAACGGTCCCGGGCCATGGTAAGGCGACACCCGTGGGAATACTGTGCGTGAGGCCGCAAAGTGATATGAGGTGTTACCGGCTAGATCGATGTGACTTGGGATCGGGGTCCTGACACATTGCTAGCATCACCTAGATAGATCTTGCCTGATCATAGGAATTTTTTTGAAATTACTGCGTTCCCCAACAGTGATGAGGTGACCAACCGAGTGGCGACGCGCGGGGCGGCCAAGCGGTGATGAGGTGACCAACTGAGTGGCGATGTGCGGGGCGGTCGAGTGGTGATGAGGTAACCAACCGAGATGCGATGTGCGGGGCGGCCGAGTGGTGATGAGGTGACCAACCAAGAGGCGACGCGCGGGGCAGCCGAGTTGTGATGAGGTGACCAACCAAGTGGCGACGCGCGGAGCAGCCGAGTGGTGATGAAGTGACCAACTGAGAGGCGACGTGCGCGGGACGGCCGAGTGGTGATGAGGTGAACAACCTAGTGGCAATGCGCGGAGCAGCCGAGTAGTGATGAGGTGACCAACCGAGTGGCGACGCGCGGAGCGGCCGAGTGGTGAGGAGGTGACCAACCGAGAGGCGACGCGCGGGGAGTCCGAGTGGTGATGAGGTGACCATCTTTTGTAATTGTGAGAACTCATTAAAATCTGACATGCTAAAAGGTTGGTGTTGGACACGCAAGACAACTTAATGGGTTCTGTTTTCCTATATCTGAAACGTTATATTGTCTTGGATCATCCAAACATGTTGAGCTTGCCTTTCCCTCTCATGCTAGCCAAATTCTTTTCACCAAGTAGAAATACTACTTGTGCTTCCAAACATCCCTTAAAATGAGTTTTGCCATGAGAGTCCACCATACCTACCTATGGATTGAGTAAGATCCTTCAAGTAAGTTGTCATCGGTGCGTGCAATAAATATTGCTCTCTAAATATGTATGATCTATTAATGCGTAGAAAATAAGATTTATACGAACTTGTGATGGGGAAGAAATAAAAGCGACGGACTGCATAATAAATTTCTTTATCACAAGCAGCAATATAAAGTGACGTTCTTTTGTATTAAGATTTTGTGCATCCAACCATAAAAGTGCATGACAACCTCTGCATCCCTCTGCGAAGGGCCTATCTTTTACTTTTATCTTCAACCCTTATACAAGAGTCATGGTGATCACCACCTTTCCTTTTCTACATTTTTTCCTTTGACAACACTACTAGGAAAAGGGCTATCGATGATATGGCCACTAATGGCGCACCAGACATGTGGTGCGCCATTACTATATACTAATGGCGCACCTGGTGTGTGGTGCGCCATTAGTAGTTTTAAAAAAATAAAAAAATTGTTACTAATGGCGCACCGTGGTATAGTGCGCCATTACTAGTTGACATAGTAATGGCGCACCACACCCACCGTGCGCCATTAATAGTTTTGAAAAAAAAAAATTGTTAGTAATGCCGAGCCCCACCTCCCTCGCCTGCCCCCCTCCCTCGCCGCCTTGCCCCATCTCCTCGCCCCATCGCCCACCGTCCCAACCACCCGCCCGGCCGCGCCACCCGCCACAGCCTGGCCCCACCGCCGCCTCGCCGCTTCACCACCCGCCACCGCTTCGGCCCGTCGCAAACGGCGCCTTTGGTGCCCCGCCGCCCAACCACCTGCCCGTCGGCCCTCGCCTTGCCGCCTCGAGCAGGCTGCTCACGGCGCCATCGCGCCATCACGCCCGAGCCAGGCTCGTGGGGCCCCCACGTCCGCCTCGCCCGGGAGCCAGGCCCGCCGCCACTGGCCCACCACCACCCGGCCCCGAGCCAAGGTGAGCATTTTTGTTTTTTCTTACTTTTTTTCTTTGCTGTTTAGGTTTAATTAGGTTATTGATAGGTTTAGGTTAGTGGTTGGTTTAGGTTAGTGCTAGATTTAGGTTTAGATAATTAGAAGAAGAAGAAAGTTGAAAAAAAGAAGAAGAAGTAGAAGAAGAGGAAAAAGGAAAAAAAGGAAGAAGAATAAGAAGAAAGTTGAAAAACAGAACAAGAAAGGAAGAAGTAGAAGAGGAGGAGGAGGACAAAGGGTGAAGAGAATAACTATCACTGCTGCGACTGGGCTCGACGTAGCCGCTGCCACAGTTTCAAGCTGATGGTTTCTTCCAGTTATTTTGGTTGGTAATAGGAGTAAGAGTTCTGGTACCAACAAAGCAATTTCTGCGACTCGGCAAGACGTACCTACAAACACTGTAATGACAAGGAGCCAGGAACGGGTTGTTTCATGTCTGGATTTCTGGCAAATAAAGCTTCAAATGCCGGTCTAACTCATTTGTACTGTTCTTTCCCCAGATCAATGCTATAACCTTGGTATACTCGTGCTGTAAGAATTTTGTCTTAAATAGTTCATGAGTTGCCCTGAATTTGTGTATGCTACATTCCCAATTTTGCTTCATTGGCTGGTTCACGAATAGTTACCAGCGGTCAACGCCTTTTGCAAACCATACCTGGCTTTCAAATTTAGCATTTCAGATAGCATGGCCTGAAGTTTATTTGTATGTCATTTGCATGGTGACTCTTAAGAGTGGAATGTTAAGATGTGATTTATATTTTTGGGCTTGTTTCCTTGATCTTGTACATACTCCATGCCAACAGCACATGGCAGGATCATGTGAACTTAAACAACAAGATGTTCTAATAAGCTCACACATTCTGGTTTTTGTAATGGCATTGTGACTCCTTTCTTCGAGAAGAATTATATTAATCTTCGAGAAGAATGATATTAAATAACATAGTGGCATGTGATGTATTTTCGTACCAAAAATGCATTTGGCACTAGTTCTCAATTAACAACATCATGGGTGGGAAGCGGGAACTTCGGAAGTGCATTGGTGTAGTTCATTATCTTCTGCTCAAAATTTATGCTGCTATAATGTTGTAAGGGTACTAATTGGTCTCTTCTGCTGCTTACCAGAGATGGGGGGAAGCAGCCACCGCCGCTCTGCCTCACCGGAGTACGAGTTGGATGCTTTCGAGTTCTTCAGTATGAAACTTGGGACTTCAGTATCAGCCACGAGGTAGGTATATAAAACGAGAGATCTCCCCTTCACCCATCTCATTCTGATAACTCTGTTGTTTGCTACATCACTCCTTGTCCCAAATTGCAGAGGCTGCCTGACACTTTTATGAACATGCTGGGTGAAGATCCGCCAGATAATGTGAAGCTCCGACAGGCCGGCACCAGGGTTCGCGGGCTGTGGGACATGGAGTTGGTGATCGAGGAGGGCCACATGTACCTGCGCCGTGGCTGGGAGAAGTTCTACAGTGCCTATGACCTGCGGACCGGGTACTTTCTTCTCTTCAGGTACGACGATGACGCCACAATGCTCATCGTGAAGGTTTTCAACACGACTATGTGTCGCATGCGCTACGCTGACGACGAAGATGCCAGTGCGTTCTGCCTCTTCTTATTCCTCTACATTTGGCTTTGTCTCACATCGATTGTTAACGGTCATTGTTGCATTTGGACAGGCAATGGGAGCAGCAGCAGCGACACTGGCTACAGCCAAAGCAGCAGCGATTATGGCTGTAGCAAAAGCAACAGTGATTCTGGCTTTAGCGAAAGCAGCAGCAATTCTGGCAGCAGCAAAGACAACAAGAAGGATGATGCGGACTGGAGTGGGGGAGAAGAGGAGCAGAGTGGGGATGAGGAGCTGCAGGATGACGATGGGCATCAGGCTGAGGATGACCTAGCGCTGGTGGTGGCTGACGAAGGGCCAGAGATGGTGGTGGCTGACCATGGGCAAGAGATGGTGGTGGCTGACCATGGCAAGAGATGGTGGTGGCTGAGGATGACCTAGCGATGGTCGTGCCCGTCCTGCCTGAAGGTGGCCTCGCGATGGTGGTGGTGCCTGACAATGACCACGCACCGGTGGTGGCGCCGGTGATCCCACAGCTGGGCGACATGACCACGC
Organism: Aegilops bicornis; assembly: GCA_021605145.1. NCBI lineage: Eukaryota > Viridiplantae > Streptophyta > Magnoliopsida > Poales > Poaceae > Aegilops > Aegilops bicornis. Next base: position 818,526,663 of record CM038675.1, read on the forward strand.
CAATTGTGGTAGAAGACTACATCCCGCTGCCTCCACCGTCTCGCTGCTCTTGGCGCATCAGGCTGAGGAAGGAGAAGGAGAAGAACAATGAGAACTGAACTATGTCAGGTATGTCAGATCTCCAAAATGATATATATATATATATATATATATATATATATATATATATATATATATATATATATATATATACTTAGTTAACTATGTTATCTCTAATATGCTTAGTTTCCTATAGGTTAGCTCCAAAATTACTTATGTTAGCACAAAATGATCAAGTTTACATAATAAGCTTATAGTCTTCTTCTTATTCTTCTTATTCTTCTTCTTTTCCAAAATGACATAGGTTAGCTTCATTTTACCTAAGTTGGCTCTAATATGCTAACTTAGAGAGCTTATATGCTTAGTTTCCTATAAGCTAGCTCCAAAATTACTTATGTTAGCACAAAATGATCAAGTTTACATAATAAGCTTATAGTCTTCTTCTTACTCTTCTTATTCTTCTTCTTTTCCAAAATGACATAGGTTAGCTTCAGTTTACCTAAGTTGGCTATAATATGCTAACTTAGAGAGCTTATATGCTTAGTTTCCTATAGGTTAGCTTCAAAATTACTTATGTTAGCACAAAATGATCAAGTTTACATAATAAGCTTATAGTCTTCTTCTTATTCTTCTTATTCTTCTTCTTTTCCAAAATGACATAGGTTAGCTTCATTTTACCTAAGTTGGCTCTAATATGCTAACTTAGAGGGCTTATATGCTTAGTTTCCTATAGGTTAGCTCCAAAATAACTTATGTTAGCACAAAATGATCAAGTTTACATAATAAGCTTATAGTCTTCTTCTTATTCTTCTTATTCTTCTTCTTATTCTTCTTCTAGTATTCTTCTAGTGTTCTTCTTCTTCTAGTATTCTTCGAGTCTTCTTCTTCTACTCTTCTTCTTCTTCTTCTTCTAACTTCTTGTTTATCATTTTGCAGATTTGATTTAATTCACGGAAGCTTGCATGGATGGAGTGCTTCTTTTCCATTTGTGTTTTTATTTTGTATCAATGTGAAACTTTTGTGAATTGATGGATAACGGTGTTGGATGAACAATGTGAAACTTTTGTAATATGTAACGATGGAACTATGTGTTGGCTATGTATGTATATATGATGAAACTTGTGTGTTGGATATGATTGTTATATGGATGATTGTTGTATATATATGTGTAGGATATCTCATATGTGAAATAGTGACCTGAGATTAAGAAAAAACAAAAAAAAATTAAAAAAATTGTTACTAATGGTGCACATCCATGTGGTGCGCCATTAGTATACCAAATACTAATGGCGCACCTGTGGGATACTAATGGCACACCTGTGGTGCGCCATTAGTATACCAGATACTAATGGCGCACCTGTGGTGCGCCATTACTAAAATATTCTTATGGCGTGATGCTAGTGGCGCACCAATAGTGCGCCATTAGTAGGCAAAACTGGTGCGCCACTAGCATGCCTTTTCCTAGTAGTGCAGGCACTTTGTGTTGGGGTGATCTAGATATATATATCCACTTGGATGTAGGCTTTCATAAATCATTATTGTTGTCATTACCCTTGAGGTAAAAGGTTGGCATGCGAAACTATAAGCCCCTATCTTTCTCTGTGTTCGATTAAACTTTGAACCCATAAATATCACGTGAGTGGTAGCAATTGTGAAACATTAAATGATAGATGAGTATGTGGAGTTTGCTAAATCAAAGCTCTGACATAGAATCTTCCTGAAAATAAGATGAATTGCAATTGTTTGATGACTGAGAATATAGTTTGTTAGTTTCAAGAAAGTTTATGATCTATACTTTAACATGTGAAGAGCTTGTTACTTGATCATGAAAAGCTTTATGAGATGAGCTACTGTTATGACATACAAAGATGCTAGAAAAGGTGACTAAAATTATCATTGATCAAACTTGTGCACCTGCTAGCATTCACACTTCATAAATTCTTTCTTTTATCATTTACCTACTCGAGGATGAGCAGGAATTAAGCTTGGGGATGCTGATACGTCTCCAACGTATCTATAATTTATGAAGTATTCATGCTATTATATTATCTGTTTTGGATGTTTAATGGGCTTTATTATACACTTTTATATTATTTTTTGGGACTAACCTATTAACTGGAGGCCCAGTCCAAGTTGCTATTTTTGCCTATTTCAGTGTTTCGCAGAAAAGGAATATCAAACGGAGTCCAAACGGAATGAAACCTTCGAGAGAGTTATTTTTGGAACAAACGCAATCCAGGAGACTTGGAGTAGACGTCGGGGAAGCAACGAGGTGGCCACGAGGGTCGAGGGCGCGCCCTACCCCCTGGGCGTGCCCCCACCCTCGTGGGCCCCTCGTGGCTCCCCTGACCGACTTCCTTCACCTATATGTATACATATACCCTTAAAACATCGAGGAACACAATAGATCGGGAGTTCCGCCGCCGCAAGTGTCTGTAGCCTCCAAAAACCAATCAGGACCCTGTTCCGGCACCCTGCCGGAGGGGGATCCATCACCGATGGCCATCTTCATCATCCCGGCACTCTCCATGACGAGGAGGGAGTAGTTCACCCTCGGGGCTGAGGGTATGTACCAGTAGCTATGTGTTTGATCTCTCTCTCTCTCTCTCTCTCTCTCTCTCTCTCTCTCTCTCGTGTTCTTGATTTGGCACGATCTTGATGTATCGCGAGCTTCGCTATTATAGTTGGATCTAATGATGTTTCTACACCTCTACTCTCTTGTAATGGATTGAGTTTTCCCTTTGAAGTTATCCTATCGGATTGAGTCTTTAAGGATTTGAGAACACTTGATGTATGTCTTGCATGTGCTTATCTATGGTGACAATGGGATATTCACGTGATCTACTTGATGTACGTTTTGGTGATCGACTTGCGGGTTCAATGACCTTGTGAACTTATGCATAGGGGTTGGCACACGTTTTCGTCTTGACTCTCCGGTAGAAACTTTGGGGCACTCTTTGATGTTCTTTGTGTTGGTTGAATAGATGAATCTGAGATTGTGTAATGCATATTGTATAATCATACCCATGGATACTTGAGGTGACATTGGAGTATCTAGGTGACATTAGGGTTTTGGTTGATTTGTGTCTTCAGGTGTTATTCTAGTACGAACTCTATGATAGATCGAACGGAAAGAATAGCTTCGTGTTATTTTACTACGGACTCTTGAATAGATCGATCAGAAAGGATAACTTTCAGGTGGTTTCGTACTCTACAATAATCTCTTCGTTTGTTCTCCGCTATTAGTGACTTTGGAGTGACTCTTTGTTGCATGTTGAGGGATAGTTATATGATCCAGTTATGTTGAGAACTTGCACTAGTGAAAGTATGAATCTTAGGCCTTGTTTCCTAGCATTGCAATACCGTTTTCGCTCACTTTTACCACTTGTTACTTTGCTGGTTTTATAATTTCAGATTACAAATACCTTTATCTACCATCTATATTGCACTTGTATCACTATCTCTTCGCCGAACTAGTGCACCTATACAATATACCATTGTATTGGGTGTGTTGGGGACACAAGAGACTCTTTGTTATTTGGTTGCAGGGTTGTTTGAGAGAGATCATCTTCATCCTACGCCTCCCACGGATTGATAAACCTTAGGTCATCCACTTGAGGGAAATTTGCTACTGTCCTATAAACCTCTGCACTTGGAGGCCCAACAACATCTAGAAGAACAAGGTTGCGTAGTAGACATCATCCCGCGGAGTGACGATGCACGGGGACTCTGAATGAAGTAGACGCGTCCCGCAGAGTGACGATGTGCGGGGAGTCCGAGTGAAGTAGATGCGTCCCGCGGAGTGACGATGAGCGGGGCGTCGGAGTGAAGTAGATGCGTCCTGCGGAGTGGCGACGAGCGGGGCGTCCGAGTTATGTAGACGCGTCTCGCAGAGTGGCGATGCGCGGGGCATCCGAGTGAAGTAGACGTATCCCTCGGAGTGACGATGCGCAGGGCATCGGAGTGAAGTAGACGTGTCCCGTGGAGTGACGATGCTCCGGGCGTCGGAGTGAAGTAGACGCATCGCACGGAGTGATGATGCGCGGGGAGTCAGAGTGAAGTAGACACATCCCACGGAGTGACGATGTGCGGGAAGTCTAAGTGAAGTAGACGCGTCCCGCAGAGTGACGATGTGCGGGGAGTCCGAGTGAAGTAGACAAGTCCCGCAGAGTGACGATGCGCGGGGCGTCAGAGTGAAGTAGACACGTCCCGCGGAGTGACGATGCGCAGGGAGTTGGAGTGAAGTACACGCGTCCCGCGGAGTGACGATGCACGGGGAGTTCGAGTGAAATAGACGCGTCCCACAGAGTGACGATGCATGGGGAGTCCGAGTGAAGTAGACGCGTCCCGCGGAGTGACGATGCGCGGGGAGTCCGAGTGATGCAGACGCATGCGTGGAGTAACGGCGCGCGGGGCGGCCGTGATATAGACGCGTTCAGCTGAGTGGCGATGCTCGGGGCGGCCAAGTGACTGTTGGAGTTAAACACGACAACATGTATTCGTGTCCGGCTATGTGCACGATTACGTATAGGTGTCCGTGTAGGATTCTAAACCATCACCGAATAGGTCTGTGTATAGGCTAGCTATTACTAGTATACATAGGTAACCTACCCCTGTACTTTGTATCGTGGAAAATCAATACAAAGATATTAACGGAAGCGACACGCTCCCGTGGCCATCCAATCCAGCGTACTATTGTGTTCTCGCGTGTGTGCTCCGGCGAGATTGATCAAAGTGTATGCATGTGTGCTGGTATGTTCAAGCTAGCTCACGTAAGGATCAATCGACCAGCTTGTGTGCCTGCTTGGTTACTTCCACGCCTACGTAGTCAGCGTTTGTCCGTCCGTAAAAGTAACTCGGCCGGTAGAACGACTACAAACATGCCGTCGTCGGAAAGAACTCGACGTCGTGTCTGGGTCAACAATTGGTGTCAGAGCAAGGTTGATCTTCTAGTAACGGAGGATCATGTCGGACGACGAGAAGACCAAGCAGCTGGCGGAGTATTCCAGTGCGGCTAAAGTATTTGCTGCTTCGGCGAGTTCGTCGTATCCACGGTTTGATCGCGAGAACTTCGGTCTGGAAGGCCCTCATGGAGTGTGGTCTCCGTGCCAACGAGCTATGGGATGCAGTGGATCCCGGAGGCGACGCGTTCAAGAAGGAGGGAGCCGAGCACCGGAAGGATCGGCAGGCGGCGTCAGCGATTTACTCGGTGATACCGATGGATGTCCTCCTGCACCTAATCACCAAAGCAACGGCGAAGGAGGGGTCGGATACGTTGAAGCTCATGTTCGAGGGACACACCCGTGTCAAGCAAGCCAATCTCCAAACTCTCATAAGGAACTACGAGACTTTGGTCATGGGCGATGATGAGTCCGTGGATGCGTTCACTTCACGGGTGGCTACTCTCGTCAATCGGATTCGCGCGCTCGGAGAGAACCTCACGGAGGCCTCGGTTGTCCGGCGGTTCTTGCGCGCGGCCCCTCCCCGGTACCTGCAAATTGTCACGGCGATCGAGCAGTGCGTCGATCTCGCGACTCTCTCCATTGACGATCTTGTCGGACGGTACAAGGCTCACGATGAGCGTATGCGGTACAGTCTTGGGGACGGAAAGAACGACGAACTTGTGATGCTCACAAAGGCGCAGTGGATCGCCCTGGAAAAGCGAGGCGGATCCATAAGCAGTAGCAAGAAGAAGGGGAAGCAGCGTTCGACGAGAAAGAACTTTGCCGACTCGGACACCGACTCAGACGATGAGGCTGCACCTGCACCACCGAGGAGAAAGTTTGACATCAGGAAAGTGAGGTGTCATAACTGTGGACTCCTTGGCCACTTCAAGGCTGACTGCGAGGAAACACCGAAGCAGAAGGCGCTCATGGCCCAACAAGGAGATGATGGTGACATGATGTTGATGAGTGAACTCGTGGACGAGGAGGATCCAGACTCACAAGTGTTGACTAAATAAATTGTCGAGCTTATGGAAGAAAAAGTGCCATCAATATTATGGTTCGGAAACTCGTGTCGAAGCTACAGATGCAGGGGATGATTCCGAAATTTATGTCGATGTTACAGGCATAAGTGCCAACTTTGCTGGAGCGGATGCAGCAATAGCTGCGTGTGCTCGACCATGGAGAAGTAATCTTTGTGCTGTTCAGAGGTCCGTAGGTGGCCACAAAAATAGCACTGGACATGGTGTCTCGCTGAGTAGGCCGGAAGCACCGGCCGCAGGCACCAAAGCTGGATCCCTTGTGCGGAGTAAGGGCGCCTCGCACCCAGCAGCGAGTGCTGCACAAGGAGCCTCCAAGACAGCTACGTGTGGTGGCATAGCCACAAGAGAAGGCTCGCATGATGGGCTACAAACAAGTCCAGCAGGAGGGCTTGGTGGCTCACGTGGTGAGCTAGGGCCATCTAAACCTAGTGACGTTGCAAGTGATCCAGGAGATATGCAAGGTCCATTACCAGCGCATGTACGTACAGTTTTGCCATGCTTGGCCACTATAATGCAAGAAGATGGGAATGGCAAGGTAACGTCCGTACCCGGGGATGAAAGTCTAGCTTTGCCAAAAGCAATGTGCGAAGCAAACGGTGAGGAGTTACTCCTGAAGGTACAAGGAGCCATGCAAATAATGTCGTCTCCGAAGGCACAAGAGACGAGGACAACGCCACCTACACCCGTTCTGCTACAACCGGTGTTACACCCATATTCGGAGAAGACTCTTCGGACGATTGACCCGGCAAAAGTGAAAGGGAGTGGGCGACGGTGTCTAGCAAACGCCGAGGAACCGGCGGAATTCAAGGCTTAAATACGAAGGAGTATTGGCGTCAGGCTATGGAAGAAGAGTTGAGGTCGATCCACGACAACAATGCATGGGAGCTTGTGGATCTTCCTAACAATGAAAAAGTCATGGATCTCAAGTGGGAATTTAAGATCAAGAAAGATGTTGAAGGGTGCACGAAACACAAAGCGAGGCTTGTAGCCAAAGAGTATGTGCAAGAGAAAGGTATGGATTTCGAAAAAGTGTTCATTCCCATTGCAAGGATGGAGTCGGTGAGATTACTTATCGCTCTCTCGCGGCTCAGGAGTCATGGAAAGTACATCACATGGATGTAAACTCCATGTTTTTGAATGGCGAGATAGAAGGAGACGTGTATGTGAATCAACCACGGGTTTCATCAAAGAGGCGAAGAGCACAAGGTACTGAAGTTACATAAAATCTTGTATGGGCTATGGCAAGGACCTTGCAGTGGAGCATCAAACTTGATCGGACGATGATTTCTCTTGAATTTGAGAAAGCCCCACTAGAGCATGCAATGTACAAGAGAGGTGAAGGGAGGGATCGTCTACTAGTTGGCATCTACGTCGACGACCTATTGATAACTGGAGCAGATGAAGAGGTGATTGCAAAGTTCAAGCTACAGATGAAAGAGTTTTTCAAGATGGATGATCTTGGTCTTTTGAGCTGCTACCCCGAATAGAGGTACATCAAAAGACGGAGGGGGTCACACTATGCCAGAAGGCATACGCAAGGGAGATACTTGAAAACTGTGGCATGAAATATTGCAATCCAATAGACGCTCCAATGAAACCTCGTCTTGAGCTGAGCAAGAAGAGCAAACTATCCGCAGTTGATGCAATAGAGTATTTTGCAGCGGCCACTGCGGTGTGTCAAGGTGTGTGGCTAGCAAGGCTACACGGTGATCTCATGAATGGAGATACGGAACAAGTGGTGCTCAATGTTGACAGTGAGTTTATAACTTTTCTACGCGAGGATCCAGTGCTGCATGATAGGAGCAAGCACATTGATACGATGTATCGCTATATAAAGGACTGCGTGGAAGAAGGTAAGACGGAGGTCAACAACATTCGCACCGATGATCAACTGGCGGACATGCTAACCAAGGCTTTGGATCGAGAGAAGTTCTTGGAGATGCAAAGAAGGATCGGTGTCGGAGCTGTGACGTGACGACGTCGTATTTAGGGGGGTGATTGTTGGAGTTAAACACGACAACATGTATTCGTGTCCGGCTATGTGCATGATTACGTATAGGTGTCCGTGTAGGATTCTAAACCATCACCGAATAGGTCTGTGTATAGGCTAGCTATTACTAGTATATATATGTAACCTACCCCTGTATTTTGTATCGTGGAAAATCAATACAAAGATATTAACGGGAGCGACACGCTCCCGTGGCCATACAATCCAGCGTACTATTGCGTTCTCGTGTGTGTGCTCCGGCGAGATTGATCAAAATGTATGCGTGTGTGCTGGTACGTTCAAGCTAGCTCACGTAAGGATCAATCGACCAGATTGTGTGCCTGCTTGGTTACTTCCACACCTACGTAGTCAGCGTTCGTCTGTCCGTAAAAGTAACTCGGCCGGTAGAACAACTACAAACGTGCCGTCGTCGGAAAGAACTCGACGTCGTGTCTGGGCCAACAGTGACGAAGAGGCATCCAGCGGAGTGTCCATCGTCGGAGGTGTTGATGAAGATGCGGCTGGACGTAGTTGGACGGCCGACTGAACAAGTTCCATTCGACTAGACAAATTCCATCCGAGTGAATCTTGGCCCTATAAGTTGGCGGTTGTATTCGTTGTCGATGATTTTCTGGATGTTAACCGGCTGAGCAAAGAGGTGAAACGGCCGAGTGAACGCAGAGGCTTCATGGCCAAATGCGCCATTCGAGTGGACGCCTCGTTCGAGTGCTCCTGCCCATCCGAGTGAACCACAGCTAGTCTTCCGGTGGGTGTGGAGCTGGTTGGACAAACCGACGCGGAGGGCTGGGCTCACAAGCGTTGGTGAGGTTCGGCGTGGATGTGCCCATGAGTGCTGCTCCCTCCGCTGGAGGTGGGCGGCTGCTTGCGGCCAAAGACACCATGCAGCGGAGGCAGCCAGGTGCGACGATGCTAGAGCTGGACGCCGACAGGAAGACGATGAGGTCGATTTGGTGCAGAGCCCGGACAGACATGGAGCAATAAATCCCTGGTAATTACGCATTGAAGGAGTTACCCGTTTCCAACGTATTGATGGAGTCGTCCACGCCCAATGCATTGATGGATTTGCCCCATGTCCAGAATCTACATGCTATAACTCTTGCCAAATTGATGTAATGGCAGTTTTCTTTTCTTGGCCATGCACTAATTGACATTGATTTGGCAATCAAAACAATTTCCTTTCCTCTCCTTCCGTTCTTCCTTCTTTAGGCCATGCACTAATCGACATTGATTCGTCAATCAAAGCAATTTCCTTTCTTCTCCTTCCGTTCTCAACGTGCATTCAAGTGGGATATGCCTGAGCCTGCATACATGCGTGACAAACGCAAACCCAGCCGCAGAGCGATTGACACCGGCGACAGGATGTGGCCTTGCGTGGGGACGTCGCAGACGGGCCGGAAACGCGCGGCGGACCGCGCCGGTGGCTGTTTGTATGTGCTCGACGGCGCGGCGGACCGCGCCGGAGGGCGTTTGGACGAGCTCGCCGACGGCGTCGTAGACGAGGCCGGAGACGACGCGGCGGACCGCACTGGAGGGCGTTTGTACGAGCTCGTGGACGGCGTCGTAGACGAGGCCGGAGACGACGCGGTGGACCGCGCCGGAGGTCGTTTGAACAAGGTCGATGACGGCGTCATAGGTGAGGCCGGAGACGACGCGGCGTACCGCGCCGGACGGTGTTTGTAGGAGCTCGTCGATGGCGTCATAGACGAGGCTGGAGACGACGCAGCAGACGTCGCGCCGGTGGCCGTTTGTGGTAGTTGCCATTGATGATGATCCCATGAGAAGACAAGAAAGATGGGGAATGACTTGCCCTTTTCTCTTCCTCTCTGCTTCATGATCGATCGTGCATAGGTGTTTCTGATCCTACAGTAGGAAAAGACAAACTCATTGTTAGACAATGCATTGTAAAAAGACTATATCGAATGGATACTTTCCTGGTCCTTTTGTTTGCACGAGTGGCGCGATGACCAGAGCTCTAGCGGTCAATTTCTCTGGCGATGGTAGTTGATCCGCTGTTGAAGATTGAAGGAAAAACCATTTGCACCATGGTTTGATAGATGCCATGCCCTACTGTGGACGCCAACTATCGTGGGAACGATTCCGACAAATAAGAAGGTATAGGGTAAACGAGCATGATCTATCGAGATGCATATGGGTGACACGGTGGTTTTAGCGAGTTTGGGCCTCTCGCGGTGGAGATACGTCTCGTGCTCCGGAGAGGCTTTCTTTATCTGTTATGAACGCGGAGTTACATGGTGTATTTAAGAGAGAGGGGAGAATGGATGTCTGTGCCTCAGCCCAAATGGTCTGAAAGAGAGAGTTGAGGGAGAAGAATGAGAACCTGCCCCCAAGTCTAGTGATGGGGGTGGCTTATATAGAGTGCGTCATCCCCTCACCTCCTATCTCTACTTCTCTACTACTAATAAACAAGCAAACAAGAACTTCGCTAAGTACACCCGGCAATTTGTCCCACAAAACGCACGGAACAATCAGCACCACACAATTATACCCGCACATCTAAATCTAACAGCCATCATTCATTTGCTGCCTGTACGGTGTGGACTTAGAAAATACCCTTGACTGACCGTGCTCCACCTCCAGCACCCCCCATCCACCCCATACAATCACGTTGTTCTCCTGGTAAATAAGGAAACAAAATTAATTCGTCATCTAAAGAAGGAAACAAAATTAATTCGTCCTCGCACCACGCTGATCTCCTGGTAAAATAAGGAAACAAAATTAATTGGACATCGCACCGTCGCACCATCGCCAACGTCATCGCCATTGTTTGCCGACCAACATGGAGACCGTCCGCGAGCAGCGTCGCTTCCTTCCCCGAGGTCGCCAGGGCAGTGACGCCACAGAACTTCCAGCAAGGTCGCCAGGGCAGCGACGCCACGGAACGCCCAGGACCCTGCCCTCGTAGCGTGGCATCCCTACGGGAGATCCCCACTGGTACAGCCCGCCCTGCCCGTCGCAGCCAGCCGGATACATGCAGCTGTAAAATTCTTCTCTCCACTTTAGTCTAAACTTCTTCCTTCGACCTGCTTCTTCCTTTGACATGTTGCATCAATACTCGGAATTGTAATTTTCAGAATATATAATTCTAAAATATAAGCATGTGCACATCACAATACTACACATCTGTAGCTAATGTTTATTGACCTGTTGCAGCAATACTCGGAATTGTAATTTTCAGAATATATAGTTCTAAAATATACACATGTGCACATCACAATACTACACATCTGTAGCGATTTCCAGCCTAACTGATACATGCATCCTATATCCTAGACCTGGTGTGAACTAAAATAGCCATTCATATTTTAGATTACATCTAGCAGTGGGGATAAAAAATATAGCTTCATTCTCCCAAGTAGATACGTCAGGATAAAGAATATATGTTAATTTCCGCACCAATAAATCACAAATTCTGTACCTGCCAAAGCAACATCCTATGTTTGCGGCTCAACAGCAGGGCCAATATCATCTTTTGCCTTCTGTCACCATGGAAGTGAACAGGACGGCCAACCACTGAGAGTGGTCCTGCAAGGAGACCTGTCATTACAACTTCCTATTAATAATGTAAATACGGCTTTGATGAAGCACATTATCAACTTCCCAATTTTTTATGATAACAATATTCATATGTAGGCTAAGGGTATGTCATCTCCCAAGAGTGTGGGAGCGCGCACCCTATTTCAGGATCTAAGTAACAACCGACTATTGGGTAATTATCATCAGCCTTTTCCTAAAAACGTCATACTGTATTTGTTGGTGCTTATATCCTAACTTGCGGTATGTACTTATATCCTAATTTGCGGTATCTACTTATGCAGACCCCAAAGAATTGAAGAGGCAGAGGAACAGAGAGTACTATGCACGCAATAAAGATGATATCCTTAAAAGACGGCGTGAGGCCCGTGAGAAGAAACAGGCTTCAACAACACTGCTTAATGTCGATCAAAATGTACCTCATACACCCCAGCCGTTGGCCCGAGGTAAAATTTCCCTTACACTGCATTCTTATGTATTGGTCCAAAAACTTATGACAAGCATGCACCAAACTAACAACAATATGTCATAGATATGGACCCTAACGAACTGCAGAGCCAACTGGTTGGGATAAAGTATTCACAGAACATGGATGGTGTCTTTGAGAGACAACATCAAGCCTACAGTGATATTGAAATGACCGGTGTGGATGGCGATGTCAATGAACAAGAAAATGAAACAGTTATACCGGTGCCCATGTACATCGGTAATGCTGATCAACAAAGTATATACAGCCCTATGTGTTCATACTAATTAACTTTATTACACATATATGCAGACCCTAAGGAGTTGAGGAGGCAAAGGAACAGGGAGCGGTATGCACAAAATAGGGATGAGATATTAAAACGACAACGCCTATCCCGTGAAAAGAGAAAGATTAGTACTGGCCTCAACGATGATAACACTGTGTCGCAAACACCACCTACAGGACAATCCGGTGTCACCCAGCTACATAAATTGACAGGTTCGGGTGTACCATAAAATATACCTTTTGGGTGGGAGGTCCTGCATGTACTTGCATGTTCACACCTCATCGAATATGCCAGAAAAAATGGGTACTCATGTGGTGCTGCAATTTTATGGCAGGCTTGCAAATATACAAATTTCGTCTCATGAACAAATACCTCACGACAAGGAAAATTATTTAACCTGCGATGATGAATCCAATTGGTTGCACAGGAATGATGCGTATCAGAGGCAACTAATAGCAGGAAGCTCAAAAGGTATATTTAATTGGCTTTGCCTTCCGTCCAGCCACCATTCTGATTGTAATCATCTTCTGTGCGAAAATTAATTGTACATGCAGGACCTCCCACCCAAATTTCTGGAGTTCAGATACCACAAATGAGCATAATACGTGAGCCAGATTGCATAACTGAGCATGCTGGTTAGTTCGTCCGTATAGTTATGGTGTTGGGGTGCCCACAGTGTATATTTGATAAAAAATCTCTGATTTTCGATTGTTTCTTCAGGTATACAACCTTTTAGCGGATCCAACCAACTTCAAAATACGCCGGAATATGATACGATCCGGCCTGCGCAACCGGATCCACTAGGTACTAATAACACTACTAATATGATATGGTATTTTGAAGATCCAGCATGCTTATGCTCTACTAATCTTATGATTTTTCATAGTGGGCAATGACCAGAAAGATGATCCATATGGGATTTTTGAACCTGTTGTTGAACTAAACAATTTACAAGGTATATTGTATATACTATCATACACACATAAAGGTCATCATACATAAATTTGAGTCATTTCTGTATGACCAATATATTCCCTACTAGACTGCTTGGAGCCATTGCATAATGGAGAAGCTGCATACCATGAGCCTGATGACGAAGCTAGAATATTTATGGATCAGGGTATGTGCATTGCGTATTTTCTAATTTACCAATCTAAAATGCACATATTATGGGTATCTACTGATAAAATGCATGTGTTGTCCTGTGCTAGATGTTGCTTTTGAATCGTACCAAATTGGACACCATCCTACCCGAGCAGTACCCGTAGCAAATACCGATGACTTCATATACCGAAACCTACCTACAAGGCACCATGTCCTAAGAAAGGTTGCGGACTGTCGCCACTGTGGGGCGTTGCGGTTTCCATTCAAGGGGCCAGCATTTTGTTGCAGAAAAGGAAAAGTTGATTTGTTTACTCCAGATGTTCCAGAAGAGTTGAAATGGTTGTTTACAAGTCAAGATGATGAGGACGCTAAGTACTTCAGAGAACATATACAGTATTTCAACTCGCACTTCTCATTCACAAGTCTAGGCGTCACCCTTGATCGTCGAGTAAGCACTGCGGCAGGAACTGGCATATATACATTCCGTGCATGTGGTGGGCTGTACCACGCTCTTGACAATCTGGTGCCGGCTGATAATGGCCCTCGGCATTTGCAACTCTATATTTATGATACAGATCAAAACTTGGTACACAGGGCTAATAGGTCTCCAGATCTTAATATAGACCTCATACGGAAGATTCTGAGAATACTACAGCATAACCCTTATGCGCATGTTTTGAAGAGCCTAGGGTCCGTTCCGAATCTACATGAGTATAGAATCTCACTAAACACGGATATCAGGTTAGATCAGCGAAGGTACAATGCCCCAACGACTTCCCAAGTGGCAGCCATATGGGTTGAAGGGAGTGACCCACAAAATTGCTTTGACAGGAGTGTTGTTGTGCATGGAAAAACAGGAAACCGGCCACTGTATATTAGAGCATACTATGGGTGCTACGACCCATTGTCATATCCACTGTTTTTCCCACGTGGAGAGACTGGCTGTGCATGCCATATATTCGGCCACCAGATGACACAAACCAAAATTCAGTACATACTCCTGCATTGCAAGGAAACCAAGCCATTGTCGAACATATAGGTATGATGTTCACTTTTATTTTATATATAAGCTATTTGTGAATGATGATGACAGCTTTTATGTATCAGTTGAAGACTTGATTAAAGAAAGAGAAGAAGATGGTAATTTGGCAGTGCATGAAGCCGGTAATCTTGCACCACAAGGAAACCAAGCCCCTGAATTATATACAGGTATGATGTGAACTATTAATTTATATACTTTATGTTTTCCACAATGATGCTCAAAACTTGTGTTTTCATATACATCTGTCATATCTATCAGATGGGAACTTCATTAGAGAAATATAACAAGATGGGAATTTTACACCGCATGACGCCCATGGCACTGATTTACCTTTCAATTATTATGTTGTCGATCATTATGAATATTGTTCATGATTACAAGTCCACCCACCATATTGATATGATCTCAAACTTGTAGATGACAATGAGGATAACCCAGATGACGAGTTTGGTGACAATGAGGTCAATGCAAAACAATCCAGAAAATATGTTAGTGCTAGGGAGTACTACTGCTTCAAGCTGCAAGTCGAGGAAGCTTTTAACATCATCTTGTTCGGTCATCGCCTTTTCCAACAGTGGGCTGTTGACATGTATATCAAGATTGAAACTATGCGGCTTGATTGGTACTCAAAGCCGGAAAATCAAAAGGTTATACGTGCTGACCTCTACCAGGTAGTGTTCTTGTGTTTATTTTAATACAGCATAATGCAATGACATTATGGACGTTCCATGAATTTCTATAACGTTCTATGCTATTATAGGGTCTTGTTGAGACCGTCGTTGTCGGCGAGTCACGCGGAGATCGAATTGGCAAAAGAATTGTGCTTCCACATACATTTCCTGGTCGTGATCGCGACATGCAACGGAGGTTCTTGGATGCTATGGCAATAGTGCAACGGTGGGGTAAACCGGATTATTTTATCACGATGACGTGCAACCCATATTGGGAGGAGATAACCGATAAGTTGTTGCCTGGACAACTGCCGTAGGACCGTCCAGACCTGGTGGCAAGAGTATACAAGGCTAAACAGCGAGATATGATGGACTTACTAACTAAGGGTAAGCATTTCGGAGAAGTCGCAGCCTATGTACATGTAACTGAGTTCCAGAAGCGAGGTCTCCCGCATGAGCATATACTTCTAATCATGAAAGCAAAAAGCAAGTTATCGACACCAGATGACTATGATCGAGTGATATGTGCAGAGATACCGGACAAAGAGAAACACCCCATTCTACATGAACTGGTCGTCAAACACATGCCGCATGGACCATGTGGCGAGTTGAAAAAAAGTTGCCCTTGCATGATTGATGGTCAGTGTCGGTTTCATTACCCGCGAGATTTTTGTGATGCCACACAACAAGGGAATGACTCATATCCCATCTATAGGCGGAGGGACGATGGGCGTCGAATTAGGATCAGAGGAGCAGATTTGGAAAATAGGTGGGTGGTCGCTTACAACCCTTCACTACTTATGCGATACAACTGCCACATTAATGTGGAAGCATGCTCGAGCATCAAGGCAGTCAAGTACTTGTTCAAGTACATCTACAAAGGTCATGATCGTACATCCTTTGCATTCGAGCAGTATATCATCAATGATGGTGGAATCATCAATGAAATCCGACAATATAGGTATGCACGATATGTATCTCCTCCAGAGGCTATTTACAGGATTTTTGGTTTTAAAATGTTTGGTGTCAGTCCATCTATGCTACAACTCCAGCTTCATTTGCCAAATATGCATACAGTTGCATTTAAAGCATGTGAGAATCTTGCAGATGTTGTAGCTCGACCATCTTATTCAAAGTCCATGCTTACAGAATACTTTGAGATGAAACGGAAGTTTCCAACTGCACGAAAATGGTTGTACAGAGAGTTTCCAGAACATTATAGATGGATACCTGGAAATAAGAAGTGGCAGAATAGAAGAAATAAGAGATCACAGATTGGAAGACTTGTGCATGCACACCCTGCTGAAGGAGAGAGGTACTACTTGCGTGTGCTCCTAAGTCATGTCCGAGGTGCCACTTCATTCGATGATTTAAAAACAGTAAATGGCAAGCCATGCAGTTCCTTCAGGGAGGCATGTGAGCACTTAGGCCTCATTGAGCATGACAGGACTCTTGATGATTGCATGACGGAGGCAGCCACATTTCAGATGCCTTCTGCCCTAAGACGGTTATTTGCAACTATACTGGTGTTTTGCGAGGCAACAGAAATCCGGCAGCTGTGGGACAAACACCTGGCATCAATGTCTGAGGATTACCGGCGTAATCAATCCAATGAGGCAACACTTGAGCAGATGGTCCTCAGAGATATCAGGGATATGTTGCAATCCATGGGAAAAGATATTACAAGCTATGGACTTCCGGATTTGGTTGAGAACGATGGTTCTTCCGGACGGTGAGTACAAAGAGGTAACATAGGAGATGCAAATCAGCGTGGACAAATAACACCTAGATTTATTTAGCAGTTTGAACAATGATCAGCTGGCTGGTTTCAATGAAATAATGGATCATGTGATGGAACACAAAAGCCAGATATTCTTTGTTGATGGTCCAGGAGGCACCGGCAAGACATACTTGTACAAGGCATTGCTTGCAAAGATGCATTCGATGGGCCAGATAGCGATTGCAACTGATACATCAGGTTTAGCGGCGTCGATAATGCCCGGAGGACGGACTGCGCACTCCAGGTTCAAAATTCCAATCAAGCTCACTGACAACAGCATGTGTAGTTTCACAAAGCAGAGTGGTACAGCGGAGTTGCTTAAACAAGCCTCCTTGATAATTTGGGACGAGGTCGCTATGACAAAACGTCAAGCAGTTGAGACGCTTGATAGATCCCTGCAGGACATAATGGACTGTTCTTTGCCATTTGGGGGAAAGGTTGTCGTCTTTGGTGGGGATTTCAGGCAGGTCCTCCCCGTTGTGACACGTGGGACAAGAGCATAGATCACGGATGCTACACTTCTAAGATCCTATCTGTGGGAGAAGACCCGGAAGATATGCCTCACGCGCAATATGCGAGCACAGGCTGATCCTTGGTTCTCTGAATACCTCCTACGGATCGACAATGGAACAGAAGAGACAATTGGGGACGACTATGTGCGTCTCCCTGACGACATTGTGATCGGCTATACCGAGGATGAGAAAGCTATTAACACACTCATCGACAATGTCTTCCCATCGTTGCATGCCAATGCTAGATCGAGAGAGTATGTGAGCACACGTGCTATTCTTTCCACCAAGAACGATCATGTCGATGACCTGAATGACAAGATGATCTCCAGGTTTCCAGGCTCAGAAAAGTTATACCATAGCTTCAAACTCCATCGAGGATGACTTGCAGAATAATTACACGATTGATTTTCTAAACTCGATCACACCAAATGGCTTGCCCCCGCATGGGTTGAGATTAAAGGTTAATTGCCCGGTCATTCTGCTCCGGAACCTCGACCCTCATAATGGCCTATGCAATGAGACACGACTTATGATTAGAGCCTTCCAGGATAATGCAATCGACGCAGAGATTGTCGGTGGTCAGCATGCTGGAAAGAGGGTCTTCATACCTAGGATACCTATGTCGCCCTCGGAGGACATCTCACTTCCTTTCAAACTTAAGAGGAAACAGTTCCCCATTCGCTTTGAGTTTTGCGATGACAATTAACAAGGCGCAGGGTCGACTATCCCAAACGCCGGTATTTACCTTCCGAGCCAGTATTCTCACATGGTCAGCTATATGTTGCATTGTCAAGGGAGTGTCCAGAGAGACGACGCGGATTTTGGCCAAGCCAAACAACGAGGTTGATAAATCTGGGAAAAGCACCAAGAACATTGTCTATAGAGATGTTTTGGGGAGATGAGGCAGGTGCGCTATTCCGGCATTTATTTTCACCTTGTTATTTTATCTGTAACTACTTGTGGATCTAACGTTATTTGTTTTTATTTGCAGGTTTAGCGAAGGAGAATAAGCAGCAGAAGAGGAGGTAAGGTGGATGAACACAAGGGTATCTTCTTCGATCGAGCAAAAGGTGAGAGCTCTGCTTCTCCATCTGATCCCCCTGATATGTATGTAATGACCAGATGGAATGCACATGATATGTAATAATCAGATGGAGTAGGTATACATAATGATAGTGCCTACACCTTTTTCAGATGATAAGAGCAAAATGTATGTTCTTGTGTTCTTTTTGAGCTTCCATGCATAATATTTTTCTATGAGTATAATGTGCTAATGTGCTGATGTATTGCAATATTTCAGGTTTTCAAGTTTGTCAGGTGAGAAACACTGCATAGAAAAAGGTTGAACAGACATTCATGGCACTCCCCTTGGCAGAGGACAAATTGAGTGTCGAGGTACTCCGTGAGAAAGAGGATAAAGAAAGGAGTCAGCACATGAAGAGAGGCACCCAAAGTTAAAATGATACAGTCCTAATAACATCAACAATCTATCATAGTTATTAGCTTTTGCTATTCACTTGCTGTTTAGCCTATAGTTCAGCATCAGCTGAGATTGTGCTCCACTTTTGGGCCATCAGATTTCCATGTTCTGATAATTAACCGAATGGGTTATGTTTTAATGTAACTGATTTGGGTATGCAACTGTTTATGCATATAATTCTGAAGAACACACATCATTGTTGTTAATAATATATTGTACACGACTTGCTTCTTGATAATGTCAAGCATTATTACTACTATATTGAACATACGTCCAGGACAAAAGTTTGTTTTACCAGAAAAATTTAAGCTGGCTGAAATAACTAGCATGTATCTTCTCATTGCAAAATTTTATTTTACACGTGATCAGCAATAATATAATAATAAAACTTAAGTACGAAACTCACCACAGTGGAAATTTGCTATGTCATCGTTTTATCAGGCTCACATCTCTTGGAACAACTTAAAAGCAATTCCCTGGGCCCTCCTGTCCAGCACAGCCACTGAACTAAACCTTTTGTATCTATATTATAAAAAGGTAAGAGAAAACACACACAAAATCAAAGATACGTTCCGATGAGCTGAAACCAATATTTTTGTATTAACATGTATTACGAAAATAACTCCATTAATTCTGTATGTGTGGTGAATAAAAAAAGAAAAAGAAAAGCATTGGGCCTGAGATAAATCAAAGCAAAAAAGGAAAAGCATTGGGCCTAAGATAAATTAAAGGAAAGTGTGGGTCGTGAGATAGCGCTCACGATTCCCAATCCTCATGCTATGGAAGTATACTTCCCGTGATTTCCACCTTCCATATCCCAATCCTCACGCTATGGAAGTATACTTCCCGTGATTTCCACCTTCCATATTGCCTACAACAATATATCTCTCGATCAGGAGCAGAAAGAAGCAATGGGTTTTGCATCGTAGGGTTTCCTTCCACCTCTCCTTCATCATCTCTCGCAAAGGACTGCCGCATCTCACACCCCTCCACCGCGCCGGCCTCCTACACCGCAAGTCTCTCCAGCATCTGTCCGTGGTGAACTACCATCGTCCTCCATGTCTGGGTCACAATCCCCGATGGCTCATGCGGATCAATCTGCTATCATCACGGTAATGATATCTCTCTGTAATTACATCCTATTCGCGATTTCACATCTACAAGGCAACATAGTCACTAGAGGGGATCCAACAAAGTGAATCAACATGCCCTGTGTGACCCCACAGAATTTCCAAGATGCTTTGTGTGACTGTAGAAATTCTTTGGGCAACATCCACCTGATTACTTGAGAGAATATTCACGCAAGTGAATATCAAAAAGTTGATTGAATGAACAATTAGAGAAAGAAACAGATACTGAAATTTTGTTGGAAAGATTGTCCTGATGCCACTAAGTTAAAGTAAACATGTCAAAATATGTGCACCCAGTTGTGATGTATTCCCTCCGTCCCAACATATAAGATTGTTTTTCAAGGTAACAGAACTTAGGGGCCTAATGTTAACAGCGTGACAATAATATGTGCTTCGGTTTTCAGGAAAACATCGACGGGGGAGCCAAGAATGAGCATACCACCAAATAAGAGGATATGAACACCGACTCAACAAAGGCAATACAAGAACAAACGATCATCGATGATACAGAAAATATGCAGATTGATGAGGTCATACCCTAATACAAGCATGCGAAACCCCAAGTCGAAAAAGGCGGTTTTTATTTTCACATGTCACTATTATTTTTACAGCGTGACAATAATATGTGTTTTGGTTTTCAGGAAAACATCGACGGGGGAGCCAAGAATGAGCGTACCACCAAATACGAGGATATGAACACCGACTCAACAAAGGCAATACAAGAACAAACCATCATCGATGATACAGAAAATATGCAGATTGATGAGGTCATACCCTAAGACAAGCATGCGAAACCCCAAGTCGAAAAAGGCGGTTTTATTTTCACATGTCACTATTATTTTTATTCTGCCGGGACAAAACAATATGTAATTTGTAGTATAATAATATCATGCCTACATAATATTATATTATTGTGTGTTTCAGTTAGTAAGCGAGGAAGAACCAAATGGAATAGACGACAAAGACGAAGTAGAGAAAAGTAATAGCATGCAGGCCACTGATTGTGAAGTGATAAAGGCATGCTTTCTTTTCAACTATCCCAAATAGTTCTAATTCTAATTATATTATATCCTGCATAGGAATTATTCTTTGTAATATTTGCTCTCGTGAATTAAACTTCAAGGAAACAAGTGAACAAATGCAGCCACCTCAAGAAGATAAATTAGCACAAACATTCAACAATCAAGAGGCAGAAACTATAGGGGACAAGCTGGCAGAATCAAATGAAAAGCCGACAAAGGAGAAGTGGAGAAAAGAAAAGCACGCGGGGCACTGATTCCGAGGTGATAGACGCATATTTTCTGCCCAACTATGTCTCAAATAGTTTGAATTCTAATTATATTATATCCTGCATACAAAATATTCTTTGTAATGTTGCTCTTAGGAATTAACCTTCGATAAAACAAGTCAACGAATGGGGCTAGCTCAGGATGAGGAATTACCACAAACATTGGGCACCGAAGGGGCGGAAACTATATGGGACACTCTGGTAGAATCAAATAGAATAGCTAACACAGAAGAAGTGGAGAAAAAGCAGAGCACGCAGTCCACTGATTCCGAAGTCTCCGAAGTAACAGAGGCATCTTTTCTTTTTCAACTATGTCCCAATAGTTCTAATTCTAATTATGTTATATCCTGCATACCAGTTATTCTTTTTATTGTGGCTTTCAGGAATTATCCTTTGATGAAACAAGTGAACAAATGGTGGCAGATGAGGACGAAGATTTAGCACAAACGTCCGGCATTAAAAGGCCACAAAAAGTGAAGCCTATCCGACTACATAACAAACCCAAGAAAGCACCAGACTATGTGGTGGCTCCGGAAAACGCATACAAGTCCTTCTATGCCTTGCTTTTGCTACATTTATTTTCTTCGTTGTTACTAAATGTTTTGACTTACATCATGATAGATTATGCTTGCACCGGCGATGATTGGTCCGTGATTGAAAATATCATGACTGAACCAAGTGATAAAAGAAATTTAGTGAGCATCAATGACTCATATCTCAATAAATTACAATTACTACGCCTTTTAACCGAAGGAGAATTTCTTGGTGACGAAGTAAGTATATGTAGCTTTATGATAAGAGGATGTTATTAACATGAGTTCCTGTTATCTCCTAACCAAGGTGTGCACTTGATATTGTAGATCATAGACGCATACATACATTGCATAAGTGCTAAGCAACATCTACAGATGAGGTCAGGTGGAAGTGTGTTCTTAGAGAATGCATGCATCTCTAAGATGATCAAGGAATTTAGCTCTATACGGGATGACGCACCAAAATGGGTATTACAGAGAGCTAAAACTTATTTGGAACATGATATGGTGAGTCTCAGTTCCGTACATATTAATTCAATACAGGACAAATGTTTGTATACATGGGACCTAAACTAACAAAAAACCTATTTTCAGATATTCGCTCCAGTTAACATTGAAGAGTTTCATTGGTACCTAGCAGTTATAAATACCGGGAAGCGATGTATCCAGGTGCTCGACTCGGTAGGCCCAGGAATGAACCGCAACGACCTCACTGCTATGGTTAGTTATTAGTCCCACTGCACCATCTTTTGATAAGACAATTTTATGTTATTCTTCGATTGTGATGCTAATACTTTGTCATCTATTCATGCAACAACTGAAAGGACTGGAAAATGTATTCCAATATGCTAAGCTTCAAATGGAACTAAAATCTGATAAGTGGAAAGTCTTAAACATCAGTGCATGGCCAAGGGAAGAGTGTATTAAGAAGAGACTGCAGACACATGGGTATAACTTCTAACTCAAAGCAATCGACATTATGTGTTTTTTTTGTGTCCCCATTAGTTGCATCACAAAACAAATTTCTCCGCAATAAGAATAAAAGTATACAAGCTGAAAGGATGCTGCATCGCAGAATAAAATGAGGCTATGCACTGATTTGACGGCGACAAGCAGGGGTCGGAGAGACTAACCTGGACCCGGACGAGCGATGAGAAGGTAGGGTCCCGAGCAGCAGCACAGCACGCAGAGCTCTTCATGGTCATCCATGGAAGGAAGGAACTGCAGATAGCGAGCTCCTGCTCCGGACCGAATCGAACAGCCAATTAAAGTTGTTGTCGGAGAGCAAAGCATCTGGATCGAGGCGATAAGAGTTGAAACCGGACCTTGCTGGCGTCCCGAGCAATGGGGAAGGGAAGTTCATGGCGCGCGGGAGAAGGTGGAGACGCTCATGGCGGCGACGGCAAGTGCGTCAGGAGGAGGGAGGGCCCCGGCGTCGCCGGCGCACATGACGAGCTTGAGCGCCTCCTCGACCACCTCGGCGACCTTATATGAAGAAGGGGCGGGGCAGATCAAGGGCCTGCGCCACCGGCAGTGACGAAGGGCGGGCAGTTCAGGCCTGCGCGCCGCGCAGTGGTGACGGCGGGGCAGATCAAGGAACCGCGACTCGCCGCAGCGTGACGGCGGGGAGGGGCGGGCACATCGCTGGGCCTCCGCGCCGCCGCAGCGGTGACGGCGGGAGGGGCGGGCACATCGCTGGCCTCCGCGCCACGGCAGCGTGACGAAGGGGAGGGGCGGGGCACATCGCGGGCCTCCGCGGCCGCTGGCGGTGCTGACGAAGGGAAAGGGCGGGGCGCATCAGGGCCTCCGTGGCGGCCGTCAGTGGTGACGAAGGGAAAGGGCGGGGCGCATCAGGGCCTCTGCGGCGGCTGGCAGTGGTGACGAAGGGGAGCGGCGGCCACCACAGATCGCCGGTTGTGGATGGGGAATCTGGCGTGTGCCAGTGAAGGAGGATAGAGGGAGGGAGGGAAGAATGGGGAATCGGCGTGTGCCTGTGGAGGAGGGAGTGAGGGGGCAGTAGAAGCAGTGGTGCTATGCACACGACAAATTGCACACGGTTCACAGACGACAATTCAATCCAACCAGCCATGCGTATGACTGAAAACTGCACCGGCCACTGGATTAAAACGTCGTGCAAAGTTCGGGCACGGGTATCGTCTGTGTAGCAATTTTGCAGTAGAAGGATCACTAACTGAGTTTTTTTATTTAATACTACTACTTCACTAATCTCCACTGTTAAGCACGTTTAACCAAACTATATTAACTTCTTACATTATTTTTCATACATTCCAGAGAGGGATTATGAGTGAGCGCGGGATTTTCTTTATCATCACTTCTTTGTTACAGTCATGATCATTTGATGATTTTAAAAGTCTTCTTATATAAATATCTATAAAATTGATAAAAGAAACTATTGAATATATTAAGTTTTGTAATCATGCAGGTCATCGTGTGGTTTGTGGATGGTAAATTTTATGGAGTACTTCACAGGAGAAATTTTGTCTGACTCTCCTACACAAGTATTTTTTCGATGTGTATCATTATACTTACATTCTATGGTGTATCACTATTTAACTATGAGTTCTGTTTTAATAGGATCATATCATAGATTTTAGAACAAAACTAGCCGTCATTTTATTTGACTCTGAATTGAATGATGATAATATAAGAAATCGAGACATTGAAGATGACGAAGACAACACAGATCCCACGGATTGTATGATTTTGGAAACACCCCCTGAGAACCTCAAACCATCGAATACATCGTCAGAAGTTGAGCAGGAGTCGCAATCATTTATCCTTTCGCCCTATCTCACTCCAACAAATGATGACTTAATAGATGAACTTTGTTTGTTCATCGGTATGGTTGATGATGTCGCTCTACTAGAGTAAACCATATATTTTTAGTTCATTTTGTATTTTAATAAATTAGTATGATTTTATTATAATTTACATAATTTCAATTTTACAGAAGCGAATGGGTGAAAAGCTCTGATCCTTATACCATTAGTTTGAATTTGAGACAAATAAAAAACATATTAAATAATGATGAATGCATGGATGTTGATTGCTTCAATATGGCTGTACGGATACTAGCGCGCCACGAAGTCCGGCTTTTCAGAGACATTCCATGTCACTACATGGATCTAAATTTTTGTGTAAGTCATTATAATCATGTATTACATTTTGCCTCATGGAACTAATATTTTATTTTTCTTATTTTAGTTCATGTCCTACTATGCACGAGACTCACGTCATCATGGAAATATGGACATTGCTATGTTGAAATGGATGTTTGATAGCTGGCCGACAGTAATGAGTATCATATTTCACAGTGTCATACAGTAAGTTTTAAAATTTTAATTTGTAACGATGGTTTGTCATGTCTTAACTAATGTTTTAAATTTTTAAATGTATGCATCGTTGCAGATTTTATTGCCTTGGGATATTTGTGGGATATTTCTATTGTTTGTTTTCGATCAAAATAAAAAAGTTGTCTCAATTATGGATCCGATACCAATACCTATTTTGGGAAAAATTGTACTTAAAACTGTGGTCAACAACCTAAACCGTGCGCTCCAAGTTGCAAACCCTGCATTCAAAGACGACATCTCTAAATGGGAATGGAAAGTTCCTGTTGTTCCAACAAACTCACATGGGTATGAATCTTTTCAATGCATTACAAGATTAATTGATTTATTCAATAGACAATGTAATATTTTATAAATGCAGTGCCTTGTCAGGTTATTTGGTGTTTAATTTCATGCACTCATTGTGCGATGGACAGCTATATTTTCCCATACCCCAGGTTAGTATTTACACCATGCTTATTTGTATACACATTGCGCATTATTTTGTTATAACAATGTTGCATAATGCATATGTAGGATGATTTTGAACTGAGAAAACAATTTTTGGTGCATATTTTAAAGTATGAAGAGAATGAAGCTCAAGACAATATCCCATCAATTGAACGAAGCATCATAGATCGCATCAATAGATGGACCTTCATTGCTTGAAAAGATGGACCTTCAAGAGATGCATAGTTATTGACTCTAAAATATCTTTTTGTAACAAATTATAATACAATTATTAGGTCATCGTGCATATTATGTGATGACATGTTTCTGGATCATGTGTTACACGCGCGCTCATATCGTTGGCAAAAGACAGTTGGCTCGGTAATAAAAACTCACTAACATAAAAAAATAGATTCACAAAATATGACACTCTTTTGAAAATATAATTTAATATTATATTATATCAACTCATTTTGTTTGAGACGTGCGTTTCACGTGCATGCTTACTAGTATGTTACAAAGTGGGGCCTTAATGCCATAACTCGGCCTACTACTAAGACGATGCTTTGAGTGCCTTGTCGACTATTGTTCTTCGCATATCCGAGTGAGATCAGGTGCTTCGAGTGGAATGAGTTGGTCGAGTGGATTGCTATGCTCCGAGTGACTTGGTGGTCATCCGAGTGGATGGTTTGTTGATTCTCCAAGCGATGCTCTAGGCCCACCTGATATGTGGACCCCATTTTTTATGATCTTTGACCCTTCGTGGGCCTACCTGTTATGCATGTCCCCAACAATACCCAACAGTTTCCTTTGGGTATCCTATGAAGAGGCACTTCTCCGATTTGTGTTTGATCTTATCAGGTTGTAGCTTTTCACATAAGCATCGCAGCCCCAAACTTTAAGAAACGACAACTTTGGTTTCTTGCCAAACCACAGTTCATAAGGCGTCGTCTCAACGGATTTTGATGGTGCCCTATTTAAAGTGAATGCAGCCGGCTCTAAAGCATAACCCCAAAATGATAGCCGTAAATCAATAAGAGACATCATAGATCGCACCATATCCAATAAAGTACGGTTATGACATTCAGACACACCATTTCGCTGTGATGTTCCAGGTGGCATAAGTTGTGAAACTATTCCACATTGTTTTAAATGAAGACCAAAATCATAACTCAAATATTCTCCTCCACGATCAGATCATAGAAACTTTATTTTCTTGTTACGATTATTTTCCACTTCACTCTAAAATTCTTTGAACTTTTCAAATGTTTTAGACTTATGTTTCATTAAGTAGATATACCCATATCTGCTCAAATCATTTGTGAAGGTAAGAAAATAACGGTACCCACCACGAGCCTCAACACTCATTGAACCGCATACATCTGTATGTATTATTTCCAATAAGTAAGTAGCTCGTTCCATTGATCCGGAGAAGAGAGTTTTAGTCATCTTGCCCATGAGGCACGGTTCGCAAGCACCAAGTGATTCCAAAAGTCCATCAGCATGGAGTTTCTTCATGCGCTTTACACCGATATGACCCAAACGGCAGTGCCACAAATAAGTTGCACTATCATTATCAACTTTGCATCTTTTGGCTTCAATTTATGAATATGTGTATCATCAAGATCGAGATTCAACAAAAATAGACCACTCGGCAAGGGTGCATGACCATAAAAGATATTACTCATATAAATTGAACAACCATTATTCTCTGATTTAAATGAATAACCATCTCGCGTCAAACAAGATCCAGATATAATGTTCATGCTCAACGCTGGCACCAAATAACAATTATTCAGGTCTAAAACTAATCCCGAAGGTAGATGTAGAGTTAGCGTGCCGATGGCGATCACATCTACCTTGGAACCATTTCCCACGCACATCGTCACCTCGTCCTTAGCCAATCTTCGTTTAATTCGTGGCCCCTATTTCGAGTTGCAAATATGAGCAACATAACCAGTATCAAATACCCAGGCGCTACTACGAGTATTAGTAAGGTACACATCAATAACATGTATATAAAATATACTTTTCACTTTGCCATCCTTCTGATCCGCCAAATACTTGGGGCAGTTCCGCTCCAAGTGACCAGTCCCTTTGCAGTAGAAGCACTCAATTTCAGGCTTAGGTCCAAACTTGGGTTTCTTCTCCTGAGCAGCAACTTTCTTGCCGTTCTTCTTTAAGTTACCCTTCTTCCCTTTTCCCTTTTTCTTGAAACAAGTGGTCTTGTTGACCATCAACACTTGATGCTCCTTCTTGATTTCTACCTCCGCAGCCTTTAGCATCGCGAAGATCTCGGGAATAGTCATGTTCATCCCTTGCATATTATAGTTCATCACGAAGCCTTTATAGCTTGGTGGTAGTGATTGAAGAACTCTGTCAATGATACTATCATTAGGAAGATTAACTCCCAGCTGAGTCAACTGGTTATGGTACCCAGACATTCTGAGTATGTGTTCGCTGACAAAACTATTCTCCTCTATTTTGCAGCTATAGAACTTATTCGAGACTTCATATCTCTCAACTCGGGCATTTGCTTGAAATATTAAATTCAACTCTTGTAACATCTCGTATGCTCCATGACGATCAATTTTTTTTGAAGTACCGATTCCAAGCCATAAAGCATGGCACACTAAACTATCGAGTAGTCGTCAGCTTTGCTCTGCCAGACATTCTTAACGTCATCAGTAGCATCTGCAGCAGGCCTGGCACCTAACAGTGCTTCCAGGATATAATTCTTCTGTGCAGCAATGAGGATAATCCTCAACTTACGGACCCAGTCCGTGTAGTTGCTACCATCATCTTTCAACTTAGCTTTCTCTAGGAACGCATTAAATTTCAAAAGAACGGTAGCACGGGCCATTGATCTACAATAACATAGACATGCAAAATAACTATCAGGACTAAATTCATTATAAATTAAAGTTCAATTAACCATATTACTTAAGAACTCCCACTTAGATAGACATCCCTCTAGTCATCTAAATGATCACGTGATCGAAATCAACTAAACCATGTCTGATCATCACGTGATATGGAGTAGTTTTCAATGGTGAACATCACTATGTTGATATATCTACTATATGATTCATGTTCGACCTTTCGGTCTCAGTGTTCCGAGACCATATCTGCATATGTTAGGCTCGTCAAGTTTAACCCGAGTATTCTGCGTGTGCAAGACTGGCTTGCACCTGTTGTATGTGAACGTAGAGCTTATCACACCCGATCATCACGTGGTGTCTCGGCACGACGAACTGTACCAATGGTGCATACTTAGGGAGAACACTTATACCTTGAAATTTAGTAAGGGATCATCTTATAATGCTACTGCCGTACTAAGCAAAATAGGATGCATAAAATATAAACATCACATGCAATCAAAATATGTGACATGATGTGGCCATAATCATCTTGTGCTCAGGATCTCCATCACGGAAGCATCGTCATGATATCCATCGTCACCGGCGCGACACCTTGATCTCCATCGTAGCATCGTTGTCGTCTCGCCAACTATTGCTTCTATGACTATCGCTACCGCTTAGTGATAAAGTAACACAATTACATGGCGATTGCATTGCATACAATAAAGCGACAACCATATGGCTCCTGCCAGTTGCCAATAACTTTGTTACAAAACTTGATCATCTCATACAACAATTTATATCACATCATGCCTTGACCATATCACATCACAGCAAGCCCTGCAAAAACAAGTTAGACGTCCTCTACTTTGTTGTTGCAAGTTTTACGTGGCTGCTATGGGCTTCTAGCAAGAACCGTTCTTACTTATGCATCAAAACCACAACGATTTTTCGTCAAGTGTGTTGTTTTAACCTTCAACAAGGACCTACCGTAGTCAAACTCGATTCAACTAAAGTTGGAGAAACAGGCACCCGCCAGCCACCTATGTGCAAAAGCACGTCGGTAGAACCAGTCTCATGAACACGGTCATGTAATGTCGGTTCGGGCTGCTTCATCCAACAATACCGCAAAATCAAAGCAAGACGTTGGTGGTAAGCAGTATGACTATTATCGCCCACGACTCTTTGTGTTCTACTCGTGCATCTAACATCTACGCATAGACCTGGCTCTAGTGCCACTATTGGGGAACGCAGTAATTTCAAAAAAAATTCCTACGATCACGCAAGATCTATCTAGGTGATGGATAGCAACGAGAGGGAAGAGTGTGTCCACGTACCCTCGTAGACCAAAAGCGGAACCGTTTCAATAATGCGGTTGATGTAGTCAAACTTCTTCGCGATCCAATCGATCAAGTACCGATCGTACGGCACCTCCGCGTTCATCACACTTTCATCTTGTTATGTCCCTCGTGCTCTTGATCCAGTTGAGGACGAGGGTGAGTTCCGTCAGCACAACGGCGTGCCGACGATGATGATGATGTTACCGGTACAGGGCTTCGCCTAAGCACTACGATGGTATGATCGAGGTGTGTAATTATGGAGGGGGGCACCACACACGGTTAAGAGAAAACTTGTGTGTTCTAGGGTGCCCCTTCCCCCGTATATAAAGGAGCAAGGGGAGGCCGTCCGGCCCCTAGGGAGCACCCCAAGAGGAGGAGTCCTACTAGGACTTCCTAGTCCTAGTAGGATTCTACTTCAAGGGAGAGAGGGGGAAGGAAGGAGAGGGAGAGGGAGTAGGAAAGGGCCCCCCCCCCCTTCCCTTGTCCTATTCGGACTCCAAGGGGGGCGCGCGGCTTGCCCTGGCTGCCCTCCTCTCTCTCCACTAACGCCCATGGTGGCCCATTAGTTCCCTGGGGGGTTCCGGTAACCCCTTTGGCACTCCGGTTTTATCTGAAACTTCCCGGAACTCTTCCGATGTCCGAATAGCATGGTCCAATATATTGATGTCTACTACACAAACATCTTCTTGTAGACGTTGTTGGGCCTGCAAGTGCACAGGTTTGTAGGACAGTAGCAAATTTCCATCAACTGGATGACCTAAGTTTTATCAATCCGTAGGAGGCATAGGATGAAGATGGTCTCTCTCAAACAACCCTGCAACCAAATAGCAAAGAGTCTCTTGTGTCCCCAACACACCCAATACAATGGTAAATTGTATAGGTGCACTAGTTCGGCAAAGAGATGGTGATACAAGTGCAATATGGATGGTAGATAAAGGTTTTTATAATCTGAAATTATAAAAACAGCAAGGTAACAAGTGGTAAAAGTGACCGTAAACGGTATTGCAATGGTAGGAAACAAGGCCTAAGGTTCATACTTTCACTAGTGCAAGTTCTCTCAACAATAATAACATATATAGATCATATAACAATCCCTCAACATGCAACAAAGAGTCACTCCAAAGCAACTAATAGCGGAGAACAAACGAAGAGATTATGGTAGGGTACGAAACCACCTCAAAGTTATCATTTCTGTCCTATCTATTCAAGAGTTCGTAGTAAAATAACATGAAGCTATTCTTTCTGCTCAATCTATCATAGATTTCATACTAGAATAACACCTTAATTAAGACACAAATCAACCAAAACACTAATGTCACCTAGATACTCCATTGTCACCTCAAGTATCTGTGGGCATGATTATACGATATGCATCACACAATCTCAGATTCATCTATTCAACCAACACAAAGTACTTCAAAGAGTGCCCCAACGTTTCTACCGGAGAGTCAAGAACGTGTGCCAACCCCTATGCATAGGTTCATGGGCGGAACCCGCAAGTTGGTCACCAAAACATACATCAAGTGGCACATGATATCCCATTTTCACCACAGATAATCACGGCAAGACATACATCAAGTGTTCTCAAATCATAAAAGACTCAATTCGATAAGATAACTTCGAAGGGGAAAACTCAATTCATCACAAGAGAGTAGAGGGGAAGAAACATCATAAGATCCAACTACAATAGCAAAGCTCGGGATACATCAAGATTGTGCCATAGAGGGAACACGAGAGAGATAGATCAAACACATAGCTACTGGTACATACCGTCAGCCTTGAGGGTGAACTACTCCCTCCTCATCACGGATAGCGCCGGGATGATGAAGATGGCCACCGGTGAAGGATCCCCCCTCTGGCAGGGTGCCGGGAAGGGCTCCCGAGAGGTTTCTGGTGGCTACAGAGGCTTGCGGCGGCGGAACTCCCGATCTATCTTGATATTCGATGATTTTAGGGTACGTTGGCTTATATAGGCGAAAGAAGTCGGTCGGGGGAGCCTCGAGAGGCCCACGAGAGGGTAGGGTGCACCCAGTGGGGATGGGCGCGCCCCCTGTCTCTTGGCTTCCTCGATGACCCCCCAGCTTGCACTCCAAGTCTCCTGGATCATAATCTTTCCAAAAATCACGCTGCCGAAGGTTTCATTCCGTTTGGACTCCGTTTGATATTCCTTTTCTTCGAAATACTGAAACAGGCAATAAAACAGCAATATGGGCTGGGCCTCCGGCTAATAGGTTAGTCCCAAAAGTAATATAAAAGTGTATCATAAAGCTTGTAATCATTCAAAACAGATAATAAAATAGGATGAATGCTTCATAAATTATAGATACGTTGGAGACGTATCAGCATCCCCAAGCTTAATTCCTGCTCGTCCTCGAGTAGGTAAATGATAAAAGAAAGAATGAGTGTGAATGCTAGAGGTGCACAAGTTTGATCAATGATCATTTCAATCACCTTTACTAGCATCAATATATGTCATAACAGTAGTTCATCTCATAAAACTATTCATAATCAAGTAAACTTCATTCTTAGTCATCAAACAATTGCAATTCATCCTATTTTCAGGAAGGGTCTATGTCAGAGCTTTGATTTAGCAAACTTCACATACTTAACTATCATATAGTCTTCTACAATTGCTAACACTCACGCAATACTTGTGGTTATGAAGTTTTAATCATACAGAGAGAAAGATAGGGGCTTATAATGTTGCCTCCAAATGTATTCACCTTTGGGTGATGTCAACAATAATAGTTCATGCTAACTTACATCCAATTGGATATATATATCAGGATCACCCCAACACAAAGTGCTTGCCAAAGGATAAAATGAAAAAGGGAAAGGTGAAGATCACCTTGACTCTTGCATAAAGTAAAAGACATAAAGTAAAAGATAGGCCCTTCGCAGAGGGAAGCAGGGGTTGTCATGAGCTTTTAGGGTTGGATACACAAAATCTTAATGCGAAAGAACGTCACTTTATATTGCCCCTTGTATATGGACCTTTATTATGCAGTCCGTCGCTTTTATTGCTTCCATAACAAGATCATACAAAGCTTATTTTCTCCGCACTAATAAGTCATGCATATTTAGGGAGCAATTTTTATTGCTTGCACCGATGACAACTTACTTGAAGGATCTTACTCAATCAATAGGTAGCTATGGTGGACTCTCATGGCAAAACTGGGTTTAAGGATATTTGGAAGCACATGTAGTATCTCTACTTGGTGCTAGGAATTTTGGCTAGCATGAGGGGGAAAGGCAAGCTCAACATGTTTGAATGATCCATGACAATATACTTGAACTGAGGTGTGAGAAAACATAACCCATTACGTTGTCTTCCTTGTCCAACATCAACTCTTTAGCATGTCATACTTAATGAGTGCTCAGAATTATAAAAGATGTCTATGATAATATATTTATATGTGAAATCTCTCTTCCTTCAAAATTCTTTCATGAATTGTTCAAATGACTAATACAATGCTTGCTAACCGTCAATAAATTTACAATCTCTACTTCTTAGATGTGAAGTCATTTCTCCCCATGGGATAAGAAAATGAGACATATATAATTTCAGATTTATGACATTCAACTCATGTGAAGAAGCAAAAACTTAGGTTCAACCGATACTAACCAATAATTGTTGAAGAAGAAAGGTGGGATGCCTAACGGGGCGTCCCCAAGCTTAGATGCTTGAGACTTCTTGGAATATTATCTTGGGGTGCCTTGGGCATCCCCAAGCTTGAACTTTTGTGTCTCCTTAATTCCTCTCATATCATGATTTCTGTATTTCTCAAAAACTTCATCCACATAAAACTCAACAAGAACTCGTGAGATAAGTTAGTATAAAACAAAGCAAAACCTTATCATTTTCTACTGTAACAAATCACTAAGATTATTATTCAACATTTAATACTAAATGCCTCTGCATATTTAATACTCCTATCCTCAAATAGAATCATTAAACAAGCAAACAATGCAGACATAACAGCAATCTTCCAGAACAGTATAGTCTGTAAAGAATGCAAGATTCATCATACTTCCCTAACTCCAAAAATTATAAGAAACATAATACGCTGTAAAAGATTTATCAGAGCTCATTATGCAAAATGATTCAACTTTATATCACTCTCTGACTTTTCTAGGGAATTTTTGCAACAGCGGTAAACTTTCTGTTTTCAAACAGCAACATGTATACAAGCAAAATAAGCATGGTAAAGGCTATCCTTGACATTTATATTGAAAATATAGAAGCAAAATATTATTCTAAATAACAGAAAGCAAATACTAACAAAATAAAATGACACTCCAAGCAAAACACATATCATGTGGCGAATAAAAATATAGCTCCAAGTAAAGTTACCGATGAATGAAGAGGAAAGAGGGGATGCCATCCGGGGCATCCCCAAGCTTAGTTGATTGGTTGTCCTTGAATATTAGCTTGGGGTGCCTTGGGCATCCCCAAGCTTAGGCTCTTACCACTCCTTATTCCATAGTCCATCGAACTTTTACCCAAAACTTGAAAACTTCAACCACACAAAACTCAAGACAAAACTCATAAGCTCCGTTAGTAAAAGAAAACAAACCACCACTTTAAGGTACTGTAATTAAATCATTATAAATTCATATTGGTCTTAAACCTACTGTATTCCAACTTTTCTATGGTTCATACCCTTACATACTAGCCATAGATTCATAAAAAATAAGCAAACAACACAATGAAAACAGAATCTGTCAAAAACAGAACAGTCTGTAGTAATCTGTATCAAACGTATACTTATGGAACCCCAAATATTATGAAATAAATTGGTGGATCTGAGAAATTTTCCTATTAATCATCTGAAAAAAGAATCAACCTAAATTCACTCTCCAGTAAACAATGACAGCTAATCTCAAGAGCACTAAAGTTTCTGTTTTTTATAGCAAGATCATAAAGACTTCACCCAAGTCTTCCCAAAGGTTCTACTTGCCACAAACACTAATTAAAACATAAAACAACATTTAACCAGAGGCTATATGAATTATTTATTACTAAACAGGAACAAAAAGTAAGGAACAAAAAATAAAGTTGGGTTGCCTCCCAACAAGCGCTATCGTTTAAAGCCCCTAGCTAGGCATGATGATTTCAATGATGCTCACATAAAGGATAAAAATGAAAACATAAAGAGAGCATCATGAAGAATATGACTAGCACATTTAAGTCTAACCCACTTCCTATGCATAGGGATTTTGTGAGCAAACAACTTATGGGAACAACAATCAACTAGCATAGGAAGGTAAAACAAGCATAACTTCAAAATTTTAAGCACATAGATAGGAAACTTGATATTATTGCAATTCCTACAAGCATGTGTTCCTCCCTCATAATAATTTTCAGTAGCATCATGAATGAATTCAACAATATAACCAGAACCTAAAGCATTCTTTTCATGATCAACAAGCATAGACAATTTATTACTCTCCACATAAGCAAAATTCTTCTCATTCGGAATAGTGGGAGTATCATAAGAGACTTGAACACTAAAAACTGTTTCCACATTAAAAGAGTAATGTTCAGAAAAAGGGTAATCATAATCATGACAAGTTTTATAAATATAATCATCACTACTTTTTATATCATAAGTTTTATCACAATAATCATCATAAGTAGCAACTTTGTTCTCATCATAATCGATTGAAACCTCTCCCAAGATAGTGGAATCGTCACTAAATAAAGTTGACAGTCTTCCAAATCCACTTTCATATTCATCACAATAAGATTCAATATCCTCCAAAATAGTGGGATCAATACTACCTAAAGTTGACACTCTTCCAAACCCACTTTCATCAATATAATCATCATAAATAGGAGGCATGCTTTCATCATAATAAATTTCCTCATCAAAACTTGGGGGACAAAAAATATCATATTCATCAAACATAGCTTCCCCAAGCATGTGGCTTTGCATATCATTAGCATCATGGATATTCAAGGAATTCATACTAACAGCATTGCAATCATGCTCGTCATTCAAAGATTTAGTGACAAACATTTTATAGATTTCTTCTTCTAGCACTTGAGCACAATTTTTCTTTCCATCATTCTCACGAAAGATATTAAAAAGATGAAGCGTATGGGACAAACTAAATTCCATTTTTTGTAGTTTTCTTTTATAGACTAAACTAGTGATAAAACAAGAAACTAAAAGACTCGATTGCAAGATCTAAAGATATACCTTCAAGCACTCACCTCCCAGGAAACGGCGCCAAAAAAGAGCTTAGTTGATGGGGTGTGAGTGCCGTTTACCTAGCCTCCCCGGCAGCGGCGCCAGAAAAGAGCTTGATGTCTACTACACAACCTTCTTCTTGTAGACGTTGTTGGGCCTGCAAGTGCACAGGTTTGTAGGACAGTAGCAAATTTCCCTCAAGTGGATGACCTAAGGTTTATCAATCCATAGGAGGCATAGGATGAAGGTGGTCTCTCTCAAACAACCCTGCAACCAAATAACAAAGAGTCTCTTGTGTCCCCAACACACCCAATACAATGGTAAATTGTATAGGTGCACTAGTTCAAGAAGAGATGGTGATAAAAGTGCAATATGGATGGTAGATTAAGGTTTTTGTTATCTGAATTTATAAATACAGCAAGGTAACAAGTGGTAAAAGTGAGCGTAAACGGTATTGCAATGGTAGGAAACAAGGCCTAAGGTTCATACTTTCACTAGTGCAAGTTCTCTCAACAATAATAACATAGATAGATCATATAACAATCCCTCAACATGCAACAAAGAGTCACTCCAAAGCAACTAATAGCGGAGAACAAACGAAGAGATTATGGTAGGGTACAAAACCACCTCAAAGTTATCCTTTACATCCTATCTATTCAAGAGTTCGTAGTAAAATAACATGAAGCTATTCTTTCCGCTCAATCTATCATAGAGTTCATACTAGAATAACACCTTAAGACACAAATCAACCAAAACCCTAATGTCACCTAGATACTCCATTGTCACCTCAAGTATCTGTGGGCATGATTATACGATATGCATCACACAATCTCAGATTCATCTATTCAACCAACACAAAGTATAAAGAGGGCCCCAAAGTTTCTACCGGAGAGTCAAGAACGTATGCCAACCCCTATGCATAGGTTCATGGTGGAACCCGCAAGTTGGTCACCAAAACATACATCAAGTGGCACATGATATCCCATTGTCACCACAGATAATCACGGCAAGACATACATCAAGTGTTCTCAAATCATAAAAGACTCAATCCGATAAGATAACTTCAAAGGGGAAAACTCAATTCATCACAAGAGAGTTGAGGGGGTGAAACATCATAAGATCCAACTACAATAGCAAAGCTCGGGATACATCAAGATCGTGCCATAGAGGGAACACGAGAGAGAACACGAGAGAGACAGATCAAACACATAGCTACTGGTACATACCCTCAGCCTTGAGGGTGAACTACTCCCTCCTCGTCATGGATAGCACCGGGATGATGAAGATGGCCACCGGTGAAGGATCCCGCCTCCATAGGTGCCGGAAGGGCTCCCGAGAGGTTTCTGGTGGCTCTGAGAGGCTTGCGGCGGCGGAACTCCCGATCTATCTTGATATTCGATGTTTTTAGGGTACGTAGGCTTATATAGGCGAAAGAAGTCGGTCGGGGGAGCCTCGAGGGGCCCACGAGAGGGTAGGGCGCGCCCCGCTGTCTCTTGGCTTCCTCGATGACCCCCAGCTTGCACTCCAAGTCTCCAGGATCATAATCTTTCCAAAAATCACGTTGCCGAAGGTTTCATTCCATTTGGACTCCGTTTGATATTCCTTTTCTTCGAAATACTGAAACAGGCAATAAAACAGCAATATGGGCTGGGCCTCCGGTTAATAGATTAGTCTCAAAAGTAATATAAAAGTGTATAATAAAGCTCGTAATCATTCAAAACAGATAATAAAATAGCATGAATGCTTCATAAATTATAGATACGTTGGAGACGTATCAGCATCCCCAAGCTTAATTCCTTCTCGTCCTCGAGTAGGTAAAATATAAAAGAAAGAATTTATGAAGTGTGAATTCTAGAGGTGCACAAGTTTGATCAATGATAATTTCAATCACCTTTACTAGCATCAATATATGTCATAACAGTAGTTCATCTCATAAAACTATTCATAATCAAGTAACAAGCTATTCACATGTTAAAGCATACACCATAAACTTTCTGGCAAACTTCATTCTTAGTCATCAAACAATTGCAATTCATCCTATTTTCAAGAAGGGTCTATGTCAGAGCTTTGATTTAGCAAACTTCACATACTTAACTATCATATAGTCTTCTACAATTGCTAACACTCACGCAATACTTGTGGTTATGAAGTTTTAATCATACAGAGAGAAAGATAGGGGCTTATAATGTTGCCTCCAAATGTATTCACCTTTGGGTGATGTCAACAATAATAGTTCATGCTAACTTACATCCAATTGGTTATATATATCAGGATCACCCCAACACAAAGTGCTTGCCAAAGGATAAAATGAAAAAGGGAAAGGTGAAGATCACCTTGACTCTTGCATAAAGTAAAAGACATAAAGTAAAAGATAGGCCCTTCACAGAGGGAAGCGGAGGTTGTCATGCGCTTTTAGGGTTGGATACACAAAATATTAATCCGAAAGAACGTCACTTTATATTGCCCCTTGTATATGGACCTTTATTATGCAGTCCGTCACTTTTATTGCTTCCATAACAAGATCGTACAAAGCTTATTTTCTCCGCACTAATAAGTCATGCATATTTAGAGAGAAATTTTTATTGCTTACACCGATGACAACTTACTTGAAGGATCTTACTCAATCAATAGGTAGATATGGTGGACTCTCATGGCAAAACTGGGTTTAAGGATATTTGGAAGCACATGTAGTATCTCTACTTGGTGCTAGGAATTTTGGCTAGCATGAGGGGGGAAGGCAAGCTCAACATGTTTGAATGATCCATGACAATATACTTTAACTGAGATGTGAGAAAACATAACCCATTACGTTGTCTTCCTTGTCCAACATCAACTCTTTAGCATGTCATACTTAATGAGTGCTCAGAATTATAAAAGATGTCTATGATAATATATTTATATGTGAAATCTCTCTTCCTTCAAAATTCTTTCATGAATTGTTCAAATGACTAATAAAATGCTTGCTAACCGTCAATAAATTTACAATCTCTACTTCTTAGATGTGAAGTCATTTCTCCCCATGGGATAAGAAAATGAGACATATATAATTTCAGATTTATGACATTCAACTCAATCAACCATTTACTCAAAGGATATAAGTGAAGCACACGAGTAAATGACAAACTACTCCAAAAAGATATAAGTGAAGAACAATGAGTAGCTAAATAATTATGTAACCATGTGAAGAGTCTCTCTCATTAAATAATTTCGGACCTTGGTATTGTATTCAAACAGCAAGCAAAGCAAAAAAAATTACATTGCAAGGATAGCACAACTCATGTGAAGAAGCAAAAACTTAGGTTCAACCGATACTAACCAATAATTGTTGAAGAAGAAAGGTGGGATGCCTAACGGGGCATCCCCAAGCTTAGATGCTTGAGACTTCTTGGAATATTATCTTGGGGTGCCTTCGGCATCCCCAAGCTTGAACTTTTCTGTCTCCTTAATTCCTCTCATATCATGATTTCTGTATTTCTCAAAAACTTCATCCACATGAAACTCAACAAGAACTCGTGAGATAAGTTAGTATAAAACAAAGCAAAACCTTATCATTTTCTACTGTAACAAATCACTAAGATTATTATTCAACATTTAATACTAAATGCCTCTGCATATTTAATACTCCTATCCTCAAATAGAATCATTAAACAAGCAAACAATGCAGACATAACAGCAATCTTCCAGAACAGTATAGTCTGTAAAGAATGCAAGATTCATCATACTTCCCTAACTCCAAAAATTATAAGAAACATACTATGCTAAAAAAGATTTATCAGAGCTCATTATGCAAAATGATTCAAATTTATATCACTCTCTAACTTTTCTAGGGAATTTTTGCAACAGCGGTAAACTTTCTGTTTTCAAACAGCAACATGTATACAAGCAAAATAAGCATGGTAAAGGCTATCCTTGACATTTATATTGAAAATATAGAAGCAAAATATTATTCTAAATAACAGAAAGCAAATACTAACAAAATAAAATGACACTCCAAGAAAAACACATATCATGTGGCGAATAAAAATATAGCTCCAAGTAAAGTTACCGATGAATGAAGAGGAAAGAGGGGATGCCATCCGGGGCATCCCCAAGCTTAGTTGATTGGTTGTCCTTGAATATTAGCTTGGGGTGCCTTGGGCATACCCAAGCTTAGGCTCTTACCACTCCTTATTCCATAGTCCATCGAATCTTTTACCCAAAACTTGAAAACTTCAACCACACAAAACTCAAGACAAAACTCGTAAGCTCCGTTAGTAAAAGAACACAAACCACCACTTTAAGGTACTTTAATTAAATCATTATAAATTCATATTGGTCTTAAACCTACTGTATTCCAACTTTTCTATGGTTCATACCCTTACATACTAGCCATAGATTCATAAAAAATAAGCAAACAACACAATGAAAACAGAATCTGTCAAAAACAGAACAGTCTGTAGTAATCTGTATCAAACGTATACTTCTGGAACCCCAAATATTATGAAATAAATTGGTGGACCTGAGAAATTTTCCTATTAATCATCTGAAAAAAGAATCAACCTAAATTCACTCTCCAGTAAACAATGACAGCTAATCTCAAGAGCGTTAAAGTTTCTGTTTTTTATAGCAAGATCATAAAGACTTCACCCAAGTCTTCCCAAAGGTTCTACTTGCCACAAACACTAATTAAAACATAAAACAACATTTAACCAGAGGCTATATGAATTATTTATTACTAAACAGGAACAAAAAGTAAGGAACAAAAAATAAAGTTGGGTTGCCTCCCAACAAGCGCTATCATTTAAAGCCCCTAGCTAGGCATGATGATTTCAATGATGCTCACATAAAGGATAAAAATTAAAACATAAAGAGAGCATCGTGAAGAATATGACTAGCACATTTAAGTCTAACCCACTTCCTATGCATAGAGATTTTGTGAGCAAACAACTTATGGGAACAACAATCAACTAGCATAGGAAGGTAAAACAAGCATAACTTCAAAATTTTAAGCACATAGAGAGGAAACATGATATTATTGCAATTCCTACAAGCATGTGTTCCTCCCTCATAATAATTTTCAGTAGCATCATGAATGAATTCAACAATATAACCAGAACCTAAAGCATTCTTTTCATGATCAACAAGCATAGACAATTTGTTACTCTCCACATAAGCAAAATTCTTCTCATTCGGAATAGTGGGAGTATCATAAGAGACTTGAACACTAAAAATTGTTTCCACATTAAAAGAGTAATGTTCAGAAAAAGGGTAATCATAATCATGACAAGTTTTATAAATATAATCATCACTACTTTTTATATCATAAGTTTTATCACAATAATCATCATAAGTAGCAACTTTGTTCTCATCATAATCGATTGAAACCTCTCCCAAGATAGTGGAATCGTCACTAAATAAAGTTGACAGTCTTCCAAATCCACTTTCATATTCATCACAATAAGATTCAATATCCTCCAAAATAGTGGGATCAATACTACCTAAAGTTGACACTCTTCCAAACCCACTTTCATCAATATAATCATCATAAATAGGAGGCATGCTTTCATCATAATAAATTTCCTCATCAAAACTTGGGGGACAAAAAATATCATATTCATCAAACATAGCTTCCCCAAGCATGTGGCTTTGCATATCATTAGCATCATGGATATTCAAGGAATTCATACTAACATCATTGCAATCATGCTCGTCATTCAAAGATTTAGTGACAAACATTTTATAGATTTCTTCTTCTAGCACTTGAGCACAATTTTTCTTTCCATCATTCTCACGAAAGATATTAAAAATATGAAGCGTATGGGACAAACTAAATTCCATTTTTTGTAGTTTTCTTTTATAGACTAAACTAGTGATAAAACAAGAAACTAAAAGACTCGATTGCAAGATCTAAAGATATACCTTCAAGCACTCACCTCCCAGGAAACGGCGCCAAAAAAGAGCTTAGTTGATGGGGTGTGAGTGCCGTTCTAACCTCCCGGCAGCGGCGCCAGAAAAGAGCTTGATGTCTACTACACAACCTTCTTCTTGTAGACGTTGTTGGGCCTGCAAGTGCACAGGTTTGTAGGACAGTAGCAAATTTCCCTCAAGTGGATGACCTAAGGTTTATCAATCCATAGGAGGCATAGGATGAAGGTGGTCTCTCTCAAACAACCCTGCAACCAAATAACAAAGAGTCTCTTGTGTCCCCAACACACCCAATACAATGGTAAATTGTATAGGTGCACTAGTTCGGCGAAGAGATGGTGATAAAAGTGCAATATGGATGGTAGATAAAGGTTTTTGTAATCTGAAATTATAAAAACAGCAAGGTAACAAGTGGTAAAAGTGAGCGTAAACGGTATTGCAATGGTAGGAAACAAGGCCTAAGGTTCATACTTTCACTAGTGCAAGTTCTCTCAACAATAATAACATAGATAGATCATATAACAATCCCTCAACATGCAACAAAGAGTCACTCCAAAGCAACTAATAGCGGAGAACAAACGAAGAGATTATGGTAGGGTACGAAACCACCTCAAAGTTATCCTTTCTGTCCTATCTATTCAAGAGTTCGTAGTAAAATAACATGAAGCTATTCTTTCCGCTCAATCTATCATAGAGTTCATACTAGAATAACACCTTAAGACACAAATCAACCAAAACCCTAATGTCACCTAGATACTCCATTGTCACCTCAAGTATCTGTGGGCATGATTATACGATATGCATCACACAATCTCAGATTCATCTATTCAACCAACACAAAGTATTTCAAAGAGTGCCCCAAAGTTTCTACCGGAGAGTCAAGAACGTACGCCAACCCCTATGCATAGGTTCATGGCGGAACCCGCAAGTTGGTCACCAAAACATACATCAAGTGGCACATGATATCCCATTGTCACCACAGATAATCACGGCAAGACATACATCAAGTGTTCTCAAATCATAAAAGACTCAATCCGATAAGATAACTTCAAAGGGGAAAACTCAATTCATCACAAGAGAGTAGAGGGGGAGAAACATCAT
Organism: Aegilops bicornis; assembly: GCA_021605145.1. Classification (NCBI taxonomy): domain Eukaryota; kingdom Viridiplantae; phylum Streptophyta; class Magnoliopsida; order Poales; family Poaceae; genus Aegilops; species Aegilops bicornis. Next base: position 818,569,743 of record CM038675.1, read on the forward strand.
AAGATCCAACTACAATAGCAAAGCTTGGGATACATCAAGATCGTGCCATAGAGGGAACACGAGAGAGAACACGAGAGAGACAGATCAAACACATAGCTACTGCTACATACCCTCAGCCTTGAGGGTGAACTACTCCCTCCTCGTCATGGATAGCACCGGGATGATGAAGATGGCCACCGGTGAAGGATCCCTCCATAGGTGCCGGAAGGGCTCCCGAGAGGTTTCTGGTGGCTACAGAGGCTTGCGGCGGCGGAACTCCCGATCTATCTTGATATTCGATGTTTTTAGGGTACGTAGGCTTATATAGGCGAAAGAAGTCGGTCGGGGGAGCCTCGAGGGGTCCACGAGAGGGTAGGGCGCGCCCAGGGGGATGGGCGCGCCCCCCTGTCTCTTGGCTTCCGCGATGACCCCCGGCTTGCACTCCAAGTCTCCTGGATCATAATCTTTCCAAAAATCACGTTGCCAAAGGTTTCATTCCATTTGGACTCTGTTTGATATTCCTTTTCTTCGAAATACTGAAACAGGCAATAAAACAGCAATATGGGTTGGGCCTCCGGTTAATAGATTAGTCTCAAAAGTAATATAAAAGTGTATAATAAAGCTCGTAATCATTCAAAACAGATAATAAAATAGCATGAATGCTTCATAAATTATAGATACGTTGGAGACGTATCAGCATCTAAGCTTAATTCCTTCTCGCCCTCGAGTAGGTAAAATATAAAAGAAAGAATTTATGAAGTGTGAATTCTAGAGGTGCACAAGTTTGATCAATGATAATTTCAATCACCTTTACTAGCATCAATATATGTCATAACAGTAGTTCATCTCATAAAACTATTCATAATCAAGTAACAAGCTATTCACATGTTAAAGCATAGACCATAAACTTTCTAGCAAACTTCATTCTTAGTCATCAAACAATTGCAATTCATCCTATTTTCAAGAAGGGTCTATGTCAGAGCTTTGATTTAGCAAACTTCACATACTTAACTATCATATAGTCTTCTACAATTGCTAACACTCACGCAATACTTGTGGTTATGAAGTTTTAATTAGACAGAGAGAAAGATAGGGCCTTATAATGTTGCCTCCAAACGTATTCACCTTTGGGTGATGTCAACAATAATAGTTCATGCTAACTTACATCCAATTGGATATATATATCAGGATCACCCCAACACAAAGTGCTTGCCAAAGGATAAAATGAAAAAGGGAAAGGTGAAGATCACCTTGACTCTTGCATAAAGTAAAAGACATAAAGTAAAAGATAGGCCCTTCACAGAGGGAAGCAGAGGTTGTCATGCGCTTTTAGGGTTGGATACACAAAATCTTAATCCGAAAGAACGTCACTTTATATTGCCCCTTGTATATGGACCTTTATTATGCAGTCCGTCACTTTTATTGCTTCCATAACAAGATCGTACAAAGCTTATTTCTCCGCACTAATAAGTCATGCATATTTAGAGAGAAATTTTTATTGCTTACACCGATGACAACTTACTTGAAGGATCTTACTCAATCAATAGGTAGATATGGTGGACTCTCATGGCAAACTGGGTTTAAGGATATTTGGAGGCACAAGTAGTATCTCTACTTGGTGCTAGGAATTTTGGCTAGCATGAGGGGGAAAGGCAAGCTCAACATGTTTGAATGATCCAAGACAATATACTTTAACTGAGATGTGAGAAAACAAAACCCATTACGTTGTCTTCCTTGTCCAACATCAACTCTTTAGCATGTCATACTTAATGAGTGCTCAGAATTATAAAAGATGTCTATGATAATATATTTATATGTGAAATCTCTCTTCCTTCAAAATTCTTTCATGAATTGTTCAAATGACTAATACAATGCTTGCTAACCGTCAATAAATTTACAATCTCTACTTCTTAGATGTGAAGTCATTTCTCCCCATGGGATAAGAAAATGAGACATATATAATTTCAGATTTATGACATTCAACTCAATCAACCATTTACTCAAAGGATATAAGTGAAGCACACGAGTAAATGACAAACTACTCCAAAAAGATATAAGTGAAGAACAATGAGTAGCTAAATAATTATGTAACCATGTGAAGACTCTCTCTCATTAAATAATTTCAGACCTTGGTATTCTATTCAAACAGGAAGCAAAGCAAAACAAAATGACATTGCAAGGATACCACAACTCATGTGAAGAAGCAAAAACTTAGGTTCAACCGATACTAACCAATAATTGTTGAAGAAGAAAGGTGGGATGCCTAACGGGGCATCCCCAAGCTTAGATGCTTGAGACTTCTTGGAATATTATCTTGGGGTGCCTTGGGCATCCCCAAGCTTGAACTTTTGTGTCTTCTTAATTCCTCTCATATCATGATTTCTGTATTTCTCAAAAACTTCATCCACATAAAACTCAACAAGAACTCACGATAAGTTAGTATAAAACAAAGCAAAACCTTATCATTTTCTACTGTAACAAATCACTAAGATAATTATTCAACATTTAATACTAAATGCCTCTGCATATTTAATACTCCTATCCTCAAATAGAATCATTAAACAAGCAAACATATGCAAACAATGCAGACATAACAGCAATCTGCCAAAACAGTATAGTCTGTAAAGAATGCAAGATTCATCATACTTCCCTAACTCCAAAAATTATAAGAAAAATACTAAGCTGTAAAAGATTTATCAGAGCTCATTATGAAAAATGATTCAACATTATATCACTCTCTGAATTTTCTAGGGAATTTTTGCAACAGCGGTAAACTTTCTGTTTTCAAACAGCAACATGTATACAAGCAAAATAAGCATGGTAAAGGCTATCCTTGACATTTCTATTGAAAATATAGAAGCAAAACATTATTCTAAATAACAGCAAGAAAATACTAACAAAATAAAATGACGCTCCAAGCAAAACAAATATCATCTGGTGAATAAAAATATAGCTCCAAGTAAAGTTACCGATGAACGAAGACGAGAGAGGGGATGCCATCCGGGGCATCCCCAAGCTTAGTTGATTGGTTGTCCTTGAATATTACCTTGGGGTGCCTTGGGCATCCCCAAGCTTAGGCTCTTAACACTCCCTATTGCATAGTCCATCGAATCTTTTACCCAAAACTTGAAAACTTCAACCACACAAAACTCAAGACAAAACTCGTAAGCTCCGTTAGTAAAAGAAAACAAACCACCACTTTAAGGTACTGTAATTAACTCATTATAAATTCATATTGGTGTTAAACCTACCGTATTCCAACTTTTCTATGGTTCGTACCCTTACATACTAGCCATAGATTCATCAAAATAAGCAAACAACACAATGAAAACAGAATCTGTCAAAAACAGAACAGTCTGTAGTATTCTGTATCAAACGTATACTTCTGGAACCCCAAAAATTATGAAATAAATTTGTGGACCTGAGGAATTTTCCTATTAATCATATTAAAAAAGAATCAGCCTAAAATCACTCTCCAGTAAACAATGACAGCTAATCTCGTGAGCGCTAAAGTTTCTGTTTTTTACAGCAAGATCATAAAGACTTCACCCAAGTCTTCCCAAAGGTTCTACTTGGCACAAACACTAATTAAAACATAAAACCACATCTAACCAGAGGCTAGATTAATTAATTATTACTAAACAGGAACAAAAAGTAAGGAACAAAAAATAAAGTTGGGTTGCCTCCCAACAAGCGCTATCGTTTAAAGCCCCTAGCTAGGCATGATGATTTCAATGATGCTCACATAAAGGATAAGAATTGAAACATAAAGAGAGCATAATGAAGAATATGACTAGCACACTTAAGTATAACCCACTTCCTATGCATAGGGATTTTGTGAGCAAACAACTTATGGAACAACAATCAACTAGCATAGGAAGGTAAAACAAGCATAACTTCAAAATTGTTTTAAGCACATAGAGAGGAAACTTGATATTATTGCAATTCCTACAAGCATGTGTTCCTCCCTCATAATAATTTTCAGTAGCATCATGAATGAATTCAACAATATAACCAGCACCTAAAGCATTATTTTCATGATCTACAAGCATAGAAAATTTATTACTCTCCACATAAGCAAAATTCTTCTCATTCGGAATAGTGGGAGTATCATAAGAGACTTGAACACTAAAAATTGTTTCCACATTAAAAGAGTAATGTTCAGAAAAAGGGTAATCATAATCATTACAAGTTTTATAAATATAATCATCACTACTTTTTATAGCATAAGTTTTATCACAATAATCATCATAAGTAGCAACTTTGTTCTCATCATAATCGATTGAAACCTCTCCCAAGATAGTGGAATCATCACTAAATAAAGTTGACACTCTTCCAAATCCACTTTCATATTCATCACAATAAGATTCAATATCCTCCAAAATAGTGGGATCAATACTACCTAAAGTTGACACTCTTCCAAACCCACTTTCATCAATATAATCATCATAAATAGGAGGCATGCTTTCATCATAATAAATTTCCTCATCAAAACTTGGGGGACAAAAAATATCATATTCATCAAATATAGCTTCCCCAAGCTTGTGGCTTTGCATATCATTAGCATCATGGATATTCAAGGAATTCATACTAACAACATTGAAATCATGCTCATCATTCAAAGATTTAGTGACAAACATTTTATAGAATTCTTCTTCTAGCACTTGAGCACAATTTTCCTTTCCATCATTCTCAAGAAAGATATTAAAAAGGTGAAGCGTATGAGTCAAACTAAATTCCATTTTTTGTAGTTTTCTTTTATAGACTAAACTAGTGACAAAACAAGAAACTAAAAGACTCGATTGCAAGATCTAAAGATATACCTTCAAGCACTCACCTCCTCGGCAACGGCGCCAAAAAGAGCTTAGTTGAAGGGGTGTGATTGACGTTTACCTAGCCTCCAACAACGGCGCTTTAAAAGAGCTTGATGTCTATTACACAACCTTCTTCTTGTAGACGTTGTTGGGCCCGCAAGTGCACAGGTTTGTAGGACAGTAGCAAATTTCCCTCAAGTGGATGACCTAAGGTTTATCAATCCGTAGGAGGCATAGGATGAAGATGGTCTCTCTCAAACAACCCTTCAACAAAATAACAAAGAGTCTCTTCTGTACCCAACACACCCAATACAATGGTAAATTGTATAGGTGCACTAGTTCGGCGAAGAGATGGTGATACAAGTGCAATGTGGATGGTAGATAAAGGTTTTTGTAATCTGAAATTATAAAAACAGCAAGGTAACAAGTGGTAAAAGTGAGCGTAAACGGTATTGCAATGGTAGGAAACAAGGCCTAAGGTTCATACTTTCACTAGTGCAAGTTCTCTCAACAATAATAACATAGATAGATCATATAACAATCCCTCAACATGCAACAAAGAGTCACTCCAAAGCAACTACTAGCGGAGAACAAGCGAAGAGATTATGGTAGGGCAAAACCACCTTCAAGAGTTCGTAGTAAAATAACATGAAGCTATTCTTTCCGCTCAATCTATCATAGAGTTCATACTAGAATAACACCTTAAGACACAAATCAACCAAAACCCTAATGTCACCTAGATACTCCATTGTCACCTCAAGTATCCGTGGGCATGATTATACGATATGCATCACACAATCTCAGATTCATCTATTCAACCAACACAAAGTACTTCAAAGACTGCCCCAAAGATTCTACCGGAGAATCAAGAACGTGCCAACCCCTATGCAAAGGTTCATGGCGGAACCCGCAAGTTGGTCACCAAAACATACATCAAGTGGCACATGATATACCATTGTCACCACAGATAATCACGGCAAGACATACATCAAGTGTTCTCAAATCATAAAAGACTCAATCCGATAAGATAACTTCAAAGGGGAAAACTCAATTCATCACAAGAGAGTAGAGGGGGAGAAACATCATAAGATCCAACTACAATAGAAAAGCTCGGGATACATCAAGATCGTGCCATAGAAGGAACACGAGAGAGAACACGAGAGAGAGAGATCAAACACATAGCTATTGGTACATACCCTCAGCCTCGAGGGTGAACTACACCCTCCTCGTCATGGATAGCGCCGGGATGATGAAGATGGCCACCGGTGAAGGATCCACCCTCTGGCAGGGTGCTGGGAAGGGCTCACGAGAGGTTTCTGGAGGCTACAGAGGCTTGCGGCGGCGGAACTCCCGATCTATCTTGATATTCGATGGTTTTAGGGTAATGAGGCTTATATAGGCGAAAGAAGTCGGTCGGAGCCTCAAGGGGCCACGAGAGGGTAGGGCGCGCCCGGGGATGGGCGCGCCCCCCTGTCTTGTGGCTTCCTCGATGACCCCCCGGCTTGCACTCCAAGTCTCTTGGATCATAATCTTTCCAAAAATCACGCTGCCGAAGGTTTCATTCCGTTTGGACTCCGTTTGATATTCCTTTTCTTCGAAATACTGAAACAGGCAATAAAACAGCAATATGGGCTGGGCCTCCGGTTAATAGGTTAGTCCCAAAAGTAATATAAAAGTGTATAATAAATCTTGTAATCATTCAAAACAGATAATAAAATCGCATGAATGCTTCATAAATTATAGATACGTTGGAGATGTATCATATATCAATCTTTATCTCTCGACCATTTCAAGACTCCTCGTCACGTCCATGATCTCATCCGGGACTACAAACAAACTTCGGTCATCAAAAAGACATAACTCATAATACGTATCATCATTGAACGTTAAGCGTGCGGACCCTACGGGTTCGAGAACTATGTAGACATGACCGAGACACATCTCTGGTCAATAACCAATAGCGGAACCTGGATGCTCAAATTTTTTTGACACTTAAGACAGTAGGAGAGGCTCCTACTGTATATATTAAAATAGCATCAAAAGGTCTTACAAAGTCATAACCTTACATGCATTGCCATGGTGTGATTAAAGAAGGGGGGTGAGGGGGTCCTGGATAAGGGGGTATTCGGACAGCCGGACCATATACTTTGGCCGGACTGTTGGTCTATGAAGATACAAGATAGAAGACTTCGTCCCGTGTCCGTATGGGACTCTCCTTGTCGTGGAAGGCAAGCTTGGTGATTCGGATGTAGATCACCTCCTCTGTAAACCGACTCTGTGTAACCCTAGCCCCCTCCGGTGTCTATATAAACCGGAGGGTTTAGTCCGTAGGACACAACAACAATCATACCATAGGCTAGCTTCTAGGGCTTAGCCTCTCTGATCTCATGGTAGATCAACTCTTGTAATACTCATATCATCAAGATCAATCAAGCAGGAAGTAGGGTATTACCTCCATTGAGAGGGCCCGAACTTTGGTAAACATCGTGTCCCCAGTCTCCTGTTACCATTAGCCTTGGACGCACAGTTCGGGACCCCCTACCCGAGATCCGCCGGTTTTGACACCGACATTGGTGCTTTCATTGAGAGTTCCACTGTGTCATCGCGATAAGGCTTGATGGCTTGTCTCGTTGTCAAAGACAACATCACCTCCGGGGGAGCGCTGGCTCTAGGACAAACTACCCGGCTGGGCGGCTTCGTTATGACCGCCCGATCGGCTGTTGCACCGACGATGACTTCGCAGGTCATTAAAAATAGCCTCCACGTTGATTCGGAATTTGCCGAACAGATGGACCCAATGGAGCTCTTCTCCCTCAATGAGCTCTTGGATCGCATCGCCGCCCTGAGCGTCGCTACGGACTATGACCGGATCGGGCTTAAACCCGACCAAAGGGAGATTCACTCTCCACCGGTCACCCATGAGATAGCGGTAGTGGAAGAGCATCATCATAATTCTCCCTCTACTTTGAGGATGAACTATGTCTGGATTTCCGAGCTCTCCAAGACGGACACCCGCTCCCGGGAGGACATGACCCAGGCCCCGGACTCAGGATCGGGTGGCGGGCCGAAGAAATCGGGCAACGCCCCAGAACCCAAGCCGTTAAGCTCGAAAGCCTCTTTGCCCCTGGGTCCCAGATCAGGTCGGGATTCGGATTCAAATCCACCCACCCACCCAGATTTTTCCAATCTTTCCCATATCAGACAAGAGCCCCAAGAAACAGTACATCATTACTGGGCCAGATTCCTCCTTGTGATAAACAGGGTCAAGGACTGTCGCGAGGCAGACGCAATCTCCCTCTTTTGCAAAAATTGCACGGACAAAGGGATTCTCAACGCTATAAGTCGCCGTGACATAGTACACTTCGCTGACTTAGCGGCCATAGTGCAAAAGTACTGCGCGATGGAAAGCGCCTGGAAAACCCAAACAAGTTTCTGGGACAATCCGGCTCTAGCCAAATCCTCTGTCCGAACTAAAAGGGTAAACTCTGGCAAGTCACCCGATTCAAGTACCAAAAAAATAAAGCCCGCCGCAAAAGGCAACCGTATTTGAAGAAGGGCTAAACGGGCCGTGTAAGATTCACAGCACACCGGATACTACGCCAACGCATAGCCTTAGAGCATGTTGGATACTCCGGCAGGTAGCAAAGAGCGGCGAGGATCTCCTCATAAAACATACAGCAGAGCAACATCCCGCCGGAGACAACAATAGGGTAGTTACAGTCTTCAAGACTTTCGCCTCAAATAATAGGCGCAAGCAAGCTCAGCGCAGCCTCGCAGAAGTTTGCCACGTGGCAACAGGAAACCCATGGAACGACACAGCTATAACTTACAATGCCAGTGACGAACCTCAATTCCGAACAGTCCGAGCACCACCGCTTTGGTCCTTAGCCCAATCGTGGGCGGCTTCAGCTCACTAAAGTGCTCATGGACGGCGGAAGCAGACTAAACCTCATCTATGAGGAAACCCTTAACAAGATGGAAATTAACAAGAGCCGCATTGAACGAAGCAGCACGACCTTCAGGGGAATCATCCCTAGTCAGGAGGCACAATGCACGGGAAAAATCACACTGGATGTGGTATTCGGCACGCCGGAGAATTACAGGTCAGAAATTACATTCCAAGTGGCCCCGTTCAGCAGCGGATACCACGCCCTCTTGGGGCGGGACGCATTCACAAGTTTTCAAGCTATACCCCGTTACGGGTACATGAAGCTCAAAATGCCCGAGCCCAATGGAATCATCACTCTAGCTAGCGATCCACACGTCGCACTCCGCACCGAAAATAAAACTGCCGCCCTCGCCCTGGAGGCGTTATCAGAAGCCCTCGCGGCCGAAGAACTGACAACACTGCGAGCAACAGTGGATAGAGATGACGTGATACTCGACAAGCGACCTAAATTCAGGAAGGGTCTATGTCAGAGCTTTGATTTAGCAAACTTCACATACTTAACTATCATATAGTCTTCTACAATTGCTAACACTCACGTAATACTTGTGGTTATGAAGTTTTAATCGGACACAGAGAAAGATAGGGGCTTATAATGTTGCCTCCAAACGTATTCACCTTTGGGTGATGTCAACAATAATAGTTCATGCTAACTTACATCGAATTGGATATATATATATATATATATATATATATGTATATGTATATATATATATATATATATATATATATATATATATATATATCAGGATCACCCCAACACAAGGTGCTTGCCAAAGGATAAAATGAAAAAGGGAAAGGTGAAGATCACCTTGACTCTTGCATAAAGTAAAAAGACATAAAGTAAAAGATAGGCCCTTCGCAGAGGGAAGCAGAGGTTGTCATGAGCTTTTAGGGTTGGATACACAAAATCTTAATGCGAAAGAATGTCACTTTATATTTCCCCTTGTATATGGACCTTTATTATGCAGTCCGTCGCTTTTATTGCTTCCATAACAAGATCGTACAAAGCTTATTTTCTCCGCACTAATATGTCATGCATATTTAGAGAGCAATTTTTATTGCTTGCACCGATGACAACTTACTTGAAGGATCTTACTCAGTCAATAGGTAGATATGGTGGACTCTCATGGAAAAACTGGGTTTAAGGATATTTGGAAGCACAAGTAGTATCTCTACTTGGTGCTAGGAATTTTGGCTAGCATGAGGGGGAAAGGCAAGCTCAACATGTTTGAATGATCCATGACAATATACTTTAACTGAGATGTGAGAAAACATAACCCATTATGTTGTCTTCCTTTCCAACATAAACTCTTTAGCATGTCATACTTAATGAGTGCTCAGAATTATAAAAGATGTCTATGATAATATATTTATATGTGAAATCTCTCTTCCTTCAAAATTCTTTCATGAATTGTTCAAATGACTAATACAATGCTTGCTAACCGTCAATAAATTTACAATCTCTACTTCTTAGATGTGAAGTCATTTCTCCCCATGGGATAAGAAAATGAGACATATATAATTTCAGATTTATGACATTCAACTCAATCAACCATTTACTCAAAGGATATAAGTGAAGCACACGAGTAAATGACAAACTACTCCAAAAAGATATAAGTGAAGAACAATGAGTAGCTAAATAATTATGTAACGATGTGAAGACTCTCTCTCATTAAAGAATTTCGTACCTTGGTATTGTATTCACACAGCAAGCAAAGCAAAACAAAATGACATTGCAAGGATAGCACAACTCATGTGAAGAAGCAAAAACTTAGATTCAACCGATACTAACCAATAATTGTTGAAGAAGAAAGGTGGGATGCCTAACGGGGCATCCCCAAGCTTAGATGCTTGAGACTTCTTGGAATATTATCTTGGGGTGCCTTGGGAATCCCCAAGCTTGAACTTTTGTGTCTCCTTAATTCCTCTCATATCATGATTTCTGTATTTCTCAAAAACTTCATCCACATAAAACTCAACAAGAACTCGTCAGATAAGTTAGTATAAAACAAAGCAAAACTTTATCATTTTCTACTGTAACAAATCACTAAGATTATTATTCAACATTTAATACTAAATGTCTCTGCATAGTTAATACTCCTATCCTCAAATAGAATCATTAAACAAGCGAACATATACAAACAATGCAAACATAACAGCAATCTGCCAAAACAGTATAGTCCGTAAAGAATGCAAGATTCATCATACTTCCCTAACTCCAAAAAGTATAAGAAAAATAATACGCTGTAAAAGATTTATCAGATCTCAGTATGAAAAATGATTCAACATTATATCACTCTCTGACTTTTCTAGGGAATTTTTGCAACAGCGGTAAACTTTCTGTTTTCAAACAGCAACATGTATACAAGCAAAATAAGCATGGTAAAGGCTATCCTTGACATTTCTATTGAAAATATAGAAGCGAAACATTATTCTAAATAACATCAAGCACTTACTAACAAAATAAAATGACGCTCCAAGCAAAACACATATCATGTGGCGAATAAAAATATAGCTCCAAGTAAAGTTACCGATGAACGAAGACGAAAGAGGGGATGCCATCCGGGGCATCCCCAAGCTTAGTTGATTGGTTGTCCTTGAATATTACCTTGGGGTGCATTGGGCATACCCAAGCTTAGGCTCTTACCACTCCTTATTCCATAGTCCATCGAATCTTTTACCCAAAACTTGAAAACTTCAACCACACAAAACTCGTAAGCTCCGTTAGTAAAAGAAAACAAACCACCACTTTAAGGTACTGTAATTAACTCATTCTAAATTCATATTGGTGTTAAAACTACTGTATTACAACTTTTCTATGGTTCATACCCTTACATACTAGCTATAGATTCGTCAAAATAAGCAAACAACACAATGAAAACAGAATCTGTCAAAAACAGAACAGTCTGTAGTAATCCGTATCAAATGTATACTTGTGGAACCCCAAAAATTATGAAATAAATTGGTGGACCTGAGGAATTTGCCTATTAATCGTCTGAAAAAATAATCAACCTAAAATCACTCTCCAGTAAACAATGAAAGCTAATATCGTGAGCGCTAAAGTTTCTGTTTTTTACAGCAAGATCATAAAGACTTCACCCAAGTCTTCCCAAAGGTTCTACTTGGCACAAACACTAATTAAAACATAAAAGCACATCTAACCAGAGTATAGATGAATTATTTATTACTAATCAGGAACAAAAAGTAAGGAACAAAAAATAAAGTTGGGTTGCCTCCCAACAAGCGCTATCGTTTAAAGCCCCTTGCTAGGCATGATGATTTCAATGATGCTCACATAAAGGATAAGAATTGAAACATAAAGAGAGCATCATGAAGAATATGACTAGCACACTTAAGTCTAACCCACTTCCTATGCATAGGGATTTTGTGAGAAAACAACTTATGGGAACAATAATCAACTAGCATAGGAAGGTAAAACAAGCATAACTTCAAAATTTTAAGCACATAGAGAGGAAACTTGATATTATTGCAATTCCTACAAGCATGTGTTCCTCCCTCATAATAATTTTCAGTAGCATCATGAATGAATTCAACAATATAACCAGCACCTAAAGCATTATTTTCATGATCTACAAGCATAGAAAATTTATTACTCTCCACATAAGCAAAATTCTTCTCATTCGGAATAGTGGGAGTATCATAAGAGACTTGAACACTAAAAATTGTTTCCACATTAAAAGAGTAATGTTCAGAAAAGGGTAATCATAATCATTACAAGTTTTATAAATATAATCATCACTACTTTTTATAGCATAAGTTTTATCACAATAATCATCATAAGTAGCAACTTTGTTCTCATCATAATCGATTGAAACCTCTCCCAAGATAGTGGAATCATCACTAAATAAAGTTGACACTCTTCCAAATCCACTTTCATATTCATCACAATAAGATTCAATATCCTCCAAAATAGTGGGATCAATACTACCTAAAGTTGACACTCTTCCAAACCCACTTTCATCAATATAATCATCATAAATAGGAGGCATGCTTTCATCATAATAAATTTCCTCATCAAAACTTGGGGACAAAAATATCATATTCATCAAATATAGCTTCCCCAAGCTTGTGGCTTTGCATATCATTAGCATCATGGATATTCAAGGAATTCATACTAACAACATTGAAATCATGCTCATCATTCAAAGATTTAGTGACAAACATTTTATAGAATTCTTCTTCTAGCACTTGAGCACAATTTTCCTTTCCATCATTCTCAAGAAAGATATTAAAAGGTGAAGCGTATGAGTCAAACTAAATTCCATTTTTTGTAGTTTTCTTTTATAGACTAAACTAGTGACAAAACAAGAAACTAAAAGACTCGATTGCAAGATCTAAAGATATACCTTCAAGCACTCACCTCCTCGGCAACGGCGCCAAAAAAGAGCTTAGTTGAAGGGGTGTGATTGACGTTTACCTAGCCTCCCCGGCAACGGCGCCAGAAAAGAGCTTGATGTCTATTACACAACCTTCTTCTTGTAGACGTTGTTGGGCCTGCAAGTGCACAGGTTTGTAGGACAGTAGCAAATTTCCCTCAAGTGGATGACCTAAGGTTTATCAATCCGTAGGAGGCATAGGATGAAGATGGTCTCTCTCAAACAACCCTTCAACAAAATAACAAAGAGTCTCTTCTGTCCCCAACACACCCAATACAATGGTAAATTGTATAGGTGCACTAGTTCGGCGAAGAGATGGTGATACAAGTGCAATGTGGATGGTAGATAAAGGTTTTTGTAATCTGAAATTATAAAACAGCAAGGTAACAAGTGGTAAAAGTGAGCGAAACGGTATTGCAATGGTAGGAAACAAGGCCTAAGGTTCATACTTTCACTAGTGCAAGTTCTCTCAACAATAATAACATAGATAGATCATATAACAATCCCTCAACATGCAACAAAGAGTCACTCCAAAGCAACTACTAGCGGAGAACAAACGAAGAGATTATGGTAGGGTACGAAACCACCTTCAAGAGTTCGTAGTAAAATAACATGAAGCTATTCTTTCCGCTCAATCTATCATAGAGTTCATACTAGAATAACACCTTAAGACACAAATCAACCAAAACCCTAATGTCACCTAGATACTCCATTGTCACCTCAAGTATCCGTGGGCATGATTATACGATATGCATCACACAATCTCAGATTCATCTATTCAACCAACACAAAGTACTTCAAAGAGTGCCCCAAAGTTTCTACCGGAGAGTCAAGAACGTGTGCCAACCCCTATGCAAAGGTTCATGGCGGAACCCGCAAGTTGGTCACCAAAACATACATCAAGTGGCACATGATATACCATTGTCACCACAGATAATCACGGCAAGACATACATCAAGTGTTCTCAAATCATAAAAGACTCAATCCGATAAGATAACTTCAAAGGGGAAAACTCAATTCATCACAAGAGAGTAGAGGGGGAGAAACATCATAAGATCCAACTACAATAGAAAAGCTCGGGATACATCAAGATCGTGCCATAGAAGGAACACGAGAGAGAACACGAGAGAGAGAGAGATCAAACACATAGCTACTGGTACATACCCTCAGCCTCGAGGGTGAACTACACCCTCCTCGTCATGGATAGCGCCGGGATGATGAAGATGGCCACCGGCGAAGGATCCCCCCTCCGGCAGGGTGCCGGGAAGGGCTCCCGAGAGGTTTCTGGAGGCTACAGAGGCTTGCGGCGGCGGAACTCCCGATCTATCTTGATATTCGATGTTTTTAGGGTACGTAGGCTTATATAGGCGAAAGAAGTCGGTCGGCGGAGCCTCAAGGGGCCCACGAGAGGGTAGGGCGCGCCCAGGGGGATGGGCGCGCCCCCCTGTCTTGTGGCTTCCTCGATGACCCCCCGGCTTGCACTCCAAGTCTCTTGGATCATAATCTTTCCAAAAATCACGCTGCCGAAGGTTTCATTCCGTTTGGACTCGCTTGATATTCCTTTTCTTGAAATAATCAAACAGGCAATAAAACAGCAATATGGACTGGGCCTCCGGTTAATAGGTTAGTCCCAAAAGTAATATAAAAGTGTATAATAAATCTTGTAATCATTCAAAACAGATAATAAAATCGCATGAATGCTTCATAAATTATAGATACGTTGGAGATGTATCATATATCAATCTTTATCTCTCGACCATTTCAAGACTCCTCGTCACGTCCATGATCTCATCCGGGACTACAAACAAACTTCGATCATCAAAAACACATAACTCATAATACGTATCATCATTGAACGTTAAGCGTGCGGACCCTACGGGTTCGAGAACTATGTAGACATGACCGAGACACATCTCTGGTCAATAACCAATAGCGGAACCTGGATGCTCAAATTTTTTTGACACTTAAGACAGTAGGAGAGGCTCCTACTGTATATATTAAAATAGCATCAAAAGGTCTTACAAAGTCATAACCTTACATGCATTGCCATGGTGTGATTAAAGAAGGGGGGTGAGGGGGTCCTGGATAAGGGGGTATTCGGACCGGACCATATACTTTGGCCGGACTGTTGGTCTATGAAGATACAAGATAGAAGACTTCGTCCCGTGTCCGTATGGGACTCTCCTTGTCGTGGAAGGCAAGCTTGGTGATTCGGATGTAGATCACCTCCTCTGTAAACCGACTCTGTGTAACCCTAGCCCCCTCCGGTGTCTATATAAACCGGAGGGTTTAGTCCGTAGGACACAACAACAATCATACCATAGGCTAGCTTCTAGGGCTTAGCCTCTCTGATCTCATGGTAGATCAACTCTTGTAATACTCATATCATCAAGATCAATCAAGTAGGAAGTAGGGTATTACCTCCATCGAGAGGGCCCGAACCTGGGTAAACATCGTGTCCCCAGTCTCCTGTTACCATTAGCCTTAGACGCACAGTTCGGGACCCCCTACCCGAGATCCGCCGGTTTTGACACCGACATTGGTGCTTTCATTGAGAGTTCCACTGTGTCATCGCGATAAGGCTTGATGGCTTGTCTCGTTGTCAAAGACAACATCACCTCCGGGGGAGCGCTGGCTCTAGGACAAACTCTCCGGATGGGCGGCTTCGTTATGACCGCCCGATCGGCTGTTGCACCGACGATGACTTCTCAGGTTATTAAAAATAGCCTCCACGTTGATTCGGAATTTGCCGAACAGATGGACCCAATGGAGCTCTTCTCCCTCAATGAGCTCTTGGATCGCATCGCCGCCCTGAGCGTCGCTACGGACTATGACCGGATCGGGCTTAAACCCGACCAAAGGGAGATTCACTCTCCACCGGTCACCCATGAGATAGCGGTAGTGGAAGAGCATCATCCTAATTCTCCCTCTACTTTGAGGATGAACTATGTCTGGATTTCCGAGCTCTCCAAGACGGACACCCGCTCGCGGGAGGACATGACCCTGGCCCCGGACTCAGGATCGGGTGGCGGGCCGAAGAAATCGGGCAACGCCCCAGAACCCAAGCCGTTAAGCTCGGAAGCCTCTTTGCCCCTGGGTCCCAGATCGGGTCGGGATTCGGATTCAAATCCACCCACCCACCCAGATTTTTCCAATCTTTCCCATATCAGACAAGAGCCCCAAGAAACAGTACATCATTACTGGGCCAGATTCCTCCTTGTGATAAACAGGGTCAAGGACTGTCGCGAAGCAGACGCAATCTCCCTCTTTTGCTAAAATTGCATGGACAAAGGGATTCTCAACGCTATAAGTCGCCGTGACATAGTACACTTCGCTGACTTAGCGGCCATAGTGCAAAAGTACTGCGCGATGGAAAGCGCTTGGAAAACCCAAACAAGTTTCTGGGACAATCCGGCTCTAGCCAAATCCTCTGTCCGAACTAAAAGGGTAAACTCTCATAAGTCACCCGATTCAAGTACCAAAAAAATAAAACCCGCCGCAAGGCGCAGCACCGTATTGGAAGAATGGCTAAACGGGCCGTGTAAGATTCACAGCACACCGGATACTACGCCAACGCATAGCCTTAGAGCATGTTGGATACTCCGGCAGGTAGCAAAGAGCGGCGAGGATCTCCTCATAAAACATACAGCAGAGCAACATCCCGCCGGAGACAACAATAGGGTAGTTACAGTCTTCAAGACTTTCGCCTCAAATAATAGGCGCAAGCAAGCTCAGTGCAGCCTCGCAGAAGTTTCCCACGTGGCAACAGGAAACCCATGGAACGACACAGCTATGACTTACAATGCCAGCGACGAACCTCAATTCCGAACAGTCCGAGCACCAGCCGCTTTGGTCCTTAGCCCAATCGTGGACGGCTTTAGGCTCACTAAAGTGCTCATGGACGGCGGAAGCAGACTAAACCTCATCTATGAGGAAACCCTTAACAAGATGGAAATTAACAAGAGCCGCATTGAACGAAGCAGCACGACCTTCAGGGGAATCATCCCTAGTCAGGAGGCACAATGATGGGAAAAATCACACTGGATGTGGTATTCGGCACGCCGGAGAATTACAGGTCAGAAATTACATTCCAAGTGGCCCCGTTCAGCAGCGGATACCACGCCCTCTTGGGGCGGGACGCATTCACAAGTTTTCAAGCTATACCCCATTACGGGTACATGAAGCTCAAAATGCCCGAGCCCAATGGAATCATCACTCTAGCTAGCGATCCACACGTCGCACTCCGCACCGAAAATAAAACTGCCGCCCTCGCCCTGGAGGCGTTATCAGAAGCCCTCGCGGCCGAAGAACTGACAACACTGCGAGCAACAGTGGATAGAGATGACGTGATACTCGACAAGCGACCTAAATCCACCTCCTTCAAGCCAGTGGACGAGATAGTCAAATTCCAGGTCCACCCAATGAACCCTTCGAAGACAGCTTCCATCGGGACACAGCTGAACCCCACAATAGACGCCGCACTGCGAGACTTCCTGCGTGAAAACTGGGATATTTTCGCCTGGCATCCTTCAGACATGCCGGGCATCCCACGCAGGCTGGCCAAACACAGCCTCAATATACTGAAAGGATACAACCAGTCAAACAGACTCTTAGACGCTTCTCAGAGCCTAAGCGGCAAGCCATGGGAGAAGAGCTAGCCAAGCTACTCGAGGCCGGATTCATCAGAGACATCAAACATCCGGATTGGCTAGAAAACTTGGTAACGGTACCAAAAAAGGACAAATTCTGGCGCTTGTGTGTCGATTTCAAAGACCTCAATAAAGCTTGCCCTAAGGATCCCTTCCCCCTCCCCCGCATTGATCAAATAATCGAGGCCACCACAGGACACGACTCATTGTGTTTTCTCGACGCATACTCCGGATACCATCAAATAAAGATGGTGGAGTCCGACCAGGCCGCAACGGCCTTTATCACTCCGTACGGCCCCTTCTGTTTCAACACCATGCCCTTCGGGCTCAAAAACGCCGGCGCAACCTACCAACGCATGATTTAGACATGCCTGGAAAAACAAATCAGCAAGACAGTAGAGGCCTACGTAGACGATGTGGTCATCAAAACAAGATAAGTCGAAACTTTAATAGATGACTTGAGGCTCACGTTCGATAATCTCCGAACATACGACATCAAGCTCAACCCAGAGAAGTGTGTCTTCGGAGTACCCTCCGGAAAATTGCTCGGATTCATTGTTTCCAATAGAGGAATTGAAGCAAATCCGGCAAAAATCCGAGCTCTGTCACAGTTGGCTATCCCAACAGACCTCAAGCAGATCCAGAAACTAACTGGATGCGTGGCTGCCTTAAGCCGCTTTATCTACCGCTTAGGAGAAAAGGCACTACCTCTCTATCGCCTTCTTCGACGCACCGAACACTTTGAGTGGACGGTTGCGGCCACGGCCGGACTGGAAGAAATAAAGGCACTATTGGCCACAAACCCAGTCCTGACCGCACCAAACATTGGCGAACCCATGCTATTATACATAGCGCAACAAACCAAGTTGTGAGCGCAGTGCTCGTCGTCGAACGAGAGGCAGACGGACACAAGTTCCCGCTCGAAAAGCTGGTATATTATGTGTCCACTGTCCTCACTCCATGCAAATCGCGGTACCCACACTATCAAAAGATAGCGTACGCAGTCTTCATGCCATCCCGGAAACTATGACACTACTTTCAAGAGTGTTCGATCACGGTGGCCTCCGAAGTACCACTCAATGACATAATAAATAACCACGACGCAACAGGCCGAATTGCTAAATGGGCTATTGAGCTCCTTCTGTTCGACATAACATACAAACCACGGCGGGCCATTAAGTCACAAGTACTGGCGGACTTTGTCGCCGAATGGACAGAGGCCGAACTCCCTAAAGAGTACGGCGAGTACTCAAATTGGATCATGCACTTCGACGACTCTAAAATGCTGGCCGGATTGGGAGCAGGTGTCGTCCTAACATCCCCCACCCGAGACACGGTGCAGTACGTCCTCCAAATATTATACACAGACTCCAACAATGTAGCCGAATACGAGGCTCTGTTGCATGGTCATCGGATGGCAGTCTCCATGAGCATTCAACGCCTCGAAGTGCGTGGGATATCGAACCTCGCAATATCTTAGGTAAATGGAGACTTTGATGCCAAGGACCCGAAAATGGCGGCCTATCGCAATGCCGTCCTCAAAATGTCAGCTCGGTTCAAGGGGCTCGAATTCCACCATTTGGTCAGAGAAAATAACCAAGCGGCCGATATCCTCGCCCGCATCAGCGCTAGATGCGATCCCGTCCCACCTAATATCTTCTTAGAAAGGTTGTTCAAGCCGTCCGTGGCATGGGAAGGTGAGTCCAGCACTATTAGTCCGGCTCCGAACACAACCCCAGATTCTGAACCTTCTGACGTAATCGGAGGCTCTCCCACCGAAATAACATCTTCGGCCCATGAAATAATGGCTATCATCGCCCCGTGGACTGAGCCCTTCTTGGCCTACCTTAATAGGCAAGAGCTCCCCGAGGACCAAAATGAGGCACGTTGTATTATGCGACGCTCTAAAGCCTACAAAGTCCACGAAGGAGAGTTCTACAAGAAGAGCGCCACCGGAGTGCTCCAACGATGCATCTCCGAAGAGGAAGGGCGGCAGCTCTTAGCCGAAATCCATTCCGGACTAGGCGGGCACCACGCGGCAGCCCGAGCTCTCGTAAGCAAGGCCTTTCGGACAGGATTCTACTGGCCGACAGCCCGGGCGGATGCACAGGACCTTGTCCAACATTGCATTGGTTGTCAACTATTTGCCAGTCACAGCCATATGCCCCCTACCGCTCTCCAAACGATCCCCATAACTTGGCCCTTCGCGGTCTGGGTGCTGGATATGGTGGGACCCCTTAAAGGGGGAAGCCATAAGAAAAAATACTTATTGGTCATGTTGGACAAGTTCACCAAATGGATAGAAGCCAAACCAGTCAAAACGGCCGAATCTGGACCGGTGATAGACTTCATATCGGAGGTTGTACACCGTTACGGTGTCCCCCACAGTATCATCACTGACAATGGCTCGAATTTTACAGCCGAGGAGGTTAAAGCCTGGTGCGGCAAAATGGGCATTAAGCTCGACTACGCCTCTGTCTATCACCCCCAAACAAACGGTCAAGTCGAACGTGCAAATGGTCTTATTATGAGCGGCATCAAACCCAGACTAGTGCGATCCTTGAAGGAATCAGACGCGCATTGGGTCAAGGAACTCGACTCCGTACTCTGGGGGCTGCGGACCACGCCGAATCGCGCCATCGGATACACAACATTTTTATGGTGTACGGCTCAGAAGCAGTGCTGCCCTGTGATATAATTCATGACTCACCTCGCGTGAGCATGTATGAAGAGAAGGAAGCCGAGCTAGACCGGCAGGACAACTTAGATGCTTTGGAGGAGGAGCGCGATGTCGCTAAAGCCTGTTCCGCATTCTATCAGCAACAGGCTTGAAGGTATCAAAGCAGAGAAGTACGGGCCAAAACGTATAACATTGGCGAACTCGTTCTATGCCTACCTGAGAAGATGAAGGACAAGCTCAAACCCAAGTGGGAGGGTCCCTTCATCATTGATAAAGTTCTCACCGGAGGAGCGTACCGTCTGTGCAGTGCATCTGATAACAGACTCGAGCCGAACCCATGGAACGCGGCCAGACTCCGGAGATTCTATGCCTAGCGCCGAACCCAGTGTTCGTCTCCTTAACTCCGCCTCTTCAATTATGTTCTCTTTCCTCCTTTCTCGCCCCTTTTTCCTTTTTTTACAGCCTTAAAACTGTACGGATGCCCTGAGCACTCCGGCCGCATTATTCGTGCACACTATACCTGGGGGCTTCCTATTCGGAAGCTAAATATAACCACTTTAATGGCTTCTTGCCAGCCACATATGCATTTTTCTTTCCATATGTGCCGTTTCTTCACCATTATATGCATCGATATGACTTAAGTTTTGGCACTGCTGGGTTGCCTGGCTCTTGTATTTATGCCCTACGTTCCCGTTAATTCGGCTAGGGCATAAGGGGAGCACCTTTGCGATTGTTTCTGCCGGTTGAGCCGGATGTGTACCACAGACTGGGTGAAGCCGAAAGCTAGCGTTCTTAAGGGAATATTCGGTCGGTGAACAAAAGATGTTCTCGTTCATAACAACAAAAATACCCAGATGTTTTGTTTCCTGCGCTTCTGTTCGCAGTTCGGACATGCACATCGATGCATGCGTACCCAGAGAAAGGAACCCCTAACGGAACTATTCTCTCTGGAAGATGTTTGTTACTATCCATTTAATATAACATAACTAGTTGGGTACTTGTCTGTTCAAGCACTTATGACCCCTAAGCCTGGTTTCCACGCATACCCCGGCTTTTCATAACTGTTGGGTATTCGGATACACCCCGCACTGTCGGATCTGGGGGCTGAAGCGAAAAGGTCCGCCATGACAAATGATTTTCAATCCGGCTAGGGAGTACATGAGCCCATTCAAATTACATATTCATATAGACTGGCTGTACTCTTCCTCTATACCATCCAACAGGCTGTCTAGCTTACAATCCTACTGGGAATACTTTGCAGCTAACGCTACTTGATCATATACAAAACTAACGGGTATCTCCTGTCCATCTGACCCAGCCGGTCCGACTTCGGCCACATGATTCGGGTCAGCCTTGGCGTATTGCGTCTTCACCATGGCCCAAGCTTCTCTCGCACCTTGCCGGCAAGCTGATATCTTCCATAATCGGAAGCGCCGCCGTGCTCCTTTGAGCATCTCTACAAGTTCGCTCATGCCTCCTGGCAGGGAAGCGGACGGCCACAAAGCCTGGGCAATACCCTGCATCACCTGCCGAGCTCATTCATGCAGTTGTGAAAGCTCTTGCAGCATATCGCCTATGGAACCGGGCATCTCCTCTTCAGGGCGTCCCGTCAACATACCTGCAGACATAATATGTCAATACGCCTCCTCGCCGAACTATCCTACAGTTTGTTCAAGCACTTACTACAAATGCCGCGTCGAAGCCTCCGGTTCTCCTTCACGGAGTCCGCGAGCTGATCCCGAACATCTCTCAATTCGACGCTCAGTTGGAGATTAGCATCTTGCAGCTTATTCTTCTCTTGAATAGACAGCGTCATCACGCGTTCGCCCGCCTTCAGCTGACTTTGCAGATGCAGCTCATTATCTCCCACAGTCTCCGGATTTCCTTTGGGATTGTCTGCCGAATCTTTCGTCAGATTTATAAAACATGCCGAACATACAAACTAGTAGAAGGAAATTATTAACAGAAGAAGCCTTTTTGGATTCCTCTTGTTCGGCTACATTGGCCTTCATTTGGGCCTTACACTCCTCCAGCTCTTGAGACAACTGGGCATTCTTCTCTACAAGAACCTATGCATTTAATGATCCTTAAATCAGTTGTGCCAACTCTTTCAAGTCTCAGGGGCTACTACTACTACACATACTTATTAAATTTTCTTACCCGTATATCCTTCACATACTGGTCCGTTGCTCTGGCAAGTCCATCTTGAGCAGCGCGGATATAGGCGTGTCCGGAATTGAAGGCATTGAACGCCTCTTCGGAAAAAAATACCACTGCGGAGTACGGCCCGTCGGCGCCGGTGATTCATGGCGCTCTCCACTTCTGAATTTGTGGCGGAAAGCATATCTGTATCCTCCGCAGGAGGACAGTTTGGCACTGTCCCCATGTCAGCCTCCGCCAGTGAATCCGGTCCAGAATCCATTGCCGGAGGCGTGGCGGTAGGGTCCCCGGGCATAGTCCGGCGTTTCCTATCAGGATGTAATTAAAGCCGTCACGCCTCGACAAAAAGACCAAATAAACCACGGGGCAAGTTTGATGGATACCTCTGCGCCTGCCTACCACTCCTAACCGCCTTCCTTTTAAGCCTGCCTTGTCTAGGCCCCTCTTGCCGAGAGGCCCCCGCGGGTTTTGCACGGCGTCCCGACTGCCATTTCTATAAAAATACAGCATGTGATCATAAGGTACGGCAAAACGAAGGAATCCTTTCGGAAGGTCGGAACCCCGACATTACTTACGTGCGACACGGGAAGCAGTCCGGGATAATCCACGATGATGGCCACTAAAGAGCCGCCACTGCTTGCCTGATAGAAAGTCCCGTCGACGATTTCCACGGATATGTCCGGATCTTCTTTAAGTCTGGGGTCGAGAGCCCGGCCAGGATCCTCCGGCTGCGGAGAGGGGTTGTTGAACTCTTTCACGGCCTTCCTTAGTTTCTGTTTTGAAACGGCAAGGTAAATAATTGTGACAAAGAAGGTAAGAACGAACAGAGTCGAGTGAAAGATGGTAACTTACCCAGCTTCGGGGGTTGTACATGGAAAATCCATCCCGCGGTTTAATGCGGAGAAACTCCTCTTCTTCTCCTTTGTACAATTCGGATAGTATCCTCGCCAAAGATGTGGCAGAGTCCGGACCTTTGCGACCGCAGCGGGAGGCATCGTCTTCTCCACTGAAGTGCCACATGGGTTTTCCCCTATATTGAAGTGGCTGTACTCCCCTTATTACGCATATTGACATAACTTCGATTATTGTCAATCCTGATTTGGCCAGGGTTTGTATTCGGTTCATCAGATAGAAGACTTCCCTGTTTTCTTCCTCCTGGGGGCTCCGAGGGCGCCAGCTTTGGCGTTTCTTCAGCGGAGTATTGGTAAACTCAGGAAGGCCCGTCCGGACTGGGTCCGGAAGGGGAACGTCATCGACATAAAACCACTCCGAGGGCCAGTCTTCGGACGCCTTAT
This sequence comes from Aegilops bicornis, assembly GCA_021605145.1. NCBI lineage: Eukaryota > Viridiplantae > Streptophyta > Magnoliopsida > Poales > Poaceae > Aegilops > Aegilops bicornis. The sequence continues at coordinate 818,593,666 of CM038675.1, forward strand.
TTGGAGTACCGGATAGGTATCCGGTCTGGGCGATGCGCCATATTTCGGCTCCGCCCACTTGATATATAGATCCCTCCTGGTTGCGGGGGACAAGGCAAAATAACCTCTTCCATAGCTCGAAATGAGCTTCGCAGCCCAGGAACAACTCGCAGAGGACAACGTAGCCCGTGATGTGCAGTATGGAGGCAGGGGTAAGATTATGCAACCGGAGACCGTAGAACTCCAGGAGCCCGCGGAGGAATGGGTGGATTGGAAACCCGGCCTCTTAACAGATATGGGATGAGGCATACTCGCTCCCCCCGAGATGGGTTAGGGAATCTCTCTGATTGCTCCCCGCCATTATAGGTGGCTAGTCCGGATCGGGCGGGTACCATGTATGCGGGCGGAAGGAACCCTTTGGTTTGCAGCTCTATTAGGCGGCTGTGAGGGATGGAACAATTTTCCCAATCCCTTGGCTTCGAGCTAGGGGAGCGGCGAGCAGGGCTGCGGCGACCTGTCGTGATGGGATGGCCACTTTCGGACGCGCTCTGTGGAATGCTTGATTGGGGGAAGATGGTGTGATTTGGATCTGAAGACCCCCGTCTCCTCAGATAGACGACTCGCCTACGGGATTAGGGTGGCAAATGCAAAAATGCCCCGGCCCCTCGTCTTCGATCGACACGTGGAGATGGCCATTATTGAAGCACAGAAGCCGAGGAGTACAACCTTACTGGGAGGCCGGACACTATTCGCTACGACGGGTGCACCGGATTTGGAGAAGAACCCGCCTTGCAATGCCGAAGACAATCTGCGCACCGGACTCATCGTCATTGAAGCCTGGTTCGGGGGCTACTGAGGAAGTCCTGGATAAGGGGGTATCCGGACAGCCGGACTATATACTCTGGCCGGACTGTTGGACTATGAAGATACAACATAGAAGACTTCATCCTGTGTCTGGATGGGACTCTCCTTGGCGTGGAAGGCAAGCTTGGCGATTCGGATGTAGATCTCCTCCTCTGTAAACCGACTCTGTGTAACCCTAGCCCCCTCCAGTGTCTATATAAATCGGAGGGTTTAGTCCGTAGGACACAACAACAATCATACCATAGGCTAGCTTCTAGGGCTTAGCCTCTCTGATCTCGTGGTAGATCAACTCTTGTAATACTCATATCATCAAGATCAATCAAGCAGGAAGTAGGGTATTACCTCCATCGAGAGGGCCCGAACCTAGGTAAACATCGTGTCCCAGTCTCCTGTTACCATTAGCCTTAGACGCACAGTTCGGGACCCCCTACCCGAGATCCGCCGGTTTTGACAGGGGGGGGGGGGGGTTGTGAGACAAAAGTAAAACCTATAAAAAGGATTTATAAGCTATTTACAAAAGAGGATAAGAATGGTTTGTGCTTTTCTCCCACCCTATAACCTAGGAGGGAGAGATCTTCCTTTAGCCGAGCCAGCCATGAACGTTTTGAAGGGATGACCCCTCTGAAGTGCTTATTATTTCGCTCCTTCAATGTACTCCAAGCAGCTTGAAGAAAGATATCCATGAACATAGGCTTGTTCCAAGCTTCCTGTGCCTTTTCTAGCCATTGCAATCTTGTGCCTTGTGTGATCCAGCTTATGTTGAGATGTGTCCATCATTATTGGCTAAAAGGGCAAGAAAAGAATAGGTGCTCTGATGTTTCCTCTGGCGGGGAGTCACATAGGAGGAAGGTGAAAATGTTTCCAATGTTGAAATGTCTTCTCTTGAGCATATTTCTTGTGTTTAGTCTGTCAGAAAGAAGAAGCCAACCGAATACCTTGAGTTTCATGGTCACTTTAGATTTCCAAAGCCATTTGTATGACTAGTGGGTGTTGATGTCTCTCAAGTAGTGGGAATAATATTGTTTGGCTGCAAAATCTCCTTTCTCCCAGGTGCAAGTCCACTTATCATCCCCTTGGTTGAGGGTAATGGGTGTCAGCAATTGCTGCATTGCCAAAAGTTCTGCATGAGCTTGTTCAGATAGAGGGAGATAGAACGTTTGCCCCAGAGTGTCTGAAGTTAGGAATTCTTGGACAGAGATATCCTCATTTCTAGAAAATGAGAAAGCCATGGGGAATCTATCAGCAAGAACCTCATCTCCCCATAGGTCTTTCCATAGCAAAGTGTTGCGACCATCCTGGATGGTGATCTTGGTTATGTCTCTATAGATGGGCATGAGCTTGGCAACATCTCTCCACCAGAAGGAACCACATGCATCAGTTGCATGTGGGATTTTCGAGATATAGTATGTGTTCCAGATTAGCTCCACCCAAGGCAGATCCCGATGATTGTAGAATTTATGGAGATATTTCATAAGTAAGGCCTCACTTTGCGTTCTAAGATCAAGGATCTCCATCCCTCCACGTTGCTTTGGCTTGCAAATCATGTCCCATGCCGCCAAAGAGTTGCATGATTCTCCTTGTTATGTTTGTTTTGTCCACAAACATTTACGTCTGATCTTGTCTAACAGCACAAGTATACTTGCAGGGAGTTTGAGGGTGCATAGAGCAAAGATGGTGAGAGAAGTGATCACTGAGTTGACTAGTGATAATTTTGCCCCATAGGAAATCATGTTGAGAGTAGTTGTAAGATGTCTTTCCACTTTACATACTAGAGGCATAAGATCTTGAATGGAGGGTCTTGGTGAACCCAAAGGCAGCCCCAGGTATGTGAATGGCATTTTGCCAATGATGCAGCCGAAGCTTTGGGCTAGCTTTGCACTTAGAGCTTCATCACAGTTGATTGGGATAAGAGTTGACTTGTGAAAATTAATTTTCAATCCAATTGATGTGGCATAGTCAGACAAGATTTGTTTGATCGTAGATGCTTGCATTTCACAGGCAGGGAGGACAACAATTGTGTCGTCTGCGTATTGGATGACAGGGTAGTCTTTTTGGGTGTCACACGGGAAAGGCAGTTTAATTGCCCCCTGTATGAAAGCATCATTAATTACTGCTTGAAGTAAATCGGCTGCCAGCACAAAGATTAATGGAGATAACAGATCTCCTTGGCGCACACCACTTTTGCAATGGAACTGTTGACCGGGCACCCCATTAAGCAGAACGGAAGATTTGCCGGATGATAAAATGTCCTTGATCAAGCCCAGCTATTTAGCGTTAAATCCCGGGCTCATATTGGCTCCTACATATTCTACGAAGATCTTTATCGGTCAAACCGCATAACAACATATGTTGTTCCTTTTATCATCGGTATGTTACTTGCCCGAGATTCGATCGTCAGTATCATCATACCTAGTTCAATATTGTTACTGGCAAGTCTCTTTACTCGTTCCGTAATACTTCATCCCGCAACTAACTCATTAGTCACATTGCTTGCAAGGCGTATAGTGATGAGTATTACCAAGAGGGCCCAGAGATACCTCTCCGAAACACGAAGTGACAAATCCTAATCTCGATCTATGCCAACCCAACAAACACCTTCAGAGACACCTGTAGAGCATCTTTATAATCACCCATTTACATTGTGACGTTTGATAGCACACAAGTTGCATAATCTCATAGTCTGAGGAACATGTATAAGTCATGAAGAAAGCAGTAGCAATGAAACTGTAACGATCATAACGCTAAGCTAACGGACGGGTCATGTCCATCACATCATTCTCCTAATGATGTGATCCCGTTCATCAAATGACAACACATGTCTATGGTTAGGGAAAATAACCATCTTTGACTAACGAGCTTGTCAAGTAGAGGCATACTAGGGACAATATGTTTTGTCTATGTATTCACACATGTACTAAGTTTCCGGTTAATACAATTCTAGCATGAATCATAAACATTTATCATGAAATAAGGAAATAAATAATAACTTTATTGCCTCTAGGGCATATTTCCTTCAGCAAATAGGAAGCCACGAGGCAAGAGGGCGCGCCCCCACCCTCGTAGGCTCCTCGTGGCTCCCCTGACCTAGTTCCTTCGCCTATATATACTCTTATACCCTGAAAACATCCAGAAGAGCCACGAAACCACTTTTCCACCACCGCAACCTTCTGTACCCGTGAGATCCCATCTGGGGACCTTTTTCGGCATCCTGCCGGAGGGGGATTTGATCATGGAGGGCTTCTACATCAACACCATTACCTCTCCGATGAAGCGTGAGTAGTTTACCACAGACCTTTAGGTCCATAGTTATTAGCTAGATGGCTTATTATCTCTCTTTGATTCTGAATACCATGTTCTCCTCGGTGTTCTTGGAGATCTATTCGATGTAATACTCTTTTGCGGTGTGTTTGCTGAGATCCGATGAATTGTGGATTTATGATTGAGATTATTTGGTTCTTCTCTGAATTCTTATATGCATGATTTGATATCTTTGCAAGTCTCTTCGAATTATCGGTTTAGTTTGGCCTACTAGATTGATCTTTCTTGCAATGGGAGAAGTGCTTAGCTTTGGGTTCAATCTTGTGGTGTCCTTTCCCAGTGACAGTAGGGGCAGCAAGGCAAATATTGTATTGTTGCCATCGAGGATAACAAGATGGGGTTTTCATCATATTGCTTGAATTAATTCCTAAACATCATGTCATCTTTCTTAATGCGTTACTCCGTTCTTTATGAACTTAATACTCTAGATTCATGCTGGATAGCGGTTGATGTGTGGAGTAATAGTAGTAGATGCAGGCAAGAGTCGGTCTACTTGACACAGACGTGATGCCTATGTTCATGATCATTACCTTAGGTATCATCATAATTATGCGCTTTTCTATCAATTGCTCTGCAGTAATTTGTTGACCCACCGTAATATTTGTTATCTTGAGAGAAGCCACTAGTGAAACCTATGGCCCCCGGGTCTCTTTTCCATTATACTGAATCTCTTTTCCATATTATTGAGTCTTGTTTACATCTTGCTAGTTTTCGATCTACTATTTTGCAATCTTTACTTTCCAATCTATAAACCAAAAATACAAAAAATATCTACTTTACCGTTTATCTATCTCTATCATATCTCACTTTTGCAAGTGACCGTGAAGGGATTGACAACCCCTTTATCGCGTTGGGTGCAAGTTGTTGATTGTTTGTGCAGGTATTCGATGACTTGTGCGTTGTCTCCTACTGGATTGATACCTTGATTCTCAAAACTGAGGGAAATACTTACGCTACTTTGCTGCATCACCCTTTCCTCTTCAAGGGAAAACAAATGCAAGCTCAAGAGGTAGCAATCATCACTTTGATCACTTCGGCTGTTTGGAACACTCGAAAATGGCCTTATTTTTTAAGGCGTTTTTTGTAACATTTTACGCTTACAGGAAAAAGCTCAAAAGAGGAGCTTAAATAGATTATATTCAAGCCAACATGAAAAATGACATCAATTTTGAAGCAATTTAGATAGACACATTTGTACATGGTGTATCTATTACAACTTTTTATAGTTTTTTTTTACATTTTCAGTATTCTTTATTTTAAATTCAATAAAATACACACAACATGTCATGTTGTTTCCTGTAAAAACCAATATAATAGACTGAACTGCACTATGCCTCTTTCGTATGTCCTACATATCAAACAAATAAACCGTACCCTCAACCTATACTTCGTTCTGCCATTGCCCTGCAAACCACGCCCAACCTTCCCTTATTGGGTCATCCTCGACACCTCAACTACTACTGTCAACCACTTAGTATTCCACTTTATTAGCGACTAGAGCAAGAACATTTCTGCATGGCAGACATGAGGCAAAGGTGGAATTAGATGTCTCTTTTTGCTCTGAAAATGTTTGTCTTATATACATTAGAGCAACATTTAAACTAATTTTACTAAAATAATATACACAAGATTACAAAATAGTATATCTCCAATAGTTCTTTTCCGAAACCTTCATCCAAAAGCTCTTTATTCATTAAGAGACGAAATATATGAATCAAATATGTGTCGGGTAAAGATTGATGAGAATTGCCTTTCTCCTTCGTTGTGCTCCAATATGTTCTCCCTTCTCATCCAACGGTAGCGTTCATATCTCCTCCCCTTATCTCTGTTTATGGTTTAAATAGGCAAAGAAATGTTGGATGAGACATTTCGATAAATTTATTAGTACTACTAATTTTATACTAAACATTTATGCTTATTTATTATTTAGTGTAATTACTCAGTTCATATTGTTGTTAAATTTGAATAATATAGTTTTTCATGATAATGTTTTAATGTTTATAGTTGAAAATACGCCTTCTTTGTGATAAACTCAAATTGTATTTTTGTAACAGAATTTCCATTAGTTTTGTAGAAGACATTTAAACCAGACCTTGAATGTGAGGAAAAAGAAGAAGGCAATATGGCATGTCTTTGGAGATGAACGTAGTGTCTATAATTTTGTGTTGTGTCCTTGAATATCTTACTAGAGATCTCTAAAGTATATGATGTAATAAATATCTTGAATGAGGTTTGTTGTTCATGATTATCTATATAGAAAATTCTAGACCATGGGTGATGTTACAAGGAACTTGTCGCTCAATCATTAGCATGCCGCTTCACTCCTTTTCACCGTCAAATATGTCTCACATGTAACAACATCTTTGATGATGTGTTGATTATGGGTGATGTAAGGGTGTCCAGTGGTCAAGCTTTCACTTGAGGGTCTGTTAGGAACCGGTCTGCTCCATAAAATTCAGCCCCGCTTTAGAAAACACAAACCAAATGGGGTAGCTCCATCATATGTCGCTCCACAAAAAAACTAGAATCTGTGATACAACTCCCTGTTTTTTGTGAAGCTCTTTAGGGGGTGCTCCAAAAATGCTAGAAGCTAGAGTGGGGGAAATTACCCACCACTACCACTAGTAAGTGGATATTGATGGCGGGTAGGGGGTCTCGAGCTGGTATTATGGATATGATGGTAACAAGGACGTGAGATTTTACTCAGGTTCGAGCTCTCTCGAAGGGATAATACCCTATGTCCTGCTTCTGTTTCTATTGATTTGGGGTACAAAGTACATGTGATCTACCACATGATCATGGTGTGGCATCTACGAGCCCTACCCCTCGGTTTATATAGATAAACAGGGGGGCTAAGTTTACAGATAAGTCAGCTACATATATGGTTATGTTGTTGTAGATGACCTCTAATTCTTGGAGTATGCGCCAAGTCTTTAGGAATATTTCGTCTATGTGCCATGGGGGGTCCTTGTCACAGCCCCCTGGCCAGGAGATAACGTGGCGAGTGACCCCTAATACAGGACACCATTAGATACCCCTTCGTATTTCCAACGTCGCCCAATTAAATAGATCATTTCCACAAACTCCCATTCTTGAAGTTGGGGCTACTTGGAAGCCAAACATGATAAACTACACTTTGGTGAAGCTACAACTCCTGTATGAAACTCCTCTAAAATGAATTTAGTGCCATGAAACTGATTTTGGTGGAGAGGAGCAGCCCAAACAAGCCCCAAATGCCTTTGTGGCAATTCGAGTCGCCAAAATCATACTTGGGTGGTTGCTCTTAGTGTTCGTTTGGCTGGTTTAGATACTTCAAGAAGGTAAAGTGGATGATTTCAAAGTTTAAGGCCGTGGGGGTCATTTGGAGGGGTGTTTACATACGCGATCAAGGCAGAGCAGCTTATCGATCGAGGCCCTAGTCCAAACATGTTATCATCCACGCCAGCGGTGGGGACACGGTTCTCTCCCCAACCAGTTTCGAAAAATAATGAGAAGGGAGAGAGATTCTCACGGGTGTTTATAGGAAATACATCCGTTTGAGTGACAAGTAATATGAATCGGAGGGAACAGATATTTTGTAGCTTATTGTTGTAAAGTGGTGTCCACACGTGATGCATTCTGATTTTCTATTTATGGTATTTCCCACAAAATCTTTTTACCATACTCTCTTGGATGAATATCGACAAAGCAACAAAAGGTCGATATGTGCACCTTTATTTTTCTTTGGGTCGACTTCTCATTTTATGGGTTTCTAGAAGGTTTTATTTGGTTTTTTCCTTTTCATTTTCCTTTTATTTTTATTTCCTTTGTACTTTTTATTTTTATAAATAAGTGAAAAAAAATTCAAATTTGAAAACTTTTTCAAACTTCGTGAACCTTTTTGTAGAACACGTGAACTTTTTCTGAATCCACGAAATTTTTCCAAATGCATCAATATATTCAAATCCAGAAACCATGTGAACATGTGAACTTTTTCTGAAACTTTTTCTGATCCCTATTCAATTTTATCAACTTTATTGTCAAAACATGTGAACTTTTTTCCAGTTCAGCAACTTTGTTTCTTTATATTGATTAACTTTTACCAAATCCATGAATGCTTTTTGGACCGTCCACAAACTTTTTCAAAATCAATGAACTTTTCCTATATCCGGAACTTTTTTTGAATTCTTGAACTTTTTTCAAATCCTTTCCATCAACTTCTTTTGAACCCGTGAATTTTTTTGAAACCTAGAACTTTTTTGAGTTCATGAACTTTTTCCAAATCCACACTTTTTTGAACTTATGGACTTCTTTAACTTTGTTAACTTCTTTGAAACCGTGTATTTTTTAATCTGTGTTCTTTTAATAAATCCTGATTTTTTCGAAAATTCGAATCTGAGCCCGAGCTCATCTGCACCTGCGCTCATGAAAAAAACAAAATAAATTGTAGAAAAATTCAAAAAATTCCAAAAACAATTGGGGGGTGGACAATTTGATGCATGAGGTACGCTTCAATTTTCAAAACATTTGGAGTTCTGTGCAGCTCTCAGCAAAAAAGACAAATCGGAGGTCTGTAAAAATGTGTACTGTTCATATACTGTTCTGGTCTGATTTGTCTTTTTTGCTAAGAGCTGCACAGAAGTCCAAATATTTTGAAAATTGGAGCGTACCTCACGCATCAAATTGTATACCACCCAATTTGTTTTTGGATTTTTTGAATTTTTCTGAAATTTTTACGATTTTTTTTTTGACCGGGTGCAGATGCACCCAGGCACCGAAACGCCGTTCTCTGATTTTTTTACATATTTTCCCAAAATGTCAACGGTCAATGTTTCGACGGTGGACTGGTCAACCATGAGTAGCGAACCGGGAAAACCGGCGTGTCTCGAGCGAGCGATCGCCTCCTTTGCATGGGGCACCCCTATTTGCATGGGGCGTGTCTAGAACTTATTTTGAAGCCGGAAATTTTTTTGAATTCTTGAACTTTTTTCAAATCCTTTCCATCAACTCATTTTGAACCCGTGAATTTTTTTGAAACCTAGAACCCAGATGGGCCGGCCCAGCCGCACGGGAGGCCCCGACCTGTTTCTTTTTCCTGTTTGATGTTCTTGTTTTTTCTTTATTGTTTATTTTTCTTTGCACTTTCAAATATTCTATATATATATACAAAATACACTCTTCAATGTTGAACAATTATTTCAAAAATGTTCAAGCAGTATTAAAAAATGTTGAACAAGTATTTAAAAAATGTTGAACAAATATTTAATAGTGTTGAATAAGTATTAAAAATGTTGAACAATATTTGAAAAATGTTGAACAATATTTGAAAAATGTTGAATGAGTACTTTAAATTGTTGAACGAGTATTTGAAAAATGTTCCACTTGTAAATGTTGAATAAGTATTAAAAATATTTAACAATTATTTGAAAATGTTGTATAAGTATTAAAATATTGATCGAGTATTTGAAAAATGTTGTGCATGAATTTGAGAAATGTTGAATAAGTATTAAAATGTTGAACATGTATGTGAAAATATTGAATAAGTATTGAAAAATGTTGAACGAGCATTTGAAAAAATGTTGAATAAGTATGTGAAAAATATTGAATAAATGTTCGGACAATGTTGAACGTGTATACGCAAAATGTTAATCACTTATTAAAAATATGTTTTTGACATATACAGAAACGTAGAGTGAAACCGAAAACAAACTTAAGAAAAAACAAAAATGGAGAAGAAAAAAGAAAATCAAACAAAATCCAAAGAAGAAGAAGAAGAAGAAGAAGAAGAAGAAGAAAGAAAACCAAAAAGAGTAGAAAAACTGAAAAGACTGGCTCTGGTCGCCTCAAGTAGGTCGCGTCCCTACAGCTACCAACTAATTAGAAGTGGGTGGAGTGGCTACCAGTCTCGGTGATCTCCTCAGAGACTAAGAGCGTGTTTGGTTGCCTGCATTAGGCTCAACCAGGCCTGCACAGTAATTAAAGTGACTGTTTGATTTCATGTGTTCAGTGTTGGGCGTGCATAGTACGAAACTCAAAGCACCTCTATGTCTGCCTCGCTGGGAATGCTCAGGTTGACAGTTTACATTGAGCCAGGATGAGCTGAGAAACAGCAGGCGCACATGGGTGGGCCCGTTGCACGAGAGGAGTCTGGAGAATGCGAGCTAGTACACAGCGTGTACGTGCTATCTTCTACCTCCACTAAGCTTCTCCCTAATGTCCTTTCTTGCTTCTCCCTTCTAATCTACATAATTGTGCTTCAATTCGAGATAAGCTCTACACGAAAAAGATGCACATTGTTGTTAAGGTTCAATTTTTGCGATCGGTTCATAGTTTCGCCAACCGTAAATACTAATTTTGTGTTCACGTTTGTAACTATTTTGGACGAATTTTGTCAAATTCGTCACGCACGATCGACCGTTCGAAATTTCTTTTGACCAGTAGCCTAATCTCGCCATTCCACACGCATTCATGTTGCAAGTTTTCTGTTTCGATAATCCGTAAACGAGAAGATCTACATCTTCCTCGTGATTGTACATAGTCATGTGTGTGGTGTGATTTATGACACTGCTTAATCACCTCTAGGTTGGCACGGTTTCTATCGCATCTTGCTGCAGTGGTGTCATCGTCGCCGTCGTTCATCTCGGCCTTCTCTCCAATGATCCTACTACACTGACGTCGTCATGGCGCGTACACAGTAGTTCTTCTCAAGTGTTCTCTGCCTCAGAGCCCTCTTATTCGTCCCTCTCAGCGCCGGGGATGATGATGATGGTATGATGAAAGTACTGTACGTGTATGATATGATGAGAATAATGTATGTTTGTTATGATATGATGAAACTACTGTATAGAGCATGCACAAATATATCACAAATACGTAGAGGGGAAATAAAAATACGAAAGCAGCAATATTAGCAATAGCGCTGGTAGGCATCTAGCTGTAGCGCTGGATTAGCAGCAGCGTTTGCTTACGTGCAGTGCTACAGATAATTAGCAATAGTGATGGTTGGAGCAGCGCTACTGCTAACAATACTTACCAGTAGCGCTGGTCCGAGCAACGCTACTGCTACAACTTAGCTATAGCATGTTAGCAGTAGTGCTGCCCCCAGCGCTACTGCTATAGGTATTTCCAGCGCTGCTAGTAGGCTTTCTCCTAGTAGTGTGAGGTGCAGATGGTCGCCATGGCCCCGCGACTGGGCGACGGGGGCATCCCTATTGTGGTGGAGGAGTACATTCGAGTAGGCATCCGCCACTCAGAGCGCATCAAGGCGATGAAGGAGTGAGGCGATGAAGGAGTTAGGAGCAGTCAGTGGTATGCCATGCAGCCAATATCAGTAGTATGTTTAGTCAATACTAGTACTAGTATGCCATGTCAGCAGTATGCAACACTATGTTTGCCATGTATACGAGTTGCTATTCAGCTATATGAATGCTAAGTCAATATGCAAAACTATAATTGCCATGTAATATGAGTTGCAATTATATGCAGTAACATGACTTTAGTTAAATGCTCTGTTTGCAATGATCAGAAATATGAGTTTCAGTTACAGTCAGTCTAAAAGTAGAAACATTTAGTGCACATTCATAAGTTGATACTTCAAGTACAAAAGATCTACTCAAAACTGCTCGCCAAAACTAGGAATAGTAGCTTCCAAAACTACTCAAATCGATGGTCCTTTTCTGCTACTAAGTGCTTCCTTGTATGCTGCAAGACTGAATACACAGTGCTTTGGTAGGACTGGCTATGATCTGGGCTGAGAGCTAGGTTGAGAACTGTGCTTTGGCTCACATATCTTCAGGGCTCCAGGCTTTCTCCTTGTTTGCAACTCCTTAGGTGTGGATTGAACAGCCACTGCCTTGCCTTTTAAGTTAGCATCAATTACATGAGAAGTAGCCTGAAATAAATAATGGCAGTTAGATAATGTGGCAAACCAATACAAGAGTTATGCTTTCTACATTTATATAGCAAACAAATATTTCAATACCATAGGTTTGTCTACTTCCACAGCTATTTTATTTTGAAGAGCTTCAAACACCTCCTTGTCATGCTTCTTTTTCTTTTCAGCTTCTCTCACCAAGTGTGCATTGTCATTATGCTTCCTACCTCATTGTTCTTGCAACTGGTTCTGTTGTGGCCACTCCTTTTGCAAGCACTACATGTGATTTGACCACCAACTTTGCTCATCTTTGTTCCTTTAGGCCTCCTCTGGCTTGTAGGAACTTTGTAGGAATTTCATAGGACAGGATTTTCAAAGGAAAAATTCCTATGGAGCTCTTTGGTTTGTAGGCATGAATTCCTATTCCTATGTAGGATAGGAACCAATCCTTCATATTTCAAAGGGAAAAAAATAACCTAGACTCAATGGAAAAATTCATATCCTGTCCATCAGGACATGTCTTTCTATATAGGAATGGAGATGCATTTCATCTTACTTCCTACGATTTTCCTATTCCTATGAAATTTCTATCCTATGGACCAAAGGAGGCCTTAGGTTTTTCACCTTCCTCTCTCCTCCTTTCTGTTTTTGGCCTTCCTGGCAAAACTTATGTGACCAAGGGGTTGAGGTTTTGGATTAGGTCAAATGGGCCAGCTCTCCTCTCCCTCCAATGGTTGTAAGCAGTGCTCATATATCCTATTGTACACTTCAATGGAGTAGCATGGAGCAATATAATCATCAACTTTCTTCCCTGTTTTGAAGAATGCACTAATGGCATGACAACATGGCAACCTTGAGAGTTGCCAATGCATGCATGAGCAAGTCCATTTTTTCTATATTCACTATAAATTTGAATTTCTCATGTTCTTGCACTTCAAAACCATCTTTCTGATTCCATAAGACATGGCAGAGACCTGGCCTCCTTATGTTTTGTTTCAGTTTTTTTGAAAATGTTAGGACAGATTGTTCCTTTCCACTTATCTGACTTTCCTCTATTTTCTTGTATCCTGACCATAATCTTGCATCTAATGCTCTAAATAATAGATACAATAGCTAGGTACCTAGCTAAGAGGATGTAGTTGTTGAAAGATTCACACATGTTGTCTACAGAGTCTCAGTTGGAACTCAACTTCATGTAGGCCCTACTCCAGTGAATTGGGCATGTGTTCATCATGTCTTTAGCACCCTCAACAGCAAACTGGGCAAGCCTTGCCCTGTTGTAGTTGAAAATCACTTTATTCGGAGATTTAGCACACCTCCAAAACCTTTTTTTGAAGATCATGGTCAGGGTGTTTTTTCTTCCAGTTTGCATATATGTGTCTTGCACACATTCTATGCTCAGCTTCAGGAAAAATGTCCTCAACTGCTCCTATAATTCCCTTTTGCTGATCTGACATAAATACCCAGCCATCTCCTTGGTCCTTTATTTTCAAGTCAATGTTAATTTTTGCAAGAAACCAAAACCATTAGTCATATGTCTCTTTTTCCACAACAACCCAAGCAATAGGATACATCCGGTTGTTTGCATCTCTTCCAATAGCATATAACATTTGGCCATAAGCATGCACCCTTGAAAAAGCATCCATCAATGCCCCACTTTTCTACACCCTGCCAGGAAACCTTTCGACGCCAATGCCGCGGCGGGCGGGCGGGGACGACGACACAGTCGATGGAGAGTGGAAAAGATCAGAAGAAATTACGTGAGCTCCTCCTCCCGATAAAACCATCTAATATATTGTTTGACGCGTCATCATAGCTTACTTGCGTCCAGTCAGCACTGCCCGATCGAAACTGCCTAAAGTTCTGCCCAAAACCACCTTGGGGTCTAATTGATCTGGTTTCAGAAAGTTGCTTTTAGAGTTGAGGGGAAATTTGTCAGTAAAGAAGGATTTTTTTTTTTTTGCGGGGGGAGGGGGGGGGGGCTATACTTTCTTCTTTTTGTTTTAGCAAAAGGCCCAGGATAGTTGCATGGCCTGTGGAGGTGCGAGACGCACACGAGCAGTAGGCCGCATTGTGTGGCCCATGTAACCCCAGTTTTGTCTTCAAAAATGGTAAGGCCCAGCTAGACTATGCACTCATATGAGAGGAAAAGATAACAAAAAGCCAGGGAAATGGAGAACAAAAAAAGGCGTGGTCGGCAGGATTCGAACCTGCGCGGGCAAAGCCCACATGATTTCTAGTCATGCCCGATAACCACTCCGGCACGACCACTTGCTGCTCATTTTCTCCACCTAACTCTTTTCCATTCGTTTGCTTCGACAGCCGAGGAATTAAACAAGGACAAAATCCTTGTTCTTATCCACTGCAAATATAGCAGGTAAAATATTCCAACCGGTCCATTCGCCGTGAGGCTGTCATGTCATGCCACGCTGGATCCCATCCCATGGCCACTGCAGCAGACAAGAGTTCGCGCGGACGCCTCGGCACGGCGGACTCCTGCCACACGTACGCAGCGCAGGACGCAGGCGGCGTACGCACGCACGCGAAGAGTCCGCGCCCATGGCCTCCTGCTCGTCCTGCGGCAGGCAGCCTGCCCCATCCGCCGCCGCTGTCCTCTTCCACCTGTCGCGCCGCCCGCAGACGGCATACAGCTTAACCGATCCACGACCGAACCGAGCAAGCATCTCTAAGTAAGAAAATGGCGCTGGCAGCATCTCGAGACCGGCCGACGCCAGAAAAGCCGTGACTGAATCGCTCAACGGTTGTTACTACTCCCTCCACGAGAAGACAAATTTGCATCTGCTAGAGACACAGATCTATGCTTCTCGGAAAGCGAAGAAAGCAGAAGAAAAAAAACATACTTTCGGCTATGATTTTTTTGTGAAAAAAATTCATCGACACATATTAACATAGGATCTAGTTTCGAAGAACGCGGAATGGTAAAAACGGTTTGAGATTTGGATGTTCAGTTTAAAAGATAAAAATATTTTAAGAAAATCAATCCGTGAAAAGAAATCTCAGGCTATGACAAGTAACGCACATGCAGCATGTCTGAAAAGTGAAATTGACCTTTGCAAGGGGTACCTCGTAACTAGTGATTTCGGCCTTGCCATCTGTCAGCATGTAAACAAACATGTATGTAAAACATGGGCAAACTCGAAAGAGCCCACCCATGGTGAAAAAAGACAATGGTGGGCTTCACGCGGTCATGGGTGAATCATGGGTGAAGCTTCCTTTGGACTTGTATGATTCGGATATGATAACTCGTGCATTATTATTGGAATCACTTATAAATATTAGAATAAGATTTTATTTTATGAAGATGTATTCAGATTAATATTTGGAGAAATGGAACTTAGAATATATTTGATTTACTATATGTGATTGTTGTATATATAGTTTACCTTGTGTACACCGTGGGATACCAGTACAAGTGATGTCTCAATGTCACCCGTGTACACCGTGGGTGTCACGTTGTGTTTGTCCTTGAGTATTAACAGGTTACCTTCTGCTCCCAACAAACTCAAGGACGTCGCCCTTTCTCTAATCTGATCCGATGGTTTCAGCTCGACGACACCAGTGCGGAGCTGCCCGGTTGCATCACCGTCCTTGTTGCTATTGTTTTGCTGAGTGCAGACCTCTAGGCAGAGGCCCGACCTCGGCATTAAGGACAGTAAAACTGAACCCTTTCCGCGCTCTCTCACGCTCTCAGCGATTTTGGCCGTCGGATTACGTATTTATATCTTTTCTGACCGTCAGATTATTGTTCTAGCGCGAATTACCGCGACTGGGCCATCTGTCCTTATGGGAAGCTATTCTGGAGACCATTTTGAAGGCATGTCGTTGATTGGGCTTCAATGGCCCATTTATCTGTGCATACGCGAAATGCTTCATTGGCCCATTTATCATCTGCATCCATCCAGCTGACGCATGGGTTTGTCTAGAAAAAAAAAGCTGACGCACGGGTGAGGACAACGCACAGGCGGCTAGCGAGGCAACCGGCAGTTGAGGGGATCGAGCGGACGCCAGCCACGAGAGGGATCCAACGCTCGATGGAGCCAACGGGACGCGGAAGAGGGAACCGTCGTTGTCTCTCCTGATCTGATGGCGGTGATGGAAGGAGGAGCAACGGGGCGGCGGCCTAGCAGCGACAGAGGAGTTGCGGCGACGGCGGCGAGAAGCAACGAAGGATTTCTGACAGCGAGCTAGCAGGGTCGGGGTGGAGCACTCTACTTCTTTCCTTAAGGTATGAACTCAGCCAAGCGACCTCTCCTTTTGTTTCTCAAACTGCTTGTTGTTGCTCCCCTCGTTAGCAGGTTCAGGGCCATAATATTTTTTACATTTTTTTAGAGAAAAAGGGCCGCAGCTCCGGCTCCATTGTATTACCAATGAAACCCAGCAGTATTCAGGATGTGTATCTCTCGAGCATTACAAAGCTCAAAAGCTTAGGAGGGACACTTAAACGAGCAGTAAGTCCGTCAGGGGGGAAACATATCCCACTACAGACACACACGAAAGCAAAGTTAAAGGAAAAACAAAAAGGAGAACAGCAAACTAGGATAAAGTATAGCAGAATCTTCAGGTCCCTCTCCATATCTTCAGCACGCTTTTTTCCACTCCTTTTGAGTCACAGCAAGATCAGCTCATTCCCAGCGTATTCTCCCCCGAGTTTTTCCTTCATCAGCCTGGATCCGGCCGCAGCAGGAGTGGGGGTTTTCTTGCCATATGCTCCAGCCTTCGCACGATCTCTTTTAATTCCGATTTGAGAGCATCTGGCCAGACCACCTTCCAAATAGACAAATTTTTCGCAGTTTTCCACACGAGCACCTGCAAACCCATCCAAGGCATTCGATTAAAACATATGTCATTTCTGCTCCTCCAGAGAGCCCACATGGCCGCAGCTTGCACAAATGTAGCTGCCGTGTCAGGTTTGCTGGCCCAGCCTAACATCATTGTATTAATATCTTCATATATTTTGATATTGGCCGCATCCCTGACAACTCTCCAAATTTCCGCAGCAACCACACAAGAAAAAAATAAATGACAAGAGGACTCATGCTCTGAGCAGAAAAGGCATGTTTTATCTGGAACATGTTGTCTCTTGCACAGGTTGTTTCTGGTCAAGAGTTTGTTATTCACAATCAACCAAAAGAAAATTTGAATACGAGGGGGAATTTTAGTTTTCCACACCACGGGTTTAACCCCAGGTAGGATCCCTCTGAAATTAACAATATTGTAAAAAGATTTCACTGTATAAAGCCCTTTTGCCTCGTATTTCCACACAAGAGTATCAGGTCCGTCTACAAGGACTACATTTTTAATCTCCTCAAAGAGGCTATTCCAATCTAACATCATGTCAGGAGAAAAACATCTTCTGAAATTGATCTTGAGGTTGGTTCCATCCCAAACCTCCTCAACGGTAGCTTGTTGGTCCACCGCAATGGAGTATAGCCTCCAGTATTTAGTAGCTAGATTAGTTTCTCCACACCAACAATCTTCCCAAAACCTAACATTTTTACCATTTCCCACCTTCCATTCATACCCAAATTTAGAGGCCTTAATGGCCCAGAGTATTCCTTTCCAGAAAGGTGATTCTCCCACACTGGAGCAGGCAAAAATGTTAGGACTCTGAATATTATACTTATGATCTACTATATTTTTCCAAATCTTACCCTCATCTAAAATATATCTCTTGCCCCAGGAGGCAAGTAGGCACATATTAAAGTTTGCCAAATTAGTTATACCTAGGCCACCATATTTTTTTTGGTAGCTATGGACCCCCAATTAGCAAGGTGGTATTTAAAGTGGCCCTCATAATCATCCCAAAAGCAATGAGCTATCTGGGAATTAATCAGGGTTATAGCCCACTTAGGGAATTTAATTACCCCCATCAAATAAGAAGGAATACTAGCTAGGCAAGATTGCACTAGGATTAATCTCTTGCCAAAAGATAACAGTCTGCCTCTCCAACCTGGCCCTCTTTTGATAATTTTGTCAACCACAGGTTGGAGGTCTTCTTTCCTAAGTTTATTATGGTGAAGGGGAGCTCCCAAGTATTTAATAGGGAAACCCCCAAGCTTACACCCCATGACTTGGGCAAAAATATTGGCCCTATCAGGCTCAACATTAATAGGGACCAAGTCACATTTATGGAAGTTTATTCTCAACCCAGAGATCTGTTCAAAACAGGAAAGGATCCACTTTAAGTTCTTAGCTTGAACTAAGCTATTGCCTACAAAAAGAGGAGTATCGTCTGCATATTGTAGGCTGATGACTCCAGTAGGATTTGAGGGAAGAAAAACTCCCTCAATAAACTTTTTTGAAGAAGCTTTATTTAAAATTCTAGTGAAGACATCAGCAACAATGTTGAAAAGCAGGGGTGAGGCTGGGTCTCCCTGTCTCACACCTTTCCCAGTCAGGAAAAAATCACTGTTCATGTCATTTAGTCTGACACCAACAGATCCATTGTACAACAGAGATTTAATTTTATTGATCCAGCTAGGGCTAAAGCCCCTTGTGGTCATTACATCTACTAGGAACTCTCTGTTAACCATGTCATATGCTTTCTCATAATCTAGCTTAAACACAAAACCAGATTTCTTCCTGGCATGTACAGCATGAATTATTTCATGTGCTGCCACTATACTCTCCACAATATATCTTCTTTTAATGAAAGTAGTTTGATTTGGTGAGATTAGCTCATGGCAGATAGGTCCAAACTTATTAGTAACACATTTTGAAAAAAAATTGAAACTGCAATTAGTCATTGCCAAGGGTCTGAATCTTTCAAGTCTGACAGCGTCCACCTCTTTAGGGACTAGAGTAAGAAGGGAGAAGTTAAGTCTAAACAGATCAAGTTCACCTCTCTCCCAATCTCTAAACATAGCAAACAAATCATGTTTAATGACCTCCCAAAATTGCTGGTAAAATAAAAAAGGGAACCCATCAGGTCCAGGAGCCCCCTCAGCATAGGAGCCAAAGACTGCATCCCTAATTTCTTGCTCAGTAAAAGGGGTGTTCAGAATATCGTTCTAAGCACTAGTAACCTTACTATCTTCACCCCAAAAATCATCTTCCAGGGTGATGTTAATTTTATCTTGGTACCCAACTAGCTTCTTATAAAAATTAACAGCAACATCTAACATACCTTTAGGGTCATTCACTGGTCCATCTTCACCTTCCAGCATCTGCACTTGTTTCGTCCTTCTTTTCTGGTTAGTTATGGCTTTGAAATACCCAGTATTATGCTCCCCCTCCAGAATATCTCTCTCCCTGGACCTCCGCCTGGCCTTGATCTCCTCCATATTCCAGATGCTATTTAGCTCACCTGAAATGGATTTGATTTTGTCCCTGGAGTTAGGAGAAAGAGGTTGTGTTTCTGCAATAATATCCAGACAGTTATATTCAGCAATAAGAGCTTGCTTCTGTCTATTTTGAGCAGCCTCATAATTGATGCACCACCCTTTAATGGCATTTCTAGTAAGCCTAATTTTGAACTACCAAATATCAATAGCTTTAACTAGGTGACACTTAGTGTTCCAAGCTTTAGTCACCACCTCCCTGAAACCCTCTACCTCAAGGCACCATTTCTCAAACCTAAACATTTTATTCTTATGTATCTTGATGGCACAAGTATCAATTACCAGGGGGGTGTGATCACTAGCTATTCTAGGTAAAGCCTTAACTTGAACATTAGGGTGCATCCCCTCCCACTCAACAGTAATGAAAATCCTGTCCAGAGTGGCTATAATCATACAGTCTTGATTGTTGCCCCAGGTATATTTTCTACCTGAGTTTTTAAGCTCAATAAGACCGAATTTATTAATCCAATCATTAAAGAGATCTGCCCAATGCTGGTTTATATCACCAGTATTTTTGTCACAGGCTTCTCTGACCAAATTAAAATCCCCACCTATCATAGTAGGGCCAACCCACATATCAAATACTCTATGGAGTTCTTGGATAAAATCTAACTTCAAAGCATCATATGCAGACCCATACACAGAGATCAGTCTCCACATGCTATTATCTTTCTTAGATCTCAGCACAAGCACCACACTAAAAGTATGAATATCACAACTAATAATGTCAATCACATCTTCTTTCACACCCACTAGCACCCCTCCAGCTATATTAGTTGCTGGAAGCCAAATTTGTTACTGTTATATGTTGTCCAAATTGGCCAATTATGCTGCCTAATGTTGCTTTCTGTTCCAATGGGTCAGTTTAGCATGCTTTGTCCACTAGAAATCAATGATTGCATTTTTCTCTTTCGTCAATATATGCTGCTATATTGTGTCCAAATTGCCTATATGCTACTGTCCAATATATGTTCTTGTCCAATATGATTAGAAATCACTGCTAGCTATAGTTTTTGTACTACTAGCATACATGCACTATAGATGGCAGCACCAAGCAGCAGTGGCTAGCAGTAGAAGCAGCGATGCCAATGATCTATTGATTTGATCCTGGATGAACCTGCACAGGGAATTGCCATAGTGTAATTATTCAGGGCAGTCTATTTGAAGTGTTCTCCAAAGTTTGAGCAATGTGTATTTTTCTTCAACTAAAAGCACTTCTCCATCTTTATGTCCATGTTACAAATCATTCGGTCATATTTTGTTGCCTGAGAGCACTTGTTTGTATTAGAAATACACGTGTAACACTACTGAAAATTCGAATATATTCCTGAAAATATAAATGAGATGATCTATTATTATTGAAAATGTAAATGAGATGAGTTATCTCGAGGAAGCCACAAGGACAATATTTGACAACATGAAAATTAAAGACAAGAAACTACGGTAAGCGCTCAAATCTTGAATAATTTGTGTTAAGGTTGGGGAATTCGTGAGGCAATTATGTGATAATTTCTCTGCGTTTTTTGGTAGATTGAGCAGATTTTTAGGACTACGAAGCTTGCAATGGAGTACTATATATGCACTACAGACAAGACATTTTGTCTCCTCAAACCAAGGAATAATGTAAGTTCCATACTCACATATCCTGTATTGTATGTATTCTTCTAGGAGGTACGAGGTCGCTACTATCCTTATCCTCTTTGACCCATACTTCTCGGTGACAGTTCATAAGTGAGGACATTGAAATGATTAAGAAACCATAAATTAACAAATCGCCAATCATATGTGTAAGTAGGAAAATCAAGAAAAATGGTGCAGGTTATGTTGGGCAGGGACAAACTAGCTATGATAACAATCAATAGAGGACAATTTCATAAGAGAAACCAGGACTACACAGGATGATGTTTTGTATGTTTTTTGATGCTCGGGAAGACTGTGTGTTTATCATCTTACAATTGTCTTCTTGCCTTACAATGGTTGATGGTGTAACTAAAACTCCTAACAGATTAGACCACATGTATTTAGCATTGTTATCAAAATTGTACGTATTCTTTTCATGAAAATTCAATTCGATGTTATACTTAAATTCAGCACAACTCAGGTTGTAACTTTCTATTGAACTTTCATGCTCCATGTCACCATATATTTACCAACACACTTACCTATTTTGAGATAAATGGATGGGCGCGGCAACGCGCGCCATCAATGATCTAGTAAATAACATTGAGAGTGTTCTGTCAGCAGCGACCATGAGATCATGATTATCACTTTGAACAAGGTCGAGTAGGTTGCTGCTCTTTGCCTGATGAATAACAGTCTGCATTATTTAAGACGGCGAATCTGATGCCACAGTTCCAATTGCTGCTTACCATGGGTAGCACGTCGCACGCGTCGGCGAGAAAATTGCACACGGCTAGGTGAATGACGGATTTGTCTTGATCAACGGAGGGGATGCGCACAAGGAGGAGCCCCCGGTGCGTCGTAAGAGGGACCACCTGGTCGAGGAGGCCCGCAGCTACGGCCTCCGGGAAGAAGGAGCCAAGGGTCCGGGCACCAGGGCCGAACACCGACCGCGCCGTCGGGACGAGTGATATCGGTAAGATAGAGTCCCGAGCGAAGAACCCAGCGAGGAAGGACGACATGCCTTGCTCTGGCCAGCACCGGCGGTGGAAAGAGGCGTCGGCCACGAGGCGGCTCCATGGCCTGCATGTCGCCACGCAGCGGAAGAGATCGGCCGCGTCCTCCACGCGTAGGAGGATCTCGTGGATCACATCCTCCGGCAGCGACACCCCTACTGCCGCCATCTCTTCCATCTTCTGCAACTTGCTGTCGAACGATTATGCGGGCTCCTCTTTCACGACGCGGCCGCAGCAGCCCGACGACTAGCCAGCCTCGCGGTCGTGCTTCCCCTTGCGGCCGGTGTTCCATAACCCCATGGCTGCGAGGCGGTTGGCCGGCGAGATCGAGGACGGGGAGGGAGAGCTGGGCTAGGGTTTCGGCCGTGTCGGGTTTCAAGGAGGCAGTACGGGTTGGAGTGGGGAGTGTGGAAGGCGACCAGTCCACGACTGTCGGTGTCAAAACCGGCGGATCTCGGGTAGGGGGTCCCGAACTGTGCGTCTAGGCGGATGGTAACAGGAGACAAGGGACACGATGTTTTACCCAGGTTCGGGCCCTCTTGATGGAGGTAAAACCCTACGTCATGCTTGATTAATATTGATGATGTGTGTTACAAGAGTGGATCTACCACGAGATCAAAGAGGCTAAACCCTAGAAGCTAGCCTATGGTATGATTGTTGTTCGTCCTATGGACTAAAGCCATCCGGTTTATATAGACACCGGAGAGGGCTAGGGTTACACAGAGTCGGTTACAATGGTAGGAGATCTACATATCCGTATCGCCAAGCTTGCCTTCCACGCCAAAGAAAGTCCCATCCGAACACGGGACGAAGTCTTCAATCTTCTATCTTCATAGTCTTGGAGTCCGGCCGATGATGATAGTTCGGCTATCCGGATACCCCCTAGTCCGGAACTCCCTCAGTAGCCCCTGAACCAGGCTTCAATGACGAAGAGTCCGGCGCGCATGTTGTCTTCGGCATTGGAAGGCGGGTTCTTCCTCCGAATAATTTATAGAAGATTGTGAACACCAGGATAGTGTCCGGCTCTGCAAAACAAGTTCCACATAACACCGTAGAGAGAATATTTTTTGCACAGATCTGCTGAGGTATTCCGCGGCGTGACATCACACCACGGCCAGGCCTTTATATAAATAGTTTTTTATTGTTCCACCTCAGCGTGTTTTAGCGAGGCGGTTTCCTTGGCACGTCTTATCAAAGCGTAGATCGTGCCCCCTTATTCCGGGATTCTCATCAATACGGACGTGGGTAACCCATCCGCGCCATTGATTACGGCGCTTGGGAGATAAGCGAGTTTTACCAGGCTGGCGGGGGACGCATAGCTTCGTCCGTCCATATAAGGGGATAAGGATCCACCCTTTCACCTACGCCTTCTTCCTCCTTTGCTCATCCATTTCCGCGCACTCGAGCTCTAGCGCCCAAGTCCGCACTTTCCTCCTCAACCTTCTCCAACCATGTCAGGAGCGGGAGGCAGATGGATGGCCTCCTCCGTCACGGAGGGGCACATCACAAGACTGCGGGAGGCCGGATACTTGTCCGGCGATATCGCGCACAGGCTGCCCGACGCGGGGCAGCTCATTCCAACCCCCAGGCCCCATGAGAGGGTGGTATTTCTCCCCCACTTCCTCCGCGGACTAGGTTTTCCACTTCACCCATTTGTCCGGGGGCTCATGTTCTACTACGGCCTGGACTTCCACGACCTGACCCAATTTCGTCCTCAACATCTCGGCGTTTATCGTCATGTGCGAGGCCTTCCTCTGCATCCAGCCCCACTTCGGCCTATGGCTGAAGACCTTTAATGTCAGGCCGAAGGTTGTGGGCGGCCGTCAAGCGGAGTGCGGAGGCGCCATGGTCGGCAAGATGGCCAAAGTCCTATGGCTTGAGGGCTCCTTTGTGGAGACAATAAAGGGGTGGCAATCGGGGTGATTCTACATCACCGAGCCACGCGGCCCTGAATGGGTGGCGGCCCCCGAATTCAGATCTGGATTCCCCACACGGCTCTCGTCATGGAAAGAGACGGGCCTGAAGTGGGGGGATTCGGACGAGCTATCTGGACTCCAAACATGCGTCCGAAACCTGGTGGACAAGAATCTCAGGCTTGTCGACGTAATCCAGGTGATGCTCATCCGCCGGATTCTCCCATGCCAACAACGGGCCTTCAATTTGTGGGAGTTCGATCCGGCACAGCACCGAACCTTTAGCCAGCTCTTCGATACTACGTACGAAGATGCCTGGAAGGTGTTGTTCAAGGGCGCCGAAGCCCCCGCATCCGCTAACAAAGATCGCGGATACAGCTTGCGGCGTCAAGCCGGCGAGGTAAGTTATTTTACCCTTTACGTGACTCTTTTTTCATAGATTGACTCTACGTGGGATCTAAAAACTACCTATGCTTTGACAGGACTGGCTGAAGACGTCCGGACAGATTAACTGTCCAGCTCCTTTGCCAGAAGACCCCGCGGACGCCCGATTGACGGGGCTGCTGGCTCCGGCACCCCATGTGGTGCCGGAGAAGAAGGCCAAGAAGGAGGCCACGGGAACTCGAAGGAGCTCCCGACGCCAGGTGCTGTCAGATTCTGAAGCAGAATCTTCTCCTGAAGACGAGGAGGAGGAAGAAGAAGCTTCTCCCCCAGCGGGGGAGGAGAGGAAAAGGAAGGCCGCCCCAACCGGGGAGGCCGGAGGGTCCAAGAAGGGAAGAACTCTTCCTCCGGACTTCTCCACCAGCGTCGACGACGACGAGGAGGATTGGCCTACAAGGGCCAAGCCCCTGGCGAGATCGTAAGTGTCCGGATACCCATGGCTTTTGATTATTGCAGAGTGTTCTCTAATGTCGAACAATCGTGCAGCCCGCCCAAAGGCGAGTTCGCCGATTCATCAAGCGGGTCCCTGGGCTCGTCGGAAATGGAGAGTACTTCGCTTCCGACCGCCTCCTCGCCTCACGCTGCGGACAACGCGCGGTGGGAGCCCCAAGGGGGCTTGGTCACGAGGAGGTGGCCGGGAGGTGCCACAAGGCAACCTCCGGACTCAGTAGCGTGGGGGCAAGACCCCCAGGGGCTCTAAGCCCGACCTTTGTCCGGACTCCATGCCGGAACCTTCAGCGGTTCCGGAGTCCGGCAAGCGATCCCTTCGCAAGAAGGGTAAGACGCCGGTGTCCTCCGTCCAACCGGAGGCACCGAATACCTTACTGGAGGCGCTCAATGGCGCCTCCATCGAGGAGGAGCACCGCACTGTTATGAGTGCGGTGATCCGGACAGTTCAGTCCGCCAAGAGCGGGCTGACCGAAGCCTGTACCAGCCTTCTAACAGGCTTTGAGGTAAGAATTTCAATATATGTAAAATGGTACCGCATAGACAGTAGCCTGATGCTCGGTTCGGTGTTCAAAAGAAAAGCGTTGAGGATCTTTATAAAGATAAACGCATGAGTCATAAAAAATATGTCAATATGGGATTGCAGGCTGTGCTGCTGACCTCCGCCGCACTGACTGCGGAGGTCAATGCTTTGAAGGAAAACCTCGAAATGATGCGAGCAGGCTCGGCCATGCCAAGAAGCAGCTCGAGGAAAAAGAAGGTGAGTAATACCTTATGAAAATTGTACCTTCTGAGAAAAGGATTTGGTTGCAAGAAAAATGACAAGGATAACGTGGGTATTGTAGGGGCCACTAACGAGGTGGCGACCACAGAAGGAGGCGGTGGCCGCGGCCGAACGTAATGCGGCCGTGAGCGCACCGAGCGAGAGAAGCAGGAGGCGGCGTGTGGCGGAGGTACAGCAAGAGCTCCAGGATCTCGTGAAAAACATGAGAGCTTGGGCGTGACTCAAGACTCGAGAGTCTCGAGCTAGCAACGGCTCTTGAGAGTGCCAAAGCCGCTAAGGCCGAAGCCTACAAGGCCCTCCAGGAGGTTGAGGCGGTGAAGAAAATAGCAGTGGGTAAGGCATTTTTCATGCAAAGTAAGCATGTGAGTGTTAATTACCTGTTGCTTACCCGAATTCGGAGCTCTCCAGGGGCATTCGCAGATCTTCCTCGCAGCGTTTGCGATGCTGCCGCATTCTACCGGGCCGAGGAGGGGAGCTCGACGGAGAAGGTCTTCTGGTCTCAGTATCTTGAGGCGGACATCAGTGCTTATAGCGACCAGCTGAAACAGCTGGTCGAGCTTCACAAGGCGGCCGAACAGGCCATGAAGGGCCTCATAGTTCGGCTGTGGCCTAAGGAGGCCATGCCTGGGAGCTACTTCGGCCTGGTGCGGCGGCTGATGGATGCGTGCCCGTGGGTAGAAGTCATCAAGCATTCCGCTTGTATTGAGGGTGCCCGGCGGGCCCTTGCCGCGCAAAGGTGCACTGGGGCAAGATGGATGCCCAGAAGCTTGTGACGGACCCGCCACCAGAGGGCAAGGAGCATCGCACGCCCGAGATGTATTATAAGAGTGTCTTTGAAGGGCGCTCGCACTATTGCGGTGAGTGCTCCAAAGATGTGATATTTGAGTAGACTTCGCATTTTGTTATCCTGTGCGCTGAAAACTTAGTTCATATGCGCTAAGCAACGCTTTGTTAATTTAAAATATTACCTTCAGGCGGCTGTTTATCAAATCTGAGAGAGATGGCAAGTCGTCGGCTTCAGCCCCCATGCCACGAAAGTGCTGGGGTGTTCGGGATAAACTTGAGCGCTCTTGTTCCCATTTTTGGGTCCATCTAGGGAGGCACTCAACACAGCGAACAAGGAAAATGGACTTATAATGCTTGAACACTCTCACTTAGCCATAGAATTCTATAATTTTAAATTTCGGCAAAGCCCCTAGTCTTCGGAAGGCCGAATTTGGGGCGCTATCCACGCCTTGGCTGGACAGTATCCGGCTCCTCGCCCTAAGCGGCATAGGTCTTTAAGGACTCGCAAAAAACCTCTCGAACAGTGACCGGCTCTCGCCTCATCATGACGGTCAGTTTTAGCTTTCTCCACTGAGGCGTTAACCCAGCTCAACTGGGGCGGAATCGCAGTGGTTCTCCCAGTGCTACCTTAGCCGATATAACGGAACGTAAGGTACCAAAACATGGGAGCCGGGCAAACCCAACTATTGACCCAAGACATGATTCGGAGCCGATGCATATAGTGCTATAAGTTCGGGGTGCCGCACTTGTGAAAGTGTTCGGACTCATCATACCATAATGCGGGAAACATAAGCCCCTGGTGTATATTAGCCGTACCAAAGTGTACGGATGCAACATGCCGTGAATGAACATATGTATGAAAAAGAAATGCAATTATAATAAAAAAGTGCTGCATTGTTTTATTCAATAAGTGCTGCTACGAATGCGAACGATACAAATAGTGCGATAAGCAAGGTATGGGACTGTTAAACATGTCCCCCTCCAGGGGTAGGCTGCAGATTGGTGTATAAAAATGCTCGTAATGGAGACCACCTGTATATTCGTTGTAGCCTTTATCCTTCCCTGGCCGTTGCATCATGAGTTCGGCAGGTCTGCTGCCGGACAGGGCCTCTGACAAATGGAGTCCTGTGGGTAAAAAGTAAACGGTAAAAAGAAAAGAAAAAGGAAAGACACACTTGAGAGCCCCTGGTGTGGTTGAGCCACAGTCTGGGTTTATCGTGGTCGTGCCCCTCTCCCCATGCCCATGGTATCTTCAGAGCGTAATGGTGTACGCGAAGGACCTGCTTTGACGTTTCGCGGGAGCTGGGGTTGGGGCTGCAGCTCTGGCGATGCTCAGTAGCGTGCCAGTGGTCTTGTTGTAAGTTACTCCGGTGCGCTTAGCTGTGTCCGCCGCTTAACGGCCGGACTCGAGAATTGCCTTAAGAGGCTGCATTGCACTTCGCCGCGAGCCGCTGTATGTTCCTCCGTCGCGAAGAGAACGTTCGGTGTTTCGTTGACCGTGATGACTCCTCGAGGGCCTGGCATCTTGAGCTTGAGGTGCAGCGTAGTGCGGCACGCGTTGAACTTTGCAAACGCGATGCGTCCGAGCAAGGCATGATAGCCACCGCGAACGGGACTATGTCGAAGATTAACTCCTCGCCGGAAGTTATCCGGGATCCGAAGACCACTTCGGTGTAATTGAGCCTGTACAATTGGCTTCTACACCTGGTATGACGCCTTTAAAGGTCGTTTTGGTAGGTTTAATCCTTGAGGGTCTATGCCCATTTCGCGCCTTTGTATCCCGGTAAAGTAGGTTCAGGCTGCTTTGTCGCCGTCCATCGGGACTACGGTTAGGTGAAATCCATCGACGATTGGGTGCGAGACCGGTCGCGGCGAATCCGGCTGTGGCGGATCTTTGGTGGGGTGGTCCCTTGGTCAAAAGTGATCGGGCAGGAGGACCATGGATTGAACTTCGGGCAATCGGCTCCATCGCCAGACATCCTCGAGTGCACGCTTCCGCTCCTTTTGGGTATGTGCGTTGCGTATATCATGTTCATCGTCCGCACTGTGGGGAAACCTTACATCCTCTATTGTTCGGCGGTTGGGTCTCGTCCTCGTCATCGCTATGCAGCCCCATGTCATTGTTTTCGGCAATTAACTTGCCTGCCTGCTTGAATACCCAACAGTCCCTATTGGTGTGGTTGGCTGGCTTTTCGGGGGTGCCGTGTATCTGGCACAAGCGGTCGAGTATTTGGTCCAAATTGGACGGACCCGGAGTAGTTCTTTTGAATGGCTTTTTCCGCTGACGGGTTTAGAGCTCTGAATCCGGCATTGATTGCCGTATCCTCAATATTGTCGCCGCACGCGGCGTTTGTTTTTGTTACGACGCAGCCTCGCCATTTCGGTCCTTGAAGTCCGGACTGCGAATTTTTGCCGAGGTTGTTGCTGCGTGCTAGCCAGCTGTCCTCACCCGTATGAAGCGGGTCATGAGTGATGTGAGGGCTGCCATGGATTTCGGCTTTTCCTGTCCTAGGTGCCGGGCAAGCCACTCGTCGCGGATGTTATGCTTGAAGGCCGCGAGGGCCTCCGCATCCGGACAGTCGACGATTTGGTTTTTCTTGGTTAAGAACCGTGTCCAGAATTGTCTGGCCGATTCGTCTGGATGCTGAATTATGTGGCTTAGGTCATCAGCGTTCGGTGGTCGCTTTATAAGTGCCACTGGAAGTTATCGAGGAATGTGGCTTCCGTGTCCTCCCAGTTCCCAATTGACTCTGGCGGCAAGCTGTTGAGCCAATGCCGGGCTGGTCCTTTAAGCTTGAGGGGAGGTATTTGATGGCGTGAAGATCGTCACCGCGGGCCATGTGGATGTGAAGGAGATAGTCTTGATCCAAACCGCGGGGTCTATTGTGCCATCATAGGATTCAATATTGAGGTTTAAACCCTTCGGGATTTGATGATCCATTACTGCCCTGTGAAGCATAGTGAGTGTCTTGGCGCCTCTGTCTTTGGGCGATATCACGACGGAGCTCAAAAGAGCTTTGTGCATTTTGTTCGGCCCGGCGGACTTATTGTGGTCCGCGGCGACGGTTGTAAATCACGTATCGTGGGGCGCCCACGCGATCCATAGATCGATCTTGATTGTCTTGCCTTGTCCTCCAATATATCTCGCAGGTCCGGAGCGTTCCCCTGTGGCCGTGTGCTTTTTGAGCGATGCTGGGGTACGGTTCTAGTGAAGGGCCTAGAGGCCTCTCTGTCGCGACCACGGGGTGGTCGGTCAGCCGTATTGTCTCCTGGTGATGCGGGTTCGTAAGCCTCCTCCTCTAATCAGGGGAGCAGCTTGCGTTTAGGGTAGCTTTTGGAGGGGCGTTCGAGCTCATGCTCTTCGGTCGCGAGGACTTCAGTCCATCTGTCGGCTAGCAGATCCTGATCAGCTCTAAGCTGTTGCTGCTTTTTCTTGAGGTTGTTCGTCGTGGCCATAAGCCTGCGTCTAAAACGCTCTTGTTCGACGGGATCCTCGTGCACGATTAATTCATCGTCGCCGAGGCTTGCTTCGTCTCGAGGGAGGCATATAATCCTCTACCTCTTCTTACGCCGCTCTCTCGTGAGGGCTGGCGTCTCCATCCTCCCGCTACCGGATCTTGCCGGAGTGGATTATCTTGACCTGTCCGGTGTATTGTTATCTCCGGTGCCGGAATCTTCATTCTTGTTGTGGTGGGATTTAGAGCGGCGCCGCTGGCGCCGGCGCTTGGGCTGTTTCTTGGAGGGGTCATCCTCCTCTGTTCCTTCGCCATTCCCATGATTTGGGATATCCACCATGTATATGTCATATGATGAGGTGGCTTTCCAGTGCCCGGTAGGCGCTGGTTCTTGTTAAATCTCGCATCGCCGCCCATACCGTCGATGTCTTCGGAGTCGTAGTCTAGCATGTCGGTTAGATCGTCGACAGCGGCCACAAAGTGGGTGGTGGGTGGGCATTGAATTTCTTCGTCGTCCGCATCCCAACCGTCCTGACCGCAGTCCGGCCAGGGCTCTCCTGATAACGAGAGGTATTTTAGCGAACTCAAGATGTCGCCAAAAGGTGAGAGTTGAAAGATGTCCGCTGCGGTGAACTCCATGACCGGTGCCCAACCGGATTCGATCGGAGGGGGCGCGGGAGGTTCGAAGTCCGGCAAGGAGTCCGGTACCTCGGAGTCGCGAGCTTTATGAGGGATAAGATCAGTGTTCGGCTCTATCGCCGTAGAGGTTGCAGCTCCCGAGGCGGTGTCTAGCCATCCCTCCCCGATCTGCGCACCGGCTCCGAATTGAAGATCGGAGCGGGTTCGAGTGCGGCCTCCAGGGTACTGTCCGGCTGCAGAGCTAAATCATGCTTGCCGTGACAGTGCGGCACGCTCGGCTGTGGCTCGACTCCATCGAGGATCAAGTCCCCGCGGATGTCAGCCGTGAAGTTCAAACTTCCAAATCTGACCTGACGGCCAGGGGCGTAGCTTTCGATCTGCTCCAGATGGCCAAGCGAATCGGCCCGCAGTGCGAAGCCGCCGAATACGAAGATCTGTCCGGGGAGAAAAGTCTCACCCTGGACTGCGTCGTTGATGATGGTCGAAGAAGCCATCGAGCCTATCGGTGATGACACAGAGGAACTCTCAATGAAAGCACCAATGTCGGTGTCAAAACCGGCGGATCTCGGGTAGGGGGTCCCGAACTGTGCGTCTAGGCGGATGGTAACAGGAGACAAGGGACACGATGTTTTACCCAGGTCCGGGCCCTCTTGATGGAGGTAAAACCCTACGTCCTGCTTGATTAATATTGATGATGTGTGTTACAAGAGTGGATCTACCACGAGATCAAAGAGGCTAAACCCTAGAAGCTAGCCTATGGTATGATTGTTGTTCGTCCTATGGACTAAAGCCATCCGGTTTATATAGACACTGGAGAGGGCTAGGGTTACACAGAGTCGGTTACAATGGTAGGAGATCTACATATCCGTATCGCCAAGCTTTCCTTCCACGCCAAGGAAAGTCCCATCCGGACACGGGACGAAGTCTTCAATCTTCTATCTTCGTAGTCTTGGAGTCCGGCCGATGATGATAGTTCGGCTATCCGGACACCCCCTAGTCCGGAACTCCCTCAACGACTTTCCATTTAAGAAGGACGGTAACCGTTCACTGGGCGGATGACATGTAGGGCCGACCGCGCGTGCGCATCAATGTCGGGCGGTGGGAGGTAAGTGGCCGCCTGCCACGCGGCCCCGACGCAGACGAGCGAGGCGTCTATTTGCTGTCCATCGTGACCCAAATCGCGCGCATGTTTGCGCTCGAAATGGGTCGGCCCAGACACAAAACGGACTAGATGGGTCCAGACCGTCGCGCGCTGGGCCGTCTGGTTTGTCCGTTTCACCCCAATCGGACGGGGCCGGATGGAATGGGGTCGCGCGCTGGAGTTGGCCTTACAAATTGTAATTTCATGGTAGAAACCGAACAGCCCAAAATTCGATTTGTAACTCACCGCGGTCCAAAGCCCACCCACAATTCATACGTGACAATCAAAATAGCTCACCGCTTCCATCCCTCAAAAGAAAAATCTTCAATCGATTTGTTTCCCTGGAAAAGAAACCTTCAATCGATTTGTACCGTGTTCAGTAAACTTGAGAACCACATGAGGTCCGTGTCCGATTTTTTATTTTTATTTTTGCGAGGTAATACGTTTCTCATTCATAAAATAAAGATCCGGTTACAAGACACGTAATCACCGACATTACAGTACTAAAAGGATAGGATAATCCTATACAAAAAACCAGCGTCTGTTCCTTTTCTTCGGCATCACCGAAGCGACCACCAAGAGAGAGAAGACAAATCACCTCTTCACCCGAGCTCGACGTGGCTCCATCACTGATCTGCAGCTTTATGGACCTCCAAAGTAGTTTGCCAAAAGCAAAACCATTGCCGTTGAAAGAATCAGACCGGGGCAACGTGTCCCGGACACGCCATCGAACTCCAGACCTGATATCCCCGCACGACTACAACGTCGGAGGAGAAAACCAGAGCTGTCATCCTCCAACCACACACCCAGCATAGGATGCACCATCTTCCAGCTGTCAACTGCGTAGGCCGCCCTCTGCGCGTACTCCTGGATGACAAAACCTCCCTGCTCCACCATGACGTCGGAGACAACGCCACAGCAACGGGGACAGAGCAGAAGGAGAGACACACCTGATGGAGTCGCCACCACCGCCTCGTCGACACCATCCATGAACCCTAACTTCGCTGATCTGAAGGATCGGCAAACACACATACAAAATAGTTGTTGACCCAAACAAAATTGGGCGCGTCTAGTGGCCGGCCAGCCGCTCTGGGTTCACTAGCCAGCGCCCATCCAAAAAGGAAACCACCTAGTCCCCCCAAGCAAAAAAGGCAACCGCCTGGTCCCCTCGCGCGAAAACCGCTTCAAACAGAAACCGCGCGCACGTAAAACAGCCAGGACCCGCGGCACGAACAACCCCCACGAGGACAACTGGCCGCGGATCACGTGCACCTGCCTCCGAACCCCACCCTCCTCTACAAAAGCGCGCGAGACCAACTGCCCCCAGGCCATCTTCTTCTTCCCCACGAAAGAAGGATCTGCACAGGGGGCAAAATCCTCCTTCATTGCTCTGGGTTGAAGAACGGCCATGGTGGCTCCCAGGGACAAATAAGAAAAGAGATCTTAGAAATCAGGAAAAAAATCAAGAGAAAGCAGATCCAAAGGAGGAGGGGAAAAAAGAACCTACCTGGAGATCCACAGGTGAGAAAACTTGCCCATCTTCTTCCTGATTCTCTCTTGTCTACTCGCCCTTGTAATGATTCCTTGCACGCATCTTTTACTCGTGTATTGAGAAAAAACTGTGCGCCCAGTAATTTCTTTTTCATGCAACTAAGTCAAGTGAAGTAGCCAACTGAAGGAGTAAGTGTGTGCCAACCCAGCAGATTATGCAGCTCTAAACGTTATTTCGTGCAACTAGCCCAATTGTGGCATCCAACTACAAGCACAAACTGTGCAACTGGAAAAATTGTGCAAAAAAAATTTGGTCTAAGGAAAAAAATGTGCAAACAGTAGTTCGCTTTCCTGCAACTAAGCCAAATAAAGTAGGCAACTGAGGGAGTGTTGTGTGCCAACTCAGTAGCCAACTGAAGCAGGCAACTATGGACCTATTTTGTGCAACTAACTCAGTTATACCATCCAACTATGCTTCACAAAGTGTGCAACTGGGAAAATATAAAAAAGACGCAAAACTGTCCAACCTTGGAAGGAACTTGAAAATATATGGAAGAAAACAATCAATGGGGGCAGTGATATGATGACGAGCAAATATACGATATGTTCTGATAAAAAAGAGTCTGCAAATATAGGTCTTAGGAAATAGCTTTCACACGCTGCCATCACAAATTCTAAAAAACACACCCATCTAACCGTTGTTCCATCTGTGCAAATCTAACTAAAATAGCTATAGACAAATATAGTTCAAATCTAATTTTTCTTTAATCTTTGAAGTTGCTGTAGCACACCTTGCTTGATATGTTCACTTGCGTTGATCTGCAGTAAATCATGCCCTCCCTTTCATGTCAGACCTGCACAATGTAGGTACAAAAAATGGTCAATAAAAATGTAGCTACTAACTGAAACATGTTCTTATATTGTCCAACTACTATGATGCTTGTTCCACCTTTGATACTACTTGTGTGCAACTAGTATGCTACATTTTTATCTAGTTTGTATCATTAGACAATGTCGAAAAAAAAGTGTTTGTGTGACTGGATCCGCACAGCAGTTTGGCCAACTGGTATGAAAAAATTGTGCAATTCTATGACACTTTTATGCAAATGTTGTGCTGCCTTTGTGCAACTACTATAAAAAAACAGTATCTGGAGAAAAACTTACTAAGTTCTTTCACTAAACCACTTGCATTCATATGAAGAAAATCATGCCCTCCCTTTCTTCTTAGAAATGCACATTGTAGATACAAAAAACAGAAAAAGATGGTCAATAAATATGTAAGTGGGTTACTTCCAACATTGTGCAGTTGGTATGCTACATTTTTATCCAGCTTGTCCAACTAGAAATGATGCTTGTTCAGCTGGTATGCTACATTTTTATCCAACTTGTATCATAAAACAATGTCAAAAAAATGTGTTTGTGTGATTAGAAAATGCTCACAATTTGTGCCAACTAGTATGAAAAAATTGTGCAATTCTATGACACCTTTGTGCAACTACTATGAAGAAAACTGTATCTGGATAAAAAAAGCTATGTAAAAACTGACTACTTGCAGTTTTCAAAACAATAAAAATGATTGTAATGGTGTTAAATTCATGCCTTCGAATAGCTAGCGACTATGCCCCAATACAGCTTGTTAATGACTTTTTTGTTGAAACAAAATGCAGGTTGAAGGAGCTTCCAAGGATGATAGACCTCAATGTGTTGCCTCCCGATCTCAATGAGTTGCCAACTGATGATGTCGAGTTTGTACATTCAGGGGTTTTCACACAGCCTCATCAAGATCATGGCTTCGTGAATGATGTTGATGTCAACATGCAATCAGAAAGCCATACACTCGAGGAAACAAACACCACAGTTGCAGAACCTACTGAGACAGAACTAAGGGCAGGGCCAGCTGGTGTTGATCGAAATGGTATGGATGAAGATGAGGCTGGTTCTCAGCCAATGGAGCCATTTGTTGGGATGAGATTTGACACTTTGCAGGGTGCCAAGGATCACTACAATGATTATGGCCTAAAAATCAGTTTCTCTATTAAGATGAACACTTCAAGGAGGAATTCTTATACCAACATATTGGAGAAACAGCAATTTGCATGTAACAAGTTTAGGAAGCCTAAAGAGGATGATGCAGGAGCTGAATTGCCACCTGTGCTAGATCCTATACCAGACCCAAAAACTTTGGATGAAGAAGAAGAAATGGAAGAAGTGCCAATATTCGATGGAGAGGATAGTGGAAAAAAGAAGAATAAGAAGAAGCGCAAGAGAGAAAGGATAAAGCAAACACAATGTAAGGCAAAAATGCTGGTTAAATTGAAGGATGGGCGGTGGGAAGTAACCCACTTTGTCCGTGATCATAACCATCCTTTGGTCCCAAGCCTTCGCTCTCCAAATACTTGCGATCTCACATGGGTATACCGCCGGAGGAAAAGAAGTTCCTAGAGATACTCCACAACTGCAACCTGACTTCAGGTGTGTTCTCATTAACCTCTCGAAAAATTCCAAACTTGACACTACATTGTTGTTTAATTCTGATAAGTCAAGTGTGCAACTAGCAGCAGGGGGTTGTGCAATTACATACACTGTGATGTGCAACCAGGATTGAGTATTTATGAAAAAAGAACTACCACAGACAATATAAACAAGTTGGAGTTACTTTCTGATTGAATAATGTATAGTTGCATAAAATGGTCATAGTTTTGATGGCAACTCCATATGTATCTGCAAACTAGTGTTCCTTATGGATGCAATTGAACGTTGTTGACTGCAACTAGTGTTTATATCTCTGCAACTGATGCTACAAAAATTTTGTAAATTCTTTTGCATCGTGCAATAAAAAGGGGGAAACAATGAAAGATAAATTCTATGCCAACCACATGTCACCATTTGTGCAACTATTGTTCTTTAGTCTGCAACTAGCACACTAAAGAACAAATAGTTGCACAATTGTTCATATCCCCGGGTTCCAGACTATCAGATAAGTCAAGTGTGCAACTAGCAGCAGGGGGTTGTGCAATTACATACACTATGTTGTGCAACCAGGATTGAGTACTTATGAAAAAAGAACTACCACAAACAAAACAAACAAGTTGGAGTTGCTTGCTGATTGAATAATGTATAGTTGCACAAAATGGTCATAGTTTTAATGGCAACTCCATATATATCTGCAAACTAGTGTTCCTTATCGATGCAATTGAACCTTATTGACTGCAACTAGTGTTCATATCTCTGCAACTGATGCTAGAAAAAAAATTGCTAAATTGTTTTGCATCATGCAATAAAAAGGGAGGAAACAATGAAAAATAAATTCTATGCCTACCACATGTCAACATCTGTGCAACTATTGTTCTTTAGTCTACAACTGTTGATGGTAAAGTGTGCAACTATCTAACATCAACTTTCTTCGCTGTAGGCCGTATGATGACTATCATGTCAGAGTTTTATGGCTCGGAGCTAAATGTACCATATGGACCTAAAGCAGTAACAAACTTATGTGTTGGCTTCTCCAAAGACTCAACGAAAGAGGGGGACATTATTCAGACAATTGGGCATTTTAAAGAGTTGCAAAAGGATGATCCAGAATTTTTTTATAAGATAAAATATGATCTCGAAGGAAGGGCAGAGAACATTTTTTGGGTGGATGGCTTGGCACGGAAAGCTTATACGGAGGCATATCATGATTGTATCTCCTTTGACACAACCTACATGACCAATATGTACAACATGCCTTTTGCTCCTTTCATTGGAATCAACCGTCATGGGCAATCTTTCATGTTGGGTTGTGCGTTTGTGAGGCAAGAAATGGAGACCAGCTTTTATTGGGTTTTTGGAGCTTTCCTAGAGGCTATGAATGGAAGGGCACCGGATAACATCATTAGTGATCAGGATGTGGCGATGAAAGAGCCCGTAAAGAACATATTTCCCACAAGTGTGCACCGATGTTGTCGGTGGCACATCATAAAGAAAGCTCAAGAGAAAGTTGGATGGTTGCTACGCCAGAACCCGGGATTGTCTGAAGATTTCAACCTTTGCGTTGATTTCAGTTTCACACCAGATGAGTTTGAACAGAATTGGGTTGTGTTGATGATGAAATATGAGGCAATTACACACACCCATTTTGAGAAGCTATACGAATATAGGAACACTTGGGTGCCATGTTACTTCAAGCACAGATTTTTCCTGTTCTTGCAGTCTACTACACAACGAAGTGAAGGGTTCGATGCAGTCTTGAAGCGGTATGTCAACCCTCATAAGTCAATTCTGAACTTTGTGAAGTAGTACCACAAAATACAGACGCACATCCTCGTCAAGGAAGGGTGCAATGACCACAAGACAGAACATCTGGATCTTGACACGTGGTCACAATTCCCAATAGAGAAGCAGGCATACAAGACATATACTAGAGATCTTTACTGCAAGTTCCGTGATGAGTTTTCGATGATTGGACGCTACAATGCATTCCAAATTGGTGTGGAAACATTTGAGCTGAGACCATATACGGAATGGGTTGTGAAGTATGGTTCCAGGAACTACTTGGTGTTGGCAAAAATACCCGAGGGACAATTTTCGTGTGAGTGTACCAAAATGGAGAGGGATGGCATCCTTTGTTGCCACATACTGAAAGTGTTCACACATATTGGGCTTGATGTCATCCCGGAGCAGTATATGTTGACGCGTTGGACGCCAATTGCTGTCCCAAGTGTGCCAAGTGCCACTAGCCAACAACTTGATGTAATGCCTCCTGCCTCTCTAAAGGAAATTAGGCATGCTAACATGACCTCGGACTTCCAAAAACTAGCAAAATTTGCTTGTGGTTCTGATGCAGCAAAAGGCATTGTTGATAAACACATGCGTGCAGCACGGACAGAGATTGTGCAGCTGAACAAGTCTAGAAGGAAAAAAAGGGCTGCAAGAGAGGCAGGTCCGTCCGCTGGTGATAACAACCAGGATCCTCCCGTGCTGCCTACATCTACATGGCCTATTCCACCAACTACACCTACTGGACGTGCTCCACCGCCTACTCCCATGGGCCATGGTGGACCTCCTCATCCCATGGAACATGCTGGTCGTTGTCCACCATGTCTTCCCATGGGTCGTGCTGCTCATGCTCCAGTGCCTCCTCCCATGGGTCATGCTGAACAGCATCCTCCGATGGGTCATGGTGGGCCACGTGTGAGTAATGCTTCGGCATCTCTTCCTATGGGTAACACAACACATGGCCATACTGATTGCACTGCGCGGATGTCGCCTACGAGCAACGACGATGAGGTTGCAACTCCTAGGGATCCGCCAAAGTCAACTACAAAAGGGAGGGCAAGGAGTAGACGCTATCATTCAGCTCTTGAACTGCACCCGAAAAAGAAAAACAAGTGCAGCTACTGCAACTCAGATAAGCACAATGCTGCTGGCTGCCCTACGAAGTTGGCGTGACAACTTGGTGGCATATAAGCAGTAGATAAAAATGGAGGAAGCATCAAAAAAAGAAGTACTGGCTTTGCACTGTTAGGACATGGATGGAACTATGAAGATCCAGCAAAAAACAAATGATTAGGAAACTTCTTCTTTATGTTGTTTAAACTTGGCATCTGGCCCATTTTGTATTTCATGTTTTAAGATTCATGTATGCTATCACTTTGCTATATATGTGAGGCTACCTATTTACCCATTTGTACCTCTGTTGGCAAATTTACACATTTACCCATGCATCATAATAAAAAAGAGAAAATGTTACTATGTGTGTTGTCCTTTACTGATTGATCGTTTGATGGTTTACTAGAACCGAAAAGGGTTGTGCAAGTTAATTAGTATCAAAGTGCAAGTATCTTCCCCGTATGTGCAAGCGTAACATCTCCAAGTAATATGCCATGTAAAATAGAAACAGTGAAAAGGAATAAAATTGTATCATTCTTATTGTTGGCAAAAATCACCACCAAAACAACAGTACAAAAAGAAAACAGGATGTGCAACCCTGGGGCAAAAAAACCCAGATGAAATTGTGCAACTGAACGTGTGCTAGGTGTGCAACTGTATGACTGCCATTGTGCAACTGCCATGCAGACCGATGGGTGTGGATAAAAGAAGGAGCAAAAACAGAACTTACTCATTGTATCGTAGAACATCCTTCCATGGGGCTTTGTTGAGAGTAGAATCAATCATCTTGTAGGTCATTATCCTCCTCATGTTTAGGCACTCTTTTGGTTTGTAGTTTGGCAATTGTCTCCCATTCCAAATGGTACTATTGAATAACATGAACACACCACATTCATTGTTGTGCAAGAAACAAAAAGGAAAAAAGACATTTGTTATTCGATGTTAGTTGGGGCCATAATCGTAAAAAGAAAACTAACAGCTTGCTTTTGCAAGACCATGTTCTTGACCATGCAACTTTGTCCCCTAAAAAAGTGGAACTACCCATTGATCTATGTGCAACTGTATGAATACTTTGTTGTGACGCCCCCGATTCAATCGTACACTAATCATGCACGCAAATGTGTACGATCAAGATCAGGGACTCACGGGAAGATATCACAACACAACTCTAAAACATAAATAGGTCATACAAGCATCATAATACAAGCCAGGGGCCTCGAGGGCTCGAATACAAGTGCTCGATCATAGGCGAGTCAGCGGAAGCAACAATATCTGAGTACATACATAAGTTAAACAAGTTGCCATAAGATGGCTAGCACAAACTGGGATACGGATCGAAAGAGGCGCAAGCCTCCTGCCTGGGATCCTCCTAACCACTCCTGGTCGTCGTCAGCGGGCTGCACGTAGTAGTAGGCGCCGCCAGTGTAGTAGTCATCATCGACGGTGGCGTCAGCTCTGGGCTCCATCGTGCAGTCGCAGCAACCGGGTAAAGAAAGGGGGAAAGGGGGAACAAGGCAACCGTGAGTACTCATCCAAAGTACTCGCAAGCAAGGAGCTACACTACATATGCATGGATATATGTGTAAAGGGCCATATCAGTGGACTGAACTGTAGAATGCCAGAATAAGAGGGGGATATCTAATCCTGTCGACGACTACGCTTCTGGCAGCCTCCGTCTTGCAACATGTAGAAGAGAGCATACTGAAGTCCTCCAAGTAGCATCGCATAGCATAATCCTACCCGGCGATGCCCTCCTCAATGCCCTATTAGGGAGCGACCACCGGGTTGTATCTGGCACTTGGAAGGGTGTGTTTTATTAAGTATCCAGTTCTAGTTGTCATAAGGTCAAGGTACAACTCCAAGTCGTCCTGTTACCGAAGATCACGTCTATTCGAATAGATTAACTTCCCTGCAGGGTGCACCACATAACCCAACACGCTTGATCCCATTTGGCCGGACACACTTTCCGGGTCATGCCCGCCGCTGAAGATCAACACGTCGCAGCCCCGCCTAGGCACAACAGAGAGGTCAAGACGCCGGTCTAAACCTAAGCGCCAGGGTCCGGGCCCATCGCCTTAGCACACCTCACGCTATGCGGCGGCCGGAAGCGTAACTAGCCCCTTAATACAAGAGCAGGCCTGCGTTCCAATCCGGCGCGCGCCGCTCAGTCGCTGACGTCACGAAGTGCTTCGGCTGATATCACGACGTCGAGTGCCCATAACTGTTCCCGCGTAGTTGGTTAGTGCGTATAGACCAAATGGCCAGACTCAGATCAAATACCCAGATCTCGTTAAGCGTGTTAAGTATCCGCGAACGCCGACCAGGGCCAGGCCCACCTCTCTCCTAGGTGGTCTGAACCTGCCATGTCGCTCCGCCACAAAGTAACAGTCGGGGGCCGTCGGGAACCCAGGCCCACCTCTACCGGGATGGAGCCACCTGTCCTCTCAGCCCCCATCTCCGAACAGTATCACACGTAATGTAATAGTGTAAAGTACATAGTATATGCCCGTGATCACCTCTCGAAGTGATCACAGCCCAGTAGTATAGCATGGCAGACGGACAAGAGTGTAGGGCCACTGATGGAACACTAGCATCCTATACTAAGCAGTAGGATAGCAGGTAAAGGTAACAACAGTTGTAGCAAGGACAGGCTATGCAGCAGTATAGGATTAACTGAAAGCAGTAACATGCTACACTACTCTAATGCAAGCAGTATAGAGAAGAACAGGCGATATCTGGTGATCAAGGGGGGGCTTGCCTGGTTGCTCAGACAAGAAGGAGGGGTCGTAAATTCCGTAGTCGTACTGGGTAGCAGCGGCGTCGGTCTCGGTGTCTAGTGAGAGAAGAAGGGGAAGAAACAATGAATAAAATGCAAACATAAACATGACGATGCGTGACGTGACAATGAGCGGTGCTAGGTGTGCCCTAACGCGGTAGTAGGTGATACCGGCGAAGGGGGGAAACATCCCGGAAAGTATTCACGGTGTTTCGCGTTTTTGGGCAGAGGAGCCGGAGGGGGAAATTTGTGCGTTTGATATGTTAGAGGTATGTGGCGGATGAACGGGCTGCGTATCCGGGTTCGTCCCGTTGTTCTGAGCAACTTTCATGTAGAAAGTATTTTCATCTGAGCTACGGTTTATTTTCTATTAATTTTTAAAATTTTAAATCATTTTCTAAATTTTTATCTATTTAACTCTAACATTATCCAGAATAGTTTAAGCTGACGTCATGATGACATCAGCAGTCAACAGGGCGTTGACTGGGTCAAACTGACGCGAGGGTCCCGCATGTCATAGGCTGTTAACTAACCTGACAGTTTAATTAACTAAACTAAGTGATTAGGTTAATTAACTAGTTTTAATTAAGTTAATTAGTTCACTAATTAATTAACTAATTAATTTTACTATTATTATTTTTAATTCATTTTCGTTTTTACTGGGGCTGGGCCCTAGCAGTCAGTGGCCAGAGGCCTAGCGGGTGTGCGGGCAAACAGGTGTGGGCGTCGGGCGAAGGCCGCAGCCCGCTTTGATTCTTGGGCGAGGCCGTGCCCATCCGGTCGCGGAGTCGCCGGCGTGGGGCCGGAGGCGAGGCCAATGGTAGCCAACAGCGGCGATGGGGAAGGCAGCAGCGGGGACAAGGCTCGGTCGAGGAGGGCGCGTGCGGAAGGGCAATCCCGACGAGCGCGGGTGCTAGGCGGCGGAGTGAGCAGCGGCCGGAGTCGGCAAGGTCGAGCGCATAGGAGCGCGCCCGGGTGCGTGTACAGGGGCACGCGGGGTGGGGCGAGGCCGCGGTGAGCGCGGACGACGCATCAGCGACATGGCAGAGGGGA
Source organism: Aegilops bicornis (assembly GCA_021605145.1). Taxonomy (NCBI): domain Eukaryota; kingdom Viridiplantae; phylum Streptophyta; class Magnoliopsida; order Poales; family Poaceae; genus Aegilops; species Aegilops bicornis. Next base: position 818,635,972 of record CM038675.1, read on the forward strand.
GCGAGGACGCGGGCGCACAAGGTCTCACCGCACGGTGTAGAGGAGTGGCAATGGGGCGCGGGGAGGAGGTCGGAGACGTCGGCGTCGAGGAGGCATTCCGGCGAGATGGCTGTCGACGAGGCAGGCCGCGGCGGTGGTGTTCCTGTGTGGCGGCGGCGGTTCGATCCCCCCCCCCCCGACCCAATCGGGGAGTCTGAAGAGGAGGAGAGGGGGAGGCGGAGACGAGGAAGACGACGGCGACGGCGAGGGGCTCCGGGCAGCGAGATGATGACGACGATAGCGGGGCGTCGTCGGGCGGCTTCAGGTCTTCGCCCCGATCTCGATCCAGATCGAGGGGGAACAGCGAGCGAGTGGGGGGAGGGGGAGCGAGTAGGGAACGTGGGCTAGGGTTTCGGGGTTGAGGGGGTTATGGAGAGATGCGGTTGGGCGGCGGTTCCGGGCTGGCGGTGTGGTATTAGTTGGGCCACCTGGCCCAGGGGAGAGGGGGGGTTCTCCCTTTTTATCTTTTTTGTATTTGTTTTTTTCTGTTTTTTCTTTTATTTATTTTTCTGTTACTTTTACTTTCACTTTTATTTTAGATTTATGACTTATAAAAGTAGTCCCTAATTTAGTCTAAATAATTATACTACGGCCACGTAAGTTTGGGCAACTAAATAGAATAGTTTAATAATTTATTAATTGTAAAAAGCATTTGATTAATTGTTTTGCTACTATTTAATTTACTTTAGGACAATCAAACACTTTCAAATAGGTTGGTTTCTTCATCAATATTACTTATGCATTATTTGGCACAACCCGAACAATTTAGTTTTGATGTTCGAAAACTTTTGTGGTTTGCCAGATTTTGATTTTGAATCTTGAATCCGTTTTGAACTAACGTGAGGTTAACAACAGTAACCGTGGTGACGTGGCATCATTAGCGGGGAATTACTATAGCTTAATTATCTGGGTGTCACAAATCTCCTCCACTACAAGAAATCTCGTCCCGAGATTTAGGAGGGGAGTAAGGGTGAAAGGCTAGGTTGCGAAATTCTAACGGGTCTTCTCGGTCTTTGTTGCACTTCCCGAAGTAGCTGATCCTTTACGTTGATGTCTCCATTTCTCTGCTTCATGTCATCATGACGAAGTCGGCATCCTTTCTTCGGAAACTTCATCGTATTTACGAATAGGTAACGGGGCAGATCGGCAACGACAGAATGCTATAAGGGTAATAATCTGGGATTAACCCATGAATGAGCATATGAGTACCTCTCGAGTTGAACAAATAAAACACATCGAGAGTAAAGTTGGAAGGTACAATAAGATGTTTCAAGCAGATAGGCAATCGTTCATTGCCTGAGGCAGAGTGCGAAAGGGGTTCAGAGCAACGGGAATAAGTATTGTGTCCGATACCAGAATAGATCAACAGGCAAGTGGCCCGTGAATTACATACAAAGTCAAGCACGAGGAATAACTTTGACAACAGGTTGTACAGGAGAGTCAGGTTTCGATCCTGTGGAACTGTGGGTTATGGGCCCACCATGTGGTTAAAGTAGGAGGGGCGGAGACGTCTTGCGTGATCATGCAAGCAAGGCATGTCAGGGGGTAGCCCGTCGATTATGTCGGCAACAACGTCGATACCAAGGGCGAGGGACGAAGAGAACTATTTTCCTGCTCGTTGAACGAGGCGGACCAATAGGCAAAGTTCCCGTCCATCGGTGGCTACCGGAATGTCATCAACAGTAGAAACATGGTCTTATTGACAGAGTTTTACACCGAGGTGTTTACATAAGCAGGAGAATAATACTGCTTAGATTATATAGACCTCAAGAAAGGTTAAACCAACCAATGGAGAGGAAAATAAGATTATCAGATTAAAGAGAACAATGGAAAGGAAAATGTGTTTAAACACATATTTCAAGGGTATATCCTTCCCAAGGACAAGCAGAGCATGATATCCATGACAGGATATAATATAGAAAACTCTTTAGGTAGGGGAGAGAAATTTCATGACATTACCCATACAAAGGTGTTTGGATAATTTAGCAGGAAACATTTAGCATTGGCTTCAAATGTCCTTGTTGAAAATCGGAGTACCACAAACATGCTTCGAGATAGCATTGCATGGTCTTCAAGCAAAGTTCAAACTTTGGAAACAAAAAGGGTCCATCAGGAAGAACTTATAGAATAAGTCTTACAATTTCCTCATGGAAGAAAGGATAGCCCGATCGAAAAGGATACCATAACAATAGGGCCTCCGCCAGGTGTGCTAGGCACGACATCACCTTACCGGGTCACATAAAGACCATTGTTATAACTCTTGGAAATATGTTCCAACCATCATATCTCGACCGAGATTCAGATCTGATTGGTGTCGAGATACCTCAAACTCACGACGCCGAGGAGAAAAGGTGCGACACAAATTGGCGAGAAGACATCGAAGATTCTCGGAAATGAACTATGGAAGCGAAGTTCAAACAAGAGTTCATCATTAAATCAAGAAGAGGATGAGGAGGTGACTGATGGACTCAGCGATAACTCATCGAGGTATCCAAAAGATGGATCTCCACAATTATGTGGATAAGGAGATAACATTTGTCATATCAAATGATATAAGGAAGTAAGCTCGAGGAAGACATACACAATTAAACATTGGTTGAAAGGTGCGCCCGAAATATGGGTTGGGTTGCACGACCAATGTCGGAATGGTGATTCAATAATTAATAGTCTAAGAATGAACGGTCGACCATTAAGAGGGTTGCTAGGAGGGCAGAATCCAAACAACACCGTTCACTTGTGGGTACCCCGGTTGGAATCAACACGAGGACCAAGAAAGAATGGTGATGGTGAGAAGTATCATTATAGCAAGAATTCTGAAGAGGTGGAGCAATCCTCACAACATTCTTGACATCAAAGATAGTAATACTCCACGGTAGATTCATAACATAAGTAGGATAGAAAGGAACTCAAGGATCAACACAAAACAGGAACAAATTTTGTGTTGGAGGGAATGCAATAATGTTGTGGATGATAACCCAAACCATCGAGGGCAAAGGATGATGTTTCTCATCAAGAATTCGATAGATATCTTGGAAGACCCCAGAATGTTGATGATGATCACGACACATTTGTCGAGAGGTTTCGAGAAGATGTAACTAATCGGCGATGACATCAAGTCAACAGAAATGATGAAGCCAAAAGTCATTGGAACCATGGGTACGACACAAACTCGAAATCAAGCTTGCTGTACAAGGACAAACGGTATGACGAGGAAGATCGATTGTAAGATTAGCTCACCGTCGAAATTTTGTGCTCCGAGAAGGACCCGGTAGCACAGTTTAAAATTTAGCATGATAATGATATAGCCGATCAGGCTAGGAATGATGTGATCGGGTACAAACTCGTACTTATAGAAGCTTACCGAAGAGTTGTTGAACCTTAGTGCGGACTCGGTTCAGTTATTGGTGTCTTTGAGTGTTTAATAACTCAGAGCCCGTGAAAAAATTGGAATCGGTGGGAATGTAGTACTTGATGAAGAACTCATAAGAAGTTATGCAGTTCCATGATGATCTCGAGATACCAGGGGGTAATACTCGATGACAGTTCAAAGTAGAAGTTGGACTGGGGCATTGCTCTGCAGAAGACAAGTGCTTAAACTTGCACGAGAAATGGTATTTAAAGGAGAACATGGTCGGAACCACGATTGCAAAAGGGCCAGATCTCAGATATAAGATGAACTTATACCAAGGGAATAATTAATTTTAAAAGAAGCTTCGATGAGAAGATATACATCATGTCCATGGGCATGAACACAAAGTTCAAGGTCGACTCCCACTTCTCCAATGCACAACCTTTCATTCACTTCTCGCGTTCAATGAAGTTGTAGTGTTGAAATTTTATCTGGCAAAATACCGTAAGAGTACGACTCGTGAAAACTTTCGAAGTTCACACGGTTTAGAGAAGGCATAGGTTCAACCCATCGGGGCATCTTAGAATCATATACCAGAATCTTTAGAAGTAATTAACTCAAGCTCGAAGGCAGAGCATGGTTGAGAAAGCAGAGGATACAATTTACCAAAGGCATTATGTATCAGAGGAAAGGCTCACAAGGTTATTGAATATGAAGGGCGTTGTCAGAAAAAATCCAACAAAGGATCTGGTGGTCCACAAGGGATCTGACGTGAGCATCGGTACTCAACTAGAGGAAGAAGAATGCAAGGAGATCAGATTATAGAAACAACTCGATTTAACTCAATTGTCAAATGCAAAGGAATTATGATTTCCAAATCAAGGGATCATAAGCAATGCTCTGATTAGGGATGGATAAGTTGAATAGCCTTAGGGTACAATCAACGACAATTGGATTGGTCGAGAACCAATTCCAGTTAAAAGAATGGCACCTCATCCGAAAAAGTAATTTATAAGGATCAATGATGATTGCGTGTATTCGCAAACATATTGAGTCAACAGACTCAAAATGATAATGACAAGGAATGTCAATAAGACTACGAGACTTATGGGATTAACCATAATGCAAGGAAGCAAGAATTTCAAGAGCCAAAGGCTCCAGAGGATTTTCGGAAGATCGAATATTATTTTGAAGTCTTTTGTGAAACACATGAACAACTGGGGATGAGCGGATACTCGACAAGTGCGAGTATTTACTTGAAGGGGGTATTCATGTGGCAAAGAACTGCTAGGCAGTAGGCACAAAGTATTCTCGGAACAATAGAGAAAACTTCGAGGTATCTTGTAATAACAAGATCAATGGGGGATGATCGTATGAATGGCGAGTGTAAGTAGTTTTCCATACGGATTTATCGGTGGTCGGGAATAGCAAAAGTGATGGGCACAAAGTCTCGAGAGAATATCAAAGAGTATCTCCGAAATCTTCCGGTGCAGTCGGTGATCATCTGGACTGAAGGGCCTCTCCGGGAGAAAGTATTTTCGAGAACCTAAAGTTAGATTTTAGTAAAAAATCTTTTAACCCGAGTAGAAGAGAGTTCAGAGTCCCAGAGTAAAGATCGAGGAGTAAAAGATCCTAATACCACCCAATGGCGACGTGGGCCCGTAAGCCACACAGCCATGTTAGTAAAAGTTTTGCAATTGACTAGACTCGACTTCGGCCAAGGAGTTTGGAAGGGGGATTCCTACAGGCAGTCGGCTCTGATACCAACTTGTGACGCCCCCGATTCAATCGTACACTAATCATGCACGCAAATGTGTACGATCAAGATCAGGGACTCACGGGAAGATATCACAACACAACTCTAAAACATAAATAAGTCATACAAGCATCATCATACAAGCCAGGGGCCTCGAGGGCTCGAATACAAGTGCTCGATCATAGACGAGTCAGCGGAAGCAACAATATCTGAATACAGACATAAGTTAAACAAGTTGCCATAAGATGGCTAGCACAAACTGGGATACAGATCGAAAGAGGCGCAGGCCTCCTGCTCGGGATCCTCCTAACCACCTCTGGTCGCCGCCGCCGGGCTGCACGTAGTAGTAGGCGCCCGCCCAGTAGTAGTCATCATCGACGGTGGCGTCGCTCCTGGGCTCCATCGTGCAGTCGCGACAACGGGTAAAGAAAGGGAAAGGGGAACAAGGCAACCGTGAGTACTCATCCAAAGTACTGCAAGCAAGGAGCTACACTACATATGCATGGATATATGTGTAAAGGGCCATATCGATGGACTAAACTACAGAATGCCAAAGATAAGAGGGGGATATCTAATCCTATCGAAGACTACGCTTCTGGCAGCCTCCGTCTTGCAACATGTAGAAGAGAGCAGACTGAAGTCCTCCAAGTAGCATCGCATAGCATAATCCTACCCAGCGATCCCCTCCTCAATGCCCTGTTAGAGAGCGACCACCGGGTTGTATCTGGCACTTGGAAGGGTGTGTTTTATTAAGTATCCAGTTCTAGTTGTCATAAGGTCAAGGTACAACTCCAAGTCGTCCTGTTATCAAGATCATGGCTATTCGAATAGATTAACTTCCCTGCAGGGTGCACCACATAACCCAACACGCTTGATCCCATTTGGCCGGACACACTTTTTCGGGTCATGCTCGTCATGGAAGATCAACACGCCGCAGCCCCACCTAGGCACAACAGAGAGGTCGACGTCGGTCTAAACCTAAGCGCACAGGTCGGGGCCCATCGCCCTTAGCACACCTCGCACGCTATGCGGGCGTGCCGAAGCGTAACTAGCCCCTTAATACAAGAGCAGGCCTCACGTTCCAATCCGGCGCGCCGCCGCCGACGTCACGAAGTGCTTCGCCGATACCACAACGCCGAGTGCCCATAGCTCCTTCGCGTAGTTGGTTAGTGCGTATAGACCAAATGGCGGACTCGGATCAAATACCCGGATCTCGTTAAGCGTGTTAAGTATCCGCGAATGCCGACCAGGCCAGGCCCACCTCTCTCCTAGGTGGTCTCAATCGCCCTGTCGCCCGCCACAAAGTAACCGGGGGCGTCGGGGAACCCGGGCCCACCTCACGGGATTGAGCCACCTGTCCTTTCAGCCCCCATCTCCGAACGATATCATAGGTAATGTAACAGTGTAAAGTATATAGTATATGCCCGTGATCACCTCCCGAAGTGATCACAGCCCAGTAGTATAGCATGGCAGACGGACAAGGGTGTAGGGCAACTGATGGAACACTAGCACCCTATACTAAGCAGTAGGATAGCAGGTAAAGGTAACAACGGTAGTAGCAAGGACAGGCTATGCAGCAGTATAGGATTAACTGAAAGCAGTAACATGCTACACTACTCTAATGCAAGCAGTATAGAGAAGAACAGACGATATCTGGTGATCAGGGGGGGGGGGCTTGCCTGGTTGCTCAGACAAGAAGGAGGGGTCGTCAACTCCGTAGTCGTATTGGGTAGCAGCGGCGTCGGTCTCGGTGTCTAGCGAGAGAAGAGGGGGAAGAAACAAGGAATACAATGCAAACATAAACATGACGATGCGTGACGTGACAATGAGCGGTGCTAGGCGTGCCCTAACGCGGTAGTAGGTGATACCGGCGAAGGGGGAAAACATCCCGGAAAGTATTCCCGGTGTTTGGCGTTTTGCGAGGAGCGGAGGGGAAAGTTGCGAGTTTGATATGTTAGAGGTGTGTGGCGGACGAACGGGCTGCGTATCCGGGTTCGTCTCGTCGTTCTGAGCAACTTTCATGTAGAAAGTATTTTCATCTAAGCTACGGTTTATTTTCTATTAATTTTTAAAATTTTAAATCATTTTCTAAATTATTATCTATTTAATTCTAACATTATCCAGAATAGTGTGGTAGCGTCATGATGACATCAGCAGTCAATGTATGCTGATCGGTCAAACTGACGCGAGGGTCGCGCATCTCATAGGCTGTTAACTAACCTAACAGTTTAATTAACTAAACTAAGTGATTAGGTTAATTAACTAGTTTCAATTAAATTAATTAGTCCACTAATTAATTAACTAATTAATTTTACTATTATTATTTTTAATTCGTTTTCGTTTTTACTGAGGTTGGGCCCTAGCAGTCAGTGGCCAGAGGCCTAGCGGGTGTGCGGGCAAACAGGTGTGGGCGTCGGGCGAAGGCCGCAGCCCGCCTGGTTGCGGGGCGAGGCCGTGCCCATCCGGTCGCGGAGTCGCCGGCGTGGGGCCGGAGGTGAGGCCAATGGTTGCCAACAGCGGCGGTGGGGAAGGCAGCAGCGGGGACAAGGCTCGGTCGAGGAGGGCGCGTGCGGAAGGGCAATCCCGACGAGCGCGGGTGCTAGGCGGCAGGGGAGTGAGCAGCGGCCGAAGTCGGCAAGGTCGACCGCATAGGAGCGCGCCCGGGTGCGTGTACAGGGGCAAGCGGGGCGGGGCGAGGCCGCGGTGAGCGCGGACGACGCATCAGCGACATGGCAGAGGGGAGCGAGGACGCGGGCGCGCGAGGCCTCACCGCACGGTTTTGAGGAGTGGCAGTGGGGCGCGGGGAGGAGGTCGGAGACGTCGGCGTCGAGGAGGCAGTCCGACGAGGTGGTTGTCGACGTGGCAGGCCGCGGCGGTGGTGTTCCTGTGTGGCGGCGGCGGTTTGATCCCCCCCCGACCCAATCGGGGGGGGGGTGCAGAGGAGGGGAGAGGGGGAGGCGGAGACGAGGAAGACGACGGCGACGGCGGGGGGCTCCGGGCAGAGAGATGACGAGCAGCGATGGCGGGCGGCGTGGGCGGCCAGTCTTCGCCCGATCTCGATCTAGATCGAGGGGGGAACAGCGAGCGAGTGGGGGGAGGGGGAGCGCGTGGGGAACGTGGGCTAGGGTTTCGGGGTCCAGGGGGTTATGGAGAGATGCGGTTGGGCGGCGGTTCTTTGAAATTTGGCCGGTGTGGCTAGTTGGGCCACCTGGCCCAGGGAGAGGGGGGGTTCTCCCTTTTTATCTTTTTTGTATTTGTTTTTTTTTTCTGTTTTTATTCTTTTATTTATTTTTCTGTTACTTTTAGTTTCACTTTTATTTTAGATTTATGACTTATAAAAGTAGTCCCTAATTTATTCTAAATAATTATACTACGGCCACATAAGTTTGGGCAACTAGATAGAATAGTTTAATAATTTATTAATTGTAAAAAGCATTTGATTAATTGTTTTGCTACTATTTAATTTACTTTAGGACAATCAAACACTTTCAAATAGGTTGGTTTCTTCATCAATATTACTTATGCATTATTTGGCACAACCCGAACAATTTAGTTTTGATGTTCGAAAACTTTTGTGGTTTGCCATATTTTGAATTTGAATCTTGAATCCGTTTTGAACTAACGTGAGGTTAACAACAGTAACCGTGGTGACGTGGCATCATTAGCAGGGAATTACTGTAGCTTAATTATCCGGGCGTCACATTTGTGCAACTATATGAATTGGTTGGTGCAAAAAAAATGTGCAACTACCCATTGATCTGTGTGCAACTATATGATTACTTTGTGCAAGTTGATGGTTTGGGTTGGTGTAAGAAAATGTGCAACTATCCACTTATCTGTGTGCAATTGTATGACTACTTTGTGCAACTAGATGGGTTGGAAGGAGCACTGACCAACTATAAAAAAACTAAAAGAGTTGAGAATGGCGTGAATGCATGACTTACTTCCCGAGTTGCTTGGGTACATCAATGTTGATGACCTGAGAGTGACTGATGTTATGCTTTGGGTAGTGCTGCTTCCATAAACACCTCACTGCCCCCGCTATAGTTGAAGCACAGTGCATTAACTCGAGGTTGTCAAGCTTCCTCCAAGAATCTAGCACCTCGAAGCACTGATCCCTTAAGTTGATGTTAAACACCCAATAGTGTCTACCTCCTTCTTGATCATTAGGATCAGCGAACTCGAGCACAGGGAGCATCACCTGCCCATATTGACATCACAGGAAAAAAGAAGGTAAAAAAGTTGTCCAGAACTGACCAGGTAAAATCCAATAGCTATTATGCAACACGAAAAGTTCAAAAACACACAAAGTTGTGTGTGGAGAAAAAACTGACCATATCTTGACGGTCTAGGTGATTAATCTTCTCAAATGTAGAATGTATCTCAGCACCGTTGTATATCCCTTGCTGCAAGCGTGTCTGCATTTGAAGAAATGAGTCTTAGAAAACACATTGTAAAACAGGAAAGGGACAAAAAGAACTTGCAATGAACAAGAACAACAGTTATCATTAAACTTACAGCAACCCTCAGTGGCATGATGACCTTCTTTGAGTCCTTAGGTAAGTTTTCCTTGATTGTGATAAGACCAGCTTCGACAACACCATTAGATAGCCACTTGGTAGGCTTCATTGAGTCAGCCAACTCCTTTAGGCTAAAAAAGAACCCATCGTAGTTAATGATTTCAGGGCTGGTTCGGAAAACAATGCGAGGGCAAAGAAAAAAGAACAGAAAACAAGATTAACTGATTGTCGTAAAACGCGTGAAAAAGTGAACAAAATGAGTAACTGTAGTTAAGGTGTGCAGTGCATGATGTGCCAACTGTATAGCTACTGTTGTGCAAGTGATGTTGAATGGAACTGCAAGTACAAAAGAGGACTTCTGCAACTGCAAAAAAATTGAATTACTACTGCAGTGCTACTATTACATATGTCTATGACAAGATAATAAACGATGTTCAACTGTATTACCATTTTTGTGCAAGAAATCAATAAACACATGAAGATACAGACGTAACAGACTGATTTACCCCAAAATGCATTAGTTTTACCTTGTTTCTGTGACGTTTGCTCCAGGTATATTCCTTACATAGTAGAGAACTGCCTCATAAAGCTTGTTCACTTGTTCATTGCAAGTGAACATCTTTGTTTTATTGTACTCAATGCAGGGAGACCTCTGGACAGCAGTTGGCTTGATTATCCTCCTTGTGCGTTTTTGCACTGGTGGGCCGGATGTGGTACTGCCGGACCCACTTGCACCCCCTAGAACACATGATACATCTGGGGTGTGAAAATCGTCTGGAGAATCCGAAATGATGATATGAGTTGGTGCCTTCCCAGTGACAACCTTATCTGCAACAGCACAAACCTCTCTCACAGTTTCCGAATCCCAATCATCTAGCTCGCTGCTCTTAGATAACCCTGCCTCTTGTGGTGTGACTTATGATTTCTTAGGCTCGTCCATTGTGGCAACTGGTGGGTCATCACCAAGATCCAAACCCAAGTCAAATGGTGGAGCATCGCAGAACCCATCGCAATGATATGATCTTGCTGATGATGCTCTACGAATGGGATGCACGCTGTTATTCTCTCCTTGGACATCCTTGGGTGCATCACCTGCTGACTTGGTTTGTGCAATTATGCTTGGCGGCGGTCTTGGCGGTATACACCTCGAAACAAGGTCGTAAACTTGCACTTGTGTAAGGGTGTCCTGTTGATCAAGAGCGTGAAAAGTATGTGAATGGTGTTTCTGAGCCTGCACAACAATACTGGCAGCTGACGGTTCCATGGTGACTGAATGGAGTAAATTGCACAGAAGTACCACAATTGGGGCATTGGAAGCAGATTGATACCAAGATTGATAATTTTTACGTGTCAGTACCAACTTTGAGTCCAGGCGTTGCAAAATATTCTAAAACTGCTGTTTATACATATTGACAGGGAAACTGACCAGTTGGGCCCGCCTGTCGGGTGCTGATGTGGCATGTCTTTTGCAAAAAAACTCCCTTGCTTTATACGTAATCCCATAAATGCCCAACTATTTCGGGGAAAAAGGCTCAAATTAGAGGCGTTTTCCCCGTTCGTAATTTCCACCAGCGACTCGGACTTGTTTGGAATTTTGAGTCGGTTTGAACAAATAAATAAGACAAACAAAAATCGAATCCCGCCCGGGAATCGAAGCGCCGACCTGCGGCTCAGCGGCGCCGCGCGCTAGCCACTCCGCCACGACAGAACTCGCGATGTAAAGGAGGCGTAGTCCTGCAAAATTTGTTTTCATTTCGCAATTACCTGGCGCGCGTGTTGGGGCTTATTCCTTGCCCAGATTTCTTTATGTTTCAGTTTTCTTACTTATTATGCTTTATATTTTTGTTTCTAGTTTTGGCTTATTTTTAGGTTTTCCTTCCTTGCTTTTTCTTTCTTCTTTTTTCATTCACTAGTTGGTTTTTCTCCTGGATCTTTAACATATTTACTGAATATTTTTTATGAAGGGTTTTAGTATATGGTGAAATTTTGCATAGTGCGTGGTAAAATTTTCTTAATTTATGGTGTACATTTTCTTAATACACGATGATTTTCAAGAATATTATGATTACATAATTTATTACTTTATAGTGAACATTTTTAATGCATGATGAAATTTTCTTTACAAATGGTCAACATTTTTCTAATAATATGAACATTGAACATATTTTGAATGCAAATTGAATATTTTTGTAATATATGTTGGAATATTTTCTTAAGATATGAAGAAAAGTTTACTTAATGTGCGGTGATTTTTTTGTAATTTATGGTGAGCATTTTCTTAATACACGATGAATTTCAAGACCATTATGGTGAACATTTTCTTAATACATGGTGAATTATTTGTATTTCAAGAAATGTTAAGCATGTGGTAAAAACTTATTATGTAAATCATTCTTGCATTTCAAGAGACATGTCGATTTTTTAAATAAAAGTTGAACATTTTTAATGCATTTCTAAAATTTATTATGATTACACATTTATTTGTAATACATGTTGTCAACTTTTTAAGTAACAGTGCATTTTAAAAAATACAATCAATATGCGAGTAACTCAAATGAAAATCTGTGTGTTGGGCATATTTTTTTAAAGTTGTGTATTCGAATAATATAGTTAGGACACATAGTAATTAGCATACATAATAATATCCTCAGCAGACACGTTAAATTTGGGCCATGCCTGTGTTCTAGGCTGGTGCTTGACACTTAATAATACTAATATATAATCGCAAAAAATATATGTATTAATATCATGATTAAAAAACAGTAACCCAGCGCGCAGCCTCGCTGGGCCAACCGCCGGCCCAACGTCTTCGGGCTAGTATAAAAGATGCTTAGCCTGTTGTACGTCGCTAGTGCTGCCGTTGCGGGGTGGCTAGCGTGCAGCGCTGCAGAGCCGCAGGTCGGCGGTTTCGAATCCTGGGCGGGATTCGATTTTTGTTTATCTTATTTATTTGTTCAAACCGACTCAAAATTTCAAACAAGTCCGAGTCGCTGGTGGAAATTACGAAAGGGAAAAAAAGCCTATACTTTGAGCCTTTTTTCCTTAAATAATTGGGCACCTGACAGGCGGGTCCAGCCGGTCAGTTTCCCTGTCAATACGTATAAACACCTGTTTTAGCCTCTTTTGCAACGCCTCGCCCCAAAGTTGGTACTGACACGTAAAATTACCTATCTTGGTATCAATCTGCTTGCAATGCCCCAATTGTGATATTTATGTGCAATTTACTCGACTGAATGGGTTGGGGTTGGAGTTGGCACACTGACAGTTGTGGTTGGCATAGTGACTTCTTGAGTTGGCAATGCAGTCATTGGGGTTGGCACACTGACAGTTGTGGTTGACACAGTGACTTCTTGAGTTGGCAATGCAGTCCCTGGGGTTGGCACACTGACAGTTGTGGTTGGCACAATGACTGCTTGAATTGGCAATGCAGTCCCTGGGGTTGGCACACTGACCACTTGGGGTTATGTGGTGACTGGTGGGGGCAGGTCAGACACAACTCCAGATGCCTCACTTCCTCTTGTTGTTGGCACAGTGGTTGTTTCACTTTCCTTAATTGCTGGTGTACTGTGCGCACTTGATGCTGTAGTTGGTTTATTTGCAGAAACAGTTGGCTCAGTTGAAGTTGTGGTTGCCACATCAGCTGTTGGGGCTGCCTACTTCCTGCACTGCATACTAACAACTTTCTCTTGATTGTTTGACCCACTCTTAATTGCATGGCTTGGTGACTTTATTCCCATTTCTGCAAACTTTGTGTCCTTGGCAAAAGACACTGTTTTGTTAGTTTTTTTTACCAGGGAGTTTGCATTTTGCAGAGATGAGCTTGGCATCTACATGCGCAACGGTTGGCACTTGTATAATAGTGCTTGCCTTCTTGGCCTCTGGAGTTGGCACCTCCTTTCCCTTTGATTTACTTCCGTTGTTCAAATTTTTCTCTTCCATACCAGCAACCTTATCTTTTGGTTGACCCAACACCAGGTTCTTGCTAAGTGTCACAAGCTTCTTGCGCTTTGGCACAGTTGGTGGGCGCGGTGGAGATGCTGCCATCCTCTTGCTACCACCTGATGATGAAGCATCTTCAGATGCAACACCTTCCTTCAATATCTTGTCAACATAGATTTTTGAGCTAATCCAGTCCAAACCCTTTCCTGCCTCCTCCATTTCTTCCTCAGTGCTTCGTACTCCATCGTTTATGAATTTTTCAAAGGAATTATCCTTCTCTTTCAAGTCAAAGATTGCATGAGTTTCCAGCAAAGGGATGTCAAAACTGTTGGGGATTGTTGGCTCTGATCTACACAAGTCAAACAATGAGAAACTTTCCTCTGGCACAACTGCTTTAGTTCCAACTGATTCCGGATCTTGACCCTTCTGACGCATGTCCTTTTGGATGAAAAACTGTAGAGTTACACTATCATCAATTGAGCTGCTGCTGTTGTTGCTTCCTCCATCTGCAAGAGTGTTCGCCTTCTTTGAACTGCTGACGCTGCCAGCTTTACCATCATGATCATCATCATCATTCCCACTGTCACTACGTCATCGTCGCGTGTTTCCTCGCTGTCATCATCACTGCCCACGTGCTCTCCTTGCTCAACTTTCTCGACATCCTCACCTTTCCCTTGTCTATACCATCTTTTTCCTCTTCCTCTTCCACTTCATCATTGCCAGAGTCTTCATTGCCGGATTCTTCGTTGTTGCCAGCATCATTGTCGTTGTCATCATCATCGTCATCGTTGTCACTACCATCATCACGTTCTTCATCATCCCTTCCCTCTTGATCCTCCTCTTCTTCTTCAGAATCATCACTTTCTTCAGAATCATTGCCAACTACAGGGTGAACATCTTCTTCTTCTGACTCACTTTCCTCTACAAATTCTTCTTCTTCACTTCCATCCACCTCTTCTGATTGCTTGGCAGTAGATTGACGCTTCCGTCACCTAGTGTGTGAGCTTTGACCCTTTGTTTGATCAGTTAGCGGACCCTTGAGAGGAGACAAATCTAGTTCCTCTTCATCAAGCTTGGCAAAACCTTCAATGAAGTTTCCAAGATTGTCTGATATTGCTTTACATAGATCATGAACCATACATGCTAACTTGAACTTCTTCTGCATAACATTAGAAGATAAAACAAAAATTAAAATTTAAAACAGAAAAAATTAGGATGATGAAAAGTATATCAAAGTATATTTCTGCGCCAACTGCAAACCTAAGTTTGGCGCAAGTATATAAAAGTAGTGTGCAACTGAGATGCTGAAAGTGTGCAACTGAAGTAGGGGTAAGTTAGCAGGAAGTAAAAAAACAAGCATATTTTGTAGCTGGGAGTTATGGAATATGTGTAAGTGAAAACATAAATTTGATTTCAATTAGGAAAAAAGGTGAGATAATAATTCTGTGCAACTCATGCATGCATTAGGCACAGAAAAAGTAAAACCAACAAAAGGAACATGAATTTTGTTCTAAAAAAGTGTTGGTGAGCAAATAAGGATAACTCAGATGAGGACTGTAACTCATTGGAACCTTTGATGCCACAAACGCTTCTGCCTGCAGTAATATGATGTCTACTACACAACCTTCTTCTTGTAGACGTTGTTGGGCCAGCAAGTGCACCGGTTTGTAGGACAGTAGCAAATTTTCCTCAAGTGGATGACCTAAGGTTTATCAATCTGTGGGAGGCGTAGGATGAAGATGGTCTCTCTCAAACAACCCTGCAACCAAATAACAAAGAGTCTCTTGTGTCCCCAACACACCCAATACAATGGTAAATTGTATAGGTGCACTAGTTCGGTGAAGAGATGGTGATACAAGTGCAATATGGATAGTAGATAAAGGTTTTTGTAATCTGAAATTATAAAAACAGCAAGGTAATAAGTGATAAAAGTGAGCGTAAACGGTATTGCAATGGTAGGAAATAAGGCCTAAGGTTCATACTTTCACTAGTGCAAGTTCTCTCAACAATAATAACATAAATAGATCATATAACAATCCATCAACATGCAACAAAGAGTCACTCCAAAGCCACTAATAGCGGAGAACAAACGAAGAGATTATGGTAGGGTACGAAACCACCTCAAAGTTATTCTTTCGGATCAATCTATTCAAGAGTTCATACTAGAATAACAACTTAAGATACAAATCAACCAAAACCCTAATGTCACCTAGATACTCCATTGTCACCTCAACTATCCGTGGGTATGATTGTACGATAAGCATCACACAATCTCAGATTCATCTATTCAACCAACACAAAGTACTTCAAAGAGTGCTCCAAAGTTTCACGGAGAGTCAAGATTTAAAACGTGTGCCAACCCCTATGCATAGGTTCATGGGCGGAACCCGCAAGTTGGTCATCAAAACATACATCAAGTGGCACATGATATCCCATTGTCACCACATATAAGCACGGCAAGACATACATCAAGTGTTCTCAAATCATTAAAGACTCAATCCGATAAGATAACTTCAAAGGGAAAACTCAATCCATTACAAGAGAATAGAGGGGGAGAAACGTCAGAAGAACCCACTATAATAGCAAGGCTCGCGATACATCAAGATCATGCCATAGAGGGAACATGAGAGAGAGAACACGAGAGAGAGAGAGAGAGAGAGAGAGAGAGAGAGATCAAACACATAGCTACTCGTACATACCCTCAGCCTTGAGGGTGAACTACTCCCTCCTCGTCATGGAGAGCGCCGGGATGATGAAGATGGCCACGATGAGGGACCCCCCCTCTGGCAGGGTGCCGGAACGGGCTCCCCAGAGGTTTTTGGTGGCTACAGAGGCTTGCGGCGGCGGAACTCCCGATCTATCTTCGTTGTCGATGTTGTTAGGGTACGTGGATTTATATAGGTGAAGGAAGTCGGTCTGGGGCTGCTCGAGGGGCCCAGGAGGCAGGGGCGCGCCCAGTAGGGTGGGCGCCCTCCTATATCCTGGCCTCCTTGAGGCTCTTCTGACGTGAACTCCAAGTCTCCCGGATCATATTCTTCCCAAAAATCACGCTGCCGAAGGTTTCATTCCGTTTGGACTCCGTTTGATATTCCTTTTCTTCGAAATACTGAAACAGGCAATAAAACAGCACTATGGGCTGGGCCTACGGTTAGTAGATTAGTCCAAAAGTAATATAAAAGTGTATAATAAAGCCCGTAATCATTCAAAACAGATAATAAAATAGCGTGAATGCTTCATAAATTATAGATACGTCGGAGACGTATCAGCATCCCCAAGCTTAATTCCTGCTCGTCCTCGAGTAGGTAAATGATAAAAGAAAGAACTTATGAAGTGTGAATGCTAGCAGGTGCACAAGTTTGATCAATGATAATTTCAATCACTTTTTCTAGCATGATTATATGTCATAACAGTAGTTCATCTCATAAAACTTCTCACGAACCAGTAACAAGCAATTCACCTGTTAAAGCATAGACCATAAACTTTCTTGAAAACTAGCAAACTTCATTCTTAGTCATCAAACAATTGCAATTCATCTTATTTTCAGGAAGGGTCTATGTCAGAGCTTTGATTTAGCAAACTTCACATACTCAACTATCATATAGTCTTCTACAATTGCTAACACTCACGCAATACTAATGGGTCCAAAGTTTTAATTGAACAGAGAGAAAGATAGGGGCTTATAGTGTTGCCTCCAAACGTATTCACCTTTGGGTGATGTCAACAGTAATAGTTCAAGCTAACTTACATCCAATTGGATATATATATATATCAGGATCACCCCAACACAAAGTGCTTGCCAAAGGATAAAATGAAAAAAAGGAAAAGGTGAAGATCACCTTGACTCTTGCATAAAGTAAAAGACATAAGGTAAAAGATAGGCCCTTCGCAGAGGGAAGCAGAGGTTGCCATGCGCTTCTAGGGTTGGATACACAAAATCTTAATGCGAAAGAACGTCACTTTATATTGCCCCTTGTATATGGACCTTTATTATGCAGTCCGTCACTTTTATTGCTTCCATAACAAGATCGTACAAAGATTATTTTCTCCACACTAATAAGTCATGCATATTTAGAGAGCAATTTTTATTGCTTGCACCGATGACAACTTACTTGAAGGATCTTACTCAATCCACAGGTAGATATGGTGGACTCTCATGGCAAAACTGGGTTTAAGGATATTTGGAAGCACAAGTAGTATCTCTACTTCGTGCTAGGAATTTTGTCTAGCATAAGGGGGAAAGGCAAGCTCAACATGTTTGAATGATCCATGACAATATACTTTGACTGAGATGTGAGAAAACATAACCCATTACGTTGTCTTCCTTGTCCAACATCAACTCTTTAGCATGTCATACTTAATGAGTGCTCACAATTATAAAAGATGTCCATGATAATATATTTATATGTGAAATCTCTCTTCCTTCAATATTCTTTCATGAATTGTTCAAATGACCAATACAATGCTTGCTAACCTTCAATAAATTTACAACCTCTACTTCTTAGATGTGAAGTCATTACTCCCCATGGGATAAGCAAATGAGACATATATAATTTCAGATTTATGACACTCGACTCATTCAACCATTTACTCATAGGATATAAGTGAAGCAAACGAGTAAATGAATAACTACTCCAAAAAGATATAAGTGAAGATCAACGAGTAGTTAAATAATTATGTAGCTATGCGAAGACTCTCTAACATTTAAGAATTTCAGATGTTGGTATTGTATTCAAACAGCAAGCAAAACAAAATAAAATTACAATGCAAGGATAGCACAACTCATGTGAAGAAGCAAAAACTTAGGTTCAACCGATACTAACCGTTAATCGTTGAAGAAGAAAGGTGGGATGCCTACCGGGGCATCGCCAAGCTTAGATGCTTGATACTTCTTGGAATATTATCTTGGGGTGCCTTGGGCATCCCCAAGCTTGAGCTTTTGTGTCTCCTTAATTCCTTTCATGTCACGGTTTCCTAAATCTCGAAAGCTTCATCCACACCAAACTCAACAAGAACTCGTGAGATAAGTTAGTATAAAACAATGCAAAAACCTTATCATTTTTTACTTTAACAAATTACTAACATTATTATTCAACATTTCATACTAAATGTCTCTGCATATTTAATACTCCTATCCTCAAATAGAATCATTAAACAAGCAAGCAAAGGCAAACAATGCAAACATAACAGCAATCTGCCAAAACAGTATAGTCTGTAAAGAATGCAAGATTCATCATACTTCCCTAACTCCAAAAATTATAAGAAAAATACTAAGCTGTAAAATATTTATCATAGCTCAATATGCAAAAAGATTCAACATTATATCACTCTCTGACTTCTCTAGGGAATTTTTGCAACAGCGGTAAACTTTCTGTTTTGAAACAGCAACATGTATACATGCAAAATAAGCATGGTAAAGGCTATCCTTGACATTTTATTGAAAATATAGATGAAAAAAATTATTCTAAATAACATCAATAAAATACTAATAAAATAAAATGATGCTCCAAGCAAAACACATATCATGTGGTGAATAAAAATATAGCTCCAAGTAAAGTTACCGATGAACGAAGACCAAAGAGGGGATGCCTTCCGGGGCATCCCCAAGCTTAGGCTCTTGGTTATCCTTGGATATTACCTTGGGGTGCCTTGGTAATCCCCAAGCTTAGTCTCTTGCCACTCCTTATTCCATAGTCCATCAAATCTTTTATCCAAAACTTGAAAACTTCAACCACACAAAACTTAACAGAAAATCTCATAAGCTTCGTTAGTACAAGAAGACAAACCACCACTTTAAGGTACTGTAGTGAACTCATTCTTTATTCATATTGGTGTAATATCTACTGTATTCCAACTTATCTATGGTTCATACCCTCCGATACTACTCATAGATTCATCAAAATAAGCAAACAACACATAGAAAACAGAATCTGTCAAAAACAGAACAGTCTGTAATAATCTGTATCAAACGTATACTTCTCGAACCCCAAAAAATTATGAAATAAATTGGTGGACCTGAGGAATTTGTCTATTAATCATCTGCAAAAAGAATCAACCTAAAATCACTCTTCCATAAAACATGGCAGCTAATCTCGTGAGCGCAAAAGTTTCTGTTTTTTACAGCAAGATCACATAAACTTCACCCAAGTCTTCCCAAAGGTTCTACTTGGCACAAACACTAACTAAAACATGAAACCACATCTAACCAGAGGATAGATGAATTATTTATTACTAAACAGGAGCAAAATTAAAGGACAAAAATAAAGTTGGGTTGCCTCCCAACAAGCGCTATCGTTTACCGCCCCTAGCTAGGCATGATGATGACAATGATGCTCACATAAAGGATAAGAATTGAAACATAACAGGAGCATCATGAAGAATATGACTATCACATTTAAGTATAACCCACTTCCTATGCATAGGGATTTTGTGAGCAAACAACTTATGGGAACAATAATCAACTAGCATAGGAAGGCAAAACAAGCATAACTTCAAAATTTTAAGCACATAGAGAGGAAACTTGATATTATTGCAATTCCTACAAGCATATGTTCCTCCAAGATAATAATTTTCAGTAGCATCATGAATGAATTCAACAATATAACCAGCACCTAAAGCATTCTTTTCATGATCTACAAGCATAGAAAATTTACTACTCTCCACATAAGCAAATTTATTCTCATCAATAGTAGTGGGAGCAAACTCAACAAAATAACTATCATGCGAGGCATAATCCAATTGAAAACTAAAATCATGATGACAAGTTTCATGGTTATCATTATTCTTAATAGCATACAAGTCATCACAATAATCATCATAGATAGCAACTTTGTTCTCATAATCAATTGGAACCTCTTCCGAAGTAGTGGAATCATCACTAAATAAAGTTGACACTCTTCCAAATCCACTTTCATATTCATCACAATAAGATTCAATATCCTCCAAAATAGTGGGATCACTACTTCCTAAAGTTGACACTGTTCCAAACCCACTTTCATCAATATAATCATCATAAATAAGAGGCATGCTTTCATCATAATAAATTTGCTCATCGAAACTTGGGGGACAAAAAATACCATATTCATCAAACATAGCATCCCCAAGCTTGTGGCTTTGCATATCATTAGAATCATGGGTATTCAAAGAATTCATACTAATAACCTTGCAATCATGCTCATCATTCAAAGATTTTGTGCAAAACATTTTATAGATTTCTTCTTCTAGCACTTGAGCACAATTTTCCTTACCATCATTCTCACGAAAGATATTAAAAAGATGAAGCGTATGAGAAAAACTCAATTCCATTTTTTTGTAGTTTTCTTTTATAGACTAAACTAGTGATAAAACAAGAAACAGAAAGATTCGATTGCAAGATCTAGATATATACCTTCAAGCACTCACCTCCCCAGCAACGGCGCCAGAAAAGAGCTTGATGTCTACTACACAACCTTCTTCTTGTAGACGTAGCTGGGCCTGCAAGTGCACAGGTTTGTAGGACAGTAGCAAATTTCCCTCAAGTGGATGACCTAAGGTTTATCAATCCGTGGGAGGCGTAGGATGTATATGGTCTCTCTCAAACAACCCTGCAACCAAATAACAAAGAGTCTCTTGTGTCCCCAACACACTCAATACAATGGTAAATTGTATAGGTGCACTAGTTCGGCGAAGAGATGGTGATACAAGTGCAATATGGATAGTAGATAAAGGTTTTTGTAATCCGAAATTATAAATACAGCAAGGTAACAAGTGATAAAAGTGAGCGTAAACGGTATTGCAATGGTAGGAAACAAGGCCTAAGGTTCATACTTTCACTAGTGCAAGTTCTCTCAACAATAATAACATAAATAGATCATATAACAATCCCTCAACATGCAACAAAGAGTCACTCCAAAGCCACTAATAGCGGAGAACAAAGCGAAGAGATTATGGTAGGGTCGAAACCACCTCAAAGTTATTCTTTCGGATCAATCTATTCAAGAGTTCGTACTAGAATAACATCTTAAGATACAAATCAACCAAAACCCTAATGTCACCTAGATACTCCATTGTCACCTCAAGTATCCGTGGGCATGATTATACGATAAGCATCACACAATCTCAGATTCATCTATTCAACCGACATAAAGTACTTCAAAGAGTGCCCCAAAGTTTCTATCGGAGAGTCAAGACGAAAAAGTGTGCCAACCCCTATGCATAGGTTGATGGGCGGAACCCGCAAGTTGGTCACCAAAACATACATCAAGTGGCACATGATATCCCATTGTCACCACATATAAGCACGGCAAGACATACATCAAGTGTTCTCAAATCATTAAAGACTCAATCCGATAAGATAACTTCAAAGGGAAAACTCAATCCATTACAAGAGAGTAGAGGGGGAGAAACGTCATAAGATCCAACTATAATAGCAAAGCTCTTGATACATCAAGATCGTGCCATAGAGGGAACACGAGAGAGAGAGAGAGAGATCAAACACATAGCTACTGGTACATACCCTCAGCCTCGAGGGTGAACTACTCCCTCCTCGTCATGGAGAGCGCCGGGATGATGAAGATGGCCACCGGTGATGGATCCCCCTCGGTGGTGCCTAACGAGCTCCCAAGAGGTTTTTGGTGGCTACAGAGGCTTGCGGCGGCGGAACTCCCGATCTATCTTCGTTGTCGATGTTTTTAGGGTACGTGGACTTATATAGGTGAAGGAATTCGATCGGGGGGTGCTCGAGGGGCCCAGGAGACAGGGGACGTGCCCAGTAGGGGGGCGCCCTCCTATCTCCTGGCCTCCTCGAGGCTCTTCTGATGTGAACTCCAAGTCTCCCGGATCATATTCTTCCCAAAAATCACGCTGTCGAAGGTTTCATTCCGTTTGGACTCCGTTTGATATTCCTTTTCTTCGAAATACTGAAACAGGCAATAAAACAGCAATATGGGCTGGGCCTCCGTTAGTAGGTTAGTCTCAAAAGTAATATAAAAGTGTATAATAAAGCCTGTAATCATTCAATACAGATAATAAAATAGCGTGAATGCTTTATAAATTATAGATATGTTGGTGACGTATCATAATCCTCCGAAGAGTGTTGAATCCTCTTTGGTTCTATACTGCTCCTTGAGCTGTTCACAGAAAGAAAGGATCATTTTACAGCAATAACTTCAACAATAAACAAGCATGTCTGCAACTGTCATCAACATGTGTGCCAACTGTCAACATAGACTTGTGCAACTACCACATGCCCTAGAAGCAAGAAAAGGTAACTAAAAAAATCTATGTGAAGTCACAAAAATAAGAAGTGGGACTTTAAAGTGAAATATGAAACAAGCATGTGTGCAAACTGTTCATGAAGTCTGTGTGCCAACTATCAAAATCAACTTGTGCAACTACCACGTACCGTCAGAAGCAAAAAACACTGACTGGTGATATGAAACTGGTGCCAACTATCAACATCAACTTGTGCAACATTCCTATGAAAAGTACGACTGGAAGTGGTTACAGTAAATAGGAAATAGGAAACAAGAATGTGTGCAACCCTATTCAGTCTGTGTGCCAACTATCTATACAGACTTGTGCAACTACTTACATGTATGTGAAAGAATCATGTGCAAAAAATACAGACTTTGAGCAGAATTTCCAACTCACTTGAAGTTTCCCAAAGACACCGGGCGAAATCAAGTCCTTTTTTAGTATCTTGCTGATTAGATTCTTATCATAAGCGTTGGCTCGAACATCGCAGTGGCTTATTCGCAAATCAACCTCGAGTGCGTCAATGTAGAGAATCTATACATGCACCATCCCCAAGAGACAAACAAAGAAAATGGAAAATAAACATATAAGAACATTAGTGATAAAAAAGCACAAAAACATCTAGAAAAAAGGTGTGTCTAACATAATACAATTAATCAGAGCTCACCATCAAGTGATACAAGCAGCAGCACACTGTTTGTTTGTCCTCACCCATGTTGCGTAATGCTTCATTTATCTGGTCAGCAACAAACAAGCTCACATTGCTCTTCAACAGAACATCGGGTTCTAACACAGCGCTGTAGCAACGTGGGCTCAGAGACAGACTAGTTGTAGGAGCTAAAAAGGTACTGAAAGCGACTGCAAGCCACCCAATGAGGAACTTGTTATCAGTTGTGCCCTTCATAGCTTTCATTGTCTTGGTGAATTCGGTGACCGTGGGGTGTTTGGGTGGCCCGGTGTGGTTGAACATCTCATTAAAACCCTTAACAGAGTCCTTTTCAACAATGTATTCACCCACGGCCCTCTATCTGGTAAACCAAAGTTCCTGTGCACACTAGCAGCATCTACTGGAATAGTTCCCCTGCCTGGGAATACCAAAGCTGAACTGGCTGGGTCGTATGACTGGACTAGGAACTTCGTCAAGTCGGAACACAATGTGTCTGCTAGGTTTACCAAACCTCCTAACATCTTCTCATATAAGAAAGATCTCTGAACAGGTGCCAACTCGTTGTTAATCTTCACAAATCTCCCTGGTGATGCCCTGATCCTTCCAGCTTGTGAACGCCGCCGAGGAACGTTTCCTTCATTCCCTTCAAGACCAACTTCACATGCCTAAGACAAAAAAAGGGAAATGAATACAGACAAATTGTGCTCCCACCGCGCACATACGTCTTCAACCAACCACATAGTTGGTTGTTGTGCAAACACGGGTTGATTGTTGTGCAACTATTATACCTTATTGTGCAACTGACATGTACACCCTCTGAAATTAAAAAAACTGTCCAAAAATGTATAATGATTTTGTGCAGTTGTGTGCCCAATTGGTGCCAACTTTCAAAAATGACAATGTAGGTAAGGAGATTCCAAAATCTATCATAAAAGAAAGACTAGAAAACATTGAACAACACTTTTCAAATTTGACATGGTAGTGTACAACACTTTCAAATTTGCGCCACAACGAATGTAAGCCAAAGAAAAATGATGGTTAAACACAACAGACAAGTATATTCTTTTTCATATGCAACACTGAGCAACACAGGTGCCAACTAATACGAACATAATGTGCAACTGAAAAAAGAAAATATAAAAAAGGTACCTTATCAGCTTCTGCAGAGGTTGGGCCACCCACATCGGATGACTTGCCTTTCCCTTTTGTTCTGGCTCGCTTTGTAGCATGGGATGCACTAGCATCCTCTCCCTACAAATATAACCAAAATGATGCCTCGTGTTAAAAAATCAATGAAAAAACAGAGAAACCAAAAAATAAAAAATTGAGTTTCTTTTACAAAAACTCAAAATTGTTCATTGCGTATTCAAAACTTACCTCTACTTCATTACCATCGTCGGGGTCGGTAGGAGGACGCCGCTAAGCAGGCCTTTACCTGTTCCGCCGTACATGCTTTGCTGAAATCTTCTGCATGGGTCAACAGAAACAAAAACCAAAAATCAAAAACAGAAAAGGGAAAAAGAGGAAAAAACAAGCAAAGATATTCGATCATATTTGCTCCCTTTTGAGCTTATAGAAAACAATCTCTTCCCCACTTCCACCAGCATCTCCCTCTTCGACCATTGTCGCTGCAAAAAAAGATCCCGACAAAAATCACTCTAATTGCGCACACACAAAAATTGTAGCTCGAAAAGCACTAACAAATCCTGTGCCAACTGAACCCTGGTTTTGCCAAACATTGACCCTGGTTCTGCCAACTCAGATATGGTAATACCGAGTCAAAAATAAAAGAACACATATCCCAGATGTGTCCAACTATTGAATCTAGATCTACCAGCTCGAAAACTGGTCCAATGCCAAGTGTAAAATCTACAGAACATAGGTACCTGAATATGTGCAACTATTTTACCTATAACTGCTAAAAATGTGTTTATGGCAGATAATGTGTGCAACTGATGCACCTGATGTTTGCAACTGATGTAGAGTCAACCATCACATGGTGAAACTGATGTGTGCAACTGATGTAAAGGTGTGCAACTGATGTGTGCAACTGATGAACCTGATGTGTACAACTAATGTAGAGTCAACCATCACATGGTGAACCTGATGTGTGCAACTGATGCACCTGATGAATGTGTGCAAACTGATGTAAAGGTGTGCAACTGCTGCACCTGATGTGTGCAACTGATGTAGCTGGAACTGCCAATTGGGTATCTGGACAAATGTCAAGTTCAAGCACGAAACTCACTATGCAACTCCCTATTTGTGCAACTGCCAACTACAATATACTCGTTGTGCAACTGAGTAATGAAAACATTCACTCTGCAACTACTATAGTGTAGTTGCCAACTGCAAACAAATCGTTGTGCAACTGGGTATGAAAAAAATCAAATGGATTCAACTGCCATGGTGAAAAATCTGTCAACTAAAGTACCAACTAAAATGCAAACAGTACCTAGGGTTTCGGATTCACTTGTGCAAAAAGCGGCACGGACGCTAGATCTACTGTCGGCTAAGCCGACCCTACTACAAACACTACGCCACGGCCGCGGCCTCCCTGGCTACAGACGGGGCAATAGCGCAGTGGTCACGGCCTACACACAATGGCGCATGGCCCAACACGGCGAGAGCGCTGCAGGAGCAAGCCTAGATGACGCGGCCTACCACACTACAGACGCGGCGAGAGCGCTGCGGTCGCGGCCTCTGCGGCTATGAGCGTGGCGGGAGCAGCACGAGCACCGCTTCCCCATGCTATGGCGCGCGACGAGAGCGCAACGGGCGAGGCCTCTCCTACAACGACCGCCGCGGGAGCACTACGGGGCGCGGCAAGAGCATTGCGGCCGCGGCCTCTATCTGTACGGCGCGCGGCGAGGTCGGTACGGCACGCGAGGAGAAGGAGCGAGCGGTTGACCAGCGAGCTTACCTCAGCCGACGACAAGTAGCGGGTGCCTCCCCTGCTGCGCCTCCGCCTCCTGCGCACCTTTCAACGGCACCGACGGCGAGATCCAGCGGCGAATCACGAGGGGAAGGGAGGGGGAGGGGAGAGGGGAATGGAGCGGTGACAGTGGTGGATGGGGGGCGGAGGAACTGGCACGAAATTCGAAACTGCCCACCACCCACTTGTTCGTCTACGGTCACTAACATTTCTGCCCACGCAGTCACTGACATGGTGGGCCCACCTGGGGGTACGCGCGATGCACCGCGGAACAATCGGACCAGGCATGCAGGATAAGCGGCGCGTCCAAAACCGCTTCAGACAGAAACCAACCTGGACCGCGCGCGACCGCACGATCCCACGCCATCGCACGGCGTGGCATCAGCCGCTCGACCAGTGCGTCCAGCGCATGCGCACTAATATGTATTTAGGAACAAAATTTCAAACAGAAAGAAACTTCGCTCCTCGATCCATGCTTCGTCCCGTATTCGCCCGGCGGCCGGTGTCGCCGGCGGACCACGCCCCATGCTTCCTCGACTGGGTCCTCCTCGGCACCGTCGTGCACGGGGCTAACTACGACTGGGAGAAGCTGTCAACGTTGCAGTGCTCGCCTCCTTGGCGACGACAGCGAGAACGTTTGTGGATGTCAGACGTGAGGCGATGGTGGAGGAGGAACTGCTGGAGGAGGTGGAGGCCTCCTTCCTGCTCGCCACTCCCCCACAGGTCTTCAGCTTCATCGTCCACGTCGAGGACAACGACTTGTCGTATGGCGCAGGCATTGTTAGCACTGACGGCGGTGCCGTTCTGCTAGAGATCACAATGGAAAAATTAAGCGTAGGGCACTATTTCGTGTACAGAGCTGGCTGAGGGAGCCCGCTGTCACTCAAGGCGCTCCCTTGCCCACCTTTGGACAGATTCCATACCACCCAGGCGGTTGGCATCCTCAGCCACGACGAGGGTTACGTCGTGGCCGCCATGGTGTCGAATCACTACAATGGCGGAGTTTTTAACCCTAATTACGAGCTCTTCCGCTACTCATCCAAGACCAGGACATGAAGCGTCATAGTGATCCCATTCGAATACACTAGATTCACCCTTGCAATTGTTAGGCACACTTTCATATACACGTTATTGCCCAAAATTGTTATGTAAGAATTAAATTTTGTAATTGTACCTATTCACCCCGTCTAGATCTATCTCTATCCTTTCAAGGTTGTCTTCACCTCTTCTATCCATGATCTAGAAATCAAACTCCTAAAGTAATAATATCCAACAGATCAATCGAGGCTTATCGTCCTTCTTGATCAGAAGGCCCCATAAGGCTCGATGATCCATATGTCTAAATTTATCACATGCGAAGACAATCGCGAGTAATATTATTCAGTAGTGGCCAAATGCTTCAGATCTTCATTCAAACTCCTGCTAACGTAGTAGACAACATTAAGTTTCTTATCATCTCTTTGTTCTAGAACATCTCCTATTGCGTTGTTGCTAGAATCGCACATTATTTCAAAGTGTTCATCCCATTTTTAGAGTTTGGATATTCCTTGTGAAAACACATTAAAAGAGGTGTGCGAATGCGGTAAAATCCGGCAAAGCCTACTACGTAGGCAGAAAACAAAGGGTAAAAACATCACAAAATTTGGACTCACCATTATCCCATCTGATTTTGCTAACAAGTTTGATTCGCTATTATCTTCCCCTTCATAAACATGCAAATATATTTTCCCTTCTACTTTTTATCTAGAATTCACATGTTACAGTTTTCTTCCATCATTTTCATTTCCCCTTCCTATCACTAGTAGAAAAACCCCCATTCGATCCGGTTCATGAGGGCCAATTGTCCCGGTTCACGAACCGGGACTAAAGGGTCGTTACTAAAGCCCTGTCCCTTTAGTCCCGGTTTGCCCAGGAACCGGGACATATGGGGGCTCCACGTGGCCGCTGCCGCTTGCCCAGGCAGGGGGGGGGGGGGGGCTTTTGTCCCGGTTGGTGCCACCAAATGGGACCAAAACGCTTCCACGCCTCAGCATTTCAAGTGCTGGTTTTTTTGTTTTTTTCTGAAAGAGGGGGGGTTTGGGGGGGGGGGGGGGTTGTAGGGTTAATTTAGGGGTTTCATATATTGTGTTAGCTAGCTAATAGAGAAAAGTGTCCTCTCTTATGTTCGTGCTTGGTCGACGCTACGTATAGTGAGGACTCGACACGCTAGCTAGCTAGTAGGCAAATGAAGGAAACTATTAAGTACAGAAGATCGTCATGAACATATACAGAAGTGATCGACCTCACCTTCTCCGACAGATTGGTCCGAGAATAAGTTATCATATATCTATCCGACGCTACTGGCTACATATATGTATATATATATATATATATATATATATATATATATATATATATATATATATATACAATGTGTAAGATCTCTTACAATACCCTACATATGAACTCAACTTCCACATGCATGGTGGTATTCTCCGGCTTTATTGATAACGTGATCAAGAAAGAATCCAGTCAATTCCTCTTGAATTGCTCACATGCGATCTTGTGGTAGGAGTTCATCCCGCATCTGCCACATCTAATTTCAAGAAGGGGGTCAATACTTATATATGAATGGAACTGAACAGAAATGATGGTAATAAAATAAACTTGTGAATATTATTGCTTACGCACTTCATATTGTCTTTTAGAGTAGCCCCGCCTATTCTTGGCCGTCGCGTTGTAGATGAACTCGCAACCGTAGTATCCACAGTAATTATTCCCGGTTTCCTGCCACAAGCACTTTACGAGAAATATATAGAGGTCAATCAAACTGATAATGAAGCATTATAAATGGGCATTGATGAAAGTAGCTAGAATCAACGGGAGATGCGCGGAACTAGCTAGCTAGTAGTACTTACTTTCGGGTATTTCCATCGCAGTTCCTGCGGCAGTCCCGAAACTTGTGCGGTGAATACTTTCCAAACCCTGCAAGACAAAAAAACAATTACTTGATATCATGAAATGAACAAAGTTGCCGATATGGTGCGATAATGATCGATTCAACTTACTTCTCGAGCATTTTAGACATGTCTGCATAGTCCTCGGGATCTTTTCCTCTCAAGTCTAAGACGTTTACTAGTCCATGCTCAAGCTTAATCTCTAGGAGAATATAGTGGAACCTGTGCACGCATGCATAACTCATCAATTACATAACCTCAAGTAATAATTAAGGGAAACCGAATATGCACAAGACAGTAACACTCACTTAAAGTTGTAAGGAAAAAGTATTGTATCTTTGTTTTGATTTATTACCAACGATCGTAGTAAGTTGTCCTCGGTTTCTTTGGCATGAAATGTAACCATAAATTCATCTATGAGATTTGTGTTAATGAACCCAATGTCATACATTTCTTTTTTTCTGCATTCGACGATCTTCAATCTGCATAATATAGTGAGGATAATTATATATACATGCAATGAAAGAGCTGAGCTATATATAGAGACTTAATGACAGAAGTAGTACTTATAGACAGTAGCAAGTGACCGTTAATTTATAGAGGGCCTTTTGATTGAAAAACTGGAAGAACTCCTCAAATGGAACAGACAACTGTTCAATTCCAACGAGGTCGTGATGATCCTCTTTAACTTTCAGCGTCAAAGTATCCATTTTTTTCTCCCCTACAAACTTTCTGCAGGTTTCCATGTACCAATCATGGAATCTTCGCATCATCGTTGCTAGAGTAGTAACATCTTTGACGAGAGGCTTCCCGTACTCGTATTTGAATTCGTCCACCTCCATTGTATCAAAATGTGCATCGTCGGGCAGGTAATCTGCAGGATTGGTACCGGGCAAGATCCCCGGATGATTAGCAACGATATCGCTAGACACCTTGAGAAGGGGGCACGATTGGTTCTCTTGAGCTCCTAGCTGAGGAATTTTTTTCCCACTTCTTCGTTCTTGTAACCTTTTGTCCTACAAGTACTTCCCGGCCGCTTCGCTTCCTTATATGTCCTTTCAGTAATGCGCTCATAGTTGGTTTGTGACAGAGACGGTGGTGGTCGCTGCAGGGCATCCAAAGTGCGCTTCGCTTTCACCGGATTTATCTTCTCCTCCGAAGGTGGATGTCTCTTAGATCTTTGCGTTTCGAAGTAGTCCTTCACTTGGGCTTGACAGATCTCCTCGTTTTCCTGTTCGGTCATCTCGTATGGAAACTTCTCTGGAGTCTTGAGAGATGGACCGAATCTGTATTGCCTCCTGCCTCTGGCTGTACTGCTAGACGCCGGAGCAGGCCGAGCGGTTGCGGCTGTCTTCTTTCATTGCTTATGAGGCAGAGGAGAAGGACTATGATGCGCCGGAGCGTCGGCGGGTCTCTTACGCCCTTGCTGACAAGGCGGAGAAGGAGGATGCTGGCTGGTCGGGCGCGCCGGCGCAGGCGGAGAAGGAGGAGCAGTGCCGCCACGCGCCGGAGAAGGAGGCGGAGTGCCCTGATCACTCACTGGAGGAGCAGGTGGAGGAGGAGGCGGATTTCCCTGACTCGCCGGAGGAGGAGCAGGTGGAGGCGTCCAGTTCGGAAGGTTGATGAGCTCCTTCCGCCATAGGCATGGAGTCTTCAGAGCAGAACCCAGCCTAGTATCCCCTTCACCGGTAGGGTGGTCAAGCACGAGCTCCTCAAATCCCTCCGTTATTTCTTCCACCATCACCCTAGCATTTCCTTCTGGAATTGGACGGCAGTGAAAAGTTGTGCCGGGTTTAGTAGGTCTAACAGAGCTGACAGCCGCCTTGACTTTGTAGTTCTACCATTGCATCATAAGGTGGCACTGTTGAGACTCCATGATAGCATCCACGTGGTAGCTAGCAGGAGCCATGAAGACAGGCTCCAGCTGAAGCGGCTCGGTGGAAGCCACGCAGCTTCTCCGCTGAGATGGTGGGTAGCTTTGGAGGTAGCTTTGGCAGGTCGCTTGCTTCGAACTGCTTCTCGTTCCTCTAGCTTTCGTACCCTTGCGTGCAGCTCCTGCAGTTCGCTCTGCTCCACTTTCCTCCTCCTCTCTTGGGTTTTGTAACCGCCTGCGTCTGGAAACCCAACCTTCCACGGAACGGAGCCTGGCGTGCCTAGTGTCCGTCTAGAGTGCTCAGGATTCCCGAGGGCCATTGTGAGCTCGTCCTTCTCTCTATCTCGAACGAACCTCCCTTCCTCCGCTGCAGTAATATAGTCCCGAAGCTTCGTGACATGTATTCGCAGTTGCTCGCTCGTCCAAACGCACTTCCCTGTTATAGGGTCCAAGGTTCCGCCAACCCCGAAGAACCAAGTCCTTGGACGGTCTCACCAGTACAATGTCTCTGGTTCGACCCCTTTATCAAGCATGTCGTTCTCAGCCTTGGCCCACAACGGCCTCACTAGTAGAAAAGAGGGCTTTCGTCAGCATTAGTCCCGGTTCAAGCGGTAAGGGCACCGTACAGGCATTAGTCCCGGTTCAAATGGGACCTTTAGTCTCGGTTGGTGCCACGAACCGGGACTAAAGGGTGTGATGCCCATTAGTACCGGTTCGTGAAACCAACCGGTACTAAAGGTTAGACCTTTAGTCCCGGTTTGAGCCACCAACCGGTACTAATGGGGTTTGAGGCATTAGTATCGGTTCGTGGCACGAACCGGTACTAAAGGTCCCATTTTCAAAACTCTACCCCCCCTGTGGATCGCCTTTTCAGTTTTGTAAAAAGCAAACGAAAATGATAAAAACTTCACAAATTAAAATCCTTCGAGATGTAGTCATGTTACTACATCTACTAGTTAGGAAAATTTAAAAACTTAAATTTGGACATGTTCTGCAAAAAGTGTAGGGAAAATGTAAAACGGCTATAACTTTTGCATACTATGTCAGAAAAATGTATAATATATCAAAATGTTCAGCATGAAAATCTGCATCCAATTTTGACTGCCTATGGCATGTTTGCAAATTTTTAGAATCCTCAAATTCTAAAAGGAAAAAAAGTTATGCTCAAATTTCATTTTTTTAATTTTTTTTATTTTTGTTAAATCTGGTCA
Source organism: Aegilops bicornis (assembly GCA_021605145.1). NCBI lineage: Eukaryota > Viridiplantae > Streptophyta > Magnoliopsida > Poales > Poaceae > Aegilops > Aegilops bicornis. Next base: position 818,668,428 of record CM038675.1, read on the forward strand.
AACTATGGGCAAACTACTTATTCAAGAAGTATTAGTGTCACTAAATAATTATTCAAGAATATTAGTGTTACTAAATAATTATTTTAGTTTTTTTGAATTTTGGTCAAATCTGGTCAAACTATGGTCAAACTATGGTCAAATTATGGTCAAACTATGGTCAAACTACTTATTCAATAAATATTAGTGTTACTAAATAATTATTTCAATTTTTCTGAATTTTGGTCAAATCTAGTCAAACTGTGGTCAAGCTGTGGTCAAACTACTTATTCAAGAAATATTAGTGTTACTAAATAATTATTGTTTTTTAGAACAATAGTTTCAAAGTCAAACAGTGAATTGTGTGACTTCATGCTGAAGCTAAATTCCTGAGGGTTAATAGGATTGACATCTTACTATTGTCAGGAAAACAACAAGTGCAGACTTGGAAACGAGGGAGAATAGAACCCGGAAGTTAAGCGTGCTCAGGCTGGAGTAGTGAGAGGATGGGTGACCGTCCGGGAAGTTAGATGATTTGGAATGATAAGGGGTGATTAGAGATTAGAGGTTAAATTGAGCAGCGATGAGGGAGGGGTGATTAGAGATTAGAGGTTAAAATAATTCAGAAATTTGAAAATCAAGAAAAAAAATCAAAAAAGAATCATAAAATTTCCTTTAGTACCGGTTGGTGTTACCAACCGGGACTAAAGGTGGACCTCTAGGTAGCGGCCACGTGGACGGCCTTTAGTCCCGGTTCGTGTAAGAACCGGGACTAAAGGGGAAGGCTTTAGTAACGACCCTTTAGTCCCGGTTCCAGAACCGGGACTAAAGGCCCTTTTTCTACTAGTGCCTGGCTTTGAGGTAGCCACCTGACCCCGTGCGATGGTGGTGCTCCTTCTTCGCAGCATTTATCTTGTTTGTCGCTGACATCTTCTTACTCCTCTCCGATGTCTTGTTGGCCACAAATGCGTCCCATTGATCTCTGAGCTTCTCATACCGGCCGATGAATTCTGGTGTCTTCTTTTTATCGACAAACTTTGCTTTCAGATCATTCTTCCACCTCCTGAATAGATCTGCCATCTTCTTGAGAGCACAGGACTTGATCAATGGCTCTATAACTGGATTCTCCGGATCCTCCTCTTCCGGCAGGGTGAAATTTACCTTCAACACATTCCAAAGATCCTATTTCTATGCATCTTCGACAAAAGAAACTTGAAGCTCTTCCTTCTTAGGCTGATTCCATAGCTCGATGCTGATCGGGATCATGTCCCTAACAAGAACCCCGCACTGAGCAGTAAATGTGTCCTTGGTCCAGAGGGGTTCAATCGGTAGGCCATCGGGCGCGATTGCTGTGATCGTGAACCTTTCATCCGAGCGCAACTTTTTCTTCGGGCCTCATCTCTTTACCGAAGTTGTGCTCGATTCGGAGGGCTAGAAAAAAGAAGAAAGACGAGAGTTAATATGTGTAGATACCAAAACAATGAATGCATGAATTAGCTAGTCAGCACATGCTTAATATGTGTATATACCTCGCCGGACTTTGAAACAGCTGATCCCGACTCCGTTCGGTCACCGGAGCCGTCATCACGGTCTCCTTCTTGCACCGGAATTCAATCACCGGAGCCATAATAATCATGTCCTTCCTCCTCCATTGTTCGATAACCATAGCCTGCTTCACCCTCTCCTTCCAGACCATCGCTTTCGTTCAAATATGACATGACATCACCTCCGTTTGCGATTATGTCCCCCAACACCTGTTCTGCTTCCTCGTCTCGGCCGTGCTCCAAGTTTCTGCAAATATTACAACATGGCAATTATTATACAAACATGACAGATGGATATATTAGTGTCAAACATAGACCTAGCTAGCTATAATCACAACAAGGAATTATATTAATTAGTGGCCTCGACGCCCCTCGACCCTCGAACCCTCGGCCCCTCGACGACCCTCGACCCTCGAACTCCCGAAAACCTAGAACCCTTGAACCCTTGACCCCGAACCCTCGACCCTCGAACCCTCGACAACCCTCGAACCCTCGAACCTCGACCCTTGAACCCTCGAACCCTCGACCCTAGAACACTAGAACCCTCGACCCTCGAACCCTCGACCCCACAACCCCCTCCCCCCTCCTCATGTCAAAGTTATCGAGGAGGGGGTATATCGACCCCCTCCCCCTCATGTCGAAGTTATCAGGGAGGTGGTATATCGACAACGACATACCCGATAAAAAATAAGAAGAGGAAGAAGAAGAAGAAAAGAGGATAAGAATAAAAGAATATAGGAGAAGATCGAAGGAAAAAAAGAAGAAAAAAAGAGGAGAAGAAGAAAGGAATAGAGGTCAAGAAGAAAAAATATAGAAATTACTCTCTTTTTTTCTTCTCTTCTATTCCTTTCTTCTTCTCCTCTTTTTTTTCTTTTTTTCTCTTCTTATTTATTTCTCCTCTTCTTCCTCTCCTCTTCTTCTCCTTTCTTCTTCTCCTTCTTCCTCTTCTTATTTTCCTTTTTCCACTCCTTCTTTTTCTTCTTCTTCCTCTTTTCTTCCTTTTCCTCATTTTAATTTTTCCTCTACACTAACCTATGCACTAACCTAAAATCGATATCTACTAATCAACAACCTAAATAAAAAAAATACATATATGAAAAAAACATCATATGCACAAAAAAACATCATATGAACCCCCACCCCCTCATGTCGAAGTTATCCGGGAGGGGGTTTATCGACCCCCACCCCCTCATGTCGAAGTTATCGGGGAGGGGGTATATCGACCCCCCCCCTCATGTCGAAGTTACCAGGGAGGGGGTATATCGACAACGACATACCCCCCCCCCCCCTCTTTTTTTCTTTTTTTTCCTCTTCTTATTTATTTCTCCTCTAAAATGTAAATTTTGCAAATGTAAAACTTTTTCTTCTTCGTTCTTCTTCCTTCTCTTCCTACTTCCTTCTTTCCTAAATATATAAAACTTCTCTAAAAATGAAACTAACCTAAAATGCACTAAATCAGAGAACATACATAGATGAAACTTTTCTAAAAATCTAACTTATAATCAGAGAACATACATATATACACAGAGAACATATACATACATACATTTTTATAATAATGCAAAAAAAAATTATCATATATATGAACAAAACATCTAGAAAAAAACAGGACATATAATCATATATACACACATACATATAATCACACATATTTATATAATCTAAAAACATCATATATATGCAAAAAAAGAGCAAGGTCGGCGGCTGGACCGAAGGTGGCGGCGTGTGGTCGGGCGATGTCGACGGGGTCTGGGAAGGGGCGACGCGTGCGGTGACGGCGACGGGGTCGGGGCAGGGACGGCGCGCGGCGACAGCGACGGTGTTGGGGCAGGGGTGGTGGCGACGGGCGACAGCGATGTCGAGTAGGCGGCGGCCAGCAGCAGGGGCGGGGTGACGGCGGCGACGAAGGTGGCGTGGCACGAGGCGGTGCGTCGGGGCAGGGCAAGGGCGCGGGGTGATGGCGACGACGACCTCGGGGCGGCGACGGCGTCGAGGAGCAGCAGCAGCCTGGCAGCGTTCGATCGAGAGAAGAATGGCGGATGGGGGAAAATTCCTAAGTGTTGGCTTATATAGCCAGAGTATTGGTCCCGGTTCGTCGCACCAACCGATACCAATGCCCCCCCCCCCCCTTTAGTCCCGGTTGGTCCCGGTTCCCGCCCTTTGGTCTGCTAAAAAGAGACATTTGGTCCCGGTTGGTGGCACCAACCGGGACTAAAAGGGGGCATTGGTCCCGGTTGGTGCCACGAACCGAGACCAATGCTACCCTTTAGTCCCGGTTGGTGCCACCAACCGGGACCAAAGGCCTGGTGCTGCCCGCATCGCGGCCAAAAGTTTAGTCCCACCTCGCTAGTTGAGAGGGGCTCGGAGTGGTTTATAAACCCCACTGCCGCTGCCCTCTCGAGCTCCTCTCCAATGCAGGCTTACGGGCTAATCTTTGTCACGTTGTGCCTGTGGGCCTACTGGGCCTGCTGCGGGCCTGAATCCTGGCCCATGGTTGGGTTTCTAGTCGTATTCAGGCCGTGGTGGCCCAGTAGGTGTCACTTTTTTAAAAAAAATTGTTTTCTTTTTTTTGCTTTATTTATTTTTTTTTGTTTATACTTACACCAAAATACTTACTAGTTTTTCATATAATTCTTTTTGCTTTCAGGTAATAAAAATTATAAACTTTCTGTTAGTGCCATTTGTTTTCCAATTTGAATAATTTTAATTTTAATTTTTAAAAATTTGTGTGAACTACTAGTTTTTGAATAACTTTACTATAAAAATAAATTATTGAGTGATTCTTTTTCCTGCTATTTAATATTACTATGTTTTATCATTATATACAAAAATATATTTTGTTATTTTAGTTTCTAACAAAAAATTCTTTATGATAATTCTTTTTTCTATTAAAGTTTCTAACAAAAATTCTTTAAGAAAATTCTTTTTTCTTTTAATGTTTTGAAAATTCTTTGTTTTTACTTATTTATTAAAGTTTATTTTGTATCAACTTATTTATTTTCTTTTCTTTTTTGCTTTTTTATTTATTTTATGAAAATTCTTTCTTTTTTGCTTTTTGTATTTTATTTTGTTTCTACTTAGTGTTGCTATTTTTATTTATTTTATTAAAGTTTGTTTATTTTACTTTATTAAAGTTTATTTTGTTTCTACTTATTTATTTTCTTTTCTTTTTCGCTTTTTTTATTTGTTTTATGAAAATTCTTTTTGCTTTTAATGTTTTACACACAAAAGCCCTCTTCCCTGGCCGGTTCATTGGTCCCGGTTCGTGCCTTGAACCAGTACTAAACACCAACATTTGGACCCGGCTCAGGGCAACAACCGAGGCCAATGATGGTGGGCCAGGAGCGAGGCCCATTGGTCCCGGTTTGTTCCACCAACCGGGACCAAAGGGGTCAGACGAACCGGGACCAATGCCCCCACAAGGCCCGGAAGGCCCCCTGGCCTCACCAACCGGGACCAATGGGCCCATGGGTCCCGGTTCGTGACCGAACCGGGACTAAGGGGCTTATCTGGCCCGAACGTATACCATGTTTTCTACTAGTGTATTCCTTTGTTCATGGGAATTAATTCCACAAATAATTTCCACCCCACACCAAAAAAGGGGCTGGGACTAATTGTTGGAAATATGCCCTGGAGGCAATAATAAAATGGTTATTATTGTATTTCCTTGTTCATGATAATTGTCTATTATTCATGCTATAATTGTATTAACCGGAAACCGCAATACATGTGTGAATACATAGACCACAACATGTCCCTAGCGAGCCTCTAGTTGACTAGCTCGTTGATCAATAGATGGTCATGGTTTCCTGACCATGGACATTGGATGTAATTGATAAAGGGATCACATCATTAGGAGAATGATGTGATGGACAAGACCCAATCCTAAGCCTAGCACAAGATCGTATAGTTCGTATGCTAAAGCTTTTCTAAATGTCAAGTATCTTTTCCTTAGACCATGAGATTGTGCAACTCCCGGATACCGTAGGAATGCTTTGGGTATACCAAACGTCACAACGTAACTGGGTGGTTATAAAGGTCCACTACGGGTATCTCCGAAAGTGTCTGTTGGGTTGGCATGAATCGAGACTGGGATTTGTCACTCCATGTGACGGAGAGGTATCTTTGGGGCCCACTCGGTAGGACATCATCATAATGTGCACAATGTGATCAAGGAGTTGATCGCAGGATGATGTGTTACGGAACGAGTAAAGAGACTTGCCGGTAACGAGATTGAACAAGGTATCGGGATACCGACGATCGAATCTCGGGCAAGTACTATACCCGTAGACAAAGGGAATTGTATACGGGATTGATTGAATCCTCGACATCGTGGTTCATCCGATGAGATCATCGTGGAACATGTGGGAGCCAACATGGGTATCCAGATCCCGCTGTTGGTTATTGCCCGGAGAATTGTCTCGGTCATGTCTGCATGGTTCCCGAACCCGTAGGGTCTACACACTTAAGTTTCAATGACGCTAGGGTTATAGGGAATAGATATACGTGGTTACCGAATGTTGTTCGGAGTCCCGGATGAGATCCCGGACGTCACGAGGAGTTCCGGAATGGTTCGGAGGTAAAGATTTATATATGGGAAGTCCTGTTTTGGTCACCGAAAATGTTTTCGGTGCTATCGGTAACGTATCGGGACCACTGGGAGGGTCCCGGGGGTCCACCAGGTGGGGCCATCGGCCCCGGAAGGCTGCGTGGGCCAAGTGTGGGAGGGGACCAGCCCCAGGTGGGCTGGTGCGCACCCCCACCAGGGCCCAAGGCGCCTAGGGTTGAAAACCCTAGGGAGGGGCGCCCACCTTGCTTGGGGGGCAAGGCACCCCTCCTGGGCGCCGCCCCTCCCCTCTAGATGGGATCTGGAGTGGGCCGGACCCCTCTCCCCTTCCCCTATAAATAGTGGGGGTTTTGGGGCTGCCAAACACATGAGTTTTCACCTCTCCTGGCGCAGCCCTAGCCCTCTCCCTCCTCGTCTCTCGCAGTGCTTGGCGAAGCCCTGTTGGAGTGCCACACTCCTCCATCACCACCACGCCGTTGTGCTGCTGCTGGACGGAGTCTTCCCCAACCTCTCCCTCTCTCCTTGCTGGATCAAGGCGTGGGAGATGTCACCGGGCTGCACGTGTGTTGAACACGGAGGCGCCGTTGTTCGGCGCTTAGATCGGAATCAACCGCGATCTGAATCGCTACGAGTACGACTCCTTCATCCGCGTTCTTTTAACGCTTCCGCTTAGCGATCTACACGGGTATGTAGATGCACTCTGCTCTCTCGTTGCTAGTCTCTCCATAGATAGATCTTGGTGACTCGTAGGAAAATTTTGAATTTCTGCTACGTTCCCCATCAGTGGTATCAGAGCTAGGGATATGCGTAGATTCTTTGCACGAGTAGAACACAAAGTAGTTGTGGGCGATGATTTGTTCAATTTGCTTACCGTTACTAGTGTTATCTTGATTCGGCGGCATTGTGGGATGAAGCGGCCCGGACCGACCTTACACGCATTTCCACGTGAGACATGTTCCACCATCGACATGCACTTGTTGCATAAGGTGGCTAGCGGTGCCGATCTCTCCCACTTTAGTCGGATCGGATTCGATGAAAAGGGTCCTTATGAAGGGTAAATAGCAATTGGCATATCACGTTGTGGCTTACGCATAGGTAAGAAACGTTCTTGCTAGAAACCCATAGCAGCCACGTAAAACATGCAAACAACAATTAGAGGACGCCTAACTTGTTTTTGCAGGTATGCTATGTGATATGGCCAAAAGAATGTGATGAATGATATGTGATGTATGAGATTGATCATGTTCTTGTAATAGGAATCACGACTTGCATGTCGATGAGTATGACAACTGGCAGGAGCCATAGGAGTTGTCTTTATTTATTGTATGACCTGCGTGTCACTGAATAACGCCATGTAATTACTTTACTTCATTGCTAAAACGTTAGCCATAGTAGTAGAAGTAATAGTTGGCGAGACAACTTAATGGAGACACGATGATGGAGATCATGGTGTCATGCCGGTGACGATGATGATCATGGAGACCCAAAGATGGAGATCAGAAGGAGCAAAATGATGTTGGCCATATCATGTCATTTTTTGATTGCATGTGATGTTTATCATGTTTATGCATCTTATTTGCTTAGAACGACGGTAGTAAATAAGATGATCCCTCATAATAATTTCAAGAAAGTGTTCCCCCTAACTGTGCAATGTTGCGAAAGTTTGTTGTTTCGAAGCACCACGTGATGATCGGGTGTGATAGATTCTAACGTTCACATACAACGGGTGTAAGCCAGATTTACACACGCGAAACACTTAGGTTGATTTGACGAGCCTAGCACGTACAGACATGGCCTCAGAACACAAGAGACCGAAAGGTCGAACATGAGTCGTATAGTGGATATGATCAACATGAAGATGTTCACCGATGATGACTAGTCCGTCTCACGTGATGATCGGACACGGCCTAGTTGACTCGGATCATGTATCACTTAGATGACTAGAGGGATGTCTATCTCAGTGGGAGTTCATAAGATGAACTTAATTATCCTGAACTTAGTCAAAAGGTTTTTGCAAATTATGTCATAGTTCGCGCTTTAGTTCTATTGTTTTAGATATGTTCCTAGAGAAAATTTAGTTGAAAGTTGATAGTAGCAATTATGCGGACTGGGTCCGTAAACTGAGGATTGTCCTCATTGCTGCGTAGAAGGCTTATGTTCTTAATGCACCTCTCGGTGTGCTGAACCTCGAACATCATTTGTGGATGTTGCGAACATCTGACATACACGTTTTGATGACTACGTGATAGTTCAGTGGGTAATGTTAAATGGTTTAGAATTGAGGCACCGAAGACATTTTTGAAATGTCGCAGAACATATGAGATGTTCCAAGAGCTGAAATTGGGATTTCAGGCTCGTGCCCACGTCAAGTGGTATAAGACCTCCGACGAGCTTCTTGGCCTACAAACTAAGGGAGAAAAACTCAATCGTTGAACTTGTACTCAGATTGTCTGGGTACAACAATCACTTGAATCGAGTGAGAGTTAATCTTCCAGATGAGATAGTGATGTTTCTCCAAAGACATTGCCACCAAGCTACTAGAGCTTCGTAATGAACTATAACATATCAATGATAGATATGATGATCCTTGAAATATTCACGATGTTTGACACCGCAAAAGTAGAAATCAAGAAGGAGCATCAATCGTTGATGGTTAGTGAAACCACTAGTTTCAAGAAGGGCAAGGGCAAGAAGGGGTACTTCATGAAACGGCAAATCAGATGCTGCACCAGTGAAGAAACCCAGGGTTGAACCCAAACCCGAGACTAAGTGCTTCTGTAATGAGAGGAACGGACACTAAAGCAGAACCACCCTAGATACTTGGTAGATAATAAGGCAGGCAAGGTCGACAGAAGTATATTGGATATACATTATATTAATGTGTACTTTACTAGTACTCCTAGTAGCACCAGGGTATTAGATACCGGTTCTGTTGCTAAGTGTTGGTAACTCGAAATAGAAGCTGCGGAATAAACGGAGACTAGCTAAAGGTGAGATGACGATATGTGTTGGAAGTGTTTCAAAATTTGATGAGATCAAGCATCGCATACTCCCTCTACCATCGAGATTGGTGATAAACCTAAATAATTGTTATTTGGTGTTTGCATTGAGCATAGACATGATTGGATTATGTATATCGCAATACGGTCATTCATTTAAGGAGAATAATAGTTACTCTGTTTATTTGAATAATACCTTCAATGGTCTTACACCTAAAATGAATGGTTTATTGAATCTCGATCGTAGTGATACACATGTTCATGGCAAAAGATATAAGATAGTGATGATAGTACCACATACTTGTGGCACTGCCATGTAAGTCATATTGGTATAAAACGCATGAAGAAGCTCCATTTTGATGGATCTTTGGACTCACTCGTTTTTTAAAAGATTGAGACATGCGAACCATGTCTATTGGTATATACGCATGAAGAAACTCCATGCAGATGGATCGTTTTGGACTCACTTGATTTTGAATCAATTGAGTCATGCAAATCATACCACATGGGCAAGATGACTGAAAGGCCTCGTTTTCAGTGAAATGGAACAAGAAAGCAACTTGTTGGAAGTAATACATTTTGATGTGTGCAGTCCAATGAGTGCTGAGGCACGCAGTGGATGTCATTATGTTCTTACTTCACAGATGATTTGAGTAGATGTTGAGTACATTTACTTGATGAAACACAAGTCTTTATTATTGAAAGGTTCAAGTAATTTCAGAGTGAAGTTGAAGATCTTCGTGACAAGAGGATAAAATGTCTATGATATGATCATAGAGATGAATATCTGAGTTGTGAGTTTGGTACACAATTGAGACACTGTTGAAATTGTTTCACAACTAACACCGCACCGAACACCATAGTGTGATGGTGTGTCCGAACATCATAGATGCACCCTATTGGATATGGGGCATACCATGATGTCTCTTATCAATTAACACTATCGCTCATGGGTTAGGCAATAGAGACAACCACATTCACTTTAAATAGGGCACCACGTAATTCCGTTGAGATGACACCGTATGAACTATGGTTTAGAGAAACCTAAGCTGTCGTTCCTTGAAAGTTTGGGGCTGCGACGCTTATGTGAAAAAGTTTCATCCTGATAAGCTCGAACCCAAAGCGGATAAATACATCTTCATAGGACACCCAAAACAGTTGGGTATATCTCCTATCTCAGATCAGGAGGCAAAAGTAATTGTTTCTAGAAACGGGTCCTTTCTCGAGAAAAAGTTTCTCTCGAAAGAATTGAGTGGGAGGATGGTGGAGACTTGATGAGGTTATTGAACCATCACTTCAACCAGTGTGTAGGAGGGCGCAGGAAGTTGTTCCTGTGGCACCTACACCAATTGAAGTGGAAGTTGATGATAGTGATCATGAAACTTCGGATCAGTCACTAACGAACCTCGTAGGGTGACAAGGATGTGTACTACTTCAGAGTGGTACAGTAATCATGTCTTGAAGGTCATGTTCCTAGACAACAATGAACCTACGAGCTATGGAGAAGCGATGGTGGGCCCGGATTCCGACAAATGGCTAGAGGCCATAAAATCCGAGAGAGGATCCATGTATGAAAACAAAGTATAGACTTTGGAAGAACTACTTGATGGTCGTAAGGCTGTTGGGTACAGATGAACTTTTAAAAGGAAGACGGACAATGATGGTAAGTGTCACCATTAAGGAAGCTCGACTTGTGGTTAAGATGTTTTCCGACAAGTTCAAGGAGTTGACTACGATGAGAACTTCTCACTCGTAGCGATGCTAAGAGTCTGTTTGAATTATATTAGCAGATACTGCATTATTTATGAAATCTTGCAGATAGGATGTCAAAACACTGTTTCCTCGAAGAGTTGCTTGAGGAAAGGTTGTATGTGATACAACCAGAAGGTTTTGTCAATCATAAAAGATGCTAACAAGTATGCAAAGCTCCAGCAATCCTTCTAAGGACTGGAGTAAGCATCTCGGAGTTGGAATATACGCTTTGATGAGATGATCAAAGATTTTGGGTTTATGCAAAGTTTATGAGAAACTTGTATTTCCAAAGAAGTGAGTGGGAGCACTATAGCATTTCTGATGAGTATATGTTGTTGACATATTGTTAATCGGAAATGATGTAGAATTTCTGGAAAGCATATAGGGTTATTTGAAAAGTGTTTTTTGATGGAAAACCTGGATTAAGCTACTTGAACATTGAGCATCAAGATCTATAAGGATAGATCAAAACGCTTAATAGTACTTTCAAATGAATACATACCGTGACAAGATTTTGAAGGAGTTCAAAATAGATCAGCAAAGAAGGAGTTCTTGGGTGTGTTGTATGGTGTGAGTATTGAGTAAGACTCAAGACATGACCACGGCAGAAGAGAGAGTAAGGACGAAGGTCGTCCCCTATGCTTCAGACGTAGGCTCTACAGTATGCTATGATGTGTACCGCACCGGAAGTGTGCCTTGCCATGAGTCAGTCAAGGGGTACAAGAGTGATCCAGGAATGGATCACAGGACAGCGGTCAAACTTATCCTTAGTAACTAGTGGACTAAGGAATTTTCTCGATTATGGAGGTGGTAAAAGAGTTCGTCGTAAAGGGTTACGCCGATGCAAACTTTGACACTAATCCGGATTATTCTGAGTAGTAAACCGGATTCGTATAGTAGAACAGTTATTTGGAATAATTCCAAATAGAGCGCGGTAGCTGCATCTAGGAGATGACATAGAGATTTGGAAAACACACACGGATCTGAAAGGTTCAGATACGTTGACTATAACCTCTCTCACAAGCGAGATATGATCAAACCCCATGGGTGTCGATTCATTACAATCACATAGTGATGTGAACTAGATTATTGACTCTAGTGCAAGTGGGAGACTGTTGGAAATAAGCCCTAGAGGCAATAATAAAATGGTTATTATTGTATTTCCTTGTTCATGATAATTGTCTATTATTCATGCTATAATTGTATTAACCGGAAACCGCAATACATGTGTGAATACATAGACCACAACATGTCCCTAGTGAGCCTCTAGTTGACTAGCTCGTTGATCAACAAATGGTCATGGTTTCCTGACCATGGACATTGGATGTCATTGATAACGGGATCACATCATTAGGAGAATGATGTGATGGACAAGACCCAATCCTAAGCCTAGCACAAGATCGTATAGTTCATATGCTAAAGCTTTTCTAAATGTCAAGTATCTTTTCCTTAGACCATGAGATTGTGCAACTCCCGGATACCGTAGGAATGCTATGGGTATACCAAACGTCACAACGTAACTGGGTGGTTATAAATGTGCACTACGGGTATCTCCGAAAGTGTCTGTTGGGTTGGCATGAATAGAGACTGGGATTTGTCACTCCGTGTGACGGAGAGGTATCTCTAGGCCCACTCGGTAGGACATCATCATAACGTGCACAATGTGATCAAGGAGTTGATCGCGGGATGATGTGTTACGGAACGAGTAAAGAGACTTGCCGGTAACGAGATTGAACAAGATATCGGGATACCGGTAGACAAAGGGAATTGTATACGGGATTGATTGAATCCTCGACATCATGGTTCATCCGATGAGATCATCGTGGAACATGTGGGAGCCAACATGGGTATCCAGATCCCGCTGTTGGTTATTGGCCGGAGAGTTCTCTCGGTCATGTCTGCATGATTCCCGAACCCGTAGGGTCTACACACTTAAGGTTCGATGACGCTAGGGTTATAGGGAATAGATATACGTGGTTACCGAATGTTGTTCGGAGTCCCGGATGAGATCTCGGACATCACAAGGAGTTCGGAATGGTCCGGAGGTAAAGATTTATATATGGGATGTCCTGTTTTGGTCACGGAAAAGTTTGGTGCTATCGATGCTTGTCTGGGAGGGTCCCGGGGGACCACCAGGTGGGGCTACCGGCCCCAGAGGGCTGCATGGGCCAAGTGTGGGAGGGGACCAGCCCCAGGTGGGCTGGTGCGCCCCCCCACCAGGGCCCAAGGCGCCTAGGGTTGAAAACCCTAGGGGAGGGGGGCGCCTCCACCTTGCTTGGGGGGCAAGGCACCCCTCCTGGCCGCCGCCCCTCCCCTCTAGATGGGATCTGGAGGGGGCCGGCCCCCTCTCCCCTTCCCCTATAAATAGTGGGGGTTTTGGGGCTGCCAAACACATGAGTTTTCACCTCTCCTGGCGCAGCCCTACCCCTCTCCCTCCTCGTCTCTCGCAGTGCTTGGCGAAGCCCTGCTGGAGTGCCATGCTCCCGCATCACCACCATGTCGTTGTGCTGCTGCTGGACGGAGTCTTCCCCTACCTCTCCCTCTCTCCTTGCTGGATCAAGGCGTGGGAGACGTCACCGGGCTGCACGTGTGTTGAACACGGAGGCGCTGTTGTTCGGCGCTTAGATCGGAATCAACCGCGATCTGAATCGCTACGAGTACGACTCCTTCATCCGCGTTCTTGTAATGCTTCCGCTTAGCGATCTATAAGGGTATGTAGATGCACTCCCCTCTCTCGTTGCTAGTCTCTCCATAGATAGATCTTGGTGACTCGTAGGAAATTTTTGAATTTCTGCTACGTTCCCCATCACTAATCCCTCAGCCAACTCCCCCACATAAGTTCCCATTCCATTTCCATTAAACTACCAAACATGCAGTGAGGGGATATGTCAGTTTGTAGAGGGGAATAGGGAAGAGTCAGGAATTTTAGGAGGGACACGACGGTTAGCAATCCTAACCGGCAGTCGGTTATATGGTGAAGGTTTACTTGATTAACGTGCATTAATGAATTCCTAACACACCCCCTAATCTCTGCTTTGAATATGTAGAATTGTCATCTTGGAAAATGCCCCTCCAAAAACCATGTGGGATAAATATGTGAGGAGATATACATAATATGCCATGAAAAACTCCTTTCGAAAACCTAGTTCAGAAATAAGGATAAAATGACATATTATCATGATTGTATTACTATTGCCTCATTCAAAACTTTCTACGAGAAACCATTTAGAAAAAAACCATAAAGAAAAAGAGTGTAATATCAAAGATCCTGAGATCTCGTACAAGTTATCATATGGGAGCACACTCGCCCTTAAATACAAAGCCATCTTGTATCAATTCCATTAACATATTTCAGTAACGAAAAATTTGGCAAAGATTTTGTAATAGATCACCAATATTATCATTTGACTTTCTTTGCAAAATAGTTACCTTCCCACCCATTTTCAACTTATGGGGCGAAAATACTTTCGGATACACTTTGTAATATTGCTCTTTACAACCTGCATGCGTGTGCTTCGAACCTGAGATCGTCTCTTCTCCCATTGCGCTTTTTTCTCAGATATGTTGGTCCTATTTGTGACCAAATTGGAGTCCAGCTCATCGAGGCATTCAAGATGAAATTAATCAGATGAGGCAACTTCGCGGTCTACGTTTTTCTATAGAGATCATCACTTTGATCACTTCGGCTATTTGGAACATTCGAAAATGTCCTGATTTTCAAAGGCATTTTCGTAACATTTATGCTTACAGGAAAAAGCTCAAAAGAGGAGCTTAAATAGATTATTCTTTTAGCCAACATGAAGAATTACATCAATTTTGAAGCAATTTAGATACACACCTCTGTACATGTAGTATCTATTACAACTTTGTATAGAATGTTTTCTACATTTTGAGTATTATTTATTTTAAATTCAATAAAGTACACACAACATGTCATGTTGTTTCCTGTAAAAACCAATATAATAGATTGAACTGCACTATGCCTCTTTCGTATGTCCTACAGATCGAACAAAATAATCCCTACCCTCAACCTATACGCCGTTCTGCCATTGCCCTGCGAACCACGCCCAACCTTCCCTTACTCGGTCATCCTCGACACCTCAACTACTACTGTCAACCACTTAGTATTCCACTTTATTGGCGACTAGAGCAAGAACGTTTCTGCATGGCAGACATGAGGCAAATGTGGAATTAGATGTCTCTTTTTGCTCTGCAAATGTTTAGGCCAACACTAAAACTAATTTTACTAAAATAATATACACAAGATTACAAAATAATATATCTCCAATAGTTGCTTTCGGAACCTTTATCATAAAAATCTTTATTCATTAAGCAACGAAATATCTGAATCAAATATGTGTTTGGCAAAGATTGACGAGAATTGGCATTTCCCCTCGTTGTGCTCCGGCATGTGCTCCCTTCTCATCCAACGGCAGCGTTCATTTCCCCTCGCCATATCTCTTTTTCCGGTTTAAAAAGGCAAAGAAATGTTGGATGAGACATTTTTCGATAAATTTATTAGTACTAATAATTTTATACTAAAACATTTATGATTATTTATAGATCATTTGTATTATTTAGTGTAATTAGTCACTTCATATTGTAGCTAAATTTGAATAATATAGTTTTTCATTATACTGTTTTAATGTTTACCGTTGAAAATACACCTTCTTTGTGATAAACTCAAATTAATTTTTGTAACCGAATTTTCATTAGTTTTGTAAAAGACATTTAAACCAGACCCTAAATGTGAGGAAAAAGAAGAAGACAATATGGCATGTCTTTGGAGATGAACGTAGTGTCTATAATTTTGTGTTGTGTCCTTGAATATTTTGTTAGAGATCTCTGAAGTGTATGATGTAATAAATATCTTGATTGAGGTTTGTGGTTCATGATTATCTATATAGAAAATTATAGACCATGGGTGATGTTACATGGAACTTGTCACTGAATCATTAGCATGCCACTTCACACCTTTTCAGTGTGAAGTATGTCTCACATGTAACAACATCTTTGATGATGTGTTGATTATGGGTGATGTAAGAGTGCCCAATGGTCAAGCTTCCACTTAAGGGTCTGTTGGGAACTGCTCCGCTCCATAAAATTCAGCTCCACTTTAGAAAACACAAACCAAACGGGGTAGCTCCATGATATATCCCTCCGTAAAAAAATAGAATCTAAGATATAACTCCCTGATTTTTGAGAAGCTCTTTAGGGGGTCCTCCAAAAATGCTAGAATATGGAGTGGGGGGAATTACCCACCAATACTCCTAGTAAGTGGATATTGATGGAGGATAGGGGTCCCGAGCTGGTATTATGGATACAATGGTAACAAGGACGTGAGATTTTACTCAGGTTTGAGCTCTCTCAAAGGGATAATACCCTACGTCCTGCTTGTCTTTGTATTGATTTGGGGTACAAAGTATAGGTGACCTACCACATGATTGTCGTGTGTCGTCTACGAGCCCTACCCCTCGATTCATATAGATACCGGGGGGGGCTGGGTTTATAGATAAGTCAGCTACGTATATGGTTATCTTGTTGTAGATGACCTCTAAGTCTTGGAGTATGCGACAATCTTTAGGAATATTTTGTATATACGCCATGGGACTCCCGGAGATGACCCATTGGTGAACCGCCATGGAGGGTCCTCGGCCCGGCCCACCTGGCCAGGAGATAACATGGCGAGTGACCCCTAATACAGGACACCATTAGATACCCCTTCGTATTTTCAACGTCACCCAATTAAATAGATCATTTCCACGAAACTCCCATTCTTGAAGCTAGGGCTACTTGGAAGCCAAACATGATAAATTACTCTTTGGTGAAGCTACAACTCCCATATGAAACTGCTCTAAAATGAATTTAGTGGCATGAAACTGATTTTGGTGGAGGGGAGCAGTCCCAAACAAGCCCTAAATGCCTTTATGGTAGTTCGAGTCGCCAAAATCATACTTGGGTGGTTGCTCGTAGTGTTCGTTTGGCTGGTTTAGAGACTTCAAGAAGGTAAAGTGGATGATTTCAAAGTTTAAGGCCGTGGGTGTCATTTGGAGGGGTGTTTACATGCACGATCAAGGCAGAGCAGCTTATCAATCGAGGCCCTAGTCCAAACAGGTTATCATCCACGCCCGCGGTGGGGGATGGGGTATCCGACGATGACATCTTGGCAGCGAACAAGGGCGATGGCTTGGATGGGACGGCAAGGGTGGAGGACGGCGATGACTCGAAATCAAGAATGGAGGACGGGCGTGGGAGGAGAGAGGTTGATTTGGTGGAGTTTGTCAATTTGGTGGAATTTGGGATGGGTCTGGTCTATCTGGTCCAACATGGCGGACGGGCAGGGACGCATCTGGACCTCTCGTGTCCTCTTTAGATATGGACTAAATATGAGGAGTGCCAGCCAGCCTAGATGAATAGGGCCGGTTTAAGGGAGCCCAAGTCACAATTTTGTGATCGTTCGCTAATCAGGCCATCTACCCGAACTTATAAAGAGCATTTATTTCTCAAAAGAAACTTACAAAGAGCATTTGAAAACCCCGGCTATGGGTGCTCTGAAGTAGAGTTTCCGTGGGACACGGTAAGATGTGCACCCGCCTAGATATGGCCAGCGATGGCGGAGGAAAGGAGGCGTCTGCCACTAGACGCCTCTCCACGGGCCATGGCCTGCACGCGTAGCGCACCGGAACAGATCGGCCGCGTCCTCCACGCGGACGAGGATCTCAGGGAGCATGTCCTCCGGCAGCAAGACCCCTGCCTCTGCCATCCGTTCCATCTTCTTCCTCTTTTGCAACGTGCGACCGACTGGTGTCATTGGGTCAAATTTTCCTAGGATTTACGTACGCGATCAAGGCAGAGATGGGCGCATATACGTAGCTGTTATAGTGTTATGTACTCCGTACTACATATATACGAGTACGTATCAGGCGATGAGTAAACTTGAGAACCACGGGAGGTCTCTGTCTAGAACTCTAGATTGGATACAAATCCGTTTTTTCCTAGCCGGTGCGGTGAACGCGATTTCTGTCCAATCACCACCCACCCACTAGGCCACGTCTACTTACGCACGTTCAAAATAGCCGACCCAAACAAAAATTCGAACAGAAGAAACCCTCGCCCCGCGATCCATGCTTCGTCCCGTCTTCACCCGGCGGCCGCTGCCGTCGGCGGACCACGCCCCCCGCTATCCCGACTGGGTCGTCCTCGACACTGTAGTGTGCGGGGATAACCATGACTGGGAGAAGTTGTCGACGGCGCAGTGCTCCGCCTCCTTGGCGACCACGGCGAGAACGTTCGTGGACGTCAGACGCGAGGCGATGGTGAAGGAGGAACTGCTCGTGGAGGTGGAGGTGTCCTTCCTGCTCGCCGCTCCCCCGCAAGTGTCCGGCTTCATCGTCCACGTCGGGGACAACGGCCTGTTGTACGGCGCACATGTCGGCAACACCGACGGCGACGCCATTCTGCTAGAGATTACAATAGCCAAATTCTGGTCGGGGCTCTATTTCGTGTACAATGCCGGCCGAGGGAGCCCGCCGTCACTCGAGGCCCTCCCTTACCCACCTCCGGAGAAATTCCACCCCACCCACGAGGTCGGCATTGTTAAGATAGTTCTAGTGTGTCGTGTACACGTATTTACGTATGAGAATTTGCCGCTGAGAGAATTTTGTGTCGTGTACACATATTTTGTACGTAAGATAGTTCTAGTGTGTCGTGTGTTGTGTACCCGCCGCGTTGGCTCCTACCCCCGTCCTTCCGCCCATCGGGGTCTCGCTCGACCGCAACAACTTCGCCGGAGTTCGCCTCCACAGCTTCCTCGATGGCTCGGCCCGGGCACCGACCGTGACAACAGGCACCGGTGAAGCCGCTCGTACCGTGTCCCACCCCGAGTACGAGCAATGGTGGACTCTGGATCAGAAGGTCCTCGGGCATCTCCTCAGTTCAATGAATGTGGAGGTCTCTGCGCAGCTGATCGGATGCAGGACGGCGGCCGCTGCATGGGCGGCCGTGCACACCATGTTCGCCGTCGAGAACAGCGCCGGCGTGCATAACCTCTTGCGCCAGATTCAGGCGTTGAGGAAAGGAGACCGACCTGCCGGCGAGTACATGCAGAAGGTGAAGGCCCTCACTGATTCGATGGCCGCCACCGGCTCTCCACTTTGCGATGATGAGATCATCGACTATATGCTGACCGGGCTCGGCTCGGTGTTTAACCCCATCGCTGCTTCGATGAACTTTGCGGGTGTGCCTATCACGTTTCCTGCGTTCTACTCGAGTGTCCTTCACTACGAGGCCCTTCAGCAGCAGCAATCGGAGCTTGAGGATTGGCAGTATTCCGCCAACGCCGTGTCCCAGCCGGTCTACAACAACACCTCCGGCCGTGCGCCCGACTCTGGACACCCGAGTGGCGGACGGCCTTCCGGCGGCTCTCTCCCGCCAGGATCAGGCGGCTACGGCCCAAGCCAGGGCAGTGCCCCTGGCTGCACCAGCGGCAACAGCGGCGGCAATGGCCGCAACGGAGGAGGCAACAGGGGCGGTCGCAACCGGCGCTGGCGTCCTCGGTGCCAGATATGCAAGAACTGGGGGCACGAGCCGGGCGATTGTCGCAACCGCGTCCACATCCTCCTCTCATGAGCCGCCGCACTGGATCCTAGACACCGGCGCGACGGACCACATGACGAGTGATCTCGATCGTCTACACTTCCATGAGCACTATGGCGGCAAGGATCAAGTGCAAGTGGCCAATGGTGCAGGTTTGTCTATTTCACATATTGGTCATTCCACTACACCCGGTTCATCTCTTCGCTTACGAAATATTCTTCGACTGCCACATATTCATCAACACCTCCTTTCTGTTTATCGACTTGTCTTTGACAATGATGTTTTTGTGAAATTTCACCGTTTCTTTTTCCTTGTTAAGGACACGGCCACGAAGAAAATCCTTCTTCACGGTAGAAGTCATGGTGGACTCTACCCCATCCCGTTTAGTCGCGCATCGTCCTCCTCTACCCGCCATGCGTCTCTCAGCGTCAAGACCACCCCGTCCCAGTGGCACCAGTGTCTCGGTCATCCCTCCAATAATATTGTTCAAAACATTGTTAAGAATAATGTTTTAGTCTGTTCTTTTGAACGTTAGACTTCAATGTGTGATGCTTGTCAACGTGCTAAGAGTCGACAATTGCCATATAATTTATCTCATCATATTTCCACTATGCCTCTTGAGTTAATTCATTCTGATATTTGGGGACATGCTAGCTATTGCCTCTTCCGGAGGTTATAAGTATTATGTGAGCTTTGTCGACGACTATTCTCGTTTCTGTTGGATTTATCTCCTCAAGCACAAGTCTGACGTTGAGCAAGTGTTTTATGCTTTTCAGGCTCATGTTGAGTGTCTTCTCCACACTAAAATCATAGCCGTTCAGTCGGACTGGGGTGGCGAGTACCACAGACTGCACCGCTATTTTCAACGCACTGGGATCTCCCATCGTGTGTCTTGTCCGCACACCTCTCCGCAAAACGGGATTGCTGAACGCAAACACCGTCATCTCGTAGAAACAGGCGTTGCCTTGTTGGCTCACTCTTCTCTCCCATTGCGTTTTTGGGATGAAACGTTTATTGGTGCGTGTTACCTTATTAATCGCATGTCCACACCTGTTCTTCAACAAGATACACCCATATATCGTCTCCTTAAGGTGCAATCCGATTACAATTTCCTCCGCACTTTCGGGTGCGCCTGCTGGCCTAGTTTGCATAAATATAGCGCACACAAGCTCGCTTTCCGTTCCATCATGTGCGTATTCTTGTGCTATAGCCAGATGCATAAGGGATACAAGTGTCTTGGTCGTTCCATGGGACGTATATACATCTCTCGTGATGTTGTTTTCGACGAATCTGTTTTTCCCTATGCCACCCCTGGGGTCTGTTGGGGAACGCAGTAATTTCAAAAAAAATCCTACAATCACGCAAGATCTATCACTAGGTGATGCATAGCAACAGGAGGGAGACTGTTGTCTACGTACCCTCGTCGACCGAAAGCCGAAGCGTTATGACAACGTGGTTGATGTAGTCGTACGTTGTCGGGGGGATGAACCCCGGGCAGCCAACAGAACCCGGAGCCTTTTTGAAAACAACGGGGCCAGCATCGCCCCTCAAGCCGGCCCGCACGTGGCCGGGTCGCTCAACTCGGCCAAGCCCCTCGACCCGGCTGAACTCTCTGACCCGGCCAAGCTCCTCGACGGCCCCAACAACCAGCTCAAGGCGGTCGAACCCGGCACACCAAGACTTCCTCAACAAGCCAGCTCCGCCCTTGGCGTGTTCCTCAACCTAGCGACGGGTCAGCTCCCGTCCCATTCAGGCCGTACGATGGGACGAGTCTTCATCCACCGATGACCGAGGCAACAGTGCCCCGCCCATGCCTCTGGTCAGCCGGAGCGTGGCAACAGTGCCCCTCACCTACCCGCTGACCAGGGCCGGCGTGGCAACAGTGCCCCCATCGTCACCGCTGACGCCAGCAAGCGGCGACCTGACGGAGCGCCACTGTACCCGACTCGACTCGGCCACTCCCTGACGATCGACAAGACGGCGCACAGTCCCCCTAGGCACGCGGGGCCCGCACCTAGGGGAACCCGGCGAACCACAGGCACCCGGCGGGTCCCAGCCCCGGTCCCCAGACACTGACGACCCGGCCCTACGGCCTTGTAACATTACCATTGTACCCCTGAGGGTTGGCCTATAAAACACCCCAGGAGCCCTCATGCATACAAAAAAGAAGCAAGGAAGCAGGAAATAGCCAACCGATCAGTAGAACATACCTAGGGAGAAGAAGCAGCTTGTAGATGTTTTTCCCTTGTGCGCGAAAAGTCTTCATCATTTATTGACAAGGATGAGTATGAAATAGTCAACATGGCGCACACCCAAATATCATTTGTCCTAGCATTGGCATGCTGGTACGTGGACATGAGGACTATTTGATATTATTTTGGTGTTTCACCTACAACCTAAAGATTCTCATTTTGTCTCCAGTCTTGTAAAGGCATTGCTGCCCAAAGGATTGAATGATCCACATTATCGGCTTCGATCTGTGTATAGAAATCTTGAGTATGAACTACCATTGGCAAAGTACTTTAGGCGCCTTGCCCCATCAAAGTGTCAACCACTTAGTATTCCACTTTATCGGCGACTAGAGCAAGAGCGTTTTTGCATGTTAGACACAAGGCAAAGGTGGAGGTAGATGATTCTTTTTACTCTGCAAATATTTGTCTTATATATGTTATACCAATATTAAAACTAATTTAACTAAAATGATATGCACAAGATTACAAAATAGTGTATCTCAAATAGTTCATTTTTAAACATTCATCCTAAATCTCTTTATTCATTAAGCGACGAAATATTTGGATTAAATATGTGCCTGACAAATATGGATAAGAATTGCCTTTCTCCCTTGGTCAGCTTTGCTATATGCTCCCTTCTCATTCAACGGTTGCGACGGTTTCTCCTCCCTGTATCTCTTTTTTCGGTTTAAAAAGGCAAACAAATGTTGGATGAGACATTTTGATAAATTTATTAATACTTCTAAATTTTATACTAAACATTCATGCTTATTTATAGCTCATTTGTATTATTTAGCATAATTAATCACATCATATTGTTGCTAAATTTTATTATAGAGTTTTTCATGATACTATTTTAATGTCTATCTTGAAAAATACACCTTCTTTGTGATAAACTCAAATTATATTTTTGTAATAGAATTTTTATTAGTTTTATAAAAGACGGTTAATCCAAACCCTAAATGTGAGGAAAAAGAAGAAGGCAAGATGGCATGTCTTTGGAGATGAATGCAGTGTCTATAATTTTGTGTTGTGTCCTTGAATATCTTGGTAGATATCTCTAAAGTGTATGATGTAATAAATATCATTATAGAGGTTTGTCGTTCATGACTATCTATATAGAAAATTCTAGACCATACGTCAGGCTAAAAGGAACTTGTTGCCAAATCATTAGCATGCTGCTTCACACCTTTTCAGGGTCAAACATGTCATACATGTAAAAACATCTTCGATGATGTGTTGATGATGGGTGATGTAACGGTCTCCAATGGTCAAGATTTCACTTGAGGGTCTGTTTGGAACTACGCCACTTCCTAAAATTCAGCTTCGCTCTAGAAAACACAAACCAAACGGGAGCTCCATAATATGCCGCTCATAATAAAAAAACTAAAATCTGGAGTATAACTCCCTGTTTTGTGTGAAGCTCGTTAAGAGGTGCTCGAAAAACGCTAGAAGCTGAAGTTGGGGAAATTACCCACCACTGTCACCAATAAGTGGTTATTGGCCGAGTCGATTTCGGAAAATCTCGGGTAGGGGGTCCCGAGCTGGTGAAAACGTGTCCAGTGCACCGACCTGATTCATGCATCCAATGCACTGATGCCAGATGAGCCATTGGATAGAAAATAGAGGGAGATGAGTTGGCTAGATAGATGGATGGTTGGTACATTTTCAAAATAGTCCTTCTATTGTTTAAAAATCAACCCGCACTCCATATCTCACATTGTCAGTCTTCCATCTATAAAGTTGTTTCCTTATTTCTTTTCTATCCAATAAAACCGCATAATATATTTTGAATCAGGTGTCTGGGTTCGGAACTATTTTGACCGACATGTTTGTTTTAATAAGATCTTTGACCATACATCAAGTTTTGAGTACAACTTAAAAAGCAACACAAAATATATTTTTCAAAATATATTCAACCTTGATATTGTTTCAAAGGTCTCGTCAAGACAAATACCACAGTCAAAACCGATCCAAAATCAAATATTCAATTTAAAATATATCACCCTTTTGTGTTTGAGCCAAAAAATTGAACGTACATGTTCATAGGAGCCGGAGATGTGGAGTGCGGGTTGATTTTTATAAAGTCAAGGGTTGCCTCGGCAAAAATGATATAGTCTAATTTGTGACCAAATCTGGGCCATTTCTTTTTCATCTATTGGCCTAAAACCTACTGGTGCATTGGGTGTACAGATTTGCTCGGTGCATAGGATATTTTCTCCCAAGCTGGTAGTGTAGATACGATGGTAACAAGGACACGGGGTTTTATTCAGGTTCGGGCTCTCTCGAAGAGATAATACCCTACGTCCTTCTTGTGATTGTATTGATTTGAGAGTACCACTACTAGGAAAACCCTTACCAGTAGCGCTGGTTTTTTTGCTATTAGTAGCGCTGGTAGACGCGCTACTGCTGCGGCTGTCGTGGAATTGTCATGGCAGATGTCCTCTTGCAAGGACTTAGTCGTGGAGCCATCGCAACTAGGAAGCTTAAAGGGGTTAATCGGGACAAAGGACACGAGAGGTTTTATACTAGTTCGGCCCCTTACGGTGAAGGTAAATCCTACGTCTTGTTGGGTTGGTATTGCTTGAGGTTTCGTTGACCAGGGAGCGAGATATGCTATGCCCGGTTCTCAATTGGTTGTTTCCTTCCCTAAGCCGCCAACAGGTCGTCCCCTTATAAACACGGGTTGACGCCATGTGGCCTACAGAGTCCCGGCCGGCTGATAGACAATGTACGGCTCGGTGACTAGTCAAGTCTACCTTACGATACAAGTCATGCCATTGTGGCGGTTTACTATAACGGGCCTTAAGTCGCCTGTGGGCCTTAGGCCCTTTGTTGAGACGCCATCTTCATGCTTGGACTTGGGCTTCTGTCTGGTAATCTCTTTACGTAACCCGGCCCCACCTGGGCGGCTTACACAAATAGTTATATCCCCAACTTTAGGCCCCAGATTGATTTGAACCTGTTCATGTCAATCTTAAAATAACTTAAAGCATAAAATCTTCAGTCTTCTGACTGCGCAAAGACTTTCTTTAACCCGACGTGACGTCATTCTTTGGATCCGTGTTAACCCGTCATGATGTCATCTTTTCTTTCTACTCTGCCGTATCGCCCACCGGATCTCTGTCTTTATTGTTCGTTCCAGAATTCGAGGCGTCGGGGCCGCTGGATAATAATTCTTATCTCCTTGTTTCCCGTGCCGTCTCAGTTATGCTCTCCTTATAAATAGGCGGGACCTAGGTTTCATTTTCACCCTTCCAGACGTCTTCTTCCTCTTGCCTCCTCTCGAGCTCCGCCGCCGCCGCCATCAAGCTTCTCGTCTTCACCGACCCAGGCCGCCGCATCAACCTGAATCGGACCAGAAACACGTCGGCGAACCTTCGCAGCTCCTCCAGACCTGTAAGTTTCCTTTCCTTCCCTGCCTAGATCTACATTAGAACTTCTTCGAGTTCGTCGTAGTTCATCACCATTAGAGCCATTTCCTTGTTAGTTTTTCCTCCTAGGTACCACTTCCGATCGAGAATGATATAGAACAGTTGTGGTAGTTGTTTTCGCCCTTATCTTGGATACAAAGCAGATCTCTTTCTCTGTATGAAGGCCTTATTCGAGCCCATGAACGCATCTGCGTTGGTTTTTAGGTCTAGAAAAACTTCTTATCAGAACAGCCCTTTGATCTCAAATCATAGCAGAAGATTATGAAACCTGTTTTTATCACCCGGAAAACTTCTTATGTTAAATGCCTTTAACATAACTGTCCAGGTATCCGGTTTAAACGCATCCCACTTGATCTGTGAACCTTGGCGCCTTCTCAGGTCTTTAAAACATTTGAACTGTTGCTAACACTTGTGGCGGCTTAAATAATGTTGCCCAATTATCCTTATGTCATTAGGCCCCTTTAAGCCGCTACCTTCGGTAATTTGGATATTTTCTTCCGGATTAAAATTTAAACCGGAACTTCTTATTTTGTAATAGGCCAATCTATTGTCATGGCGCCTAAATCGACCAAAGCTCATGTAACCTGCAACTGGGTCCCATCCACTGTCACTGAAAGCAAACTGGCTGAATTTGTGAAGTCTGGCCATTTGCCAAAGAAGGAAATCATGTATTATCGCGTCCCTGGCCCATCTGAAAAGAAGCCTCAACCCAAAGAAGGGGAGGTAATAGTTTTCACAGATAACATGTGCCGGGGATTTGCCCCTCCCGGCTCAAAGTTCTTCAGAGAAGTTTTACATTTCTTTGACCTTAGACCTCAAGACATTGGACCCAATTCCGTGTCCAATCTTTGCAATTTCCAAGTCTTCTGTGAGGTGTACCTGGGAGAGGAGCCAAGCCTTCTCTTATTCAGAGAACTGTTTTACTTGAACCGGCAGAATGAGCGCGCCAACGGGCCGAGTCTTCAACTTGGCGGTATCTCGATCCAACGACGGAGAGACTGTCTGTTTCCTTATGCTAAGCTGCCGAGTCACCCCAAATATTGGAACCGGTCATGGTTCTACTGCCAGGATACTTCTCCGGCTGATGAGCCGCCTCTGCCCGGCTTTCGCGCCCTGCGCCTTGAGTCGAACCATCCGCTGGTGGATAAACTAACCGCTGTTGAACGTCTGCCGCTCAACCCCACCATCAAGAAGATTAAAGCTCTTCTGGGAAATGGTTTAAACGGCATCGACTTGGTCCGGGTCTGGGTCACTTGGCATATACTCCCATTAAGCCGCCGCTCCGGCTTAATGTGCACCTATATAGGCGAACAGAACGACCCAATGCGCCACAGTTCTGACGACTTACCAGATGGCGTGGCAGATGCTACAACCCAGTCACTGCTGAAGGAGGGTACTGTTATCAACAACACCTTCGGGTTACTTCCCTTCTGCAAAAAGAACCCGGCCCCTGCAGTAAGTTACCAATCTTAATAAATACTCTTTAATATGTTTACCTCCTTGTACTTATAATTCCTTATCTTTTCCACAGGCCAGTGATGATTTACGGAAAGTCAAATATGACCACGAGGCCGCCCAACAAGCCGAGCAGCCAAGAAAAATGAAAGGAAAAACGCCAAGACGGGGACTTCAAAAAAGAAGAAACCCAGCGCCTCTGAATTGCTCAAATTGGATGACTCTTCTTCAGATGAGGAAGAGGTAATCCGTTATTCTCTTTAACTCCCTTGTTACTATTTTATTGATATTTCCGCCTTTCAGGAAGACACTGGAAACAGCCAAGCTCATGGTGAAGAGGTAACTATAATTTCCTCCGACTCAGAGCCTTTGCCAAAGCACAAAACCCGGCGGGTGACCCGGAAAGTAAGATTTTCACATCCCTTAGCTTATCAAGATCCTCAATTTCTTTTGAAGCACCAACAACTTGAGAATCAAGGCAAACCGGACAAGTAAGGATGTAGAGCTCTTCCGGCTTACTCGACGTAAGCGTGAAGCGTCGAATCGAGGTCATCTCCGCTTATGCGTTTTGTTTGTCCTTTGGCGGGTTTAATTCGTCGACCTCTCAATTTATCTCGACTCAATTATCAGGATACCTCTCCTTCTTCCGGCGAGTCTATGCAATCCAACATGCCGGCCTTCAAGACTGCCCACAGGTAATGTACCTTTGTTATCCTCATGCTTTGCCTTACTCATATTTTTTACTCATCCCTTTGTTTTATTCTTAAGAAGCGGCGAAGCCCAAGAAGAGGGCAAAGAAGAATAAGCCGATTGAAGACCCGGTAGCAACGGAGCCGGAACCCAGAACCACTGCCCCTGATGCTTCTACTCATCAACCTCCTCCTGAGCCGGCCCATGAAATTCCGACACCATCTTACAACCCACCTCAAGAAGGCACTCTTGATAGCTCCGATAAACCGGAAATTCCTAGCCCGGTCCGGACGGCTGAGCCGGAAGTTGAATACTTGAAAAGCCAGTATGTTGAGCAGGGCGGCCTCATCGTTCTTGCCAGATGTACCGCTAAGGAAGAACTTGTCAAAAGCCGGAAGACCAAACAGGAAATTGCTGATTATGCCCACTTAAGCATTGGCGATATAGTTTCAGGCTATCTGAATCAAGTGCATAATAGCCACGACCTGGAAATTGACATGGTGAAACAGATACAACATAAATCTGATGTATAACTTATATTACTTCTCCTTTACTTACTGTAGCAGCCCCCAAGTCTACTGCTTATAGGTAAATATGTCGTAGACTTAGATACCGGCTTACTGTTAGTTCACCCGGTTTACAAGAAAGTATATTTATCCCGGCCGTAATATATCAACTTTTTAAATAAGCAATACACATTAGCCCCCAAGTGTCAAGTATCTTTACTTGTAAAGTGCTTGAGACTTTAATATGCATAATTTGACATTATAAAGTGAAATTTTCTTCAACATACATTAGCCCCCAAGTGTCAAGGGTCTTTACTTGTAAAGTGCTTGAGACTTGAATAATACCTTACCATAACCTTACTTGTAACCCGGCGGTATTGCAGGTCTCCACCAGTCAATTCGAATTGCAGATTGCTGACCTAAAGACCCGGCTTGCAGCCCAAGACCTTGACATTCAAAAAGCCGACTCCAAATTCGCATTCAGCATCTCTGAGCAAGAAAAGTTGAAGAAGAATTTTGACGCGGAGAAGAAGGCCTGGGCAGATGAAAATTCTTCACTTGTGACTCGGGCCGAGACAGCAGAAGCAGCTCTTGCCGAATCAACTGCCGAACTGTCCGGCTTAAAGCACCAGATATCCCAAATGGTCTCAGCAATTTTCGGTAAGTTACTATGTGTAACTTTTAAACATCACCATGATTCATTTGATAACTGTTTCAGATATGATCTCCGGCTTAATCTTATAAGCATAAACGTAGGTCCCAGGAGTACCAACCTGAAGCATAATATGCTGATCAAGCTTAAGGCGGTGTACACTCTAGTGGAACAATTGTACACCGGGTCACAACGTGCTTTGGCCGCTGTGGCTTTATCAAATGATACTCCTTATCTCCTGCAGGATGTGCTCAAACGGCTTGCCGTGTTACCTCAACTGTAGAGCCGGGGCCATAGCCGCCTTAAGCCGGGCCAAAGCGTTGGTTCCAAAGCTAAACTTAGGCGATGTTGCTCTTGGATATCCTGGCTTAAAGGAGGACGGCTCTGCATTCAATGAATCAGACTTCACCACCTGTGTGAGAGTCGTACGTCCTGTGGCCACCATCATCGGTAGCGATATTGATCTTACAAAGTACCAGCCGGGTTATGACAACGAGAACCGGAGGATTCCAACTCCGCATTATGATGATGTCAGCCTGATCCCTCCAACTCGTAAGCATACCTTTGCTCCTGAAGTTGACCCGGCCAGTTTAATAGATGATGAAGCTGAATTTGAAGCCTTAAGCAGCATTGACTGGACCTCGTCAACCTTCCAGGACAAAGCAGCAGACGAAGAGGCGGAGAAGGATAACCCGGAGTCGTCAAGTCCACCAAAGGAGTAACCCGCCTGGCACTAAGTCTTTGAAAAAATAATGCCTCATTATTCAGACTCGGGGAGTCTTGTAATAGGGTAGAAAAACTTCTTAACTCTGTCATGCCTTCGCGCATGTTTGTGGTGCTTAACAATGTCTCAAGCTGCCATCATTGTGTACTGCCGGCTTGCTTGAATTGCTTCTTAACATCCAAAATCTTTTTGCTTTACCCTGTGTATAAAAACAAAAAATTCCTTTGGCGTCTCACCACATCCGGGGTCATCTAAAATAATGTTAACCCGGAGTATGAACCAAAACATCATAAGTATCAACCGGTTCATGATCATGACCATAATAATATACCTGTTATCCCATTAAAGTGTATATTACCGGCTTACGTGATCCCAAAAAAGTAGACAGTTAAACTTAACTTCTGAAAATTGGCACATATAATGTTTACCTGGCCCTTAATATCATTTACTCTCATAGAATAAAGTAAACCTAATTTTCAAAGGCCTCTGATTCGAATACGATCAGTAGAACCGTTCCAAAGGAGTTAAGCTAAGATTTGGATACGATCATATAGTCCCCAATGGCTTTGGCGATGCCGATCAAGTGGGTATCGACAGCTATGTTCTCTTTGGTTCGAATACGACCTATGTTTGAATAGGAAGCCCCCAAGTGACCATGAGAATTGTTTAATGACGCTGATTTGAATACGATCCACGTCAGACCCAAAGGGGTTAAGCTATGATTCAAATATGATTAAGAAGCCCCCAAGTAGGTTTGGCAGTATGCCGATCAATTGGGTATCGACAGCTATGTTCTCTTTGGTTCGAATACGACCTATGTTTGAACAGAAGCCCCAATTGACCATGGCTCGATTCAGATATGATCATAAGCCGGACCAAAGGGAAGACCGGATTCAGATATGATCCGCTCCCTGTTAGTCGTTTCCACCACCTGGTAAAGAAGACACATAAACCTTGTAGGATGGAAAGGAAAGAGGTCCTGCTTTATCGCTTTATATAATATATACATTGCTAAAAAGGAAAAAACAAATATACTCTAAAAGTCGGTGGCTTAAGTATAGTAGGGCCGGAGATGTGCTATGTTCCACGGCCGACGGGTCTCTTCCTCCGACTTACGTGAGTCTTTGTGCTCTCGAACATCAATGAGGTAATATGACCCGTTGTTGAGATTTTTGCTGACCACGAAAGGTCCTTCCCAAGGATGGGACAGCTTGTGCATATCAGATTGATCCTGGATGAGCCGGAGCACTAAATCGCCTTCCTGGAAAGTTCTGCTTCTAACCCGGCGGCTGTGATAACGGCGCAGGTCTTGCTGGTAAATCGCCGAGCGGGCTATTGCCAAGTCTCGCTCTTCATCCAACAAGTCAAGTGCATCCTGACGAGCTTTTTCATTATCAGCCTCAACATAAGCCGCCACCCGGGGTGAATCATGCCGGATATCACTTGGCAAAACCGCCTCTGCTCCGTACACCATGAGGAAAGGTGTATAACCAGTAGACCTGTTAGGCGTTGTGATGATGCTCCATAGCACATAGGGTAACTCCTCCACCCAACAACCCGGAGTTCGCTGTAAGGGAACTAAGAGCCGGGTTTTATACGTTTCAAGATCTCTTGATTAGCTCTTTCGCTTGACCATTAGGCGGGGTGAGCAACAATCAAACATCAAGCCGGATGTGCTCTTGTTGATGAGAACTCTTCCATGGCACCCTTGGAGAGATTAGTACCATTATCGGTTATAATACTATGCGGAAAACCAAAACGAAGATCACCTTTTTATGAACTGAACCGTCGTGGCTGCATCACACTTCTTGACCGGCTCGATTCAACCCACTTGGTGAATTTATCCACTGCCACCAACAGGTGTGTCTTCTTATCCTTAGACCTTTTGAAAGGTCCAACCATATCAAGCCCCTAGACTGCAAACGGCCAAGTAATCGGAATCATCCTCAATTCTTGAGCCGGCACATGAGCTCGTCGTGAGAATTTTTGACATCTGTCACATTTGCTGACCAGATCCTCCGCATCAGCATGAGCCGTCAGCCAATAAAAACCATGACGAAAAGCCTTGGCTACCAGAGACTTTGAACCGGCATGATGACCGCAATCACCTTCATGAATCTCACGAAGTATCTCCTGACCCTCCGTAGGTGATACACAACGTTGAAATGCCCCACTGACGCTGCGGTGATGCAACTCGCCATGAACAATCGTCATGGATTTGGACCGCCTGATGATTTGTCTTGCCAAGGTCTCGTCCTCAGGCAACTCTCCCCGGGTCATATAGGCTAAGTATGGGACCGTCCAGTCTGGGATGGCATGGAGAGCCGCCACCAGCTGCGCCTCCAGGTCTGGCATTGCAAGCTCTTCCTCTGTAGGCACTCTGACAGAAGGGTTATGCAAAATGTCAAGAAAAGTATTAGGCGGCACCGGCTTACGCTAAGACCCCAGCCGGCTTAAAGCATCAGCTGCCTCATTCTTCCTTCGATCAATGTGCTCTACTTGATAACCTTTGAAATGCCCAGCCACCGCATCAACTTCACGACGATAAGCCGCCATAAGGGGATCCTTAGAATCCCACGTGCCTGACACCTGTTGAGCGACGAGGTCTGAATCGCCCAAGCATCTTACCCGGCTCAAATTCATCTCTTTGGCCATCCGGAGGCCATGGAATAAAGCCTCGTATTCAGCTGCATTTTTAGTACACGGAAACATAAGCCCGAGCACATAACAAAATTTGTCACCTCGGGGGGAATTTAAAACGACTCCAGCCCCCGAGCCTTCCAACTGCCTGGACCCATCGAAGTGTATAGTCCAGTACGTGTTATCCGGCTTCTCCTCTGGTGCCTGCAACTCCGTCCAATCATTGATAAAGTCCACTAGGGCTTGAGACTTGATAGTTGTGCGCGGCATATACTTCAAACCGTGAGGCCCAAGCTCGATGGCCCACTTGGCAATTCGTCCTGTGGCTTCCCTGTTCTGGATGATGTCTCCAAAGGGGGCTGAACTTACCACAGTTATAGGATGACCCAGGAAGTACTGCTTTAGCTTCCGGCTTGCCATGAACACCCCATAAACAAGTTTCTGCCAATGCGGATACCTTTGCTTGGACTCTATGAGCACCTCATCGATGTAGTAAACCGGCCGCTGAACTGGATGCTCCTTGCCAGTCTCCTTACGCTCCACCACAATGGCCACACTAACAGCACGTGAGTTAGCAGCAACATACAATAGCAACGGCTCTTTATCAATTGGAGTTGCGAGAACCGGCAGCTCAGACAATTGTCTCTTTAAATCTTCAAAGGCAGCATCAGCAGCCTCACTCCAGACAAAGGTGTCTGTTTTCTTCATCATCTGATACAGCGGTAGAGCCTTCTCCCCTAGCCGTCTTATGAATCGTCTTAAGCGACAACGCGACCATGATCGCTGAACATCATTGATGCACACTGGTTTAGCCAGAGAGGTAATCGCCTTGATCTTCTCTGGGTTAGTTTCAATGCCCCTGTTTGAGACCAGGAATCCCAAAAGTTTGCCTGTAGGTACACCAAATACACACTTGTCCGGGTTAAGCATCATCTTATAAACCCGGAGATTATCAAAGGTTTCCTTTAAGTCGGGGATCAAGGTTTCCTTCTCTCTGGACTTTACCACAATGTCATCCACATAAGCATGAACATTGCGCCCAATCTGATTGTGGAGACAATTCTGCACACACCGCTCATAAGTCGCCTGGGCACTCTTGAGCCCAAACGGCATAGACACATAGCAGAAGGCTCCAAATGGAGTAATGCAAGCCGTCTTCTCCTGGTCCTTAACTGCCATCTTGATCTGATGATAACCAGAGTAAGCATCCAAAAAACTCAACCGCTCGCAACCCGCTGTAGCATCGATGATTTGATCAATGCGGGGCAGAGCAAAGGGATCAGCCGGACAAGCTTTATTTAGGTCCGTGTAGTCCACACACATCCGCCAGGTGCCGTTCTTCTTGAGCACAAGCACCGGGTTAGCCAACCACTCCGGGTGAAAAACTTCCACGATGAACCCGGCCGCTAAGAACCGAGCGACCTCCTCCCCTATAGCCTTTCGCCTTTCCTCATTGAATCACCGGAGAAACTGCCTGACCGGCTTATACTTCGGATCAATATTAAGAGTGTGCTCAGCGAGTTCTCTCGGGACACCCGGCATGTCGGAAGGTTTCCATGCAAAGATGTCCCGGTTCTCACGGATGAACTCGATGAGCGCGCTTTCCTATTTGGGATCCAAATTGGTGCCGATCTTGAACTGCTTGGAAGAGTCGCTCGAGTGAAGTCAACCAGTTTTGTCTCGGCCGATTTAAATTTCAACGCCGAGTCTTGCTCCGTGGTTGGCTTCTTCAAAGAGGTCATATCTGCCGGGTCAACATTAGTTTGATAAAACTTCAGCTCCTCTTCAGCACAAACGGATTCAGCATAAGCCGCATCGCCTTCCTCGCACTCCAAGGGCACCTTTTGACTCCCATGCACAGTGATGGTGCCCTTGTCACCGGCATCTTGAGTTGCAGATAAACATAACACGGCCGTGCCATAAACTTGGCATAAGCCGGCCGTCCAAACAGAGCATGATATGGGCTCCTGATTTTGACTACCTCAAACGTCAGCTTCTCAGCCCTGGAATCATATTCGTCTCCAAAAGCCACTTCCAGCTCGATCTTTCCAACGGGATATGCCGACTTACCAGATACCACCCCATGAAAAACAGTGTTAGACGTCCTCAAGTCCTTATCAGTCAGACCCATGCGGCGAAAGGTCTCATAATAGAGAATATTGATGCTGCTTCCTCCGTCCATGAGCACCTTAGTGAACTTCTATCCGCCAACCTGAGGGGCCACCACCAAGGCCAACTGACCCGGGTTATCAACCCGGAGGGGGTGATCTTCTCTACTCCAAATGATAGGCTGCTCTGACCACCTCAGATAACGGGGAACCGCCGGTTCAACCGAATTCACAGCCCTTTTATGAACCTTCAGGTCACGTTTACACAAGTTAGTGGTAAACACATGGTATTGCCCACCGTTCAACTGTTTTGGATGGCTCGATAACTTTGTTGTTGCTTCTTTGTCCTCCTTGACCCGGTGATGCGATTATAGCCACCTTGACCACCTTGAAAACCGAAACTTGAGCCGCCACCGGGCCATGGAAACCACCTGCTCTGAACCGCCGCTGATCCGTGATTGCCATCAAACATGTTTGAATTCTTGAAAGCCTTCATGATCGCGCAGTCCTTCCATAAGTGGGTGGCAGGATTTTCCCGAGTACCGTGTTTTGGACAAGGCTCATTCAGAAGCTGCTCGAGAGAAGGACCTGAGCCACCAGATCGAGGGGGTGCTCTCCCCTTACGCTTCTTGTTATTACCTTGGGCATTAGCATTGGCCACAAACGCTGGGTTACCGTCCGGCTTACGCTTGTTGCCACCTTGACTTACCGGGTGATGCTGCTGACCCTTTCCATTGCCGTTCTTCTTTCCTTTCCCTGTCTTTTCCTCCTCAGACGCGGGATCATCGGTAGTATCAGAATCGGCATATTTAACCAAAGCCGCCATCAGCGTACCCATGTCATTGCAATCACGCTTAAGGCGCCCCAGCTTCTGCTCGGTGACACAAAACAACAATTCTGATGGAGCATAAGTACCGCAGAAACGGCGTCCATCTTATCAGATGAATGTATTATTTCCTTGACGCCGGCGCACCCAATGAGTTGTGGACTCACCCTCCTCCTGCTTACAATTGGTCAAGTCCACAATGGACATAGATTGCTTGCAAGTATCCTTAAAGTTCTGGATAAACCGGGCCTTTAACTCTGCCCATGAACTGATGGAATTGGGAGGCAAACTTTTCAACCAAGATCGGGCCGCTCCATCTAACATAATGGTGAAATACTTAGCCATTGCCGCGTCGCTGACTTCCAATAACTCCATGGCCATCTCGTAACTTTCAATCCATGCCCCCGGCTGTAAGTCGGCCGTGTAATTCGGCACCTTTCGAGGTCCCTTGAAATCCTTGGGCAGACGCACATCTCGTAGAGCCGGCACCAGACAAGGGACACCACCGGTTCTAGTGGCCACTCCTGCTCCAACAAAAGTCATTGGCTACTCTGGGAGACCATCATATGCCGTCTGCTGAGCCGCTAATTGAGCCGCCCATTCATCCTCCTGACGCAATCGATCCTGCACCGGGTTATAGCCGCCGGGTTGGTTGCGACGCTGGGCATTGCTTGATAAAGCTTCTGACTCCATGTGCCTGCTGTAACTCGGACTCCGGTTTGGACGAGGTGCTATCCAAGGCTGAGGAGTGGAATGAATCCTGTCCCTGCTGTAAGAATAGGTCTCTTGCTGTGCCAAGGCCGTCTGAAGAAGATCCCTAACCCTCCGGGTTTCCACCGCCGTCGGGTCATCACCATCCACTGGAAGAGCCGCCAGACGCGCCGATGCTGCTATCAAGTTCTCCATGGGGTTGGAAAAGTGGCCCGGAGGTGTCGGTATGTATCGGGGCGGGGCCATGCTCCCGTGAAGAGGTGCCATCTCTCGAGGCTGAACCGGCCCTCCAGCTCCGGGTGTCATAAATTGATTGGCTTCGGGCGGATTGCTAGGACCAGCTCCGGGTGTCGTGAAAAGATTCCGAGGATCATAAACCGGAGGCAGACGGGACTGGGTCTTCTGATGTCTCCTTCTCATCACCTCATTGGACGCATTCAGACTCATGTTCAGCTGGAAAGCCTCTGACTGGAGTCGCTGCGCCCGGGCATCCAAAGCCGCCCGCTCCGCAGCTAGCCTGGTGTCCTCAGCCGCCAAGGCCTCCTTGGCCAGGGCTATCTCCTCACGCACTTTTGCCACCTCCGCGTTATGCTCATCTGGATTTGCAGGAATAACCGTGGCGGTTAATAGGGCCGTCAACTTGTCCATAAGATCTATTAGCACTGAGCGGCGGGCGCTGGGCCTCCTGCCCGCCGCTCGACCCGGACGTTATTCTTGTCGCAGCCGTCGAGTTTTGGCGGGTTGGGTACCGCCTCAAGACTCCTGCCCAGCTTGGCGGCTCATAGCAATCCGGAATGCTAGAGTCGTCGAACAGCCCCAAGCATGCCTTCTTGGACCGTCTGAGAATCTGTTGAACCGAAGGACGAATCATCATCTGATGGGACGGTCGTCTCTTCGCCACCTTTAGACCCTTCAGAAAGTGCCTCTCCGTGAATACAGCCCACAAAAGCACGCTTCATGGTAGATTGAATCCGGGTGGGTCTCGCACGCTAAGCCTTCTCAATGAGGTCGGCGTAGCTGTCCGGCTCTGGGCCCGGCTCACCAATCCGGCCGATGAAGACATGGATTCCGCCAAAGGGGACCCGGTACCCGTACTCAATTGAGTCGGCCTCGGGGCCCCAGCCTTCGTTGTCGATGTAGATCTTGCCGCGACGACTCTTGGTCATCCGGCCCATTGCGTATCCCTTGAGCCCTTCGAAGCTGCCCTTCAAGAACTCAAATCCACCGTGCGCTGGCCCCACGGTGGGCGCCAACTGTCGTGGAATTGTCAAGGCAGATGTCCTCTTGCAAGGACTTAGTCATGGAGCCATGCAACTAGGAAGCTTAAAGGGGTTAATCGGGACAAAGGACAGGAGAGGTTTTATACTAGTTCGGCCCATTACGGTGAAGGTAAAGCCTACGTCTAGTTGGGTTGGTATTGCTTTAGGTTTTGTTGACCAGGGAGCGAGATACGCTATGCCCGGTTCTCAATTGGTGGTTTCCTTCCCTAAGCCGCCAATAGGTCATCCCCTTATATACACGGGTTGACGCCTTGTGGCCTACAGAGTCCCGGCCGGTTGATAGACAATGTCCGGCTCGGTGACTAGTCAAGTCTACCTTACGATACAAGTCATGCCATTATGACGGTTTACTATAACGGGCCTTAAGTCGTCTGTGGGCCTTAGGCCCTTAGTTGAGACGCCATCTTCATGCTTGGACTTGGGCTTCTGTCTGGTAATCTCTTTACGTAACCCGGCCCCACCTGGGCGGCTTACACAAATAGTTATATCCCCAACAATGGCGCTACATCTATTTTTTAGCAGTAGCGCTTGTTTGCCCCAGCGCTACTGGTAACAAAAGCTAACAGTAGCGTTGTTACCTCTGATAACCCACAAGTGTAGGGGATCGCAACAGCTTTTGAAGGTAAAGTATTCAACCCAAATTTATTGATTCGACACAAGGGGAGCCAAAGAATATTCTCAAGTATTAGCAACTGAGTTGTCAATTCAGCCACACCTGGCTAACTTAATATCTGCAGCAAAGTATTTAGTAGCAAAGTAGTATGATAGTAGTGGTAATGGTAACAAACGAGTAATGAAAGCAAAAGCAATATTTTTGGTGTTTTGTAATGATTGTAACAGTAACAACGGGAAAGTAAATAAGCGTAAACCAGTATATGGAAAGCTCGTAGGCATTGGATCGGTGATGGATAATTATGCCGGATGTGGTTCATCATGTAACAATCATAACATAGGGTGACACAGAACTAGCTCCAATTCATCAATGTAATGTAGGCATGTATTCCGAATATAGTCATACGTGCTTACGGAAAAAAACTTGCATGACATCTTTTGTCCTACACTCCCGTGGCAGCGGGGTCATAATGGAAACTAAGGGATATTAAGGCCTCCTTTTAATAGAGAACCGGAACAAAGCATTAGCACATAGTGAATACATGAACTCCTCAAACTATGGTCATCACCGAAGTATCCCGATTATTGTCATTTCGGGTTGTCGGATCATAACACATAATAGGTGACTATAGACTTGCAAGATAGGATCAAGAACACACATATATTCATGAAAACATAATAGGTTCAGATCTGAAATCATGGCACTCGGGCCCTAGTGACAAGCATTAAGCATAGCAAAGTCATAGCAACATCAATCTCAGAACATAGTGGATACTAGGGATCAAACCCTAACAAAACTAACTCGATTACATGATAGATCTCATCCAACCCATCACCGTCCAGCAAACCTACGATGGAATTACTCATGCACGGCGGTGAGCATCATGAAATTGGTGATGGACGATGGTTGATGATGATGACAGCGACGAATCCCCCTCTCCGGAGCCCCGAACGGACTCCAGATCAGCCCTCCCGAGAGGTTTTAGGGCTTGGCGGCGGCTCCATATCGTAAAACGCGATGATTTCTTCTCACCTATTTTTTTCTCTCCGAAAGCAAATATATAAAGTTGGAGTTGGCGTCGGAGGAGCTCCAGGGGGCCCACAAGGTAGGGGGGCACGCCCCCCACCCTCATGGACAGGGTGTGGGCCCCCTGGTCTTCATCTTTGGTGAGGATTTTTTATTATTTTTTATAAGATGCCCCGTGGAGTTTCAGGTCATTCCGAGAACTTTTGTTTTCTGCACATAAAACAACATCATGGCAATTCTGTTGAAAACAGCGTCAGTCCGGGTTAGTTCCATTCAAATCATACAAGTTAGAGTTCAAAACAAGGGCAAAAGTGTTTGGAAAAGTAGATACGACGAAGATGTATCAACTCCCCCAAGCTTAAACCCTTGCTTGTCCTCAAGCAATTCAGTTGACAAACTAAAAGAGAAAAAGAAAAACTTTTACAAACTCTGTTTGCTCTTGTTGTTGTAAATATGTCAAGCCAGCATTCAAGTTTTCAGCAAAAATTATAACTAACCACATTTGCAATAATTCTCAGGTTTCATGATTACTCATATCAATAACATAATCAGCTAGCGTGCGATAATAATGAATCTCGGATGACAACACTTTCTCAAAATATTCATAATATGATATAAAAAGATGGTATCTCACTAGCCCTTTCTGAGACCGCAAAACATAAATGCAGGGCACCTTTAAAGATCAAGGACTGACTAGACATTGTAATTCATGGTAAAAGAGATCCAATCATAGTCATACCCAATATAAATTAATAGTAATGAATGCAAATGACAGCTGCGCTCTCCAGCTAGTGCTTTTAATAAGAGGGTGATGACTCAACATAAAAGTAAATAGATAGGCCCTTCGCAGAGGGAAGCAGAGATTTGTAGAGGTGCCAGAGCTCGGTTTTGAAATAGAGATAAATAATATTTTGGTATACTTTCATTGTCAACATAACAACTAAGAGATGGCGATATCTTCCATGCTACACACATTATAGGCGGTTCCCAAACAGAATGGTAAAGTTTATACTCCCCCTCCACCAACAAGCATCAATCCATGGCTTGCTCGAAACAACGAGTGCCTCCAACAAACATCAGGTCCCAAGGGAAGTTTTGTTTGCAATTATTTTGATTCAGTTTGCATAAAGCATGGGACTGGGCATCCCGGTGACCAGCCATTTTCTCGTGAGGGAGGAGCCGAGTCCACTCCTCTTGAGAATAACCCGCCTAACATGGAAGATAAGGGCAGCCCTAGTTGATACATGAGCTATTCGAGCATAAAAACAGAATGATTATTTGAAGGTTTAGAGTTTGGCACATACAAATTTACTTGGAACGGCCGGTAGATACCGCATATAGGAAGGTATAGTGGACTCATATGGAATAACCTTGGGGTTTAAGGGATTGGATGCACAAGCAGCATTCCTGCTTAGTACAAGTGAAGGCTAGCAAGAGACTGGGAAGCGACCAACTAGAGAGCGACAACAGTCATGAACATGCACTAAAATAAATAAACATTGGATGCAAGCATGAGCAGGATATAATCCACCATGAACATAAATATCGTGAAGGCTATGTTGATTTGTTTCAACTACATGTGTGAACATGTGCCAAGTCAAGTCACTTAAATCATTCAAAGGAGGATACCACCCCATCATACCACATCACAACCATTTTAATAGCATGTTGGCATGCAAGGTAAACCATTATAACTCATAGCTAATCAAGCATGGCATAAGCAACTATGATCCCTAATTGTCATTGCAAACATGTTTATTCATAATAAGCCGAATCAAGAACGATGAACTCATCATATTTACAAAAACAAGAGAGGTCGAGTTCATACCAGCCTTTTAACATCTCAGTCAGTCCATCATATATCATCATAATTGCATTTCACTTGCACGACCGAACGGTGTGAATAATAATAATAGTGCATGTGCATTGGACTAAGCTGGAATCTGCGAGCATTCAATAAGCAGGAGAAGACAAGGCAATATGGGCTCTTGGTTAAATCAACAATAATGCATATAAGAGCCACTTCAACAATTTAATCATGGTCTTCTCCTATCGACCCCCAAAGAAAAGAAAGGAAATAAAAACTATTTAGACGGGAAAGCTCCCAACAAGCAAAAGAAGAACGGGAAATATTTTTGGGTTTTCTTTTTAATTATTACTACTACAGCAGGAAAAGTAAACTAACTAGAAGCTACACTAATTTTTTTGTTGTTTTCTTAAAGTTTAACAAACACACAAGAAGAAAGCAGGAAAAAGAAAATAAACTAGCATGGATATTACAGTGAAAGAGTATGAGCACCGACATCTAGCAATGAGTGTGTGTGAACATAAGTGTAATCTCAGTGGGAAATACGTACTCCCCCAAGCTTAGGCTTTTAGCCTAAGTTGGTTCATTGCCAGGGATGGCCTGGCGGATACCCGTAGGTGTAGCTGGGGTCGTACTGTGATGCAGCAACTATCGCCTCCTGAGCTACAGCGTGGCGTCGAGCTGCCTCCGCTCTCCTCTCGTACTCATCTGCCTCCTCTCTCCTCACAAATGAGCTAGTGAGATCATGATACTGTGGGCATTTGTCTGCCTCAAAGTCCACAAGATCGATGTTATGCAAATATGCGTTAAATTCTTCTTTGATTCCTACACGATCCATAAAATTTTCTGAAGGCCACTCACAAGGCCAAGACTGAGCATCCCTTGGGGTTCCTCATCGACATCACGCATTGCAAGCACAGGGGCCTTGCTTCCTTGAAGAACCACCTTGGAACATCTTCCTAAGCATATTGCTTCCTCTGAAAAATTTCTGAAATTTTTAGTAACTTCAAACAAAAGTGAACCAACTTCAATAAAATTGATAGCAACTACTCCTACAAGTGCCTAGAGGATATATCATGCATTAGAACTACTTGGAACCATATAAATTTGACATGCAAGCTCAAGAACATGGTCACCTATGCAACACAAATGTGCAAAAAATAAAGCACTGGAACAAAAACTAATTGGACCAATGGAGGAGTCACATACCAAGGAACAATCTCCCCAAGCAGTTTGGTGAGAGGTGTTTTGAGCAAGGAGATCAAAAATCACAGCAACGTGGGCTGGAACTCGTGTTTGAGCCAGATATCCGTGTTTGTGGGAGGAAGAAGAAGAGGATGGGTGTAGGAATAAGGGGAGCAGGCCCACCATGGGTCCACGCGGCAGGGGGCGCGCCCAGGGGTAGGGCGCGCCCTCCACCTCGTGGCAGTGTGGCAGCTCCCCATGGGTGTTTTCAGTACCATAAATCCTCAAATATTCCTGAAAAAATCATATTAAATTGGCATGGCATTTGGAGGACTTTTATTTTCGGGGTGTTTTTATATTGCACAGATAAATCAGGAAACAGACAGAAAAATACTATTTTACTTTATTTCAACTAAATAACAGAAAGTATAAAGAGGGTACAGAAGGTTGTGCCTTCTAGTTTCATCCGTCTCATGATCATCAAAAGGAATCCACAAACAAGGTTGATCAGGTCTTGTTAACAAACTCATTCCGAATAACATGGAACCGGAGAAATTTCAAATAACACTATGTTACCTCAACGGGGATATGCACATCCCGTATAATAAGAATATCATATTTCTTCTTGACAGTAGGAAGAGGAAATTCAAAACCTCCAAATATAATCGATGAAATTTTTCCAATAGAGTTGATGCTATAAACTTGAGGTTGTTTCCTCGGAAAGTGTAGCGTATGCTCATTACCATTAACATGAAAAGTGACATTGCCTTTATTGCAATCAATAACAGCACCTGCAGTATTCAAAAAGGGTCTTCCAAGAATAATAGACATACTATCGTCCTCGGGAATATCAAGAATAACAAAGTTCATTAAAATAGTAACGTTTGCAACCACAACAGGCACATCCTCACAAATACCGACAGGTATAGCAGTTGATTTATCAGCCGTTTGCAAAGATATTTCAGTAGGTGTCAACTTATTCAAATCAAGTCTATGATATAAAGAGAGAGGCATAACACTAACACCGGCTCCAAGATCACATAAAGCAGTTTTAACATAATTTCTTTTAATGGAGCATGGTATAGTGGGTACTCTTGGATCTCCAAGTTTCTTTGGTATTCCACCCTTAAAAGTATAATTAGCAAGCATGGTGGAAATTTCAGCTTCCGATATCTTTCTCTTATTGGTAATGATATCCTTTATATACTTAGCATAAGGATTTGTTTTGAGCACATCAGTTAATCGCATACGCAAAAACATAGGTCTAATCATTTCAGCAAAGCGCTCAAAATCCTCATCATCCTTTTCTTGGATGGTTTGGGAGGAAAAGGCATGGGTTTCTAAACCCATGGTTCTCTTTCTTTACCATGTTTCCTAGCAACAAAGTCTCTCTTATCATAATGTTGATTCTTTGATTGTGTGTTATCAAGATCAACAGCAGATTCAACTTCTACATCATTATCATTACTAGGTTGAGCACCATCATGAACAACATCATTAACCTTTTCGCTAGGTTCATGTTCATTACCAGATTGTGTTTCAGCATCGGAAATAGATATATCATTTGGATTCTCAGGTGGTTCAGCAATAGGTTCACTAGAAGTTTGCAACGTCCTATCATTTTTCTTTTTCTTCCTTTTAGAAGAACTAGGCACATCAGTATTATTTCTCTGAGAATCTTACTCAATTCTCTTAGGGTGGCCTTCAGGATACAAAGGTTCCTGAGTCATTCTACCAGTTCTAGTAGCCACTCTAACAGCATAATCATTTTTCTTACTATCCATTCCATTAAGCAAATCATTTTGAGCCTTAAGTACTTGTTCTGCTTGAGTGGTAACCATAGAAGCATGTTTACTAACAAGTTTAAGTTCACATCTAACATCAGCTATATAATCACCCAAGTGTTTAATCATATAGGTATTTTGTTTTAATTGTCTACCAAAATAAGCATTGAAGTCTTCTTGCTTAAACATAAAGTTATCAAACTCATCCAAGCACTGACTAGCAATTTTAGTAGGAGGGATCACTTCAGTTTCATCATATCTATAGAGAGAATTTACCTTTACTACCTGTGTCGGGTTATCGGGATCAGGAGGTTCTTCAATAGGTAATGGATCAAGATCATATGTTTCTCCAACAGGCGGTAAATTAAGACCATGTATTTCTTCAATAGGAGGTAAATTCTTAACATCTTCAGCTTTAATACCTTTTTCTTTCATAGATTTCTTTGCCTCTTGCATATCTTCAGGACTAAGAAATAGAACACCCCTCTTCTTCGGAGTTGGTTTAGGAATAGGCTTAGTAATTGGCTCTGGAGCTGGCACAGTAAGTGTCCAATTATTTTCATTTGTCAACATATTATTCAATAGAATTTCAGCTTCATCCGGTGTTCTTTTCCTGAAAACAGAACCAGCACAACTATCCAGGTAATCTCTGGAAGCATCGGTTAGTCCATTATAAAAGATATCAAGTATTTTATTTTTCTTAAGAGGATGATTAGGCAAAGCATTAAGTAACTTGAGAAGCCTCCCCCAAGCTTGTGGGAGACTCTCTTCTTCAATTTTCACAAAGTTGTATATTCCTTTAAAGCAGCTTGTTTCTTATGAGCAGGGAAATATTTAGCAGAGAAGTAATAAATCATATCCTGGGGACTACGCACACAACCAGGATCTAGGGAATTAAACCATATCTTAGCATCACCCTTTAATGAGAACGGAAATATTTTAAGGATATAAAAGTAGCGAGATCTCTCGTCATTAGTGAACAGGGTGGCTATATCATTTAATTTAGTAAGATGTGCCACAACAGTTTCAGATTCATAGCCATGAAAAGGATCAGATTCAACCAAAGTGATTATATCAGGATCAACAGAGAATTCATAATCCTTATCGGGAACACAAATAGGTGAAGTAGCAAAAGCAGGGTCAGGTTTCATTCTATCTCTAAGAGATTCTTTACTCCATTTAACTAATAGCCTCTTAAGTTCGTTTCTATCTTTGCAGGCAAAAATACCTGCAGAAGATTCCATATCAAAAACATAACCCTCAGGAATAACATGCATATCTTCATCATCAATTTCATCAACATTATCAGTTTCAATAATTTCTTTATCTCTAGCCCTAGCAATTTGTTCATCAAGAAATTCACCGAGGGGCACAGTAGTATCAAGCATAGAAGTAGTTTCATCATAAGTATCATGCATAGCAGAAGTGGCCTCATCAATAACATGCGACATATCAGAACGAATAGCAGAAGAAGGTTTAGGTGTCGCAAGCTTACTCATAACAGAAGGTGAATCAAGTGCAGAGCTAGATGGCAGTTCTTTACCTCCCCTCGTAGTTGAGGGATAAATTTTTGTCTTAGCGTCTTTCAAATTCTTCATAGTGTCCAGCAGATATAAATCCCAAGTGACTCAAAGAATAGAGCTATGCTCCTCGGCAACGGCGCTAGAAATTGGTCTTGATAACCCACAAGTGTAGGGGATCGCAACAGCTTTCGAGGGTAAAGTATT
Organism: Aegilops bicornis; assembly: GCA_021605145.1. Taxonomy (NCBI): domain Eukaryota; kingdom Viridiplantae; phylum Streptophyta; class Magnoliopsida; order Poales; family Poaceae; genus Aegilops; species Aegilops bicornis. The sequence goes on from CM038675.1 coordinate 818,713,260, forward strand.
CAACCCAAATTTATTGATTCGACACAAGGGGAGCGAAAGAATATTCTCAAGTATTAGCAACTGAGTTGTCAATTCAGCCACACCTGGATAACTTAATATCTGCAGTAAAGTATTTAGTAGCAAAGTAGTATGATAGTAGTGGTAATGGTAACAAACGAGTAATGAAAGCAAAAGCAATATTTTTGGTGTTTTGTAATGATTGTAAAAGTAACAACGGGAAAGTAAATAAGCGTAAACCAGTGTATGAAAAGCTTGTAGGCATTGGATCGGTGATGGATAATTATGCCGGATGCGGTTCATCATGTAACAGTCATAACATAGGATGACACAGAACTAGCTCCAATTCATCAATGTAATGTAGGCATGTATTCCGAATATAGTCATACATGCTTATGGAAAAAAAACTTGCATGACATCTTTTGTCCTACCCTCCCGTGGCAGCGGGGTCCTAATGGAAACTAAGGGATATTAAGGCCTCCTTTTAAAGAGAACCGGAACAAAGGATTAGCACATAGTGAATACATGAACTCCTCAAACTATGGTCATCACCGAGAAGTATCCCAATTATTGTCACTTCGGGGTTGTCGGATCATAACACATAATAGGTGACTATAAACTTGCAAGATAGTATCAAGAACACACATATATTCATGAAAACATAATAGGTTCAGATCTGAAATCATGGCACTCGGGCCCTAGTGACAAGCATTAAGCATAGCAAAGTCATAGCAACATCAATCTCAGAACATAGTGGATACTAGGGATCAAACCCTAACAAAACTAACTCGATTACATGATAGATCTCATCCAACCCATCACCATCCAGCAAACCTACGATGGAATTACTCATGCACGGCGGTGAGCATCATGAAATTGGTGATGGACGATGGTTGATGATGATGACGACGACGAATCCCCCTCTCCGGAGCCCCGAACGGACTCCAGATCAGCCCTCCCGAGAGGTTTTAGGGCTTGGCGGCAGCTCCGTATCATAAAACGCGATAATTTCTTCTCCCCTATTTTTTTCTCTCCGAAAGCAAATATATAGAGTTGGAGTTGGCGTCGGAGGAGCTCCAGGGGGCCCACGAGGTAGGGGCGCGCCCCCCACCCTCGTGGACAGGGTGTGGACCCCCTGGTCTTCATCTTTTGCGAGGATTTTTTATTATTTTTTATAAGATGCTTCGTGGAGTTTCAGGTCATTCTGAGAACTTTTGTTTTCTGCACATAAAACAACATCATGGCAATTCTGCTGAAAACAGCGTCAGTCAGTGGGTTAGTTCCATTCAAAACATACAAGTTAGAGTCCAAAACAAGGGAAAAGTGTTTGGAAAAGTGGATACGACGGAGACGTATCAACCTCGAGCGCTACTGATACTTATCTGCAGCGTGGATATCTAGCCAGCGCTATTGTTATTTGAGTGCTACTGGTAATCTTTACCCCCACGCCACTGCTAATTTTTGTAGCTTTTCTTTTCCGTTTTGGCTCTGTACACATTTAAACAGATGCACCATTTATACAATAACACTAGATCATTGTTGGCGCGCGTTTCTACGCCCATCTATTTTGAAGTTTTTTTGACATAGAGATATATTTTTTTGTAAATGGAAGAAAGAGAAAAATAATTAAAAATACACCTGAAAAACACTGATGGTAGTAAAGATCAAATACCACAGTTGACGAAAATGCTAGCCACTTAGTAAGTATTCCTTCTACTCGATTGTTGCAAGCATATTCCAGAGTGCAGACCACAAATAGACGTTATGGAACCAGAAATAAATCACATTGTTGTAATGTATGAAGAATTTTTTTCAATAATATTCATCGATATAACCTAACCTGCAAGGTTATATACGGCTGGAGCAATGGATAATACTGAGTAAGCGAATCCTTGCTGCTGTGTTAGCCGATGTAGCAGAGGTCCTTACCACATTCAAGTCCTCTCAATTCTGCACAAGACAGAGAAAGCATGCTTAGTCATCTTCATTTGAAAATTTAGCCTACTGATCTATCTAAAATGTAGAAACTGAAGTCAATACCTGCACGTCAACCGTCGCAAGATCATGTGAGAGGAGATCCGTTGGGGACAAAGAAGATCAGGCAGCGTAGCAGTACCTCAGTTTCCTGTGTTTCTCTCGAGGAACATAATTTAAGACCGATATGATATTCAAATATCCGAGGGGATCCAGTGCGGGAGGGAGACAACGCGCTCGAGGAGATTCAGCTACGGCAAGGGGCCCGAAGGAATCCAGCGCTTGATGGTATCTAGTCGATCAAGCCGAGATGCGTGATGCAGGTGAATCGGGGGCAAGTCAATCCAGCCGACCATGGTAATCCACCTGCGAGGTAGAGGGTCACCTTGAGCAGCGGACAATTGCCGGAAATCAGGGAGGTATATAACCATCACAACAGGACCTTAATGGCGACTGATGTGCGCCACTCGTCGGCGACGGATAATTGCAGGGTAATTGTACACCAGGTATCTTGGATAGGATATAACTCATCCACTCAAACTTCCTTCACATCTCCTAATAATCTACATAATTGAGAAAGTTACCAGCTCTTTTGGAACATTTATCCTCTTTCTTAAACTACACTATTGTGTGCCGGAAAGGACACAGTAAATGGATATTTATATTGGAATCTCACACTACATTAACAAAAAGGAATTTTGCAAGTAACACAGATTTGTTTGTACGGCCAACTACATATACATAGTAAAAAAAAGGAGCCACTGAAATGTTTTTGGATTCTAATGGAATCATCAATCCGTACATCTCTATCACTAATTCATATTCTTGACATCAGTTAGTTTAGATGTATTCTTCAGTTTCTAACTGATAGAAACAAACATTAATCTAATTATTTGCTTCAAGCAACTGGGAGCAATGAATACCAGAAGAGATAGGATTTTTAGCACCCGGGTGCCCCTGCACCCTTTATGAACAGTAAATTCAAAATAAATTTAAAAAAAACAAAACAATTTGAAACTTTGGGACATCGAACATCATGAAACTTTTGATGATCTTGCAAAGTTTTAGCTAAAAATAACATTTGAAGAGCACTCAAATAAAAAAACAAAATCATTGTTCAAAGTTTATGTACATTTTTGAGCACTGATTTTAATTTTTTGGCGAGGGCTCCACGAAGGTTATTTGTTGCTGAAACTTTGCAGGAACATCAAACTTTTGATAATCTTTGATCCCTGAAAGTTTCAGTTTTTTTAATTCTTTACAATTTTATATGAATTTAGTGTTCATGAGGGTGTAGGGGCACCCGGGAGCTGTTAGACATTTCTCATACCAGAATTGTCATATTATATAGAACTGCAAGTGATATCCAACAATCATTTTTGATGAACAAAATGATAGGAGAGCGGCTGAATCTGTGCGAATAACCTGCAGTGGCGGAGTGGCATCAAGCTGACACAAGCACATGTCTTCGGTGTTCCAAGCCTCGGCCTCCTCCAAATCTCCCTTGAGGCTAGTGGCGCACTCAATCTCAGCATCAGACAGTGTCTCATATACAAAAGCGATTGAACTAAACCTGGCAGTGACATGCACGAGTGGCTCCAGCTAGGAGCAACGGTGACGGGGAAGAGGAGACGTCGCACATCTGCTACCGGCGGGATCCTGTTGAACATCGCATCCTCGCACGCGTCGCCTCGGGTTGATCCCCTCCTGTGCCGGATCACTAGCAAGCATCGCCTCGGATTGATCCCCACCCGCGCCGGAATCCCTCGCGAGGCTCGACTTAGGCTAGATGGAAGAAGAACGCCCGAAGTTGAGGGAGGCGAGGAGATGCCGTCGTGGGCGGCGGTGGGGAGAGGAGGGGCGTCGTGAGGGGCGAAGGGACGTGCTGGTTCGCTATTTTATTGTCTTCGCTCGCTGAAGCGGGCTTCGCTGCCTTGGGCCGAGTAGAAAACTGGCCTGATTAACCCCTGGGCTCCAAAATAGCTACGGGAGTAGCTGCCCTTGCGACATTAGGCCCACATCACGGCTAACATAGCGCTAATCCAACGGCTGACCTTGCTAATGCCCTGAGATGGCAGGAAAACTGCTCAGTTATAATGTCTTTAAATGCATATTCATTGAAAAGCAAGTGAGTCATCGATGAGCCAAAGTTATTAGAAGTCTCGACATGTCTCAAGTATCTCATCAGCATCAATCATGATCGAACACATGTCTCGAAATAGCGTTACAAGCCATTACAAGTTCTCAATACATGCAACTACATGGTCACATACTCATGTTTCATCATCTATGTAGACTATGATATGACCGCATGGAAGATAAGAGCGATCACGATGATCAAAAGCGGTAGTATGTAGTAATTTTTGCGGCGCTGGTTCTGAATCCCCTGTTGTGCTATGAATCTCAAGTAACTAGCTTCGGCTTCCGCTCTGCTATCAAACCTTTTTTGGCTTCCATCCCAGAAACTCTGGACACTCATTGTACACACCCGGAACATGCCCTACATACACGGCATACCACTTCCTCGCCATCATTGATTTATATATCATGAAGCGAATTCAACGAAACAATTATGAAATAAAAACAACATATATAGTAAACATAGTTAACAAATTTCATCGTACCGAAAGTAATTAACTAGAGCGCGGCACCATTTACATCTAATAGTTTCGTCGTACTGAGACATTCAAAGTTTCGTCGTACATAAAGTAACAAGTAACTAATGAGACACATTGTTTTTAAGCAGTGCATTCTTCCCATCTGTCCATATTCGGGAGGATGGATCCAGCTTAGTGAAAGGCGTCATGTCCTGACGTTGTAGGGCAATGCGGGTTCGGACGTTAGCTCGCGATATTGGGCCGCCGTTGAACATCCCATTCTCTTCGAGAACATCATTCATGATGATGGACGCAATTTCCTGCTGGATCCGGTAGAAATTATTTCGAAGTCTATTATCCGGCACGGCTCCAAAGGCTTCGGCCCATCTCTTGATATGTGTATCAGATGAAGATTTCATGCAAAGTGATTGCACGGCTCCAAAGACTCCATGCTCCTTGTCTCAGACACGGAGCCACGACCATCGTCCACCGCAGTCGTCATGGTCCGACACGCACTGCATTTCTCCTCGAGAGAATTTCTTATTTGACCCTTCCTTAAAATTTGGTTCCTTTTTCGACCCTAGTAAAAAAATCTTCCTATTTTGACACTCAAACTTCACTTTGATCCCTCTATGACATTTCCATCAGTTTTGGCAACTAACACTGTTAAATGAAACATAACAGGTCCATTTTATCCCTGGTGTATTTTGCGACCAAAATTATGAATGGGAAGTTAAAAGTGATGTCGACGGCGGCGCGTGGACATAATGCGTTGACGCATTGGAGTTGCAACAAAATTATATTACAAGATTGTACTGAGAAACCCATATTAATAAGAACCAATGCACTAACATGTATGAGCAGTACACACAAGCACAAAAATATCAAGGTTTCTCTCTTCACGCAGATCACACGGAAGAGATCCATCTCTCAATTTTTTTCTCTTTGCACACAACACACACATCACATCACGCACACTCAAGCATGGAAAGCACGCCAATCCCTGAGGCACGGCAAGCACGCGCATCATGTGGGAAGCCAGTCAAGCACTCACTCGGGCACCACGGCCGGGGGAACCTGGTCGGGCAAGGCGGACGCGCACGACGTGGTCATCCAGCTGGCAGCGGGAGAAGGCCAGCGACGGCCGCTCCTGGCCACCACCGTTTCGCTCCTGCCACCAACAGACCTCCGGCGCCGCGACTTGGCCCTTGGCCATCCACCGCCTCCCCACCATATGGCCTTCCACCGCGCCATCCGTAGCAGCGTCGGCCGCCCTCCTACATGCCTCGCGCCGAGCGGTAGGGTTAGGGCTGGAGGAAGAGGAAGGGGAATCGGGAAAGGATGTGTACGGTTTGGTCAACCTAGATTTTTTTTAGCAACGTGCTAAAGCAGGGGTAAATAAGACATTTCAAGTCGCATTTGACGGTGTTAACAGCAAAGAGTGATGAAAGTGTCATGGAAGGAATAAAATGAATTTGTGGTGTCAAAAGAGGAAAAAGGAAATTTCGAGTGCCAAATAGGAAACCAGATTGTAAGGAATGGTGAAATAAGGAATTCTCTCTTTCTCCTCCCTCGCCCTCTTAATGCGAGGAATAACATTCGCGTGTAATGCGCTGGGGGTTGCCTTGAGCCTTCAATTTTTTATTTTTTTTAGAGAGCATTTTTTTTCCTTTTAGAGAGAGTAGCCAGTGCAAAAGCAAAAATGGAAATAACAAAGGCCAGGCAAATGGAGAACAAAAAAAGGCGTGGTCGGCAGGATTCAAACCTGCGCGGGCAAAGCCCACATGATTTCTAGTCATGCCCGATAACCACTCCGGCACGACCACTTGCTTGCCATTAACCTCACCTATGGCCAAATGTAGTTAAGTAAGGTGTTAGTGGAGAACTTTTATGGTGTGTGGCGAGACTTGTGTTGGGAACTTGTTCATATTTTGGCCAGGAGCAGCACCCTGGCATGGAGCAGGGAAGGAGGATGCCCCTGCTCTTAATCTAGACTTATGCTATGTAGTTAAGTAGTTTGCTGCCATTTGCTTGCTTGCTGTGTTAAGTTTGCTGCCATTACATTGCTTGCTTTGTTTGATCTTGCTGTTGTGCTGTCGCTGTTGTGCTGATCATGTGTGGTGGTAAGGCCACCACATTTGAATGGGGTGAGTAGAACACAAACGATGTCTGCAACCAAACGGCTGAAGTTTGCATCTGCTCACACCCTAAGCACAAAAACGATAACCAAACAGCTGAAGTTTGCATCTGCTCACACCCTAAACACAAAAACGGCAACTAAACAGCAGGGGGTAAGTACCTCTCCATGCGATGCAGGCAACCAAACAGGTTGTATCTGCTGCATATGAGGCTGCATTTCATCAACCAGGCTGGCTGGAGATGGATATGCAATGCAACTACTGTTGCAAATTGCAATCAAACACGCCCATGGCCTTCCACCGCGTCATCCGTAGCCGCGTCAGCCGCCCTCATACATGCTCGCGCCTCGGCGCCGCACGGTAGGATTAGGGCTCGAGAAAGAGGAAGCAGAATCGGGAGAGAATGTGTACAGTTCGGTCAATCTAGATTTTGTTTTTTTGTTTTTTTACCAACGTGCTAAAGCAGGGGTAAATAAGACATTTCAAGTCGCATTAGACGGTATTAACAGCGTCGACCGCCCTCATGCATGCCTCGCGCCTTGGCGCCGCGTGGTAGGATTAGGGCTCGAGAAAGAGGAAGCGGAATCGGGAGAGAATGTGTACAGTTCGGTCAATCTAGGTTTTTTTTTACCAACTTGCTAAAGCAGGGGTAAATAAGATATTTCAAGTCACATTTGACGGTGTTAACAGCAAAAAGTGACGTAAGAGTCATGGAAGGAATAAAATGAATTTATAATGTCAAAAGAGGAAAAATGAAATTTCAAGAGCCAAATAGGAAACCGGATTGTAAGAAAGGGTCAAATAAGAAATTATTTCTTTCTCATCCCTCGTCCTCTTAGTGCGAGGAATAACATTCGCATGCAAGGCGTTGGGAAGGAGCCTTCGGCTTCCATTTTATTTTTCTTTTAGAGAGCACATTTTTTCTTTTAGAGAGAGTGGCCAGTGCAAAAGCAAAAAAGGAAATAACAAAGGCCAGGGAAATCTTCTCTACTACTTAAAAAAAACGTTCCCATTTCGCTCGCTCCCTCCGTCTAACCTCCACATCCCCTCCCCACGTAATGACTCCCTCCCTTCACGTTTTTTTCTTAGTACACATAATTAAAAGAGCCTTTATTAACATTAACTTGCCTCCCTAATCCCCTCCTTAATATGTGTTCTTTCCACGATTGGTACAAGAAAACCGCCGCCTCCGTGCATGCTGCCCCGTGCTCGCCCTCGTCGTCTCACCATCCGTCGTCTGCGACCGCACCATGCTGCCCACCTACAACAACACCGCACCGACGCCCTGCCGTCCGCCGGGGACGACTGCATCGCGCCTCTCCGCCTACAACAACGCCGCGCTCGGCATCGCCACGTCCTCCCGTCCGTCGCCGGCGGCTGCATCTCGCCTCATTGACTACGACAACGCCACGCCCGGCAGGCCTACGCCTTGCCGCGGGAACGGCATGACGGATAAGCTCCGCCTGCACCAGGTATGTGTGTCGCCCAACTGTCTCCCACGGCCATGTCGGCGAGCTTCTCCATAGTCGCGCCTCCCCTGCTCGTACATCGCCCCGACCAGCACGTCCAGCCGCCTCTCCCTATCTAGCACGCGCTGCCCACTGCCGCCGGCTGCTCATGTCCAACCTGTGCTTGGGCTCGAGCACATACGCCCACGTATATCTCCATAGATCACATGTGCCTAATTCACAGTAGTATCCTTTGGAAGTATTTGTTTGTTTGTTTTCTCGCATGTACAGAATTGCCTGCATGCTCTTTTTGCCAGAAAATGTGCTTCAGAATTATGTGTTTACCCAGATATTGAAAATTAGGCAGTCAACTATTTTATGTCCGGCATAGATGATTTACTTGCACATGAGTTAAACAGTTAGGGGCATCTCGGACTATGCAGAACACATCTGCACAAGAGAGTGTTAACGTAAAATCCTATGAATAATCCACCTTGTCCATACAGCAGTTTATATTATAGCTGTTAGTGCGAAGATATTGTGATGAATTTTCTGAAACATACAAGAACTATTTTATTAATTTCCTTATTTATTTTCTTTGCAGATGGAGTCTCCTAAACGTTCCAGTGAACGCATTCCCTTTAAAGACCTGTCCAACTCCGTCAACGCAAGTAATATTGATTGGATTACGTGTAAATGTACCATCTGATGCACATCAACTAGCTAAATTGTGTGCTTTTTAGGTGTTGTCGACATTAGTAATGGAGGGCAACCTACAGATATGAAAGAACGCAAGAGGCAACGTGCTAGGGAGCGATATGCGCAAATGGATAAACAGAAAAAAAGATGAATTACTACCGAAGCGCCGTGAAGCCTATCAACAAAAAAGAGCTCGACCATTAGTTAGTTCTGAAGAGGCGAAAGTGGGGGCAAGTCCATCTGTGCTCTCCCAAGTGCAGATAACGACAATTGGTCAAGGTGTGCTTCACCATCGAGTGTCGGCTTATTATTCGCAGTTATATCATTTGTTGGTTCTCTACTTTAGCTAATACATCTGATAATTTGTTTAACAAGGGGACATTGCATTTGAACAAGGAAAATGTGGTGCCTAATGAACATAGTGAGTGGTTAAATAGAAATGACACATACCAAAGAGCATCAATTGATTTGCCATCCCAGGGGCAAGAAAACCTCATGACTGGTATGAAGGCCACTAATTAGTGGTTAAAATGGAAGCAACTTTGTTAATAATTCATTCTGTACTGTACTAAATATGTGCTTTTTTCATTTCTAGATATTATTGCCATCAACAATTGCAGTAATGATGGGCCCACATCATCGATGATTCAACCACAACCCATAGATTCCAAAGAGCGGAAGAGGCTACGGGATAGGGAACGATATGCATTGATGGATAGCAAGAAAAGGGTGAACTTCTAAAAAGACAGCGTGAAGCAAGGAAATCATCGTCAGGTAAAGGTTGCCTAACACTGGACAAATATGTTAGTAATATCATTTAACACAGATTGATCATCATAATTCCATGTCAACCACAACTCTTACTTTAGGTTATCATGTGATTTCATTAGAGAATGCATCAGTAATATCATTTAACACAGATTGATCATCATATTTCCATGTCAACCACAACTCTTACCTTAGCGTTGTCATGTGATTTCATTAGAGAAACTTGAATCAATACATGCGAAGGATAGGGCACGTTATGCCAATATGACTCCCAATCAAAAGCACACAAAGATGGCATTGCGTGCGTCAGCGCGCAATACTCTGAGCAAGGATTCCATAGCCATGGAGAACCCATTGTATATCCCTAAGATTGTTCGTGATGGCTCCATACCCACATGTGATTGGTCTATTCCTGAAGTCAGCGGAACCCCTGTTTATATTCAGTCTGCTTCGGAGCAGATGTCAGATGGGGAGACCCACGATATGGCTGTGAGTGAAATATCACGTAGAAAACATATAACACATGGAGAATGACACGCATTGATGTGTCGTCGAAACCAAGCATTCTATGAAAGTACTAAGAAGAATGAGACTGCATCAATGGATGAAACCTCGTCGATGAATTTGGAAGGCGTAAATGGTTCAGAACACCAAACCCAATCGATCATTGTTAATAATGGTAATGTTCTTCCTTTGTTATTATAATTCTCTAATGGAATTCATTGATAGTTGTAATGACCATAAATTTATGTTGTATATTAATAGAAAACACATCTCCAACGCGCGAGACTGCCCAAAAACACCCAACACACTCACAAGGCAATGATTATGGTAAGTTTTTTTAGAATTTTAGAACAAAAAACATTGCACAACCTATTTGATGCATGGGTCTCATATATAACTATAAAATAGGTGGAGAAGAGGGCGTTATCTTGGAGGAAGACTCAGAAGACGAGGAAGGCTACATGTTCGCTGGGATTGGTACCTTCACTAGTAGAAAAGGGGGCAATGGTCCAGGCCAGGTCAGCCCATTAGTCCCGGTTCTGCCATGAACCGGGACCAATGGAGGTATTTGTCCCGGTTCGTGATCCCAGGGGGGCGGCCGGGGACTCGTGGGCATTGGTCCCGGTTTGTCTGGCCCTTTTGGTCCCGGTTGGTGGGACGAACCGGGACCAATGGGCCTCACTCCTGGCCTACCACCATTGGTCCCGGTTGGTGGCTTGAACCGGGACCAAAGGCTGCCCTTTAGTCCCAGTTCATGCCACCAACCGGAACCAATGAGGTGCCTATATATACCCCCTCGCGTAAGAGCAGAGCACACTGCTCTGTTTTTTCTGGCCGCCGAGGGGGAGAGGGCTTGGTGGTGCTCTAGCTCACCTCCTATGCACACAAGGTGTTCGATGGAATGCCGGGCCACACTACTTAAGCTTTCTCCTCTCCAAGCTCGACCTCCAAGCTCCATTTTCCTCAATATTTGTCTAGGTTTAGCGGTCCGTCACGCCCGTCCCGTCTTCACCGCCGTCGATCACCAGCGCCGATCTCATCGTCGGCACCACCGTGGTGAGCCTCTTGTTCTTATCTTCTTTCTGAAAGGAAAAATATTCTTACTTGTATGTTTAGATAGATACTTGTATTATTTTCTTACTTTTATTATTGCATCTTATATAGTGCGATGGTTTTGGTATCTGCCCCCGTCGGCCCTCGTCCTGTCTATGATTCGGATGTGGTATATATTATCTTTTCATAACTATTGGTTCATTTATTGTTTATGAAAATTATGCCGACCAATGTGACATATATTTTATTTATCTAGGAGGTTGTTGAACCGGAAATTCCAACCGACCCTATTGTCAAGAGGTTAAATTTAGTTGAAGAAGAAACAATTTCTTGAAGGAAAAAATAAAAAAATTGAGGAGGAGAAGATGATATTGGAGTTGCATGTTGCGGATGTAAATGCGATGATCACAAGATCAAGATGGATGCAATGCGCTTGAAGATTAGAAAGATTAGAAAATATGCCATTCATACCGAGGCTTGGTATCATTATGCCGTTGGATCAGTTGTTACCTTGGTTGCGATTATGATCGCATTTGTTTTCGCATTGAAATGTTTTACATAGTTTCAATGTATAGTTTAATTAATTTAGATGCTCTGCAGAGCTTTATGTTGTTAGATGAGAACTATGTATGTACTTTGGTTTTGATGTGATGATGAACTTCTATTAATTTGGTCACTTAATTATCTATTCATGATGTTATGTAATGATTTTTACACACTTAATTATATATAATGCACGCAGATGAACCGGCAATGGATGTACGGTGACAGACACACCTCCGAGTACATTAAGGGCGTGCATGATTTTGTCGAAGTGGCTGAGGCAAACAAGCAGAATGGTTTTATGTGTTGTCCATGCCCTATATGTGGGAATACGAAGTCTTACTCTGACCGGAAAATCCTTCACACCCACCTACATTACAAGGGTTTCATGTCACACTATAATGTTTGGACGAGGCACGGAGAAATAGGGGTTATGATGGAAGACGACGAAGAAGAAGAGTACAATGACAACTATGTGCCCCCTGAATATGGTGATGCTACTGAACATCAAGAGGAACCAGACGATGTGCACGATGATGCTGCAACGGGCGAAGCTGCTGAAGATCAAGAGGAACCAAACGATGTGCCTGTTGATGATGATCTCTGCCGGGTCATTGTCGATGCAAGGACGCAATGCGAAAGTCAAAAGGAGAAGCTGAAGTTCGATCGCATGTTAGAGGATCACAAAAAAGGGTTGTACCCCAATTGCGAAGATGGCAACACAAAGCTCGGCACCGTCTTTGGAATTGCTGCGGTGGAAGGCGAGAGAATGTTGTGCTGATAAAGGATTTGAGAAGCTACTGAAAATATTGAAGAAGAAGCTTCCAAAGGATAATGAATTGCTCGACCGTACATACGCAGCAAAGAAGGTCGTATGCCCTCTAGGATTGGAGGTGCAGAAGATACATGCATGCCCTAATGACTGCATCCTCTACCGCGGTGCATACAAGGATCTGAACGCATGCCCGGTATGCGGTGCATTACGGTATAAGATCAGACGAGATGACCCTGGTGATGTTGACGGCGAGCCTCCCAGGAAGAGGGTTCCTGCGAAGGTGATGTGGTATGCTCCTATAATACCACAGTTGAAACGTCTATTCAGAAACGGAGAGCATGCCAAGTTGATGCAATGATACAGTGAGGACCGTAAGAAAGACGGGAAGTTGAGAGCACCCGTTGACGGGTCGCAGTGGAGAAAAATCGAGAGAAAGTACTGGGATGAGTTTGCAAAGGACCCAAGGAACGTATGGTTTGCTTTAAGCGCGGATGGCATTAATCCTTTCGGGGAGCAGAGCAGCAATCACAACACCTGGCCCGTGACTCTATGTATGTATAACCTTCCTCCTTGGATGTGCATGAAGCGGAAGTTCATTATGATGCCAGTTCTCATCCAAGGCCCTAAGCAACCCGACAACGACATTCATGTGTACCTAAGGCCATTAGTTGAAGAACTTTTACAGCTGTGGAATGGAAACGGTGTACGTACGTGGGATGAGCACAAACAGGAGGAATTTGACCTAAAGGCGTTGCTGTTCGTGACCATCAACGATTGGCCCGCTCTCAGTAACCTTTCAGGACAGACAAACAAGGGATACCATGCATGCACGCACTGTTTACTTGACACCGATAGTATATACCTAGGAAGCTGCAGGAAGAACGTGTACTGGGCCATCGTCGATTTCTTCCGACCAACCATCAATGTCGAAAGAAAGGCAAGCATTTCAAAGGCGAGGCAGATCATCGGAAGAAGCCCGCCATGCGTACCGGTGATCACGTACTTGCTATGGTCAATGATTTACACGTAATCTTTGGAAAGGGTCCCGGCTGACTAGCTGTTCCGAATGACGCTGAGAAACACGCACCCATGTGGAAGAAGAAATCTATATTTTGGGACCTACCCTCTTTGGAAAGACCTAGAGGTCCGCTCTTTGATCGACGTGATGCACGTGATGAAGAACCTGCGTTAACCTGCTAGGCTTCTTGGGCGTGTATGGGAAGACAAAAGATACACACGAGGCATGGGAGGACCTGCAACGCTTGCACGAAAAGAGGGCATGCCTCCGAAGCGATATGAAGGTCCCGCCAGCTACGCTCTTCTGAAAGAAGAGAAAGAAATCTTCTTTGAATGCCTGCTCAGTATGAAGGTCCCGACTAGCTTCTCGTCGAATATAAAGGGAATAATAAATATGTCAGAGAAAAAGTTCCAGAACCTAATGTCTCATGACTACCACGTGATTATGACGCAACTGCTTCCGGTTGCATTGAGGGGGCTTCTACCGGAAAACGTTCGATTAGCCATTGTGAAGCTATGTGCATTCCTCAATGCAATATCTCAGAAGGTGATCGATCCAGAAATCATACCAACGCTAAGGAGTGATGTGGCGCAATGTCTTGTCAGTTTCGAGCTGGTGTTCTCACCATCCTTCTTCAATATCATGACGCACGGCCTAGTTCATCTAGTCGACGACATTGTCATTTTGGGGCCCGTATTTCTACACAATATGTTCCCCTTTGAGAGGTTCATGGGAGTCCTAAAGAAATGTGTCCGTAACCGCGCTAGGCCAGAAGGAAGCATCTCCATGGGCCATCAAACAGAGGATGTCATCGGGTTTTGTGTTGACTTCATTCCTGGCCTTAAGAAGATAGGTCTCCCTAAATCGCGATATGAGGGGAGACTGACTGGAAAAGGCACGCTTGGAAGGGACTCAATAATATGCGAGACGGATATTCTTGGTCTCAAGCACACTACAGTTCTCTGAGAACTCTACCTTGGTGACCCGTATGTCGATGAACACAAGAACAGTCTGCGCTCCAAACACCACGAGCAAAGGCGACGACTAGATTACATGTGAACACATCCGGACTTTCAGCAGTTGGTTGGAAACACGTCTCAGAGGTGACAACACTGTTTGTGATGAGCTGTACTTGTTGTCCAGGGGACCATCTTCGACTGTAATGATTTGGAAAGGATACGAGATAAATGGGAATACATTTTACACGATTGACTAAGATCAAAAGAGCACCAACCAAAACAGCGGAGTCCGCTTTGATGCAGCAACCGAGAGGGGAAAGGACACATATTATGGTTACATAGTGGACATATGGGAACTTGACTACGGAGTGAATTTTAAGGTCCCTTTGTTTAAGTGCAAATGGGTCAATCTGTCAGGAGGCGGGGTACAGTTAGACCCACAGTACGGAATGACAACAGTGGATCTGAAAAATCTTGGGTACACTGATGAACCGTTCGTCCTAGCCAATGATGTGGCACAGGTTATCTATGTGAAGGACATGTCTACCAGACCGAGAAAAGGAAAAGATAAGGAAGCGAATACATTATACGATGAGCCAAAGCGCCACATAGTTCTTTCAGGAAAAAGGGACATCCTGGGAGTGGAGGGCAAGACAGACATGTCTGAAGAGTATGAAAAGTTTCATGAAATTCCTCCCGTCAAAGTCAAGGCTGACCCAAGCATCCTGATAAACGATGAAGATTATCCATGGTTACGGCGCAATAAGCAAATGACACAAGCGAAGAAAAAGTGAAGACTTTCTCCCGCAACTATTATGATGATACCATGCCAACTTTGTAACAGACAAGTATGATACCATTGTCCGTTTTGTACATGCACATGCTATGCCAACTTTTTCAGAGTTCATTTTAAAACAATGAATTTAGGTCGAATTTTCTCTATAGGTGCATCTATGTTCATTTTTTTGAAAACTAATGGCAGTAACAGAAAGTTTATAATTTTGTTGTAAGTAGAAACAAAACAAAAGAATTAAAAACTGGAAAACAATTAAAAGTTTATAATTTTGACCTAAAAGCAAAAAGAATTAAAAAATAAAGCAAAAATAGAAGAAAATAAATAATACAGAAAACAAAACAAAAAATGGAAAAAATAAAAATAGCAACAATAAGTATTTTGTTGTAAGTAGAAACAAAATAAAATAAATAAAGCAACAAATATAAAACTAAAAAAGTGTTTTCAACTTTGAAAACTAGTGGCACTAACAGAAAGTTTATAATTTTTGTGACCTAAAAGAAAAAAGAAATCACTAAAAAACTATAAGTATTTAGTTCTAAGTAGAAATGAAAAAATAAATAGCAAAAAAGAAAAAAATGCCACCTACTGGGCCAGCACGGCCTGAATACGACTAGAAACCCAACCATGGGCCAGGATTCAGGCCCGCAGCAGGCCCAGTAGGCCCACAGGCATTGAAGTGTCCGATTAGGCCCGTAAGCCTGCAGTTCAGAGGAGTTCGAAAGGGAACACAGAGCAGGGATTATAAACAGGTGAGGGAGCTCTTCAGCTAGCGAGGTGGGACTAAAAATCCCACCATCGTGCCAGCGCAAGGCCTTTGGTCCCGGTTGGTGCCACCAACCGGGACTAAAGGGGGCATTGGTCCCGGTTGGTGGCACAAACCGGGACCAATGCCACCCGTTAGTCCCGGTTGGTGCCACCAACCAGGACCAAAGGTTCCGCTTTGGTCCCGGTTGGTGGCACCAACCGGGACTAAAGGGGGCATTGGTCTCGGTTTGTGCCACCAACCGGGACCAATGCTCGTTCTATATATACAGCACTTGTGAAAATTTTGGTCCCGCCCTCTCTGCCCCTCGCCGTCGCCGTCGTTGCCCATGCCCCGCCCCCGAGCCCACGCCGACGCCGTCCGCCGCCCCCGAGCGCGCCCTGCCTGCCGTCGTCGCCGCCCGTCCGCCGCCCGAGCACCCCCTGCGCCCAGGCCGTCTGCCGCCCGAGCGCCGCCTTGCCGTCGCCGCCACCGCCCGTCCGCCGCCTCCGAGCACCCTGCGCCCCGAGCCCGTCCGCCGCCCAGCGCACCCGTCGTCGCCCTCGCCCTCGCCGACCACGAGCCCATCTTCGTCGCCATCGCCCCCGGCGCCGGCCGCCCGCGTCTCCTCCCCGATCCCTCCGGGAGAGGTAGCTACTGCCCCATCCTCCCCCCTTCCTTCCTTCCCCTGCTCTTGCAAAATATATGTATGTATGTATGAGTTGGGGAGAAAGTTTATAATTTTTGTTCATATATACTGTAGATGTATGTATGATGAATTTTGATATCTTTTTTGTTCATATATAATGTAGATGTATATGTATGTATGGAATGATATCGATGGATGTATGTATATAGAACATTCGTACAAAATATGACGAATCCGATATGACCAATGTCCCCCTCCGGTTAACTCAGGAACACTAACTCTCTCGGAGAAAAAAATGTTATCGGGGAAAAAAATGTTATGGGGGTCGAGGGTCGTCGAACATGAGAGGAAGAAGAGGATAAAAAAAGAGGAAGAAGAAAGAAAAATGGAGGAGAAGAAAGAATAGAGGAGTTCTTCTCCTCTATTCTTTCTTCTCCTCTCTTTTTTCTTCTTCTTCCTCTTTTTTTATCGGGAACGAGGCTCGACGAGCGGTAGAGGAAACCCTAATTAAATAGCAAGTATCGTCGGTGTGAGATACATGTGGCCGTCGGTGTCGGACACTACATCCACGTCCCACAAGTGACGCGGGCGTCGATGCCCACGTCACTTGTGGGACATAGATGTAGTGTTCAACGCCGACGCCGACGTCTCATTCTTCTTTTTCTAAAATTTCTATTTGAACATTATTTAGAAAAAAACAAGCAATACTACTTCATGTATTTTTAAGAAGGAAAAAACAAGCATATAATTTTCCCATGTACGTATGTCGTCGTTGTCGATATACCCCCTCCTGATAGCTTCAACACGTGGGGGGGCGGGGTCGATATTACCCCCTCCTTGAAGCGTTCTCGAGGCCACCCCTAACCCTTGAAGCGTTGTCGAGGCCACGCGAAACCCTAGAGAAGCAGTGTCGGGGCCACTAATTAATATGATTCCTTATTGTCATTAGCTAGCTAGTTCTACGTTTGCCACTAATATATCCATCTGTCTTGTTTGAATAATAATTGCCATGTTGTAAATATTTGTAGAAACTATGGACACCCCCCAAGACGAAGCACAAGAAGCGTTGTTGAGGGACATAATCGCAGAAGGAAGTGATGTCGTCTGCTCGTTGATGTTTCTCGACGACACCGATGGTCTGGAAGGAGAGGGTGAAGAAGCAGCTGGCTATGATTATGATGGCTCCGATGACCCAATGCCGGTGCAAGAAGTAGACCGTGAGGACGGCTCCGGTGACCGAACCGAGTCCAGCCAGGTATATATATTAGTTAAGCCTGTGCTGACTAGCTAATTTATGCATCCATTGTTTTGGTATGTACACATATTAATTAACTCTCGTCTTTGTTCTTTTTTCTAGCCCTCTGGATCGGCAGAACTTGCAAAGAGGCGAGGCCGAAGAAAAGTTGAGCTCGGATGAAAGGTTTGAGATCATAGCAATCGCGCGCGACGACCAACCGATTGAACCCATCCGGACAAAGAAGGCATTTGTTGCTCAGTGCGGGGTTCTGGTTAGGGAAAAGATCCCAATCAGCATCCAGCAATGGTATAAGCCTAAGAATGAAGACCCTGAGGTGTCTTATGTCAATGATATGTAGAAAAATGATCTTTGGACTGAGCTGAAGTCAAATTTCACCCTACCGCCAGAGGATGATCCGGAGAAGCCAGTTAAAGAGCAATTAATCAAGTCTTTTGCTCTTAAGAAGATGGCAGACCTATTCAGGAATTGGAAGAAAGACATGAATAGGTTTGTCGATAAAAAAGAGACACCAGAATTCAAGGGAAAATATGAGAATATTAGAGATGACTGGCCCGCATTTGTGGCCCACAAGACATCGGAAAAGAGTAAAAAGATGTCGGCGACAAACAAGCAAAATGCTGCAAAGAAGAAGCTTCACCATCCCACGGTCGGTGGCTACCTCATAGCCCGCCTAAGTGGGCCAAGGCTGAGAATGATCTGCTTGATGAAGGGATCGAACCAGAGACAATGAACTGCCAGACCGTTGCGGACTTGGTTCTTCGGGCTGGCGGAACCTTGGACCTCAGATCCGGAAGTGCATTTGGACGGACGATCAATTGGACATACCAGTCAAGAGGCTTCAGCAATATATCGAAGCAGCGCAGCAAGGGACGTTCGTTCCAGACAGAGAGAACGACGAGCTCACAATGGCCCTCGGGAATCCTGAGCACCCTGGACGGACATGAGGCACGCAGGCTCCATTTCATGGAAGGCTGGGTTTCCAGACGCAGACGGTTACAAATGCCAGGAGAGGAGGAAGAAAGTGCAGCAGACCGAACTGCAGGCGCTGCATGCAAGGGTACAAGCGATAGAGGAACGAGAAGCAGCGCGGCTTCCACCGAGCTGCTTCAGCCGGAGCATGCCTTGACGGCTCCTGCCAGCTATCCCGTGGATGCTATCACGGAGGCTCAAACTTGCCACCTTATGGCGCAATGGATGAATTTGAAGGTCAAGGCAGCTGTTGGCTCTGTTTATCCTACTGAATCCGGCGCAACTTTTCACTGCCGGCCGATTCCAGAAGGATATGCTAGGATGATGGTGGATGAAATAACAGAGGGATTTGAGGACCTCCGGCTTGACCACCCTACCGGTGAAGGGGAGACTCGGCTCGGTTCTGCTCTGAAGACTCCATGCCTATGGCAGAAGGATCTCATCAATCTTCCGAACTGGACGCCTCCGCCTCCTCCTCCTCCTCCTCCTCCGGAGAGTCAGGGCACTCCGCCTCCTCCACCCCCTCCTCCTCCGGTGAGTGATGATCAGGGCACTCGGCCGGCTCCTTCTCCGCCTGCGCCGACGCGCCCGAGCAGCCAGCCTCCTCCTTCTCCGCCTCGTTAGCAAGGGCGAAAGAGACCCGCCGCCGGTCCGGCGCGTCGTAGTCCTTCTCCTCCGCCTCGTAAGCAAAGAAAGAAGACATCCGCTCCGTCTGCTCTGCCGTGTCTAGCAGTACAGCCAAAGGCGGGAGGACATACAGATTCGGTCCTTCTCTGAAGACTCTAGAGAAGTTACCATACGACATGAACCCTGAGGAGAATGCGAAGATCGCGCGAACCGAAGTGAAGGACTGGTTTCAAGGGTTGAAAGCACAGAGACATCCACCTCCGGAGGAGAAGGTAGATCCGGTGAAAGTGAAGCGCACTCTGGCTGCCCTGACTAAACCACCCAAGTCTCCGCCGAAAGGCGACTATGAGCGCATTATTGGAAATGCATTTGCCGAAGCAGAGAGGTTGGGAAGTACTCTCAGTGATCAAAGGATGAAAGAACGACGAGCTGGGAAACAAATTGCCCAGCTCGGCGAACAAGCAACAATCGTGCCCCCGCCCAAGGTGCTCGCTAGCTAGCGACATCGTCGATCCGAGGATGGTGCCCGGTTATAGCAATCTTGGAGATTACCTGCCCGACGATGTACATTATGACTTCTTGGAGGTGCAGATACAAAGATACGAGTACGGGAAGCCTCTCGTCAAAGATGAAAGATCTCTATCAACGATGATGCAAAGATTGCATGATTGGTACATGAAAACCTGCAGAGAGTCTGAGGGGAGGAGTACTTTGTATGTGAGAGTTAAAAAAGAGCATGACCTCATTGGAATTGAACTGTTGCCTGTTCCATTTGAGGAGTTCTTTCAGTTTTTCAATCAATTGGCCCTCGATAAAGCAACGGTTACCTGCTACTGTCTGTAAGTAGTACTAGTTATGTCACTAAGTCTCTCTATATAACTCAGCTCTTTCATTGCATGTATTTATAATTATCCTCACTATATTATGCAGATTGAAGATCGTCGAATTGAAGAAAATACAAGTGGGTGATATTGGGTTCATTAACACATATCTCATAGGTGAAACTGAGGTTAAATATCATGCCGAAAATACCGAGGCCAACTTGCTACGATCGTTGGTAAAAAATGAACACAAAGATATAATACTCTTTCCTTACAACTTCAAGTGAGTGTTACTGTCTTGTGGCATATTCGGTTTCCCTTATTAGTCCAGGTTATAGTAATGTAATTGATGAGTTATGCATGCGTGTGCAGCTTCCACTATATTCTCCTAGAGATTAAGCTTGAGCAGGGAGTAGTAACTGTCTTAGACTCGAGACGAAAAGATCCCAAGGAGTATGCGGACATGACTCAAATGCTCGAGAAGTAAGTTAAATCGATCATTATCCACCATATCAGCAACTTTGTTCATTTCTGATATCAAGTAATTGTTTTATTTGTATGGCAAGGTTTGGAGAAAATTCAACAAAAAAGCTCCGGGACTGCCGAAGAAGCTGCAATTTAGACACCCGAAAGTAAGTACTATAGTAGCATGTTCCACGCATCTCCTAGTGATTCAAGCGCTAGTTTCATCAATACCATTTGGCATTCTTGCTTATCAGTTTGATTGACCTCTGTTTCTTGTAAAGTGGTTGTGGCAAGAATAAGGGAATGATTTCTGTGGATACTATGTTTGCGAGTCCATCCGCCACACGACCTGTGAGCGGGGCTACTCTAACCAACAATATGAAGTGCGTAAATAACAATATTCACAATTTTATTTTATTACCATCATTTGTGTTGAGTTTCATTCATTCATATATATATGTATTGACCCCTTCTTAAAATTAGATGTTTCGGATGCGGGATGAACTCCTAGCACCAGATCGCATGCGAGCAATTCAAGAGGAATTGGCGGCATTCTTTCTTGACAACGTGATCGCTGAAGACGGAGAATACTATGTGGACAGCGTCCGTATGTTAGGAGATTATATTTGTAAAAGATAATTATTGTATATATGTAGCCGGTAGTGTCAGATAGATATACGAGAACTTGTTGTTCGACCAATCTCTCGGAGAAGGAGAGGTGGTCGATATCACTTCTCTCTGTATGCATATATGTTCATGACGATCTTCTGTTTCCTTCGTTTGCTTACTAGCTAGCGTGTCTAGCTAGTCCCCTCTATACGTATGTATAGTACGTAGCGTCGACCAAGCACGGACAAAAGAGAGGACACTTCTCTCTATTAATTAGCTAGCTAACACAATATATGAAACACCTAAATTAACCCCCAAAACCCCCAACCCCCCCTTTAAAAAACAAAACCCAAGTTACGTAAATGTCGACGTGGATGCCTATTGGTCCCGGTTGGTGCCACCAACCGGGACCAAAGGCCCTCCGCCTGGCTCGGCGCACAGGCCACGTGGAGGCCCATCTGTCCCGGTTCTGGACTGAACTGGGACTAAAGGGCCAGGGCATTAGTACCGACCCTTTACTCCCGGTTCAGGAACCGGGACTAAAGGCCCTTACCAACCGGGACAATAGGCCCTTTTTCTACCAGTGTTTAGACATGTTCCACGTTGTAGCGTGCACATCATGTGCATGATTTTAGTACTCATATGTTCACTATCATTTCAGAGGATGACACCGATGACGATGTTGAAATGGACGAGTCTGACAACGAGTCTGCCTCAGTTGCAAGCATTCCAGATCCCTATGACATGGAGTATAGCAAGATCCCAACAGACACACACAAGCTGAAGCCAGTGGAAGACTGCAAGCACTGCTATGCAAAGAAGTTTGAGCGTGAGACCATGGGGTTTTGCTGCCGTAAGGGGAAGATCAAACTAGCCAACCCGGATACGCCTCCTGAGCTCATGAAGCTATGGACGAGTGATGACCCTGCTGCTAGGCATTTTCGTGACAACATCAGGTTTTTCAATAGCCATTTCTCATTCACCTCACTATATTGTCACCTTGATAGTGATACCACTAACACATTAAAGCATCCTATCTACACATTCCGTGCCCATGGCCAAATGTACCACAACATACGGTCATTTGGCAAACAAGATGGTTTGGATCGTAGTCATCTGGAGCTCTACTTCTATGATGATGATCCCAGTTTAGAGCATAGGTATCGCAGTTGTCGCAAAGAGCAGTGCCAGAAAGACAAAGAAGTAATCACACAACTGGTCGACATACTTCGTGGAAACCCATACTCTGAACACCTCCGTAGTATGGGGCATGTTCATGATGTGGATGACTATCACATAACACTTAACCTTGACCAAAGGATGGATCAGAGAAGATATAATGCGCCGACCACTTCAGAAGTAGCAGCTGTGTGGGTGGAGGGCAGTGAACGTCGAAGACAGTTCGGTAATAGTGTCATCCTGCATGGGAAGAATAGAGATATATATGGAATCAAGTCCTATCATGGATGCTATGATGCGTTGTCGTACCCTCTATTCTTCCCTAGAGGCGAACTTGGGTGGCATACTGATATCCCGAAGGAAGGTGTGTCCTATGAAACTGTGATGGCAGCTCGTGCAGCCCGTCTAGCTCGTGGTCATAGTGATGAGTCCTCTAATCCTGGTGATAAAGATGATGAGGACGAGGATGATAATGCAGGTTAGTGTTGCGCTTAGTTATTACATGCGCAGTCCATAGTTCGCACTATACTCTCCAGTTTACAACACCATATTTTTTCAATTTTCTATGCAGGTTCCGGAGGGATACTATGTGTGTCTGTGCGGGACTACTACTGCTACAAATTACAGATGCTCCGGGATATTCAATCCAATCCTCTATGGTAAGCGTCTTTTCCAACAGTTTGCGGTAGACACATAAATCAAGATAGAGAACTCCCGGTTGGACTATATATGGGGCCATCAAGATACGATAAGGGCGGACCTATATCAGGGCTTGGTGGACAGCTTACATGTTGGTGAGGGTAGGGCAGATGCTATTGGAAAAGTGTTATCTACATCTTTTATCGGTGGTCCACGGGACAAGAGGCGTCGCTACATGGATGCCATGGCCTTAGTTCGAAAGTATGGCAAGCCGGACGTCTTCCTCACAATGACATGCAACCAAACTGGGATGAGATTAGGCAGGAACTCTAACTCGGTTAGACACCTCAGGATCGTCCAGATCTCGTTGTTCGTGTTTTTAGGGCAAAGTTGGAGGAACTCAAGAATAAGTTGCTTCAGAAGGACATCCTGGGCAAGGTGAGGGCTTATGTTTATGTGGTGGAATTCAGAAGAGGGTTCTGCCTCATGCCCACTTCCTTCTCATCATGGAGGGCGGTACAAGCTCACATGCCCCGAGCAATATGACAGTCTTATCTCAGCCGAGCTCCCAAACAAGAAGAAGTACCCAGAATTGTACAAGATGGTCATGAAGCATATGATGCATGGACCTTGTGGTGCTTTGAATCGTGACTGCCCATGCACAAAAGGACGTCCTGCTTGCAAGAATCACTATCCTCGACCTTTCAATGCGGCTATGTTGCAGTGCAAGGATTCCTACCCGTTATACAGACGACGTGATGACGGTTCTAAAGCAATGGTCCGAAAGGAATGGCTGGATAATAGGTGGGTCGTCCCATACAACCCACACCTCCTATGTTACTTCAATTGTCACATCAATGTTGAGGCATGTGGAAGCATAAAGGATGTTAAATACCTGTTCAAGTACATATACAAGGGTCATGATCGAGCATCTATTTCTCTGAGTGAGTCTGACAAGGCTAACAAAAATGGAGGTATAGATGAGATCAAACAGTATAGGGACGCTAGGTGGGTGACTCCTCCGGAAGCATTATGGAGGATATATGGCTTTGAATTGAGCAAGAACTCACCACCTGTGATGCAGTTGCAACTCCATCTGCCCAACATGCACATGGTGTCATTCAGAAAGGGGCAAGATATCGAACGAGTGGTTAACCAGGAAGGTGCTGAGAAGTCAATGCTTACAGAGTACTTTTAGGCAAATAGGTTACATGAGGAGGCTCGGTCTATCTTGTATAGGGACTTCCCTGAGTGGTATACCTGGCAGAAAAGTAAGAAAAATAAATACTGGAGAAGAAGGGAATGAGATACAGGTGGACAAGTTGGAAGAATATCCTATGAGGACCTAAGGACAGTTAATGGTGAGATCCTAGCAACATTTCGTGAAGCTGCAGAGAGAAGGGGATTGATCGAAGCAGACAACACACTTGATGAGTCCCTTACTGAATCTACGTTATACGAGATGCCATCATCTCTACGAAGGCTCTTTGCAACAATATTGGTATTCTGTGAGCCAAGTAATGTGCGTGGACTCTGGGAGAAGCACCTGGAGGCAATGTCAGAAGACTATCGCCGCAACAATCCATCCAAAGTTGCGGTTGAGCAAATGGTTCTGATAGATATCAGGAATATGCTACAATCAATGGGAAAGGACATAGAGTCATTCCCTCTTCCTGGTATCAATGAAGAATATGACACTGCTTCCGGCATGCCAAGGGAGATCTTCGAGGAATCCACCATTGAGCTCAATGTTGAGGACACAAATCTATCAGACTCACTTAATTCAGATCAGAGGAAAGCCTACGATGAAATTATGTATGTTGTTGACAGTGATGAGGGTGGCGTATTCTTTGTGGATGGGCCTGGAGGCACCGGGAAGACTTATCTATATAGGGCACTTCTTGCAAAAGTCCGTGGACAGAAAAAGATTGCAGTAGCAACAGCTACGTCCGGCGTTGCAGCTACCATAATGCCCGGAGGGAGAACAGCTCATTCACGGTTCAAGATACCGCTAAGCATTGACGATGGTGGGTTTTGTAGCTTCACTAAACAGAGTGGAACTGCCAAGCTCTTACAGTCAGCTTCCCTCATTATATGGGATGAGGCTTCGATGACAAAGAGGCAGGCAGTGGAGATGCTAGACAATAGTATGCGCGATATAATGAGCCGACCAGACCGACCATTCGGTGGAAAGACAGTTGTATTCGGTGGAGATTCCAGGCAACTCCTCCCTGTTTTCCTAAGGGGTCAAGGGCTCAGATAATTGATTCTTCACTACGTAGGTCTTACCTTTGGGATTGCATGCGCCACCTAAAGTTGGTACGCAATATGAGCGCACATAGCGACCCGCGGTTTGCTGAATACTTGTTGCGCATTGGTCATGGCAAGGAGGAGACCAATAATGATGGTTGTGTCCGCCTTCCGGACGAGATATGTGTGCCCTGTACTGGGAAGGGCACTGATCTTGATACACTGATAGATAATGTTTTTCCCAGTTTCGGTGCTAATATGTCTGATCCAAACTACATCACCTCCAGAGCAATCTTATCGACGCGAAATGATTGTGTGGATAGGATAAATATAAAGATGATCAACCGATTCCACGGAGATGAGATGGTGTATCATAGCTTTGATTCAGCAGTCGATGACCCTCATAACTATTATCCATCTGAGTTCCTTAACACTTTGACCCCTAATGGGTTGCCTCCACATGTGTTGAAGCTCAAGATAAACTGCCCTATTATATTGCTCAGAAATATTGACCCCGTGAATGGACTTTGCAATGGCACGAGGCTGGTGGTTCGAGGATTCCAGAGGAATGTCATCGATGCAGAAATTGTGCTAGGGCAACATGCCGGAAAGAGGATCTTCTTGCCAAGTGTTGGGGATACACATAATAGCTAGGCCAACGAAGGGTCGAAATATCATAAAGCATGGGGTCCACACAACATGTGGGTCCAGATAAATTTCATACAGGCATACTATCCACTCGACCAAGCAGCATACCATCCACTCGACCAAGCAGCATATATACCATCTACTCAGATGACAGTTCACCACTCGACTGTACGACTCACTCGGATATACGAAGACCAGTAGGCAGCAAAGCAGTCAGCATCATTCTCATAGTGAGGGCTTGGTAGTGGGCTGGTATTATGGCATTCATGCCACACTTTGTAACATAGGAGGTGGGGGGTGGCGCACTCTATATAAGCCACCCCCCACCACTAGACGAGGGGGCTCTTCTTCCATCTCTCTTTTTCACCATTAGTCTCAGGACTACGGGGATCCGTTCTCCTCTCATTGTAATCTCCGGATACATACTAATATAAAACAAAGCCTCTCCAGAGCACGAGACGTAGGGTTGTTATCTCCACAGTGAGAGGCCCGAACTCGCTAAAACTACCGTGTCACCCATATGCATCTCGATAGATCATGCTCCTTTATCCTACCCCTCTCTTATTGCCGGAATCGTTCCCACGACAGTTGGCGCCCACCGTGGGGCATGGCGTTTATCGAGCCATGATGCAAATGGTTTTCTTTCTTCAATGTTCATCCGCCGATCAACAATCATCAATGGAGAATCTCATCCAGGATGTTTCGGACATCACTCCATTCACAGGGGAGTCATGATACTCTTCGTACAGAGGGATCAGGAAGTCCCATTCCATACTATCTTATTCTTTACAGTCGATCTTTAATCTAACAATGGTTGTTTTTCTTCTGTATGTACATGTACTCATGAGGAGGATGGCCGCATCATCTCCTTCACATCAACCAGAAAGCGCGAACAATAGCGGCATGGAGGCCGAGCTCCCGACATGGCCAGTCCACCGAGTCAACCGCCGCCCATCCAGCTTCACCGACCTCTAGCGCGTCCATCTGTGCCGGAACCGCACCTCCAGCGGTGTTCCTGAGTTACACGGCCGGCATAATGCGATGGTGCAGCACTCCTCGCTTTCTGCTCAGCAGAGACACAAGCCTGGCCGGCAACGCGGAACTCCTCAGTCCGGTCGCCCGCTCGGCAGTGATCTCCATGGTGGAGGCGCCTCTCCCGCCGGCGTCGCAGGCGCGATGCGCTCCTCCCTCATCAGCTTCTCGGGCATGGTTGTTGCGGCGTACGCGCAGACCCCGCGCAGCACGGAAATAGGAAGCCGGTCTGTTGGCCATGGCCCTTTTTCCTTTAACCATGCAAGGTGAGTGGGCCACCTTCTCCTTGATTACCTGCATGCAGGTAAATGCGCGCAAGTATAGGAAACGGACAGACGTGGTGATCTTCAACGTCAGATTAATTGGTTGCCTCATTAAACGGCCAATTGATGAGAATTACTAACGCCACTTAATTGTTGCGGCCAGAACCAGGCAGCAGGGAGCAGGCAAATCTCGTCCGCTGTTTTCACGACTTCCACAGGTTCCGCACCAGTTAATTCGTGCATGCATGCATGTATGACCATCTAGCCTTCAACTTCGTGGCCGTATTTGCTAGTGCTAACTTGCAGGGTCATCTGATGGATCTTTCACTCGGACAGCTGCGAACCAGATTCACTCATAGTTCAAACAGATGAATCCACTCGGTGACTCAGACACAGACTCAAGTTCACTCGGCCATGGACCCAAATTCACTTGAACTACTAATATGCAGGGTGACTCGGATGGAGTTTGCATCCAGACGACTAACTTGCAGGGACGTTTTGATCCAACAGAAAATATATTCGTAGCTATACTTGCTACTAACTTGCAGGGTCACTTGTCCCGTTGTTGTCCACCGACAGCAGTTCACTCGGATGGACGTTTCGTTCAGACGAATAACATGATGACAGGCAGTGACTCGGCCGCCTGCACACCGTCGCTCAACTGGTCACACCAGCATCACTTGGCCGCGCGCACATAGTCACTCAACGTCCCGCGCGTCACCACTCTGCTCTACGCATCTACTTCATTCCGACGTCCCGTGAGTCGTCACTCTGTAGAACGCCTCTACTTCACTCGGGCGCCCCGCGCTTCGTCATTCCGCGGCACGCGTCTACATCATCCTGACGCCCTGCGTGTCATCACTCTGAACGCGTCTACGTCACTCGGACGCCCCGCTCGACGCCACTCCGCGGGTCGCGTCTACATCGCTCGGATGCCACGCGCAGTGTCACTCCACGGGACGCGTCTACCCCACTCGGACGCCCCGCTCGACGCCACTCCGCGGGTCGCGTCTACATCGCTCGGATGCCACGCGCAGCGTCACTCCGCGGCACGCGTCTACTTCAACGGCCGCCCCGCGCGTCGCCATAGGTTGGTCACCTCATAACCACTCGGCCGCCCCGCGCGTCGCCATAGGTTGGTCACCTCATAACCACTGGGCCGCCCCGCGCGTCGCCATAGGTTGGTCACCTCATAACCACTCGGCCGCCACGCGCGTCGCCACTCGGTTGGTCACCTCATAACCACTCGGACGCCCAGCGTCGCCACTCGGTTGGTCACCTCATAACCACTTTCGGCCGCCTTGTCGCCGCCATAGGTTGGTCACCTCATAACCACTCGGCCGCCCAGCGTCGCCATTGGTTGGTCACCTCATAACCACTCGGCTGCCCCGCGTCGCCATAGGTTGGTCACCTCATAACCACTCGGCCGCGACGCGCGTCGCCACACGGTTGGTCACCTCATCACCACTCGGCCGCCCCGCGCGCTGCCACTCGGTTGGTCACCTCGTAACCACTCGGCCGCTCCGCGCGTCGCCACTCGGTTGGTCACCTCATAACCACTCGACCGCCCCGCGCGTCGCCATCGGTTGGTCACCTCATCACCACTCGGCCGCCCCGCGCGTCGCCATCGGTTGGTCACCTCATAACCACTCGGCCGCCCCGCGCGTTGTCACTCAGTTGGTCACCTCATCACCACTCGGCCGCCCCGCGCGTCGCCATCGGTTGGTCACCTCATAACCACACGGCCGCCCCGCGCATCGCCACTCCGTTGGTCACCTCATCATCACTCGGTCGCCCCGCGCGTCGCCATCGGTTGGTCACCTCATAACCACTCGGCCGCCCCGCGCGTCGCCACTCGGTTGGTCACCTCATAACCACTCGGCCGCCCTGCGCGTCGCCACTCGGTTGGTCACCTCATAACCACTCGGCCGCCCTGCGCGTCGCCACTCGGTTGGTCACCTCATAACCACTCGGCCGCCCCGCGCGTCGCCACTCGGTTGGTCACCTCATAACCACTCGGCCGCCCCGTGCGTCGCCATAGGTTGGTCCCCTCATCACCACTCCGCCGCACAGCGTCGCCATAGGTTGGTCACCTCATAACCACTCGGCCGCCCCGTGCGTCGCCATAGGTTGGTCACCTCATAACCACTCGGCCGCCCCGCGCGTCGCCACTCGGTTGGTCACCTCATAACCACTCGACCGCGCCGCGCGTCGCCACTCGGTTGGTCACCTCATAACCACTCGGCCGCCCCGCGCGGCGCCACTCGGTTGGTCACCTCATAACCACTCGGCCGCCCCGCGCGTCGCCATAGGTTGGTCACCTCATAACCACTCGGCCGCCCCGCGCGTCGCCATAGGTTGGTCACCTCAAAACCACTTGGCCGCTCCGCGCGTCACCACACGGTTGGTCACCTCATCACCACTCGGCCGCCCCGCGCGTTTGTTGGGGAACGTAGTAATTTCAAAAAATTTCCTACGCACACGCAAGATCATGGTGATGCATAGCAACGAGAGGGGAGAGTGTTGTCTACGTACCCTCGTAGACCGAGCGGAAGCAATCACAACGTAGAGGAAGTAGTCAGACGTTCTCCTCGCGATCCAACCGATCCAAGCACCGTTACTCCGGCACCTCCGAGTTCTTGGCACACGTACAGCTCGGTGGCGCTCCTCGGGCTCCGATCCAGCAAAGCTCCGGGGAGAGAGAGTTCCGTCGACAGCAGGCGTGGTGGCGATCTTGATGTTCTACCAACGCAGGGCTTCGCCTAAGCACTGCTACGATTTGACCGAGGTGGAATATGGTGGAGGGGGCACCGACACGGCTAAGGAACGATCTCAAGGATCAACTTGTGTGTCCTAGGGTGCCCCCTGCCCCGTATATAAAGGAGCAAGGGGAGGGCCGGCCGGCCCTAGGAGGTGCGCCAAGGAGGGGGGAGTCCTCCTCCTAGTGGGAGTAGGACTCCCTTCCTAGTCCAACTAGGAAGGAGGAAGGGGAAGGAAAGAGAGGGAGAGGGAGAGGAAGGGGCCACGCCTCCTCCTTGTCCAGTCGGACTCCCCATGGGGCGCGCGCCACCTCTGGCGCAGCCCTCTCTCTCCCCTCTTGGCCCAATAAGGCCCATTACTTCCCGGGGTTCCGGTAACCCCTCCGGCACTCCGTCTTTCTCCGGAAACTTCCGGAACCTTTCCGTGTCCGAATATAGCCGTCCAATATATCAATCTTTATGTCTCAATCATTTCGAGACTCCTCGTCATGTCCGTGATCACATCCGGGACTCGAACTTCTTCGGTACATCAAAATACACAAACTCATAATATAACCGCCATCGAAACCTTAAGCGTGCGGACCCTACGGTTCGAGAACAATGTAGACATGACCGAGACACATCTCCGGTCAATAACCAATAGCGGGACCTGGATGCCCATATTGGTTCCTACATTTTCTACGTAGATCTTTATCGGTCAGACCGCATAACAACATACGTTGTTCACTTTGTCATCGGTATGTTACTTACCCGAGATTCGATCGTCGGTATCCAATACCTAGTTCAATCTTCATTCTTGGCAAGTCTCTTTACTCGTTCCGTAATACATCATCTCACAACTAACTCATTAGTTGCAATGCTTGCAAGGCTTATGTGATGTGTATTATCGAGAAGGCCCAGAGATACCTCTCCGAGCAATCGGAGTGACAAAACCTAATCTTGATTCATGCCAACTCAACATATACTTTTGGAGACATCTTTAGAGCACCTTTATAATCACCCGATTACGTTGTGGACGCTTTGGTATCACACAAAATGTTCCTCCGTAAACGGGAGTTGTATAATCTCATAGTTGCAGGAACTTTGTATAAGTCATGAAGAAAGCATAAGCAACATACTAAGCGATCAAGTGCTAAGCTAATGGAATGGGTCAAGTCAATCACATCATTCTCCTAATGATATGATCCCGTTAATCAAATGACAACTCATGTCTATGGTTAGGAAACATAACCATCTTTGATTTAACGAGCTAGTAAAGTAGAGGCGTACTAGTGACACTGCTTGTCTATGTATTCACACATGTATTATGTTTCCGGTTAATACAATTCTAGCATGAATAATAAACATTTATCATGATATAAGGAAATAAATAATAACTTTATTATTGCCTCTAGGGCATATTTCCTTGATCTCCCACTTGCACTAGAGTCAATAATCTAGTTTATACAGTAATGATTCTAACACCCATGGAGTCTTGGTGCTGATCATGTTTTGCTCGTGGAAGAGGCTTAGTCAATGGGTCTGCAACATTCAGATCCGTATGTATCTTGCAAATCTCTATGTCTCCCACTTGGACTTGGTCCCGAATGGAATTGAAGCGTCTCTTGATATGCTTGGTCCTCTTGTGAAATCTGGATTCCTTTGCCAAGGCAATTGCACGTATTGTCACGAGAAGATCTTCATTGGTCCCGATGCACTAGGTATGACACCTAGATCGGAAATGAACTCTTTCATCCAGACTCCTTCATTTGCTGCTTCAAGCAGCTATATACTCGCTTCACATGTAGATCCCACCACGACGCTTTGTTTAGAACTGCACCAACCGACAGCTCCACCGTTTAATAAAAATACGTATCCGGTTTGCGATTTAGAATCGTCCGGATCAGTGTCAAAGCTTGCATCGGCGTAACCATTTACGATTAGCTCTTTGTCACCTCCATATACGAGAAACATATCCTTAGTCCTTTTCGGTATTTCAGGATGTTCTTGACCGCTGTCCAAAGGATCCACTCTGGATTACTTTGGTACCTTCCTGCCAAGCTTATTGCTAAGCATACGTCGGTCTGGTACACAGCATTGCATACATGATAGAGCCTATGGCTGAAGCATAGGAACATTTTTCATTTTCTCTCTATCTTCTTTGTGGTCGGGCATTGAGTGACTCAATTTCATACCTTGTAACACAGGTAAAAGTCCTTTCTTTGCACGATCCATTTTGAACTTTTTCAAAACTTTATCAAGGTATGTGCTTTGTGAAAGTCCAATTAAGCGTCTTGATCTATCTCTATAGATCTTGATGCCCAATATGTAAGCAGCTTCACCAAGGTCTTTCATTGAAAAACTTTTATTCAAGTATCCTTTTATGCTATCCAGAAATTCTATATCATTTCCAATTAACAATATGTCGTCCACATATAATATTAGAAATGCTACAGAGCTCCCACTCACTTTCTTGTAAATACAGGCTTCTCCAAAAGTCTCATATAAAACCATTTGCTTTGATCACACTATCAAAGCGTTTATTCCAACTCCGAGAGGCTTGCACTGCACCATAAATTGATCGCTGGAGCTTGCACACTTTGTTAGCGCCTTTTGGATCAACAAAACCTTCTGGTTGCATCATATACAACTCTTCTTCTAGAAATCCATTCAAGAATGCAGTTTTTACATCCATTTGCCAAATTTCATAATCATAAAATGCGGCAATTGCTAACATGATTCGGACAGACTTAAGCATCGCTACGGGTGAGAAAGTCTCATCGTAGTCAACCCCTTGAACTTGTTGAAAACCTTTCGCAACAAGTCGATCTTTATAGATAGTTATATTACCATCAGCGTCAGTCTTCTTCTTAAAGATCCATTTATTTTCAATGGCTTGCCGATCATCGGGCAAGTCAACCAAAGTCCATACTTTGTTCTCATACATGGATCCCATCTCAGATTTTGGAATCTGGGCTCACCATCGCTTCTTCATAGTTCGTAGGTTCAACATGATCTAGTATCATGACTTCCAGAATAGGATTACCGTACCACTCTGGTGTGGATTTTATTCTGGTTGATCTCTGGTTCAGTGACAACTTGATCTGAAGTTTCATGATCATTATCATTATCTTCCTCGCTAACTGGTGTAGGTGTCATAGAAACCGATTTCTGTGATGAACTACTTTCCAATAAGGGAGCTGGTACTATTACCTCATCAAGTTCCACTTTCCTCCCACTCACTTCTTTCGAGAGAAACTCCTTCTCTAGAAAGGATCCATTCTTAGCAACGAATGTCTTGCCTTCGGATCTGTGATAGAAGGTATACCCAATTGTCTCCTTTGGGTATCCTATGAAGACACATTTTTCCGATTTGGGTTCAAGCTTATCAGGTTGAAGTTTTTCACATAAGCATCGCAACCCCAAACTTTCGTAAAGCGACAACTTTGGTTTCTTGCTAAACCATAGTTCATAAGGTGTCGTCCTCAACGGATTTTGACGGTGTCCTATTTAACGTGAATGCGGCCGTCTCTAAAGCATAACCCCAAAACGATAGCGGTAAATCGGAAATAGACATCATAGATCGCACCATATCTAGTAAAGTACGACACTGACGTTCGGACACACCATTACGCTGTGGTGTTCCCGGTGGCGTGAGTTGCGAAACTATTCCGCATTGCTTCAAATGTAGACCAAACTCAGAACTCAAATATTTTCCTCCACGATCAGATCGTAGAAACTTTATTTTCTTGTTACGATGATTTTCAACTTCGCTCTGAAATTCTTTGAACTTTTCAAATGTTTCAGATTTATGTTTCATCAAGTAGATATACCCGTATCTGCTTAAATCATCTGTGAAGGTGAGAAAATAACGATATCCGCCACGAGCTTCAACATTCATCGGACCACATACATCCGTATGTATGATTTCCAATAAATCTGATGCTCTCTCCATACAACCGGAGAACGGTGTTTTAGTCATCTTGCCCATGAGGCACGGTTCGCAAGTACCAAGTGATTCATAATCAAGTGATTCCAAAAGTCCATATGTATGGAGTTTCTTCATGCGTTTTACAATCGATATGACCTAAACGGCAGTGCCACAAATAAGTTGCACTATCATTATCAACTCTGCATCTTTTGGCTTCGACATTATGAATATGTGTATCACTACTATCGAGATTCAACAAGAATAGACCATTCTTCAAGGGTGCATGACCATAAAAGATATTACTCATATAAATAGAACAACCATTATTCTCTCGATTTAAATGAATAACCGTCTCGCATCAAACAAGATCCAGATATAATGTTCATGCTCAACGCCGGCACCAAATAACAATTATTTAGGTCTAAAACTAATCTCAAGGTAGATGTAGAGGTAGCGTGCCGACCGCGATCACGTTGACTTTGGAACCGCTTTCCCACGCGCATCGTCACCTCGTCCTTTGCGGTGCTCGTCTATTCCGTAGTCCCTGCTTGCGTGTTGCAAATATTAGCAATGTAACCAGTATCAAATACCAGGTGCTACTACGAGCTCTAGTAAGGTACACATCAATAACATGTATATCACATATACCTTTGTTCACCTTGCCATCCTTCTTATCCGCCAAATACTTGGGGCAGTTCCGCTTCCAAAGGTCCAGTTTGCTTGCAGTAAAACACTGAGTTTCAGGCTTAGGTCAGACTTGGGTTTCTTCTCTTGAGCAGCAACTTTCTTGCTGTTCCTTTTGAAGTTTCCTTTCTTCTTCCCTTTGCCCTTTTTCTTGAAACTAGTGGTCTTGTTGACCATCAACACTTGATGCTCTTTCTTGATTTCTACCTCCGCGGCTTTTAGCATTGCGAAGAGCTCAGGAATTGTCTTAGTCATCCCTTGCATATTATAGTTCATCACGAAGCTCTTGTAGCTTGGTGGCAGTGATTGGAGAATTCTGTCAATGACACTATCATCCGGAAGATTAACTCCCAGCTGAATTAAGTGATTATTATACCCAGACATTTTGAGTATGTGCTTCTTGTAACTATTCTCCTCCATCTTGCAGCTATAGAACTTATTGGAGACTTCATATCTCTCAATCCGGGCATTTGCTTGAAATATTAACTTCAATTCTTGGGACATCTCATATGCTCCATGACGTTCAAAACATCGTTGAAGACCCGGTTCTAAGCCGTAAAGCATGGCACAATCGAACTATAGAGTAGTCATCAGCTTTGCTCGCCAGACGTTCACAACTTCGGCGTTGCTCTGCAGCAGTTGGCACCCAGCGGTGCTTCCGGGACGTAATTCTTCCGTGCAGCAATGAGGATAATCCTCGTTACGGACCCAGTCCGTGTAATTGCTACCATCATCTTTCAACTTTGCTTTCTCAAGGAACGCATTAAAATTCAACGGAACAACAGCACGAGCCATCTATCTACAGTAAACATAGACAAGCAAAGTACTAAGTTCATGATAAATTTAAGTTTTAATTAATCATATTAAACAACTCCCACTTAGACAGATATCTCTCTAGTCATCTAAGTGATTACGTGATCCAAATCAACTAATCCATAACCGATCATCACGTGAGATGGAGTCGTTTTCAATGGTGAACATCACTATGTTGATCATATCTACTATATGATTCACGCCGACCTTCGGTCTCCGTGTTCCGAGGCCATATCTGCATATGCTAGGCAGGTCAATTTAACCCGAGTATTCTGCGTGTGAAAAACTGGCTTGCACCCGTTGTAGATGAACGTAGAACTTATCACACCCGATCATCACGTGGTGTCCGGGTACTACGAACTTTTAGCAACGGTGCATACTCGTGGGAGAACACTTCTTGATAATTTTTAGTGAGAGATCATCTTATAATGCTACCGTCAATCAAAGCAAGATAAGATGCATAAAGGATAAACATCACATGCAATCAATATAAGTGATATGATATGGCCATCATCATCTTGTGCTTGTGATCTCCATCTCCGAAGCACCGTCGTGATCACCATTGTCACCGGCGCGACACCTTGATCTCCATCGTAGCATCGTTGTCGCCACGCCATCTATTGCTTCTACGACTATCGCTACCGCTTAGTGATAAAGTAAAGCAATTACAGTATGCTTGTATTTCATACAATAAAGCGACAACCATATGGCTCCAGCCGATTGTCGATAACTTTGGTTACAAAACATGATCATCTCATACAATAAAATATAGCATCACGTCTTGACCATATCACATCACAACATGCCCTGCAAAAACAAGTTAGACGTCCTCTACTTTGTTGTTGCAAATTTTACGTGGCTGCTACGGGCTTAAGCAAGAACCAATCTCACCCACGCATCAAGACCACAACGATATTTCACAAATAGACTCCGCTTTTAACCTTCTCAAGGACCGGGCGTAGCCACACTCGGTTCAACTAAAGTGAGAGAGACAGACACCCGCCGCCACCTTTAAGCACGAGTGCTCGTGAACGGTGAAACCAGTCTCGCGAAGCGCACGCGTAATGTCGGTCCGGCCGCTTCATCTCACAATACCGCTGAACCAAAGTATGACATGCTGGTAGGCAGTATGACTTGTATCGCCCACAACTCACTTGTGTTCTACTCGTGCAAAACATCAAACCATAAAAACCTAGGCTCGGATGCCACTGTTGGGGAACGTAGTAATTTCAAAAATTTCCTACGCACACGCACGATCATGGTGATGCATAGCAACGAGAGGGGAGAGTGTTGTCTACGCACTCGTGAGACCGAAGCGGAAGCAATCACAACGTAGAGGAAGTAGTCATACGTTCTCCTCGCGATCCAACCGATCCAAGCACCGTTACTCCGGCACCTCCGAAGTTCTTGGCACACGTACAGCTCGGTGACGCTCCTCGGCTCCGATCCAGCAAAGCTCCGGGAGAGAGAGTTCCACAAGACGACGGCGTGGTGACGATCTTGATGTTCTACCAACGCAGGGCTTCGCCTAAGCACTGCTACGATTTGACCGAGGTGGAATATGGTGGAGGGGCACCGCACACGGCTAAGGAACGATCTCAAGGATCAACTTGTGAGTCATAGGCTGCCCCCCTGCCCCCGTATATAAAGGAGCAAGCGGGAGGGCCGGCCGGCCCTAGGAGGTGCGCCAAGGGAGGGGGGAGTCCTCCTCCTAGTGGGAGTAGGACTCCCCTTTCCTAGTCCAACTAGGAAGGAGGAAGGGGGAAGGAAAGAGAGGGAGAGGGAGAGGGAAAGGGGGGCCGCGCCCCCCCCCTCCTTGTCCAATTCGGACTCCCCATGGGGGGGCGCGCGCCACCTCCTGGCGCAGCCCTCTCTCTCCCCTCTTGGCCCAATAAGGCCCATTACTTCCCGGGGGGTTCCGGTAACCCCGCCGGCACACCGGCTTTATCCGGAAACTTCCGGAACCATTCCGTGTCCGAATATAGCCGTCCAATATATCAATCTTTATGTCTCGATCATTTCGAGACTCCTCGTCATGTCCGTGATCACATCCGGGACTCCGAACTTCTTCGGTACATCAAAATACACAAACTCATAATATAACCGTCATCGAAACCTTAAGCGTGCGGACCCTACGGTTCGAGAACAATGTAGACATGACCGAGACACATCTCCGGTCAATAACCAATAGCGGGACCTGGATGCCCATATTGGTTCCTACATTTTCTACGAAGATCTTTATCGGTCAGACCGCATAACAACATCCGTTGTTCCCTTTGTCATCGGTATGTTACTTGCCCGAGATTCGATCGTCGGTATCCAATACCTAGTTCAATCTAAATTCTTGGCAAGTCTCTTTACTCGTTCCGTAATACATCATCTCACAACTAACTCATTAGTTGCAATGCTTGCAAGGCTTATGTGATGTGTATTACCGAGAAGGCCCAGAGATACCTCTCCGACAATCGGAGTGACAAAACCTAATCTTGATTCATGCCAACTCAAAATATACTTTTGGAGACATCTCAGAGAGCACCTTTATAATCACCCGATTACGTTGTGGACGTTTGGTATCACACAAAATGTTCCTCCGTAAACGGGAGTTGTATAATCTCATAGTTGCAGGAACTTTGTATAAGTCATGAAGAAAGCATAAGCAACATACTAAACGATCAAGTGCTAAGCTAATGGAATGGGTCATGTCAATCACATCATTCTCCTAATGATATGATCCCGTTAATCAAATGACAACTCATGTCTATGGTTAGGAAACATAACCATCTTTGATTTAACGAGCTAGTAAAGTAGAGGCGTACTAGTGACACTCTGTTTGTCTATGTATTCACACATGTATTATGTTTCCGGTTAATACAATTCTAGCATGAATAATAAACATTTATCATGATATAAGGAAATAAATAATAACTTTATTATTGCCTCTAGGGCATATTTCCTTCAGCGTTGCCACTCGGTTGGTCACCTCGTAACCACTCGGCCGCTCCCCGCGTCGCCACTCGGTTGGTCACCTCATAACCACTCGACCACCCCGCGCGTCGCCATCGGTTGGTCACCTCATCACCACTCGGCCGCCCCGCGCGTCGCCATCGGTTGGTCACCTCATAACCACTCGGCGCCCCGCGCGTGGCCACTCAGTTGGTCACCTCATCACCACTCGGCCGCCCCACGCGTCGCCATCGATTGGTCACCTCATAACCATTCGGCCGCCCCGCGCATCGCCACTCGGTTGGTCACCTCATCACCACTCGGCCGCCCCGCGCGTCGCCATCGGTTGGTCACCTCATAACCACTCGGCCGCCCGGCGCATCGCCACTCGGTTGGTCACCTCATCACCACTCGGCCGCCCCACGCGTCGCCATCGGTTGGTCACCTCATAACCAATTGGGCACCCCGCGCATCGCCACTCGGTTGGTCACCTCATCACCACTCAGCCGCCCCGCACGTCGCCATCGGTTGGTCTGTTGGAAATATGCCCTAGAGGCAATAATAAATTAGTTATTATTATTATATTTCCTTGTTCATGATAATCGTTTATTATCCATGCTATAATTGTATTGATAGGAAACTCAAATACATGTGTGGATACATAGACAACACCATGTCCCTAGCAAGCCTCTATTGGCTAGCTCGTTGATCAATAGATGGTTACGGTTTCCTAACCATGGACATTGGATGTCATTGATAACGGGATCACATCATTAGTAGAATGATGTGATGGACAAGACCGATCCTAAGCCTAGCACAAAGATCGTAGTTCGTATGCTAAAGCTTTTCTAATGTCAAGTATCATTTCCTTAGACCATGAGATTGTGCAACTCCCGGATACCGTAGGAATGCTTTCGTGTACCAAACGTCACAACGTAACTGGGTGACTATAAAGGTGCACCGCAGGTATCTCCGAAAGTGTACATTGGGTTGGTACGAATCGAGACTGGATTTGTCACTCCGTGTAAACGGAGAGGTATCTCTGGGCCCACTCGGTAGGACATCATCATAATGTGCACAATGTGACCAAGGGGTTGATCACGGGATGATGTGTTACGGAACGAGTAAAGAGACTTGCCGGTAACGAGATTGAACAAGGTATCGGGATACCGACGATCGAATCTCGGCAAGTACAATACCGCTAGACAAAGGGAATTGTATACGGGATCAATTGAGTCCTTGACATCGTGGTTCATCCGATGGGATCATCGTGGAACATGTGGGAGCCAACATGGGTATCCAGATCCCGCTGTTGGTTATTGACCGGAGAATGTCTCGGTCATGTCTACATGTCTCCCGAACCCGTAGGGTCTACACACTTAAGGTCTGGCGACGCTTAGGGTTATAAAGGAAGTTTGTATGTGGTTACCGAATGTTGTTCGAGTCCGGATGAGATCCCGGACGTCACGAGGAGTTCCGGAATGGTCCGGAGGTAAAGATTTATATATGGGAAGTCCTATTTTGGTCGCGGAAAAGTTTACGCACTTTATCGGTATTGTACCGGAGTGCCGAAAGGGGTCCGGGGTCCACTGGGGTCCACCTGCCCCGGGGGGCCACATGGTCTATAGGGGGTGCGCCTTGGCCTATATGGGCCAAGGGCACCAGCCCCAAGAGGCCCATGCGCCAAGGAAACTTGGGGAGGGAAGAGTCCTCAAGGGGGAAGGCACCTCCGAGGTGCCTTGGGGAGGATGGACTCCTCCCCCTCTTGGCCGCACCCCTTCCTTGGAGGAAGGGGCAAGGCTGCGCCTCCCCTCCCTTGCCCCTATATATAGTGGAGGGAGGGAGGGCATCCACACCTGAGCCCTGGCGCCTCCTCCTCCTCCCGTGACACCTCCTCCTCTCCCGTGAGGTGCTTGGCGAAGCCTGCAGGATTGCTACGCCTCCACCACCACCACGCCGTTGTGCTGCTGTTGGATGGAGTCTTCCTCAACCTCTCCCTCTCTCCTTGCTGGATCAAGGCATGGGAGACGCCACCGGCTGTACATGTGTTGAACGCGGAGGTGCCGTCCGTTCGGCACTAGGATCTCCGGTGATCTGAATCACGGCAGCACGACTCCTTCAACCCCGTTCTCATGAACGCTTCCGCTTAGCGATCTACAAGGGTATGTAGATGCACTCTCCTTCCCTCGTTGCTAGTTTCTCCATAGATAGATCTTGGTGACACGTAGGAAAATTTTGAATTTCGCCACGCTCCCCAACGGTGGCATCATGAGCTAGGTCTATTATGTAGATTCGTTGTAACGAGTAGAACACCAAGTAGTTGTGGGCGTTGATTTTGTTCAATATGCTTACCGTTACTAGTCCAATCTTGTTTCGACGGTATTGTGGGATGAAGCGGCCCGGACCGACCTGACACGTATTCTTACGTGAGACAGGTTCCACCGACTGACATGCACTTGGTGCATAAGGTGGCTAGCGGGTGCCAGTCTCTCCCACTTTAGTCGGAACGGATTCGATGAAAAGGGTCCTTATGAAGGGTAAATAGCAATTGGCATATCACGTTGTGGTTTTACGTAGGTAAGAAACGTTCTTGCTAGAAACCCAAAGCAGCCACGTAAAACATGCAAACAACAATTAGAGGACGTCTAACTTGTTTTTGCAGGGTATGCTATGTGATGTGATATGGCCAAGAAGAATGTGATGAATGATATGTAATGTATGAGATTGATCATGTTCTTGTAATAGGATTCACGACTTGCATGTCGATGAGTATGACAACCGGCAGGAGCCATAGGAGTTGTCTTTATTTATTGTATGACATGCGTGTCATTGAACAACGCCATGTAATTACTTTACTTTATTGCTAACCGGTAGCCATAGTAGTAGAAGTAATCAGTTGGCGAGACAACTTCATGGAGACACGATGATGGAGATCATGATGATGGAGATCATGGTGTCATGCCGGTGACAATGATGATCATGGAGCCCGAAGATGGAGATCAAAGGAGCAATATGATATTGGCCATATCATGTCACTACTATATAATTGCATGTGATGTTTATTATGTTTATGCATCTTGTTTACTTAGAACGACGGTAGTAAATAAGATGATCCCTTACACAAATTTCAAGAAGTGTTCTCCCCGATCGTGCACCGTTGCTACAGTTCGTCGCTTCTAAGCACCACGTGATGATCGGGTGTGATGGATTCTTACGTTCACATACAACGGGTGTAAGACAGATTTACACAGCAAAAACACTTGGGGTTAACTTGACGAGCCTAGCATGTACAGACATGGCCTCGGGAACACAGAGACCGAAAGGTCGAGCATGATTCGTATCTAAGATACGATCAACATGAAGATGTTCACCGATGTAGACTAGTCCTAATCACGTGATGATCTGACACGGATTATTTGACTCGGATCATGTAATCACTTAGATGACGGAGGGATGTCTATCTGAGTGGGAGTTCATAAGATGAACTTAATTATCTTGAACATAGTCAAAAGACCTTTTGCAAATTATGTCGTAAGCTCGCGCTTTAGTTCCACTGTTTAGATATGTTCCTAGAGAAAATATAGTTGAAAGTTGAAAGTAGCAATTATGCGATCAATAGATAGCTTATGTCCTTAATGCACCGCTCGGTGTGCTTTGAACCCCAAACGTCGTTTGTGGATGTTGCGTAACATCGGACATACACGCTTTTGATAACTACGTGATAGTTCGGTTGAACGGTTTAGAGTAGAGGCACCAAAGACGTTTTCAAACATCGCGGAACATATGAGATGTTTCGAGGGCTGAAATTGGGATTTCAGGCTCGTGCCCACGCCAAGAGGTATGAGACCTCAGACGAGTTTTCTTAGCCTGCAAAGTAAGGGAGAAAAGCTCAATCGTTGAGCTTGTGCTCAGATTGTCTGAGTGCAACAATCACTTGAATCGAGGGAGTTGATATTCCGGATGAGAAAGTGATGTTTCTCCAAAGTCATTACCACCAAGCTGCTAGAGCTTCGTGATGAACTATAACATATCAGGGATAGATATAATGATCCCTTGAGGTATTCGCGTTGTTTGACATCACGAAAGTAGAAGTCAAGAAGGAGCATCAATTGTTGATGGTTGGTGAAACCACTAGTTTCAAGAAGGGCAAGGGCAAGAAGGGATACTTCATGAAACGGCAAATCAGCTGCTGCTCTAGTGAAGAAACCCAAGGTTGAACCCAAACACGAGACTAAGTGCTTACGTAATAAGGGGAACATCCTTTGGAGCAGCATTACCCTAGATACTTGGTAGATAAGAAGGCTGGCAAGGTCGATAGAAGTATATTGGATATACATTATGTTAATGTGTACTTTACTAGTACTCCTAGTAGCACTGTGGTATTAAGATACCGGTTCGGTTGCTAAGTGTTAGTAACTCGAAATAAAAGGCTACAGAATAAACGGAGACTAGTTAAAGGTGAGCTGACGATATGTGTTGGAAGTGTTTCCAAGGTTGATGTGATCAAGCATCGCCCGCTCCCTCTACCATCGAGATTGGTGTTAAACCTAAATAATTGTTATTTGGTGTTTGCGTTGAGCATATACATGATTGGATTATGTCTATCGCAATACGGTTATTCATTTAAGGAGAATAATGGTTACTCTATTTATTTGAATAATACCTTCAATGGTCTTGCACCTAAAGAAATGGTTTATTGAATCTCGATCGTAGTGATACACATTTTCATGCCAAAAGATATAAGATAGTAATGATAGTACCACTTACTTGTGGCACTGCCATATAAGTCATATTGGTATAAAACGCATGAAGAAGCTCCATGTTGATGGATCTTTGGACTCACTCATTTCTGAAAAATTTGAGACATGCGAACCATGTCTATTGGTGTATACACATGAAGAAACTCCATGCAGATGGACCGCTTTGGACTCACTTGATTTTGAATCACTTGAGACATGCAAATCATACCACATGGGCAAGATGACCGAAAGCCTCGTTTTCAGTAAAATGGAACAAGAAAGCAACTTGTAGGAAGTAACACATTTTGATGTGTGCAGTCCAATGAGTCTGAGGCATGCGATGAATATCGTTATGTTCTTACTTCACAGATGATTCGAGTAGATGTTGAGTATATTTACTTGATGAAACACAAGTCTGAATTATTGAATGGTTCAAGTAATTTCAGAGTGAAGTTTAAGATCTTCGTGACAAGAGGATAGAATGTCTATGACATGATCATAGAGATGAATATCTGAGTTACGAGTTTTGGCACACAATTAAGACATTGTGCAAATTGTTTCACAATTAATACCGCCTCGAACACCATAGTGTGATGGTGTGTCCGAACATCATAGTTGCACTCTATTGGATATGGTGCGTACCATGATGTCTCTTATCGAATTACCACTATCGTTCATGGGTTAGGCATTAGAGACAACCGCACTCACTTTAATAGGGCACCACGTAACTCCGTTGAGATGACACCGTATGAACTATGGTTTAGAGAAACCTAAGCTGTCATTTCTTAAAGGTTTGGGGCTATGACGCTTATGTGAAAAAGTTTCAGGTTGATAAGCTCGAACCCAAAGCGGATAAAATGCATCTTCATAGGACACCCAAAAC
The DNA here is from genome assembly GCA_021605145.1 of Aegilops bicornis. NCBI lineage: Eukaryota > Viridiplantae > Streptophyta > Magnoliopsida > Poales > Poaceae > Aegilops > Aegilops bicornis. The sequence goes on from CM038675.1 coordinate 818,757,411, forward strand.
AGTTGGGTATACCTCCTAATTCAGATCCGAAAGCAATAGGGATTGTTTCTTCAAACGGGTCCTTTCTCGAGGAAAAGTTCATCTCGAAAGAATTGAGTGGGAGGATGGTGGAGACTTGATGAGGTTATTGAACCGTCACTTCAACTAGTGTGTAGCAGGGCACAGGAAGTTGTTCCCGTGGCACATACACCAATTGAAGTAGAAGCTTATGATAGTGATCATGAAGTTTGGATCAAGTCACCGACGTACCTCGTAGGGGTGACAAGGATGCATACTACTTCAGAGTGGTACGCAATCCTGTCTTGAAGGTCATGTTGCTAGACAACAATGAACCTACGAGCTATGGAGAAGCGATGGTGGGCCCAAATTCCGACAAATGGTTAGAGACCATGAAATCCGAGGTAGTATCCATATATCAGAACAAAGCATGGACTTTGGTGGACTTGCCGATGATCGGCAAGCCATTGAGATGAATGGATCTTTAAGAAGAAGACGGACGTGGGCGGTAATGTCACCGTCTATGAAGCTCGACTTGTGGCGAAAAGTTTTTCACAAGTTCAAGGAGAAGACTACGATGAGATTTTCTCATCCGTAGCGATGCTTAAGTCCGTCGGAATCATGATAGCATTAGCTGCATATATGAAATCTGTCAGATGGATGTCAAGACGAGTTTCCTTAACAGTTTAAGTAAGGAAAGGTTGTATGTGATACAATCAGAAAAGTTTTGTCGATCCTAAGGATGCTAAAGGTATGCTAGCTCCAAATGATCCTTTCTAAGGACCGGAGTAAGCATCTCGGAGTTGGAATGTGCACTTTGATAAGATGATCAAAGATTTTAGGTTTATACAAAGTTTATGAGAAACTTGTATTTCCAAAGAAATGAGTGGGAGCACTATAGAATTTCGATGAGTATATGTTGTTGACATATTGATGATCAGAAATGATGTAGAATTTCTGGAAAGCATATAGGGTTATTTGAAAGATGATTTTCAATAGAAAACCTGGATTAAGCTACTTGAACACTGAGCATCGAGATCTATAAGGATAGATCAAAAATGTTTAATAATACTTTCAAATGAGCACATACCTTGACATAATCTTGAAAGTGTTCAAGATGGATCAGTCAAAGAAGGAGTTCTTGCCTGAGTTGTAAGGTATGAAGTTCGACCATGGCAGAAAAGAGAGAAAGGACGAAGGTCGTCCCCTATGCTTCAGACATAGGCTCTATAGTATGCTATGCTGTGTACCGCACCAGAAGTGTGCCTTGCCATGAGTCAGTCAAGAGGTACAAGAATGATCCAGGAATGGATCATTGGATAGCGGTCAAAATTGTCCTTGGAGTAAATAAGGACATGTTTCTCGATTATGGAGGTGATAAAGAGTTCGGCGTAAAGGGTTACGCCGATGCAAGCTTTAACACCTATCCGAATGACTCTAAGTAGCAAACAGGATACGATAGTGGAACAACCATTTGGAATAGCTCCAAGTGGGGCGTGGAAGCAGCATTTATAATATGACCTAGAAATTTGCAAAGCACACACGGATCTGAAAGGTTCAGACCCGTTGACTAAAACCCGTTGACTAAAACCTCTCTCACAAGCAAAACATGATCAAACCTCAGAACTCATTGAGCCTAAATCACATGATGATGTGAACTAGTTTACTGACACTAGTGTACTCTTTGGGTGTTGGTCACATGGCGATGTGACCTATCGATGTTAATCACATGACGATGTGAACTAGATTATTGACTCTAGTGCAAGTGGGAGACTGTTGGAAATATGCCCTAGAGGCAATAATAAATTAGTTATTATTATTATATTTCCTTGTTCATGATAATCGTTTATTATCCATGCTATAATTGTATTGATAGGAAACTCAAATACATGTGTGGATACATAGACAACACCATGTCCCTAGCAAGCCTCTATTGGCTAGCTCGTTGATCAATAGATGGTTACGGTTTCCTAACCATGGACATTGGATGTCATTGATAACGGGATCACATCATTAGTAGAATGATGTGATGGACAAGACCCGATCCTAAGCCTAGCACAAAGATCGTAGTTCGTATGCTAAAGCTTTTCTAATGTCAAGTATCATTTCCTTAGACCATGAGATTGTGCAACTCCGGATACCGTAGGAATGCTTTGGGTGTACCAAGCGTCACAACGTAATCGGGTGACTATAAAGGTGCACCGCAGTATCTCCGAAAGTGTACATTGGGTTGGCACGAATCGAGATCGGATTTGTCACTCCGTAAACGGAGAGGTATCTCTGGGCCCACTCGGTAGGACATCATCATAATGTGCACAATGTGACCAAGGGGTTGATCACGGGATGATGTGTTACGGAACGAGTAAAGAGACTTGCCGGTAACGAGATTGAACAAGGTATCGGGATACCGACGATCGAATCTCGGGCAAGTACAATACCGCTAGACAAAGGGAATTGTATACGGGATCAATTGAGTCCTTGACATCGTGGTTCATCCGATGGGATCATCGTGGAACATGTGGGAGCCAACATGGGTATCCAGATCCCGCTGTTGGTTATTGACCGGAGAATGTCTCGGTCATGTCTACATGTCTCCCGAACCCGTAGGGTCTACACACTTAAGGTTCGATGACGACGCTTAGGGTTATAAAGGAAGTTTGTATGTGGTTACCGAATGTTGTTCGAGTCCCGGATGAGATCCCGGACGTCACGAGGAGTTCCGGAATGGTCCGGAGGTAAAGATTTATATATGGGAAGTCCTATTTTGGTCGCCGGAAAAGTTTCGCACTTTATCGGTATTGTACCGGGAGTGCCGAAAGGGGTCCGGGGGTCCACCGGGGGGGTCCACCTGCCCCGAGGGGCCACATGGTCTATAGGGGGTGCGCCTTGGCCTATATGGGCCAAGGGCACCAGCCCCAAGAGGCCCATGCGCCAAGGAAACTTGGGGAGGGAAGAGTCCTCAAGGGGGACGGCACCTCCGAGGTGCCTTGGGGAGGATGGACTCCTCCCCCCCTCTTGGCCGCACCCCGTCCTTGGAGGAAGGGGCAAGGCTGCGCCTCCCCCCTCTCCCTTGCCCCTATATATAGTGGAGGGGAGGGAGGGCATCCACACCTGAGCCCCGGGCGCCACCCACCCACCCGTGACCCCTCCTCCTCTCCCGTGAGGTGCTTGGCGAAGCCCTGCAGGATTGCTACGCTCCTCCACCACCACCACGCCGTTGTGCTGCTGTTGGATGGAGTCTTCCTCAACCTCTCCCTCTCTCCTTGCTGGATCAAGGCATGGGAGACGTCACCGGGCTGTACATGTGTTGAACGCGGAGGTGCCGTCCGTTCGGCACTAGGATCTCCGGTGATCTGAATCACGGCAGCACGACTCCTTCAACCCCGTTCTCATGAACGCTTCCGCTTAGCGATCTACAAGGGTATGTAGATGCACTCTCCTTCCCTCGTTGCTAGTTTCTCCATAGATAGATCTTGGTGACACGTAGGAAAATTTTGAATTTCTGCTACGTTCCCCAACATGGTCACCTCATAACCACTCGGTCCCCCACGCGTTGCCACTCGGTTGGTCACCTCATCACCACTCGGCCGCCCCGTGCGTTGCCACTCGGTTGGTCACCTCATCACCACTCGGCCGCCCCGCGCGTTGCCACTCGGTTGGTCACCTCATAACCACTCGGCCGCCCCGCGCATCGTCACTCGGTTGGTCACCTCATCACCACTCGGCCGCCCCGCGCGTCGCCATCGGTTGGTAACCTCATAACCACTCGGCCGCCCCGCGCGTTGCCACACGGTTGGTCACCTCATCACCACTCGGCCGCCCCGCGCGTCGCCATCGGTTGGTCACCTCATAACCACTCGGTCGCCCCCCGTGTCGCCGTCGGTTGGTCACCTCATCACCACTCGGCCGCCCCGCGCGTCGCCATCGGTTGGTCACCTCATTACCACACATATTTTAACAGTTTTTTTCTGAAATAATTGTTGTTGCTTATACTTGTAACCAAAATCCCCCAGTGGGTGACTTAGCTGCGAATCTGTTTCGCCTAAGTTCAAGAAATCCTATCGAGTGGTGAGCCAGCCTCTCACTCAGGGGCTTAGCTGCAGTCCAGTACTCGCCTAAGTTTGAAAAAATCCTACCGAGTGGAGAGCAAACCTCCCACTCGGGGGCTTAGCTGCGACTCTGTTTCGCCTAAGTTCGAAAAATCCTACCGAGTGATGAGTCAGCCTCTCACTCGGGGGCTTAGCTGCAGTCCAGTACTCGCCTAAGTTTGAAAAAATCCTACTGAGTGGAGAGCAAACCTCCCACTCGGGGGCTTAGCTGCAGTCCAGTACTCGCCTAAGTTTGAAAAAATCCTACCGAGTGGAGAGAAAACCTCCCACTCGGGGACTTAGCTGCAGTCGATGACTACCTAAGTTTGAAAAAATCCTACCGAGTGAAGAGCAAACCTCCCACTCGGGGGCTTAGCTGCAGTCCAGTGCTCGCCTAAGTGTTTGAAATCCTACCGAGTGGAGAGCAAGCCTTCCACTCGGAGGCTTAGCTGCAGTCCAAGGACTCGCCTAAGTAGCCAAAATCCGACTGAGACAAGAGCAAACCTCTAACTCAAGGAGCTGCATCACAAGTATAATGTGCGCTCCATCCCTATCCGCAAGGACACCGAGACGAAGGTCGACTGTCACCATCGCCTCGTCACCACTCGGCCACTCGCGCGCCTTCGGACAGCTAAGTCATTTTACATCATGTTATTTCCATCTTCCCGAGTGTCCTGTAATTCACACATCAGTTCACTCGGAGGCCACGCCACCGAGTGTACCTCTACGCTCGGCTGCTTATCTTCACATACTTGCTTAGTACTAGTTAATTATGTGACTCACGAGTCCAGCTTTCATTTTTTCGCATACATCATTCACGAACACCATGTGTCGTTCTTCATTTCGAGTTTGCATTGGTCCTCCGGGGCTGCAACTCAGTTGAAACACTACACTTCCATTTTATTTGAGCCAGTATTCCAATGAGTTCAGTCAGATCTGTCGCTTCGACAAGTTCGAACGGATCCTTCGCTCTTTCAGACTCTTGCTGGTTAACCAGCAAGCCCCTCGCACTCTCAGCGGGTGTCTATGGGTGTTATTCACACAAATCATTTCAACAAACATCAAATTTCCTCGAGAAATTATTTCGTTGGCTTGTGCCATTTTTACACAAGTTACGCGATCACTCAACGGCCCTATGCGCCAACTTCATCGCTGTTCGGACTCGGTCATCGTACCGGTCCTAGCGCACCACAACACCGGCCTTGTCGCTCTGTTGACTTCAAACACATCCAGTCAACCCCTCTGTCTGACTCGATGAATTATAAATTATCCATTCAAAACTATATTTCCCGTATTCCGACATGTCCGTTGTCAAAGTCTGTAGTACGCTCGGGAGCTACGCCACACTCGGGGGCTACAACTCATTTGGAATGACACTCTCCTGAGTGGTCGAGTGCTTCATCACCAGTTAGATCCTTCACTTCAACAAGTGCATTCGATCCGCCACTTTGACAAGCTTTATAATCACCCAGACGATGTGCGCGCCATCTTCATTCCTACTCAAACTCAGTTGTCACGCCGGTCTTGTTGCGTCGCAACCACACTACATCAACCTCATCGCTACATCAGCTTCGAAAGCATCTGGCTAACTCCTTCGAAGACCATTTCAGCCACTTGGCTGGACGCGAATCTTTCACTCTGCTGCCCCGCGCGTCGTCACTTGACCACGCCGCGCGTCGTCACTCGGCCACTCCGCGCGTCACCACTTGGCTGGACACGTAGTCCTTCACTCGCCATCTCGCGCATCCTCACTCGACCGCCCCGCGCATCGCCACTTGGTTGTGCACGTCTTCACCACTCGGCCGCCCCGCGCGTCGCCACTGAGTTGTGCACGTCTTCATCATTCGACCACCTCGCACATCATGATTCGGCCGCTCCACGCGTCGCCAGTCGGTTGTGCATGTCTTCACCACTCGACCGCCCCACGCACCGCCACTCGGTTGTACACATCATCGCCCCTCGGCCACCTCGCGCGTCACCAGCATTTGGACATGTCTTTACCTCTACACCCCCAGCACAGGAACGACTAAGTTACTCATATGATCAAACCTCATATCACACTCTGTAGCAAGCTTACCTCTTTCGAGCATCACTCGGGGGCTACGCACAGCCGTTGGCCATGCTGCCCTCAGAGGTTATGCCCATTCGATCAACCCATTGATCGCATCAGGAATATCTTTCTGACCATACATGCTCGTTCCGCCGAAAATCTATAAGGGTAGTACTGTCCACTCGGACGATCGCCCAAATCATTTCTTGAAGTCAGCTTCAGGACTGCAAAAGGGTGAAAACGACGCTCCTCTACGGATACACTTGGCCCTTATCCTAGGCTCCAAGGCGTCAGTTTCACAAACTTGGACTCAGAGATGGCATGTGTTGGTGTTCCCCAGGGATAAGTAGTGGCATCTCTCCGGAGACTCGGCCCACACACTAGCCTCGCCACTCGGGTTTCATGGCACGTCCATGTCAGACCACTAGTCTATCTCCTCCGGGAGACATACGAATGCCACCAAGTTTTTCCTTGTAGTCAACATACCCCGATCAGTTGGGAAGCACGTCCACTCGGACAAATACCCCTTTCACGCAAAATCCAACGGTCAATATAAGAAGTACTACTGGAATGGTTACTCCCTGGAGTGTCCAGCTTTTTTCTACAGTCGTCAGTTTCAAATCCGAATTCATTCATCGTGCTGAGAGCACGAAGATTCAGCTGCTTGACCGAGTTCCAGGCTGAATTTTTTCCATGCCGAGTGCACGAAGATCAGTCCGACTGACTCAGCTCCAGGCTGAGCTTACCATGTCAAGCGCCTAAAGATGCATCCGATTGACTCAATTTCAAACAAAGATATTTACCGTGCCGACTGCATGGAGGTTTACCGGGAGACTTGAACTCTCTGCCAGACTCATCTAGTCCGACAGAGGCTCGGGGACTACACCCAGTGCACTCAGCGTGCCCCCACTGGAAGAGAACTCAGAAAGAAACATTTTGCTCGATGTAAAACTAGCTCCAGAATTACTCGACCTCTGAGTCAGAGAAGAACAAGTTTGATCAGTACCTGCTAAGAAGATTTTTAGTTCTCTCAGACCCCCGCTTGTTGCCCGCGATCGGCCGGCGGTCTCGGGGACTACACCTAGTGGGTGCACTCAGCTTTGCCCCACTGGAGTAATCTCCACTCGGTACGGCCTGACCAGTCCGAGTGATGAACATAAACAAAAAAGGACAGGCTCTAAGACTCCCGCCGACTGCCCGCAGTCGACGGCAGTCTCGGGGACAACACCCAGTGGTTGCACTTAGCGTGCCCCCACTAGAATGGTATCCACTCGGAACGGTCCACCCGGTCCGAGTGACGGCCAAACAACAAAAAAATACACGTTCCAGGCGTGAAGAAATTCCGAGTAACCAGTTACTCGATGCAGGACCAGCTCCAAATCACTCCAAAAAAAAATCCTATAAGGTGAGTTTAACGCTCCTCCGTTGGACCTGTTTTGAGCCTTCTTCTAGGACTCAAAGCGTCACACGTTTGGATCCAGGACCAACTCATATTGACGTTCCCCCGGGATAAAGAATGGCATCTCTCCGAGAGAACAGTCCATGCGTCAATCCTGTTGCCCGGATTTAATGACACACCCATACTTTGATCATGAGTTAACCTCTTCCGAGAGATGAAAAATGTCACCAAGTTGCTCCTCGCGGGAACTTACCCCCAGATCAGTCGGGAAGCGTAGTGCCGTAATCCATTGAGATTTTGTTCAAACCTTGGTTGTCTGAAAGCACGATGACAAGTACCGAGTATTTCCATAATCACTCGGACCAAATTGTGTCTTTCACAAACTCGTTCTGCAAAATCGCAATCGATTCGGGGGCTAATGTTGGGGATTGAGGGAGTCCTGGATTAGGGGGTGTCCGGCTGGCCGGACTATAACCTTTGGCCGGACTCCTGGACTATGAAGATACAAGATTGAAGACTTCGTCCCGTGTCCGGATGGGACTTTCCTTGGCGTGGAAGGCAAGCTTGGCGATACGTATATGTAGATCTCCTCCCATTGTAACCGACTCTGTGTAACCCTAGCCCTCTCCGGTGTCTATAAACCGGAGGGTTTTAGTCTGCAGGACGAACAACAATCATACCATAGGCTAGCTTCTAGGGTTTAGCCTCTCTGATCTCGTGGTAGATCTACTCTTGTACTACCCATATCATCAATATTAATCGAGCAGGAGTAGGGTTTTACCTCCATCGAGAGGGCCCGAACCTGGGTAAAAACATCGTGTCCCTTGTCTCCTGTTACCATCCGCCTAGACGCACGATTCGGGACCCCCTACCCGAGATCCGCGGTTTTGACACCGACATTGGTGCTTTCATTGAGAGTTCCTCTGTCGTCATCTATAGGCTCGATGGCTCCTCCAATCATCAACAACGATGCGGTCCAGGGTGAGACTTTTCTCCCCGGACAGATCTTCGTATTCGGCGGCTTTGCACTGCGGGCCAATTCGCTTGGCCATCTGGAGCAAATCGAAAGCTACGCCCCTGGCCATCAAAACAGATTTGGAAGTTTGAACTACACGGCTGACGTCCGCGGGGACTTGATCTTCGACGGGTTCGAGCCACAGCCGAGCGCGCCGCACTGTCACGATAGGCATGATCTAGCTCTGCCGCTGAACAGTGCCCTGGAGGCTGCACCCGTGTCCGCTCCGACCCTTAGCTCGGAGCCGACTGCGCCAATCGAGGACGGGTGGCTGGACACCACCCCGGGGGCTGCAATCTCTACGGCGATCGAGCCGAACACCAGCCTTGTCCTCTGCGAAGCCCGTGACCCCGAGGTGCCGGACTCCTCTCCGGACTCCGAACCTTCCGCGCCCCTGCCGATCGAATCCGATTGGGCGCCCGATCATGGAGTTCGCCGCGCGGACATCTTCGTGACTCGCCCTTCGGCGACATTCTTAATTCTCTAAAGTCTCTCTCTTTATCAGGAGAGCCCTGGCAGGACTATGGTCAGCAAGGTTGGGATGCGGACGACGAAGAAATTCAAAGCCCACCCGCCACCCACTTCGTAGCCACTGTCGATGATTTAATCGACATGCTCGACTTCGACTCTGAAGACATCAACGGTATGGATGCCGATGCAGGAGACGACCAAGAACCAGCGCCTATAGGGCACTGGAAGGCCACCTCGTCGTACGACATATACATGGTGGACACCCCAAAAGAAGGGAAGGGCGATGGAACAACGGACGATGACCCCTCCAAGAAGCAGCCTAAGTGCCGGCGTCAGCGGCGCCGCTCTAAATCCCACCAAAGCAAAAACGGCGATTCCGGCACGGGAGATAATAACACCTAACAAGTGCCGAAGACAACCCCCTCCAGCAGGATTCAACACAGGAGGATGGAGAAGCCAGCCCCCATGAGAGAGCGGCAGACAGAGAGGTAGAGGAAGATAATTACATGCCTCCCTCCGAAGACGAGGCAAGCCTCGACGACGACGAATTTGTCGTGCCTGAGGATCCCGTCGAACAAGAGCGTTTCAAACGAAGGCTTATGGCCACGGCGAGCAGCCCCAAGAAAAAACAGCAACAGCTTAGATCTGACCAAGTCTTGCTAGCCGACAGATGGACTGAAGTCCTTGCGTCAAGAGTCTGAACTTCGAACGCCTCCAAGAGCTACCCAAAGCGCAGGCTGCTACCCCGATTAGAGGAGGAAGCACCTAAACCTACATCACCAGCAAGACGACGCGGCCGACCGGCCACCTGCGTTGGTCATGACGAAGAGGCCTCTCGGCTCTCCACTCAAGCCGCACCCCGGCGTCGCTCAAAGAATACCAAGGCACAGGGAAATGCGCCAGACCTGCGAGATATATTGGAGGATCGCGTGGGCGCCCCACGACACATGACGATAACCGTCATGCCGGATATGGCAAATCCGGCCGGACCGAACACAGTAGACAAAGCTCATTTGAGCTACGTCGTGATATAGCCCAAAGATGAGGCGCCAAGACACCCACTATGCTTCACAGATGAAGTAATGGATCATCAAATCCCCGAGGGTTTCAAACCCGTAAACATGGAATCATACGACGGCACAACAGATCCTGCGGTATGGATCGAGGATTATCTCCTTCATATCCACATGGCCCGCGGTGATGATCTACACGCCATCAAATACCTCCAACTCAAGCTTAAAGGACCAGCTCGGCATTGGCTTAACAGCTTGCCAACAGAGTCAATTGATTCTTTGGGAGGACACCGGAAGCCGCATTCCTCGACAATTTCCAGGGCACCTATGTGCGACCAAGACGCCGATGACCTAAGCCACATAATTCAGCAGCCAGAGGAATCGGCGGACAATTCGGACGCGGTTCCTAACCAAGAAAAATGAAATTGTCGACTGTCCGGATGCAGAGGCCCTCCCAGCCTTCAAACATAACATCCGTGACGAGTGGCTTGCCCGGCACCTAGGACAGGAAAACCCAAAATCCATGGCAGCCCTCACAACACTCATGACCCGCTTTTGCGCGGGAGAAGACAGCTGGCTAGCTCGTAGTAATAACATGACCAAGAGCCCTGGTAATTCGGATACCAAGGACAGCAATGGCAGGTCGTGTCGCAACAAGCACAAGCGCCGCATTAACGGTGACAATGCTGAGGATACGGCAGTTAATGCTGGATTCAGAGGCTCTAAACCCGGTTAGCGGAAAAAGCCATTTAAAAGAAATACTCCGGGCCCATCCAGTTTGGACCGAATACTCGATCGCCGGTGCCAGATACACGGCACTTCAAAAAACCAGCCAATCACACCAACAGGGATTGTTGGGTGTTCAAGCAGGCAGGCAAGTTAAATGCTGAAAACAGTGACAAGGGGCTGCATAGAGACGACGAGGAGGAGCCCCGGCCGCCGAACAATAGGGGACAGAAGGGCTTCCCCCCACAAGTGCGGACGGTGAACATGATATACGCAACCCACATACCCAAAAGGGAGCGGAAGCGTGCACTCGTGGACGTATATGCGTTGGAGCCACGCCCCTAAAGTTCAACCCATGGTCCTCCTGCCCGATCACTTTTGATCGAAGGACCACCCACTAGCATCCGCCATGGCGAATTCGCCGCATTGGTTCTAGACCCAATCATTGACGGATTTCACCTCACTAGAGTCCTTATGGACGGCGGCAGCAGCCTGAACCTGCTTTATCAGGATACAGTGCGAAAAATGGGCATAGATCCCTCAAGGATTAAACCCACAAAGACGATCTTTAAAGGCCTCATACCAGGTGTAGAGGCCAACTGTACAGGCTCGGTTACACTTGAGGTGGTCTTCGGATCCCCGGATAATTTCCGAAGCGAGGAGTTAATCTTCGACATAGTCCCGTTCGCGATGGCTATCACGCGATCGCTCGGATGAACCGCATTGCAAAGTTCAATGCGGTGCCGCACTCACGCATACCTCAAGCTCAAGATGCCAGCCCTCGAGGAGTCATTACGGTCAATGGAAACACCGAACGCTCTCTCCGAACGGAGGAGCATACGGCGGCCCTCATGGCGGAAGTACAAAGTAGCCTCTCAAGGCAATTCTCGATCCGGCTATTAAACGTCCGGACACCGTCAAGCGTGCGGAGTAACCTACAACAAGATCGCCTGGCACGTTCCGAGCAAGCGTAGCAATGCGGCCCCAACCCCAGCCCTTGCGAAATCGCAAAACCAATACTACGCGTACATAATTACGCTCTGGAAATACCATGGGCATAAGGGGAGGGGCACAACCACGGCATGCCCAAAATGCGGCTCAACCGCCCCAGGGGCTCCCGATTTTGTCATTCTTTTTCTTCTTACTTTCAGGACTCCACTTTCCGGAAGGCCTGTCCGGCAGTACAATTGCCGAACACACGATGCAACAGCCAGGGAGGCAGAAAGCTACGTCGAGTGTCCAGGTGGTCTCTATAACGAGCAGTATACTTGTTTCACATATCATCCCGCAGCTCGCCCCTGGAGGGGGACATGTCAAATAGTCCCATCTCTTGCTTATCGCACTATTTGTATCGTTCTGCTTTTACGGCAGCCTTTTCGACTAAACAATACATAGCTTTTGTCTATTATTGCATTCCTTTTTTATGTGAATATGTTCAGTTATGACATTATGCAACCGTACACTTTGGTACAGCCAATACACCAGGGGCTTAAGTACCCTGAATATGGTGTGAGAAGTCCGAACACTCTCACGAGTGCGGCACCCCGAACTTATAGCATTATATGCATCGGCTCCGAAACATGTCTTGGGTCAATAGTTGGGTTTGCCCGGCTCCCATGTTTTGGTACCTTACGTTCGGTTATATCGGCTAAGGTAGCGCAGGGAGAACTACTGCGATTGTCCCAGTTGAGCTGGGTTAAGCACCTCGAGAGAAAGCTAAAACTGACCTTCATGATAGGGGCGAGAGCTGGTCGCTGTTCGAGAGGTTTCGAGTCCCTAAAGACTTATGCCGCTTAGAGCGAGGAGCCGGCTTTGTCCGGCCTAGGCGTGGATAAGCGCCCGAACTCGGTCTTCCAAATACTAGGGGCTTCACGAAATTTAAAATTATAGAATTTTATGGCTAAGTGAGAGTGATAAAGCATTATAGTCTGATTGCCTTGTTCGTTGTGCTTGGCGCCTCCCTCGAAGGACCCAAGAATGGGAACAAGAGCTCAGGTTTATCCGAACACCCCAAAGCACTTTCGTGGCATGGGGGCGGTTTACGACTCGCCATCTCTTAGATTTAATAAACGGCCGCATAGAAGGTAATATTTTAAATTCAAAAAGCGTTGCTTAGCGCATATGAACAAGTTTTCGGCACACAGGATAACACGAGCGAGTTTACTCATAAATTACATCCTTGGAACATTCATCCGCCATAAGGCGGGCACCCTTCAGGACACCCTCATAATACATCTCGGGCCTGCGATGCTCCTTGCCCTCCGGTGGCCCATCTGTCACCAGCTTCTCAGCATCCATCTTGCCCCAGTGTACTTTAACACGGGCAAGGGCCCTACAGGCGCCTTATGTGCATACGGAGCGCTTGATGACTTCAAGCCGTGGACAGGCATCCGCCAGCCGCCTCACCAGCCCAAAGTAGCTCCCGGGCATGACCTCCCCAGGCCATAGCCGGACTATAAGGCCCTTCATGGCCTGTTCGGCCACATTATGGAGCTCGACCAGCTGCTTCAGCTGGTCGCTCAAGGGCACCGGGTGTCCGACCTCAACATACTGGGACCAGAACACCTTCTCTGTCGAGTTCCCCTCCTCGGCTCGGTAGAATGCGGCAGCGTCGGACACACTGCAGGGAAGATCTGCGAATGCTCCTGGAGAGCTCCGGAATCGGGTAAGTAACAAGTAATTCACTTTCATGTGCTTGCTTTGCAAAAAGAATGCCTTACCCGCCGCTATCTTCTTCATCGCCTCAATTTCCTGGAGGGCTTTTTGGGCTTCGGCCTTGGCAGATTTGGCGCTCTCAAGGGCCGAGGCGAGCTCGGGCTCTCGAGTCTTTGAGTCAAGCTCCAAACTCTCGTGTTTTTCCACGAGAGCTTGGAGCTCTTGCTGAACCTCCGCCACCCGCGCCTCCTACTTTTCTCGCTCGGTGCGCTCCACGGCCGCATTGTCTTCGGCCTTGGACAGCGCTTCCTTTAGGGTCGCCACCTCGGTTGTGGCCCCTGTAATACTCACGTTGGTCCTATCATTTTTTGCAACCACATCTTTTTATATACTTACATAAGGTATACTTACCTTCCTTGTCCTCGAACTGCTTCTTGGCAAGGCCGAGCTCTTTCTCGGACCGCTCGAGGCTCTGCTTCAATGCATCGACCTCCATGATCGGTCTTGGCAGAGGTCGGCGGCGCAGCTGCATTCCCATATTGACATACTTATGTTAGACTCCTGCGTATATCTTTTAGATCCTCGGTTCAGCTTTTCTTTCCGAACACCAAACTGAGCATCGGGGCTACTTGTCTATGCGGTAATATTTTTACATATCTTAAATACATACCTCAAAGCCTTGTTAGAAGGCTGGCACAAGCTTTACCAGCCCGCTCTTGGCGGACTGGACCTTCTGGATCACCGCACTCATAATAGTGCGGTGCTCCTCATCGATGGAGGCGCCGTTAAGCACCTCCAGCAAATTATCCGGTGCCTCCGGTTGGACGGAGGTCACCGGCGTCGTAGGCATGCCCTTCTTACTAGGGGGCCGCCTACCGGACTACGGAACCACTGAAGGTTCCGGTGTGGAGTCCGGCCCGTGGCCGGACTTAGAGCCCTTTGGGGTTTTATCCCCTTTGCGCCTGGAGTCCAGGAGGTCGCCTTGCGGCGCCTCCAGGACCACCTCCTCCTGGCTTGGACCCTTTTGGGACTCCACCTCGGCATCGTCCGTAGGACGAGGGGAGGTAGCAGCCGGAAGTGAAAGACTATTCACATCTGACGAATCCAGGGAGCCGCTCGACGAAGCGTCGAGCCGGGCCATGGGCGGACTGCATGATTATATTTGGCGTCAAAAGATACTGTGCAATAAAGAAACGCCATGAGTTATTCTGGTATCCGGATACTTACGATTTTGCCAGGGGCTTGGCCCTGGATGGCCACTCCTCTTCGCCGTCGTCGGCGTTGGTGGAGTAGTCCAGAGGAAGGGTCCTTCCTTTCTTGGACCCTCTGCCCCCCCCCCAGTTGGGGCGGCCTTCCTTTTCTTCTCTCCCCCCGCTGGGGGAGAGACCTCTCTTTCCTCCTCCTCGTTTTCATGGGAGGAGTCCGCCTCGGAGTTATCGGATGATGAGTCTGATACCACCAGGTGCCGGGAACTCTTTCGAGTTCCCGTGGCTTTCTTCTTGGCCTTCTTCTCCGGCACCACGTAAGGTGCCGGGACCAGCAACTTCGCCAAGCGGGCATCTGCTGGGCCTTCGGGCAAAGGAGCCGGACAGTCGATCTGTCTGGTCTTCTTCTGCCAGTCCTGTCAAAGGAATGGGAGCTTAGATCCCGCATAGAGTCAAACTATGAAAAACAAGTATCCCGTAAAGGGTAAAACAAGCTTACTACGCTGGCTTGGCACTTCGCGCAGAATCCGCGATCCTCGGTAACAGGAGGGGAAACCTCGGTGCCCTTGAATAGCACCTTCCAGGCATCCTCGTGCGTTGTGTCAAAGAGCCTGGTCAGAGTTTGGTGTTGGGCCGGGTCGAACTCCCACAAGTTAAAAGCTCGTCGTTGACACGGGCGGATCCGGCGGATGAGCATGACCTAGACTACATTGACAAGTTTAACCTTCTTGTTGAAGGAAATATGCCCTAGAGGCAATAATAAAGTTATTATTTATTTCCTCATATCATGATAGATGTTTATTATTCATGCTAGAATTGTATTAACCGGAAACATGATACATGTGTGAATACATAGACAAACATATAGTCACTAGTATGCCTCTACTTGGCTAGCTCATTAATCAAAGATGGTTATGTTTCCTAACCATAGACATGTGTTGTTATTTGATTAATGGGATCACATCATTAGGAGAATGATGTGATTGACATGACCCATTCCGTTAGCCTAGCACTTGATCGTTTAGTACATTGTTATTGCTTTCTTCATGACTTATACATGTTCCTGTAACTATGAGATTATGCAACTCCTGCCACGGAGGAACACTTTAGGTGCTACCAAACGTCACAACGTAACTGGGTGATTATAAAGGAGTACTACAGGTGTCTCCAAAGGTACATGTTGGGTTGGCGTATTTGAGATTAGGTTTTGTCACTCCGATTGTCGAGAGGTATCTACGGGCCCTCTCGGTAATGCACATCACTATAAGCCTTGCAAGCAATGTAGCTAATGAGTTAGTTACGAAATGATGCATTATGTAACAAGTAAAGAGACTTGCCGGTAACGAGATTGAACTAGGTATTGGATACCAACGATCGAATCTCGGGCAAGTAACATACCGATGACAAAGGGAACAACGTATGTTGTTATGCGGTTGACCGATAAAGATCTTCGTAGAATATGTAGGAGCCAATATGAGCATCCAGGTTCCGCTATTGGTTATTGACCAAGAATAGTTCTAGGTCATGTCTACATAGTTCTCGAACCCGTAGGGTCCGCACGCATAAGGTTTCGATGACAGTTATATTATGAGTTTATGAGTTTTGATGTACCGAAGGAGTTCGGAGTCCCGGATGAGATCGGGTACATGACGAGGAGTCTCGAAATGGTTGAGACGTAAAGATCGATATATTGGACGACTATATTCGGTGTTCGGAAAGGTTCAGTGATTCGGTATTTTTCGAGTACCGGAGAGTTACGGAATTCGCCGGGAGTATATGGGCCTTATTGGGCTTTAGGGAAAGAGAGAGGAGAGGTTGGGCGCCCCAAGGCCTAGTCCGAATTGGACTAGGGGAGGGGCTGCGCCTCTCCTTCCTTCTCTTCTCTTCCCCTTTCCTTGACTCCTACTCCTACTACTTGAAGGGGGAATCCTACTCCCGGTGGGAGTAGGACTCCTCCTGGTGCGCCTCCTAGGCCGGCCACCCCCTCCCTTGCTCCTTTATATACGGGGGCAGGGGGGCACCCCATAACACACAAGTTGATCTTCGTGATCGTTCCTTAGCCGTGTGTGGTGCCCCCCTCCACCATATTCCACCTCGGTCATATCGTCGTGGAGTTTAGGTGAAGCCCTGCGCCGGTAGAACATCATCATCGTCACCACGCCGTCGTGCTGACGGAACTCATCCCCGACACTTTGCTGGATCGGAGTCCGGGGATCATCATCGAGCTGAACGTGTGCTGAACTCGGAGGTGCCGTACGTTTGGTACTTGGATCGGTCGGATCGTGAAGACGTACGACTACATCAACCGCGTTGTCATAACGCTTCCGCTTTCGGTCTACGAGGGTACGTGGACAATACTCTCCCCTCTCGTTGCTATGCATCACCATGATCCTTGCGTGTGCGTAGGAAAATTTTTGAAATTACTACGTTCCCCAACAGTGGCATCCGAGCCTGGTTTTATGCGTAGATGTCATATGCATGAGTAGAACACAAGTGAGTTGTGGGCGATACAAGTCATACTGCTTACCAGCATGTCATACTTTGGTTCGGCGGTATTGTGAGATGAAGCGGCCCGGACCGACATTACGCGTACGCTTACGCGAGACTGGTTTCACCGTTGCGAGCACTCATGCTTAAAGGTGACTGGCGGGTGTCTGTCTCTCTCACTTTAGTTGAACCGAGTGTGGCTACGCCCGGTCCTTGCGAAGGTTAAAACAGCACTAACTTGACGAACTATCGTTGTGGTTTTAATGCGTAGGTAAGAACGGTTCTTGCTCTGCCCGTAGCAGCCACGTAAAATTTGCAGCAACAAAGTAGAGGACGTCTAACTTGTTTTTGCAGGGCATGTTGTGATGTGATATGGTCAAGACGTGATGCTATATTTTATTGTATGAGATGATCATGTTTTGTAACCGAAGTTATCGGCAATCGGCAGGAGCCATATGGTTATCGCTTTATTGTATGAAATGCAACGCCCTGTAATGCTTTACTTTATCACTAAGCGGTAGCGATAGTCGTAGTAGCATAAGATTGGCGAGACGACAATGATGCTACGATGGAGATCAAGGTGTCATGCCGGTGACGATGGTGATCGTGACGGTGCTTCGGAGATGGAGATCACAAGCACAAGATGATGATGGCCATATCATATCACTTATATTGATTGCGTGTGATGTTTATCCTTTATGCATCTTATTTTGCTTTGATTGACGGTAGCATTTTAAGATGATCTCTCACTAAAATTATCAAGAAGTGTTCTCCTGAGTATGCACCGCTATGGAAGTTCTTCGTCTTTGGGACACCACGTGATGATCGGGTGTGATAGGCTCTACGTTCATATACATTGGGTGCAAAACAGTTGCACACGCGATATAGTCATGTTAAACTTGATGAGCCTAGCATATACAGATATGGCCTGGAACACGGAGACCGAAAGGTCGGCGTGAATCATATAGTAGATATGATCAACATATTGATGTTCACCGTTGAAACTACTCCATCTCACGTGATGATCGGACATGGTGTAGTTGATATGGATCACGTAATCACTTAGAAGATTAGAGGGATGTCTATCTAAGTGGGAGTTCTTAAGTAATATGATTAATTGAACTTTAATTTATCATGAACTTAGTCCTGGTAGTATTTTGCAAATTATGTTGTAGATCAATAGCTCGCGCTGTTGCTTCCCTATGTTTTTATATGTGTTCCTAGAGAAAATTGTATTGAAAAATGTTAGTAGCAATGACGCGGATTGGATCCGTGATCTGAGGTTTATCCTCATTGCTGCACAGAAGAATTATGTCCTTAATGCACCGCTAGGTGACAGACCTATTGCAGGAGCAGATGCAGACGTTATGAACGTTTGGCTAGCTCAATATGATGACTACTTGATAGTTTAGTGCACCATGCTTAACGGCTTAGAATCGGGACTTCAAAGACATTTTGAACGTCACGGACCATATGAGATGTTCCAGGAATTGAAGTTAATATTTCAAGAAAATACCCGAATTGAGAGATATGAAGTCTCCAACAAGTTCTATAGCTAAAAGATGGAGGAGAATCGCTCAACTAGTGAGCATGTGCTCAGATTATGCAGGTACTTCAATCGCTTGAATCAAGTGGGAGTTAATCTTCCAGATAAGATAGTGATTGACAGAATTCTCTAGTCACCATCACCAAGTTAGTAGAACTTCGTGATGAACTATAATATGCAAGGGATGACAAAAGTAATTCCCAAGCTCTTCGTGATGCTGAAATCGACGAAGGTAGAAATCAAGAAAAGAGCATCAAGTGTTGATGATTGACAAGACCACTAGTTTCAAGAAAACGGCAAAGAGAAAGAAAGGGAACTTCAAGTAGAATGACAAGCAAGTTGTCGCTCCTGAAGAAGCCCAAAGCTGGACCAAAGCCTGAAACCGAGTGCTTCTATTGCAAAGGAAATGATCCTCGGGAGCAGAAATGACCTGAATATTTGGTAGATAAGAAGGGTGGCAAAGTGAACAAGGGTATAGTTGATATCTGGTGTTTGATGTGTGCCTTACTAGTGTTTATAGTAGCCCCGAGTATTTGAGACTTGTTCGGTTGCTAAGATTAGTAACTCAAACAGGAGTTACATAATAAACAGAGACTAGTTGAGGGAAGTGACGATGAGTGTTGGAAATAGTTCCAAGATTGACATGATCATCATCACACACTCCCTATATTTTCGAGATTAGTGTTAAAAGCCAAATAAATGTTATTTAGCGTTTGCGTTGAGCATGAATATGATTTGATCATGTTTATTGCAAAACGGTTATTCATTTAAAGTTAAAGAATAATTGTTATTCTGTTTACATGAATAAAACCTTCGATGGTTATACACCCAATGAAAATAGTTTGTTGGATCTCGATCGTAGTGATACACATATTCATAATATTGATGCCAAAAGATGCAAAGTTAATAATGATAGTGCAACATATTTGTGGCACTGCCGTTGGGTCATATCGGTGTAAAACGCATGAAGAAACTCCATAAAGATGGATTTTCGGAATCACTTGGTTATGAATCATTTGATGCTTGTGAACCGTGCTTTTTGGGCAAGATGACTAAAACTCCGTTCTCCGGAACAATGGAACGAGCTACTGACTTGTTGGAAATAATACATACCAATGTATGCGATCCAATGAGTGTTGATGCCCGTGGCAAGTATCATTATTTTCTGACCTTCACAGATGATTTGAGCAGATATGCGTATATCTTCTTGATGAAACATAAGTCTGAAATAGTTGAAAAGTTCAAAGAATTTCAGAGTGAAGTGGAAAATCATCGTAACAAGAAAATAAAGTTTTTGTGATCTGATCGTGGAGATGAATATTTGAGTTACGAGTTTGGTCTTCAATTAAAACAAAGTGGAATAGTTTCACACCTCACGCCACATGGAACACCACAACATAATGGTGTGTCCGAACGTCAGAACCGCACTTTATTGGATATGGTGCGATCTATGATGTATCTTACCGATTTACCACTATCGCTTTTGGGGTTATGCATTAGAGACAGCTACATTCACGTTTAATAGGGCACCATCTAAATCCGTTGAGATGACACCGTATGAACTATGGTTTAGCGATGAAACCTAAGTTGTCGCTTTCTTAAAGCTTGGAGTTGCGATGCTTATATGAAAAGGTTTCAACCTGATAAGCTCGAACCCAAATCGGAAAAGTGCGTCTTCATAGAATACCCAAAGGTAACTATTGGGTACACCTTCTATCACCGATCCGAAGGCAAGTTATTCGTTGCTAACATGGATCCTTTCTAGCGAAGAAGTTTCTCTCGAAAGAAGTGAGTGGGAGGAAAGTAGAGCTTGATAAGGTAATTGTACCTTCTCCCGAATTGGAAAGTAATTCATCACAGAAATCAGTTCATGTGATTCCTACACCAATCAGTGAGGAAGCTAATGATGATGATCATGAAGCTTCAGATAGTTACTACCGAACCTCGTAGGTCTTCCAAAATAAGATCCGCACCAATGTGGTACGGTAATCCTATTCTAGAAGTCATGTTACTAGACCATAATGAACCTACGAACTATGAGGAAGCGATGATGAGCCCAGATTCCGCGAAATGGCTTGACACCATAAAATCTGAGATAGGATCCATATATAAGAACAAAGTGGGGACTTTGGTTGACCTGCTCGATGATCAGCAAGTCAAGTTAAATAAATGGATCTTCAAGAGGAAGACGGACACTGATAGTAGTGTTACTATCTACAAAGCTCGACTTGTTGCAAAAGGTTTTCGACAAGTTCAAGGTGTTGACTACAATGAGATTTTCTCAACTCTAGCGTTGCTTAAGTCCTGTCGAATCATGTTAGCAATTGCCACATTTTATGAAATCTGGCAAATGGATGTCAAAACAACATTCTTTAATGGATTTATTAAATAAGAGTTGTATATGATGCAAGAAGGTTTTGTCAATCCTAAAGGAGCTAACAAAATGTGCAAGCTCCAGCGATCCATCTATGGACCGGTGCAAGCATCTCCGAGTTGGAATACACGCTTTGATAAGTTGATCAAAGCATATAGTTTTATACAGACTTGCGGTGAAGCCTGTATTTACAATAAAGTGAGTGGGAGCACTACCGCCTTTTTGATAAATATATGTGAGTAACATATTGTTGATCAGAAATGATGTATAATTTTCTGGAAAGCATAAAGGAGTATTTGAAAGGAGTTCTTTAAAAGAAAGACCTCAGTAAAGCTACTTACATATTGAGCATCAAGATCTATTGAGATAGATCAAGACGCTTGATAAGTTTTTCAATAAGTACATACCTTGTCAAGATTTTGAAGTAGTTCAAAATGGAACAGTCAAAGAAAAGTTCTTGCCTGTGTTGCAAACGTGTGAAATTGAGTAAGACTCAAATCCCGACCACGGCAGAAAATAGAAAAGAGAATGAAAGTCATTCCCTATGCCTCAGTCATAGGTTCTATAAAGTATGCTATGTTGTGAATCAGACCTATTGTATACCTTGCTCTGAGTTTGGCAAAGGAATACAATTTTGATCTAATAGTAGATCACTGGACAGCGGTCAAGAATATCCTTAATGAGGACTAAGGAAATATTTCTCGATTATGGAGGTGATAAAAGAGCCCGTCGTAAAGAGTTACAACAGTGCAAGCTTTTACACCGATCCAGATGACTATAAATCTCAATCTGGATACATATTGAAAGTGGGAGCAATTAGCTATAGTAGCTCCGTGCAGAGCATTGTAGACATAGAATATTTGCAAAATACATACGGCTCTGAATATGACAGACCCGTTGACTAAGCTTCTCTCACGAGCAAAACATGATCACACCTTAGTACTCTTTGGGTGTTAATCACATAGCGATGTGAACTAGATTATTGACTCTAGTAAACCCTTTGGGTGTTGGTCACATGACGATGTGAACTATGGGTGTTAATCATATACAGATATGAATATTGCTATTAAATCACATGGCGATGTGATCTAGATTATTGACTCTAGTGCAAGTGGGAGACTGAAGGAAATATGCCCTAGAGGCAATAATAAAGTTATTATTTATTTCCTCATATCATGATAAATGTTTATTATTCATGCTAGAATTGTATTAACCAGAAACATGATACATGTGTGAATACATAGACAAACATATAGTCACTAGTATGCCTCTACTTGACTAGCTCATTAATCAAAGATGGTTATGTTTCCTAACCATATACATGTGATGTTATTTGATTAATGGGATCACATCATTAGGAGAATGATGTGATTGACATGACCCATTCCGTTAGCCTAGCACTTGATCGTTTAGTACATTGCTATTGCTTTCTTCATGACTTATACATGTTCCTGTAACTATGAGATTATGCAACTCCGTTTAACGGAGGAACACTTTGGTGCTACCAAACGTCACAACGTAACTGGGTGATTATAAAGGAGTACTACAGGTGTCTCCAAAGGTACATGTTGGGTTGGCGTATTCGAGATTAGGTTTTGTCCTCCGATTGTCGAGAGGTATCTACGGGCCCTCTCGGTAATGCACATCACGATAAGCCTTGCAAGCAATGTAGCTAATGAGTTAGTTACGGAATGATGCATTACGTAACGAGTAAAGAGACTTGCTGGTAACGAGATTGAACTAGGTATTGGATACCGACGATCGTATCTCGGGCAAGTAACATACCGATGACAAAGGGAACAACGTATGTTGTTATACGGTTTGACCGATAAAGATCTTCGTAGAATATGTAGGAGCCAATACGAGCATCCAGGTTCCGCTATTGGTTATTGACCAAGAATAGTTCTAGGTCATGTCTACATAGTTCTCGAACCCGTAGGGTCCGCACGCTTAAGGTTTCGGCGATGCGGTTATATTATGAGTTTATGAGTTTTGATGTACCAAAGGAGTTCGGAGTCCCGGATGAGATCGGGGACATGACGAGGAGTCTCGAAATGGTCGAGACGTAAAGATCGGTATATTGGACGACTATATTCGGAGTTCGGAAAGGTTCCGAGTGATTCGGGTATTTTTCGAAGTACCGGAGAGTTACGGGACTTCGCCGGGAGTATATGGGCCTTATTGGGCTTTAGGGAAAGTGAGAGGAGAGGTTGGGCGCCCCCAAGGCCTAATCCGAATTGGACTAGGGGAGGGTTGTGCCCTCCTTCCTTCTCTTCTCTTCCCCTTTCCTTGACTCCTACTCCTACTACTTGAAGGGGAATCCTACTCCCGGTGGGAGTAGGACTCCTCCTTGGTGCGCCCCCTCCTAGGCCGGCCGCCCCCTCCCTTGCTCCTTTATATACGGGGGCAGGGGGGCGCCCCATAACACACAAGTTGATTTTCGTGATCGTTCCTTAGCCGTGTGCGGTGCCCCCCTCCACCATATTCCACCTCGGTCATATCATCGCGGAGTTTAGGCGAAGCCCTGCGCCGGTAGAACATCATCATCGTCACCACGCCGTCGTGCTGACGGAACTCATCCCGGACACTTTGCTGGATCGGAGTCCGGGGATCGTCATCGAGCTGAACGTGTGCTGAACTCGGAGGAGCCTGACGTTCGGTACTTGGATCGGTCGGATCGTGAAGACGTACGACTACATCAACCGCGTTGTCATAACGCTTCCGCTTACGGTCTACGAGGGTACGTGGACAATACTCTCCCCTCTCGTTGCTATGCATCACCATGATCCTTGCGTGTGCGTAGGAAAATTTTTGAAGTTACTACGTTCCCCAACACTTGTCCACCAGGTTTTGGACGCAGGTTTGGAGTCCGGTCAGCTCTCCCGAATTACCCCATGACAGACCCTTCTCTTTCCAGGAGGTGAGCCGTGTGGGGATGCCAGATTGGAATTCGGGGGCCGCTACCCATTCAGGGTCACGCGGCTCGGTGATGTAGAACCACCCCGATTGCCACCCTTTGATGGTTTCCACGAAGGAGCCCTCGAGCCATATAACGTTGGGCATCTTGCCCACCATGGCGCCTCCGCACTCCGCTTGCTGGCCGCCCACTACCTTCGGCTTGACATTGAAGGTCTTCAGCCATAAGTCGAAGTGGGGCTTGATGCGGAGGAAGGCCTCGCACACGACGATAAACGCCGAGATGTTGAGGATGAAGTTCGGGGCCAGATCGTGGAAATCCAGGCCGTAGTAGAACATGAGCTCCCGGACAAATGGGAGGAGTGGGAAGCCCAGTCCGCGGAGGAAATGGGGGAGGAACACCACCCTCTCATGGGGCCTGGGGGTGAGGATGAGTTGCCCCTCGTCTGGAAGCCGATGCGCAATGTCGTTGGACAAGTATCCGGCTTTTCTCAACTTTTTGATGTGCCCCTCCGTGACGGAGGAGGCCATCCACCTGCCTCCCGCTCCGGACATGGCTGGAGAAGGTTGAGGTGGGAAGTGCGGACTTGGGCACTGGAGCTCGAATGCGCGGAAATGGATAAGCGAAGGAGGAAGAAGGCGTAGATGAAAAAGGTGGATCATTATCCCCTTATATAGGCGGACGAAACTATGTGCCCCACCAGCCTGGTAAAACTCGCTTATCTCCCAAGCGCCATAATTAATGGCACGGTTGGGTTACCCACGCCCGTATTGATGAGAATCCCGGAATAAGGGGACACGATCTCTGCTTCGACAAGACGTGCCAAGGAAACAGCCTCGCTAAACGCGCTGAGGTGGGACAAGAAACGATTGAATAAAGGCTTGGGCGTGGTGTGATGTCACGCCATGGAATACGCCAAGAGATTGGATTTGTGTAAATATTATTCTTTCTACGGTGGTATGTGAAACTTATTTTGCAGAGCCGGACACTATCCTTGTGTTCAAAATCTTCTATGAAGTATTCGGAGGAGGAACCCGCCTTGCAATACCGAAGACAATCTGCGTGCCGGACTCGTCGTCATTGAAGCCTGGTTCAGGGGCTACTGAGGGAGTCATGGATTAGAGGGTGTCGGGCTGGCCGGACTCCTGGACTATGAAGATACAAGATTGAAGACTTCGTCCCGTGTCCGGATGGGACTTTCCTTAGTGTGGAAGGCAAGCTTGGCGATACGGATATGTAGATCTCCTCCGATTGTAACCGACTCTGTGTAACCCTAGCCCTCTCCGGTGTCTATATAAACCGGAGGGTTTTAGTCCGTAGGACAAACAACAATCATACCATAGGCTAGCTTCTAGGGTTTAGCCTCTCACGATCTCGTGGTAGATCTACTCTTGTACTACCCATATCATCAATATTAATAGAGCAGGAGTAGGGTTTTACCTCCATCGAGAGGGCCCGAACCTGGGTAAAAACATCGTGTCCCTTGTCTCCTATTACCATCCGCCTAGACGCACAGTTCGGGACCCCCTACCCGAGATCCGCCGATTTTGACACCGACAGGGATACACAGAATAGGTAGGCCCACGAAGGGTCGAAATATCATAAAGCATGGGTCCACACAACATGTGGGTCCAGATAAATTTCATACAGGCATACTATCCACTCGACCAAGCAGCATACCATCCACTCGACCAAGCAGCATTTATACCATCTACTCAGATGACAGTTCACCACTCGACCGTACGACTCACTCGGATATACGAAGACCAGTAGGCAGCAAAGCAGTCGGCATCATTCTCATAGTGAGGGCTTGGTAGTGGGCTGGTATTATGGCATTCATGCCCCACTTTGTAACATAGGAGGTGGGGGTGGCACACTCTATATAAGCCACCCCCCACCACTAGACGAGCGGGCTCTTCTTCCATCTCTCTCTTTTTCACCATTAGTCTCAGGACTACAGGGATCCGTTCTCCTCTCATTGTAATCTCCGGATACATACTAAGAAAAAACAAAGCCTCTCCGGAGCACGAGACGTAGGGTTGTTATCTCCACCGTGAGAGGCCCGAACTCGCTAAAACTACCGTGTCACCCATATGCATCTCGATAGGTCATGCTCCTTTATCCTACCCCTCTCTTATTGCCGGAATCGTTCCCACGGCACCAAGGATCCCCCTTTGTCCCAGTGATGACGAGATGTTCCCTTTCCAGTTCAAGAGGAAGCAATTTCCTATTAGGCTCAGCTTTGCCATGACGGTCAACAAGGCACAGGGGCAGACTATCCCGAACGCGGGTATATACTTGCCCGAGCCAGTGTTCTCTCATGGGCAGTTGTATGTCGCGCTATCTAGATCCACTGTTCTCTCATGGGCAGTTGTATGTCGCGCTATCTAGATCCACTGCTAGAAAGAACATCAAGATCCTTACCGCCCCGGCTACAGACAATGAGAAAAATGTCTCATGGGCAGTTGTATGTCGCGCTATCTAGATCCACTGCTAGAAAGAACATCAAGATCCTTACCGCCCCGGCTACAGACAATGAGAAAAATGTCTTAGACGATAGTAGAAGGAATAGCTCAAATTACAGCAAAAACAAGAGCTCCAACTATAAGAAAAAGATCTCAGACGATAGTAGCAGGAATAGCTCAGATTACCGCAAGAACAAGAGCTCCAACTATCCTGTTGGTAATTACACACTACAACAAAAACCTACATGTTGCAACGCATAGGCAGCAACGAAGAAGCAACATGTGTTGTTTTGGGTTAAACCCACCTCCCCACCTCCCACGAAAGGATAACCCCTTCCAACCCACTTCCACCTCCTCGTGCATATATTACGCAACAAAAGAATGAAAAAAGATATTTTCTCCCCACCACCTCTCTCCGCCGATTCATATCTGTCACCCGATCTGCATCAGCACAACACGTCGTAGCCGCCGGCACCGGTTCCTGGCAGCTCCGAAGCGCCCCTGCACCGCTCCTCACCGGCGCAATCCCCCCTTACTGTTCTCCTCTGATCCCACACCGTTGCGACGTCCTCACGCCCCTGCACGTTCCCCACAGAAACCCAAGGCGCCATGGTCGCCGGCGTGGATCCGGTGCCTCGTCGGCCCATACCCCTGTTTCTCTGCGCGCGCGGCTGTCGGCTAGGAATCGACGGTGCTGCTCTACCTCGGCTATCTCTACTCCGACAGGGACGGTTCAGTAAGGCCATCTTCCCCTCTGCTCTTACCTTCTCTGGGGCTTTGTGTGGCATAGCCATCATGCCATCGATGATTCTTTGCAGGCTATTGTGAAGATGATCTGTGGTACATTGTTCACATACCCGATCCACCGTTGTTTGTGCTGCCTTACATTGGCAATTTAGCATACACATCCGAACGTGGTCTGTATCCATCACTACCGTCATCTACGCACTGATATTAGACGAAGGTTGGACAACAACTCGTCATGGCGAGTGACCTTGCTGGAGCCCCAAGAATCCCACTTTACCTTTCTAGGTATTTCAGTATCGAGCTTTAATTTTTCTTGCTGCTATGTGTGTGGATAATTAATCAATATTTTTCGTGAAGATGATCCTTGTAAATCAGTTAAATTAGCTGATTGTATCTCTAGATGTCCTAGTTGTGAGCACGTGACCAGTTAAAAACAGTCCTTCTACTATCCGTGAATAGGTGAGTACTATTATCTATGACATCATGATTATTTACAGGAGAGAAAAAAATATCTTCTTACCAGTATTATGAATACTTACAGAATTTCTTGTCACATGTTGTGTAATACTATGAGAATAAGAACCACATGCATCTGTCCATCTCAATATTTCTATTTATTGTCTGATCCTTAATTTTATCTTCCCTCACTGGTTCAGAAATTAACTCTGCTTCAGCCAACACGTGTGTCTCTGTGTGTGTGTTCTTTCTATTAACATGCAAATCTTCAGGTTCTAAATGATGATAACAGTAGCTAGTATCATTTGCATAATATAATGTGCTATGACTCCGTACTGATTTCCTTGCCTCTGATTTACATAAATCTACAACATAATGTTTATTTCCAGGAGAGAAAAATATATCTTCTTATCAGTGTTATGAATCCTTACCGATGTCCTTGTCACACCCTGTGTAATACTATATGAATAATGTATGTATCCGTCCTAATATTTCTCTTTACTGTATAATCCTAAATTTCAGCTTCCCTCATAGGTTCTGAAATCGACTTTGCTTCAGCCAACGTGTGTGTGTTTGTTCCTTCTCCTAACACGTAAGTCTCTAGGTTCTGAATAATGATACTAGCTAGTGCTTATGGTATGGTTTATGCCTATGATTTAGATTTGCAAAACATAAGTGTGCTTGCACGTGCTTTGAAAATTAGTCCATAATTCTTTGCAATACCAAAACTTCCTATGTATTCAGCTTTGGGAGAAAGATCAGGGCATACATATGTAGTGGGCTACTTCTGCGTAGAGAGGGGTACAATTGTGTGTCCCTCTCACGCTTGAGAACTTGACATAATCTGCAGTGTTACTTAAAAACTGAGGTTGAAAAAGTTTATGTATTCACTATTCAGATTATTATTATTGCCAAGCATCTATTTAAATAAGAGCCACAAGAAAACACACTTGTTAACATTTAATACAACCACCTGGTTTAGCTACATCTGGATTTAGCTTTGTGCTATTTTCTCCCAACTTCTAGTAAAATCTCTGAATTTATATATTTGTTGAGAATAGCAGATGTACGTTTGAAACAGAGGATACTCTACTTGTCGGCACACATATTTCTTGGCCATGTACCTCCACTGTATCTTCATTTTTTTAAGGTGCTTAAGTCAATTAACATGTGCCTGGCCTGTTTATAAAAAAAACAAAGATCAAGGGTTGTAGAAGATGTAAGACATTGTCCTGTTTTCTATTATCTTTATAGTTGAGTGCTATGGTTGGGGACTGTAAAAAGTGTTTTCAACAAATTATGACATATCAATCAGAGCTTTCAGAAGTGACGACTTTTTTGGATGATGGAATGATTATTATGTTTTGGTTCGTGCTTTGACATGGGCGTTCAAAGAAGTGAGACTTCAACTAATGTGTTCAGGGAAACAACACATTGTATCTGAAGTAAAACTTTCTCTATGATATGGAGATGCAATAATGAAACAAACATCCAGCTACAGATAAGGTATGCTCATTCCTATACTGTTTGGAAAAGAACATGGTTGGGCAACAATTTATTAATGCTTGTAGGTTTTGCGATATGAATGTTTATTATAGTTCTGCGGTATGAATGTTTATTATAGTTTTTGCTCATCTGGCGAAAACCAATTATCTTTGCTCTTGTTACACACTAAAGTAGTGACCAAGAATACAAAACTAAAATTGAGAGTGTTAAACTTGGTAACTGATTCATGGTAATGCGAGTTGATGCTACAGTAGCTAAATCTGACAAGTCGATACCACTAGAAAGCTACATATAGCATGCGCTTCAACATTTGTATGTTGCTCTTTGTTTAGATTTTACTGCCCTATTAACCTTATTTTGTTTGATGGTACCTTATTGTTCTCATTTCTTTGCTGTTGTAGATGGCCAACAGAAATCGATGATGCACGGCTCAGAAGCTGATTGCAAGGTCAAGAAGATGGCTACTATTATATAGTTTCAGATTATGTTATAGGTTCATTTTAGGGTCAATATTGCATACATTATGTTTTAGGAGAATCAGACTATTATATAGCTTCACATCTTGTAATATCTGAATCATGTTCTTTGTAAAACAATCGAGTTGCTTTAATATACGAGACCTTTCTGGTTGTTATGTTGTGTCTCCTATACACTATCAACATTGACATAATATTTCTAGATGTCAATATATGTGTTGCCATTTATTGTTCAAACAATGTGCCGGTTTCTAGGTATCATAGTGACATTTTGTGGGATAGCACCAACGCATATTAAGTGTTGTTAAGTAATTATATACGTTGCTATGTTACAACACTTATTCACGTTGTTTACCAACGCATGCATATATGTTGTTGTAGACTCTTCCAACGCCACCTACGGCAACACATCTAAATCCGTTGGTGTAGACCTTAGCAACGGTTATATGGACATTCGACAACGCATCGATGCATTGCTAAAGGGGGGTTCTTGATGTAGTGACACAAGGAACATCATCTATAGGGAGGTACTTACATCATAGGTGAGACATTTGTCACTTATACTTTCAGTAATTATGTGTACATATATTTTTGAATTAAACTAGATATTTCCAATTTTTTAATTATGAGAGGTTTATTTTGTGCAGGTCACCTCCGTCATGGGGAGTCATTCATGTTTAACACAAAGCTTGGTATTGTGTGTTACTTGTGCAATAATTGGTCATAGAAATTGCTTAACTTGATTGTCATACGATAATACGTTTGCTAAGTGAAGTTTGTGCTTCAATCACTGGGTGGTCGACAAAATTAAGATATAAGATAATTATTCATTGTTTGCTCATGACATTGCTAACATAATAATTATGTAACATGAACATTGTATTTGAATCATCTATCGCCCGTAGCAACGCACGGGCATTGAACTAGTGGAGAAAAAAAAAGGCGTGGTCGGCAGGATTCGAACCAGTGCAAAAGCAAAAAAGGAAATAACAAAGGCCAGGGAAATGGAGAACAAAAAAAAGCGTGGTCGGCAGGATTCGAACCTGCGCGGGCAAAGCCCACATGATTTCTAGTCATGCCCGATAACCACTCCGGCACGACCACTTGCTTGCTGTTTGCTTGACCTACAGCATTTTTATCCATTGGCCCACAAAGCCGATGAATTAAACAAGGCCAACTGGGCACACAAGGACAAAATCCTTGTTCTTATCCACTGCAGGTATAGTAGGTAAAATACTAACCTGTCCATTCGCCGCGAGGCTGTCATGTCACGCTCCCATGGCCAGCAACGCCGCCACCACAGCACAGAAGAAGAGTTGGCGCGGACGCCTCGGCACGGCGCATTCCTGCCACACGTAGGCAGCGCAGGACACAGGCGACGTGCGCACGCAACGCCGATCACACGACGACTCGGCGCCCATGGCCTCCTGCTCGTCCTGCGGCAGGCAGCCTGCCCCATCCGCCGCCGCTGTCCTCTTCCGCCTGTCGCGCCGCCCGCAGACGGCATGCCGCTTAACCGATGCACGACCCAACCGAGCATCTTTCGAGTAAGAAAATAGTTGCAGCATCTCCACTCCGACGCCGGCCGACGCCAAAAAAAAAAAACCGTGGCAGAATCGCACAGCGGTGGTTACTGTTGGAAAACCGGGTCATCCGGAGGGTGGCGGCGGCCGCGTGCTAAACGCACGGGCTAGCCCCTCCCGTTCCCCTCGTATTGTTAAGTGGGTACTTATCCCTTGACCCTCCTTTTCCCTATATAAAGCATCGAGGAGCCATCATTGTAATCTCTGATCATTAATTAATAAAGCTGGTCTCCTCATATCTCTCTGTGTCATTTACTTTCGCGTGTACAACTACTTTGACTACTTCGTCTACGATCCCGCTCCGCAACCTTGGACCGGACTCGCCGGCAGGAATTGCGGAACACGTTATCAGCACGCTTCGCTCCATCAACTCTCCGTCAAGCCTGCGTCACGCCTGCATCACGCAGGCTTTCGTCGATCCCGCGGAGGTATAAGATCCGATCCCACTCTTTGCGAAAATGGATTCCTTTCGTCTCCATGATTCCGTTTTTGTGATTAGATTATTTTTCGGATTTGATCTACCTATGGTGCGGATTTTCCTCCCAAGAACCGAGCGGACGAACACGTCGTCGACCAATGCCGATGTTCTTAGACTAAGAGGAACTTGTTGACTGCATTATAGGGAGTCCGTACAGATCGCGATCCAGATGATCGCGATCACCGCAATAAAGACCAGATGTGCCATGCGTCGTCGTTTTTCCGGATGAACGCGGCGAAGATACGCATCCCGAGGCATATGACGACGTCCCGTCGCCGCCGCCATGGCCTCGCTGCCATCCTGTCGCCAAGGCTGAGTGCCCGCAGACGTCGCCGCTGCCGCTTCGGCTGCCGAGACCCGGCTGGTCGGCGCGCCGTCTGTGGCCTCGCTGACGAGCCGTGGCCGTGGTCAGAAGCTGCCATCGCCGCGCTGCGGCCGTGGCGTGCAGACGCGCCGTGGCCTTGGCCGCAGCGCTGCAGCGCGCCGCTGCGCTGCCGAGCCGATGCCATGGTCGCGTACCGCGCTGGCGATCAAGGCTGCCATGTACAGCGCCGTGGCCGCCGTCTCGCCGGGCCGTGCCGTCTTTGGCGCCCGTTGCAAGCCGCCGTCTTTGATCGCCGCCGCCACCTGCGGGCGCTAGAAACCTAAGCGTCGCCTGCGCCAGCCGCGAAGCTGGCCGGGCTCTTGGCTCTGGCCGTGGCCGTGGGGCTCCTCCAAACAAACAAAAAAAAGGAGGGCGGCTGGAGCGCGGCAATTTGCTTTCTAGCCCCCGAGGTTTCCAGATTTTACGCGAATTTTTATTCCTGCTGTAATATTTCACGTAGAAGCCCCTGGAACTGTTTGTTTTCGCTGAAAACACGTATTTGGGCTTAAAAATGCCTCGGGAATTCACTTTTTGGGCTATTTTTCACGTACGGAATGCGCTTAACATGCTATATTATGTAAACATGTTTTATTGTATGATTTTACTGCTGTAGATTAATTGTTTAGCACTCTTAATCATTTAGTAAGTCATATAATAGCATGTTTTAAATATTGGAACGTCTTTTTATTGAATAAGTTTATCAACATCGCTTTGTGCAAAAGATTACCTACTGTAATATCATGATTTTTGCATAAATCGCAGATGGCCGGAATTGTCCACAAGGAGTTTGCTGAGTTGGCCTGCATAGGCTGAACTACTGTCATGGTCCCTGATCATGAGATTTTTCTCCGTGGCAAAACCTCCCGAGGGCGATCGGTAAGGGGCCCACTGCCGCCATCGATCCCAAGTTCGAAACTAAGAATGCGCAGGCTTTGCACTTTCTCCGTCATCACCGTCACCTACTCAAAGATGAGTATATGGTCGAGCGCAGTTGCTTCGGCCTTTGGACCGCCTTAAGCAGCGGTTTGAGCGGGTCAAGTACACCGTGAAGCCACGTGCAGAGGCAGAGTGGATCCGTCCGAGGTTTGCGGACTTCAAGACGGTTGGGGAGTACAATTCGGCTCAGACCGGATTTGTACGACTCTTGGTTGTGTGGTACCGACATTACCGACTCCCGTAAGATTGAGAAAACCCTATCCACTTTCCACCCCGACGCGGTCCAGTCCTCACGGAACTACCGCTGTGGGAACTACACGAGGTATTCAGAGTTGATTGACGTCCTCCAGGTGGCGGAGGCGCAGGATGAGGTTCTCAAAAAGAACTTTGTCGCGCAACCACTTGGGGGGAGTTCTCGCCAGGAGGTGAACGCTCTCAAAGTCCGCAAGCCTCAACAGAAGAAGAGGGGCCGCAAGGGCAAGAAGAAGGGCCCTCACCCTCCTGCCCCGGCTAAGCAGAACAAGCCGGGCAAGGGAGACAATGACCTCGGGACTGCTTTTCGTTGTGGCTCGGTGGAGCATTTCTCCCGCCAATGTCGCGCACCACCGGAGGTCGTTGAAGCATACAAGGCTCGGAAGGCGCGTGAGACGCACCTCGCCTTGGTTCAGAGGGAGCACCACCGCGCCAAGGCGGCACCCGTGATGATCGCTACTCCCCTGTTGCGCCCATAGAGGCGACCCCGTGGTTCCCATCGCGGCAGCCTTGGCGGTCTCTACCGACGCCCACGCCGCCATGGAGGTTGACCACATGAGTCGCCTCGGCGGGCGCCGCCACTAGACATTGATGCTGCCTCCAAGATGATTTCTAAGGAGGATCAGCTCACTAGTATGGAGATTGCGGCTGAAGTGAATGGCTTCTTCACCGAGTCCACTTAGCATACCTCTTTGGTTGTCATGATTCCGTGATTTGATACAATAAAATTGAATAAATTGATTTGGTTGTAAGCTCTATGAGAGCATAAACTTATTCTTTACTTTGGCGATTGGATGACATTTATTCATTTATTCCATTATTTATACATGATAGCATGTTATGTTCTGAGATGTGTGCATTTATTTTTAATGTATTTTCTTCCTCGTTACATTAATTAGATGTCATATTTTAGAACACGTGTGGCGCCCGAATGGAGGAAACGTGTCTTGCCGATAGCGCCACCACTCATACCATTTTACGAGAAACTAAGTACTTTGAGTCCATTAAAAAATCTCCGAGAAGTATTATGACAATCGCCGGCTGCGGTTCTCACATAGTTGGCTCCGGACGAGCCACTATTATACTCCTCATGGGAACAACTTTGATCATTAATGATGCGTTGTTGTACCCGGAGTCGACTCGTACTCTTTTGAGCTTTAGAGACATCCGCTAATGGTTTCCATGCTGAGACCGATGATGAACACGGCAAGGAGTGCCTACTCATCACAAAGCGGGATGCCGGTGGTAAACATGTTATCGAAAGGCTTCCTTCGTTTGACACAGGGCTATACTACACTAAGATAGTAGCACCGCCCGTGTACACTACCCTCAAGACCGCTTTTTAGAAGCTCGAACTCTTCTGCCTGCAGCACGATAGGTTAGGCCACCCCGGACTTAGGATGATGAGAAATATAATTAACAACTCGCATGGCCATAATGTTAACGTGAAGAACTTCCCGAATCCTTATGATTTCGTGCTCCGCATGCGCTTAAGGGAAGTTAGTCATTAGGCCATCGCCTCAAGGTGAGGGATGAAATCCCGCGTTCTTGGAACGTATCCAAGGGGACATATGCGGTCCAATTCAGCCCCTCACGGGCCGTTTGATACTTCATGGTGCTCATTGATGCTTCCTCTAAATGGTCCAATGTTTGCCTGTCAACACGGAACCATGCCTTTGCAAAATTGATCTCACAGATCATACAAATGAGGAATAATTTCCTGGATTATCGTATAAAGTCTATTCGAATGTACAACGCCGGAGAATTTACTTCAAAGGCGTTCGATGATTATTGCATGGCAATGGGAATCAAAGTTGAGCACTCGGTACCACATGTTCATACACAAAATGGACTTGCCGAGGCATTGATTGAATTAAATTCATTGCCCGACCGCTCCTTCAGGGTTGTAATTTACCAACTACATGTTGGGGCCACGCGGTGTTACACGGCTAATCTCATCAACTTTCGACCGGCCGGCCTACAACATCCACTCTCCTGCTCAACTTGCGCAAGGGTCGGCACCAAAAATTTCCCACCTTCGTAGGTTCGGTTGCGGTATATGTACCAATACCACCCCTCGGTGATCGGGCGATGGGCCCGCTCCGTAAGTCGGGGATATACGTTGGTTATGAGGCTGTGTCCATAATCAGTATCTCGGACCCCATGACGGTGATCGCCACACGGCTCGTTTGCTAATTGCATTTTTGACGAGGATCTTTTCCCGACTTTAGGGAAGAGAATCAACCCCTTGATGCTAAAAGTCGAGAAATCACGTGGCAAGCCACCGGATCCACGCTCATGACCCGCGACCGCCGAGACCGAGAGAGAAGTCCAAAAGATAATAGATTTGCAGTCTTTAGCAAATCAACTGCTGACCACTTTAGTGACTTAAAGATCGTGACAAAATCGCATGTGCACGCCGCGCAATGCACCGGAAAGGGTTGAAATACCGAAGAAAAATGATGGTATACCCGCTCCGTCCAAAGGCCTAAAAGGACGAGAAATCCGCTTCTCAAATCCCAAGTACTCGGGACGCCTGACGAAAAAGGATAAGAGAGATTTATCGCAGCTCGCCGCCAAAGTACCCCAAATTGAAACGGGAGCCACCGAGACACAGCACAAGCACGGAAAATTCAGTAACGAAATTCCAGACTTAAACTTTCCCATAGGGAAACACCAATGGAGATGTGAGCGCACATATCGGCGCGGGAAATCTAAAGGACCTTGCTCCCATAATGGAAAACTTGGTAGAGCAAGTGTTTGCGCCGGATGCGCTCCATGACGAAATGGCCATAAATTATATTTATACTGGGAGTCCTCGAACCGAGCAACGGTGATTGTCGACATCAACTTTGCTACGAAAATTGCCTCAATCATAGATCTTGACCCCGAGCCTAACACGCTCGCTGATTGCAAGAAAAGGTCGGATTGGAAAGATTGGCAGCAGTAATTATCGCCGAATTATTATCTCTCAACAAAAGGAAGGTGTTCGGACCAGTTTGTCGAACTCCTCCCCACATTCGCCCTGTTGGCCATAGGTGGGTTTTTGTTCGAAAGAGAGATGAAAATAATAAGGTAGTATGGTACAAAGCAAGGCTCGTCGCTCAAGGGTTCACTCAACGACTGTGTGTAGATTTTGAGGAGACTTATTCCCCGGTCATGGATGGAGTTACCTTTAGATACTTGATCTCGATGGCAGTAAACATGGGCTTGAAAATGAAAGTAATGGATGTTGTCACTGCTTACTTGTATGGTAACTTGGATTCGAACATATACATGAAGGTTCGGAAGGTATCCTGTTCCGAACCATGATAGAGCAAACAGGGGTCTATACAAAGGTCCAACTTCAAAAGGCATTGTACGGACTCGAGACGATGCGGTAGAATGTGGTACAATCGCTAAGCGATTTCCTTCATGAGAAGGGCTACACGAGCAATAAAGATTGCCCATGTGTTTTTATCTGGCGATCCCAAGATGGATTACGTATAATCTCGGTGTGCGTGGATGATTTAAACATAATCGGTACACCGAGGATATTGAGGAAGCGAGTTCCTACCGATGTCGGAATTCGAGATGAAGGATTTGGGTAAAACCAAGTTCTGTCTAGGTCTGCAACTTGAACATTCCCGATGGGATTCTAGTGCACCGATCGGCCTACACCCGTAAGGTGTTGGAAAGATTTGGATTTGATAAGGCATATCCTTCTAAGACCCCGATGGTCGGGAGGTCTTCTGACGGACAAGGACCCATTCAGGCCAAAGGAAGAGGGGAGGAAACTCGGGACCAGAGGTTCCTTACCCGAGTGCTTGATTGAGCACTCATGTATCTCATAAGCATACTGCGGCCCGGACATTGCGTTCGCCGTCGGTTTGCTTATGAATGCGATTACGAACCTACCAAAAGACATTGGAA
Organism: Aegilops bicornis; assembly: GCA_021605145.1. Taxonomy (NCBI): domain Eukaryota; kingdom Viridiplantae; phylum Streptophyta; class Magnoliopsida; order Poales; family Poaceae; genus Aegilops; species Aegilops bicornis. The sequence goes on from CM038675.1 coordinate 818,794,529, forward strand.
AGGTGTCAAGGACGTCTTCCGTACTGCAAGGGACCAAAGATCTTGGCCTATTTTATAAAAGGAATCAGGACTTATCTATTATAGGCTATGCCGATGTCGGGTACCTATCGGACCCGCATGATTGCAAATCGCAGATCGGATATGTTTTCCTTTGTGGTGGAACTGCGTTTTCTCGAAATCGCCCAAGCAAACACTTGTGTCGACTTCCACAAACCACTCGGAAATCATGGCACTATTCAAGCGTCGAAAGAGTGTGTATCGCTTGGCGGATGATCGGCCACATTCGGCAGACATGTGGCACGAACACCGTACAAACCCCTACCATTATCTATGAAGATAATGTCGCTTGTGTTGCACAAGTCCGGATGGGTTATGTGAAGAGTAACCTCACTAAGCATATTAGTCCCAAGTTCTTCTATGCACATGAGCTGCCCAGCTTGAATGAGGTGAAAGTTTTGCATACTAAGTCTTGTGACAATCTTGCCGATATGTTCACTAAATCATTACCGCATCAACCTTAGAGAGGTGTGTGCGTGGAATCGGTATGATGAGACTTAGAGAGATGCAAGGTTAGGGGAGAAACTTCACAAACTCGTCGCTAAAATCTCAATCCCGATGATCGAGTACTCAACTTGATGGTTGAGTGGATTGTACTCTTTTCCCTTGATTGAGTTTTCACGATGTTTCTCACACGAGGTTTTTGACGAGGCAATTCGTGCAATACAACAACGTATACTATGTGCTCTTTCTCCATATTTTTTCTCACTTGGTTTTTTCGGAGTTTTGAGGCATGGATATACGGATAATTACCCAAGGGGGAGTGTTGGGAAACCGGGTCATCCGGAGGGTGGCGGCGGCCGCGTGCTAAACGCACGGGCTAGCCCCTCCCGTTCCCCTCGTACCGTTAAGTGGGTACTTATCCCTTGACCCCCCTTTTCCCTATATAAAGCGGCGAGCCATCATTGTAATCGCGATCGTTGATTAATAAAGTTTGGTCCTCATATCTCTCAGATCATTTACTTTCGGCGTGTCATTCACCCGTCTACGACGCTCGCTCCCGCTCCGTAACCTTGGACCGGACTCGCCGGCAGGAGTTGCGGAACAGTTACTACTAGTGGATTATATTACTCCTGTACCAGTCCTGTGGTCATGTCAGCGGTGAGTGAGTTGAGTGGTGCCCATCGGATAACAGGTGGTGGGAGAAGAGATACGCTGTCCCGTCGTCGGCCGTCGCGCCTCGTCTTGTCTCGCGTCCGGACCCGTACCCGCATGGCAGCATCTTCCCCCCCATAATTAATTTTTGCTGCCGCCTGCCACGGCTAGCTAGGTCGCCTGTCTTTAGGCGACGTCCCTGTCACGTACACATACGTTCGTATACCTGGTCTCGGCGAACCGGCCGGCGACTCGAACGGGGAGCCGGCCGGTCAAATGGGATGGGGGTATATATATACCCTTACCCTGGCTGCCTGGATTGCTTCTTTGATCAAGGGTCATAATCGCTTGGGTCTTGCGTTGGTCGCTTGCTTCGCGTCGCGTTTGCGTGCGTGTCTCCCATGATCTCTTCCAGATCTCGATGAGGCCGGCCGGCACCGCCAAGTGCTTGCGAGCCGAGGGCAGCAGCAGCAGCAGCAAGGAAGCAACGGAACATCACGCAGCCGACAGAGACAAAATGCCAACGGTTCAAATCGGGGGCGCGCAACACCTGACCCACCTGCCTGCAGATCATGCCACGCCCCATCATGCCATCTTTCAAAGTTAGGCAAAAAAGGCTCGCCATAAACAATCATATGCCATCCGTCGAAAAAATTAATCATCGATGCCATCTCATCAACTTCTGCATACATCCGTCCAGCAGGCACAAAATAAGTTTTTCTTAAAAGAGGATAAATAAACAGAGAGAGGGTGTTAGACAGGTCGCTGTCGGCGGGCCCCGCCGCGACCTCCCCACACGACCGCGACCCGCCCCCGTTTGAAAACCGCTTTGCTCCTTCCACCTCGGCCGGCCCGTTCCCAGGAATCCGAGGCGACGACCCGGCTTTCCACATTCCTTCGACATTCGCTCGCATCTTCCGCTCTGCCGGCCGGTCGGCGCGGCTCCCGATGGCTGTGGCTGCGGCCGCCGAGGGGACGAGCAGGCGGAGCATCCTCGACTACCTCAACGACGGCGAGGAGTTCGGGGTCGACGGGCCGTCCTCGGCTGTTGCGACGCCCAGGGCGCTGGCTGCGGCCAGGTCGCTCCTGCCCAGGTTCCGCTGGGCGCGGCTCGCCAGGCTCGGCGGCAAGGGCCGCGCCGGCGACGGCAAAGCGCGGCCGCCCAAGGCGGTCGCCGAGGAGGAGACCGTCGCCGCGGACGAGGAGGGCGAGCTCAGCCTCAGGGACGCCTCGGGTGCCTCCGCCTCATCAGGTGCGTATCGGCGTTCGTTCGTTCATTCCCGCTTCAGACGCGCCTCTAAAATTGTCGATTCCAGGTCCAGCAGCTTGCACGGCGGCGGCCGGTGACGGTGGCGGCGGCGAAACGACGAGGCCGTCGGGCCTGGGCGTCGGGCTGAGCCTGGTGTTCCTGCTGGCCAAGACGTCCGACGAGTTCAACAAGATGGCCAGGGTGCGGGCCGAGATGGAGGCGCTCATCAGGGACTTCAAAGGCCAGCAGGCCATGGCGACGGCCAACACCGGCGGCGACGACGAACCACGCAACCCCGAGTCCGCCGCGTCGAGCTGCCTCACGGACGGGAACGAGCCGCAGGCCGCGACCGCCCGGTGCGAGGACCATCGCCGTCGTCACCATCGGCACCAGGTCGCCTCCTCCTCCGGCGCGGAGATGGAGGCGGCGAGCCGCCGCAGGATGGACGTGCTGGAGGAGGAGTTCCACGCCGAGCTGCAGCGCGTTCGCGCCGGCTACGGCGCGGACACGCCGCCGTTCTCGACTGGAGCGGCGCGCGACGAGGGCGGAGCAGAGCCGTCGGACTACGACGACGACGACATTGCCGACTGCCGGCAGGGATTCGAGAGCGACCTCGGCGACGACGACGACGACCGTGACAACAACGACGAGGAGGAGGAGGAGGAGGAGGACGATGACGCTGATCGGTACCACGGGGTGTCGGCCATCGAGCTGGAGAGGAGGCTGCACGAGCTGCTCCACCAGAGGAACCAGGAGCGGATCGAGGAGCTGGAGGCGGCGCTGCGGCGCGCCGAGAAGCGCCTCTTCGACAAGGAGATGGAGGCGTCCCTCTGGAAGGACACCGCCAAGATGGCCTTCCGCCACGACCACCACCACCACGACGACGACGACGACTCGCCGTAACTCGTAAGCGCCATTGATCACCTCACCTCACCAATTAATTCTCCTCCACGCAAGGTGGAGACGCTCGTGATGATCACCGGCCCAGAGTAACTCCCTGAGTACTGTTCCTTATGTCTGAATTTTCACGTGCAGATGAGGAATTTCGTGCAGTACTTTTTGTCGACATTGATCATCGATCGGCCGTGCATTACATGATTACGGATGAAGCCATGAATGATGGTGAAATTTGGGACTTTTAGTGCATGAAGAAGCAGGCAATCGGCAATCGGGCAATCGGCTGTAGGATGGGCCTTGTGTACAATATGTCACTACTGTTAGCAACTTATAGCTGGAGCTGTTCATACTTCATACCGCCAGGGTTTAGAGTCTTAGCACTGTAGTAGGTTACATGGGCATGGCTGGGAATAGAATGGAACATGGATAGGATATGCTCAGCTAGCAGCCTCACTGATTTTGTGATCCATGTAATGCAATCGAGTTCGGTGCCTGTTCATGCATATCACTCGTGTGCAGTTTCAGAGTCTGGACAGCAATTCGACAGCCTGCTCTCAGTACGAAATTGTAGATCATTTTACAGATATATAATCATTAGAAAGGATTTTCTTTTGTAACAACTTACATTTCGGCGGCACCTTTTTATAAGACAATGTCTTTTTTTCTTTTGGCTCAATGCTGTTTGGGTCACTTGTATGAAGTGATTTTTCAGTCACTTTTTTCATCTGTTCTTGTTTGATTTTATACAGCCTGCTTTCAGTCGAGCGCTCTTTGAACCTGCCTGGGCAAGAAGCTTATGTGTTGGTATCGATGAGAATTCTGCCAATTGGTTACACTCTTGTTTTTGTTTTTGGCATGCACCTTGTTCCCTTTTGTGCCTGCCAAAAATTCTGCCGGATCCACATTGTGAGTTTGGTACTCCTTTTTGTGCCTACCCAATTCTGTCGGGTCCGTAATGTGAGTTTGGTGTTGGGAGTCAATCAGCACAGCTCCTATGCCATTTAAGATCCGGACATACGGCTAGTCGTCTGCACATGTTTCAAGTGCTCCTTGTCCGTTCTCTACCGAAATGTCCGAAAATATGCTGAACTTCTTTTAGCTATTCAGTTGGGAAGGACTTTCATAGGAGTTCTGTAGCGTTTTATATTGGAATGGGTTATTGAGAACAGGGGTGATGATTTTTCGAAAAGGGACGCCTTACATTACTTAAAAGGTTTAAGTATTACACCGGACCGCTGCATAACTAAGATGTACACAGCCAAACAAGAACAGAGGTTGATAATATGTGTTGATACCCCCAAGTGGCCAAGTTGACGAGTTACGGCGATCGCCGATCGCAACTCACATCTTCCACGGAAAGGTTGAGGATGCTCCTGTTGATTACCCTGAGTTCCTCGCTATGTTGTCATGAATCAACAGCAGTACTACATGGTTACAGTCTTACAGATGAAGACATGAAGTTCATTTTCGGGACCTGATACATGAAGTGGCGGGCAATCAGTGTTAAAAATAGGTCTAGCGTGTCGTGTACACGTACCTTGTACGTATGTATTTATATGCTGATTGTTATATACAGAAAGACATGGAGAGGCTTTGCCCCACGGGAAACCCTAAACCTTATTTTCAAACTTGGTTTCAGAGCCTACCCTAGCCGCCGCCGACTCTCCTCCGCCGCCCGCCGCCGCCACAAGATTTTTTCGCGCCGCTTGATGTCCACCGCGCCGGCACCCACGATGACTCCCTCCTCCGCGCTCACGCTCTCCACCCTATCCATGCCCGCCCCGATCGCCCCCGTCATCGCCGCACCCGCCGCGTCGGCTCCCACCCCTGTCCTTCCGCCCATCGCGATCTCTCTTGATCGCAGCAACTTCATGCTATGGAGGGCTCTTGCCCTCCCCAACTTCGCCGGCGTTCGCCTCCACGGCTTCCTCGACGGCTCGGCCAAGGCGCCGGCGCCGACCGTGACGACAGGCACCGGCGAGGCCACCCGTACCGTGTCCAACCCTGAGTACGAGCAGTGGTGGATGCTGGATCAGAAGGTTCTCGGGCATCTCCTCGGTTCGATGAACGTGGAGATCTCCGGGCAGCTCATCGGTTGCAGGACGGCGGCCGCCGCCTGGACGGCCGTGCACACCATGTTCGCCGCCGAGAACAGCGCCGGCGTGCGTAACCTCCGGCGCCAGATCCAGGCGCTGCGGAAGGGAGATTGCCCCGCCGGCGAGTATATGCAGAAGGTCAAGGCCCTCGCTGATGCGATGGCCGCTGACGGCTCTCCTCTTCGTGACGATGAAATCATCGACTACATGCTGACCGGGCTCGGCTCGGCGTTCAACCCCATCGCTGCTTCGATGAACTTCGCGGGCGTGCCCATCACGTTTCTCGCGTTCTACTCTAGTGTCCTTCACTACGAGGCCCTTCAGCAGCAGCAATCGGAGCTTGAGGATTGGCAGTCCTCCGCCAATGCCGCGTCCCGGCCGGTCTACCACAACAACCCCGGCCGCGCCCCCGACTCTGGCCGCCCGAGCGGCGACCGTCCCTCTGCTGGTTCTCTCTCGCCCGGCTCGGGAGGCTACGGCCCCAGCCAGGGCAACGCCCCTGGCCGCAACAACAACAACGGCGGCAACAGCCACAACGGAGGACGCAACGGGCGCGCGGCCGCTGGCGCCCCGGTGCGATCTGCAAGAACTGGGGTCACGAGGCCGGCGACTGTCGTAGCCGCTATGATCATGACCACCGCTCCGCCAACTCCGCGTTCACATCTCCTCCCATGATCCGCCACACTGGATCCTGGACACGGGTGCGACAGACCATCTGACGAATGATCTCGATCGTATACACTTCCACGAGCGCTATGGCGGGAAGGATCAAGTGCAAGTGGCAAATGGTGCAGGTTTGTCTATTTCGCATATTGGTCACTCCACCATACCCGGTTCATCTCTTCGTTTACGAAATATCCTTCGTCTCCCACATATTCATCAACATTTTCTCTCTGTTTATCGTCTCGTTCTTCATAATGATGTTTTTGTGGAGTTTCACCGTTTCTTTTTCCTTGTTAAGGACATGGCCATGAAGAAAATCCTTCTTCACGGTAGATGTCATGGCGGACTCTACCCCATCCCATTTAGTTGCGCGTCGTCCTCCTCCAACCGCCAAGCGTCTCTCAGCATCAAACCACCCCGTCCCAGTGGCACCAGCGTATCGGTCATCCCTCGAATAATATTGTTCAAAACATTGTTAGGAATAATGATTTAGTGTGTTCTTCTGAACGTGAGACTTCCGTGTGTGATGCATGTCAGCGTGCTAAAAGTCGACAATTGCCTTATAATTTATCTCATCATATTTCCACTATGCCTCTTGAGTTAATTCATTCTAATGTTTGGGGGCCTGCTATTGCCTCTTCCGGAGGCTATAAGTATTATGTGAGCTTTGTTGACGATTACTCTCGTTTCTCTTGGATTTATCTCCTTAAGCACAAGTCTAACGTTAAGCAAGTAATTTATGCTTTTCAGGCTCATGTTGAGCGTCTTCTCCACACTAAAATCGTAGTTGTCCAGTCAGACTGGAGTGGTGAGTATCACCGACTGCACCGTTATTTCCAACGCACTGGAATCTCTCATCGTGTGTCTTGCCTGCACACCTCTCAGCAAAATGGCATTGCTGAGCGCAAACATCGTCATCTTGTCGAAACAGGTCTTGCCTTGCTGGCTCATTCTTCTCTCCCATTGCGTTTTTGGGATGAAGCTTTTCTTACGGCTTGTTACCTTATTAATTGCATGCCTATACCTGTTCTTCAACAAGATACACCCATTTATCGTCTCCTTAAGGTGCACCCCGATTACAAGTTTCTTCGCACTTTTGGGTGCGCCTGCTGGCCTAGTTTGCGCAAATATAATGCACACAAGCTTGCTTTCCGTTCCACCATGTGTGTTTTCTTGGGCTATAGTCCGATGCATAAGGGGTACAAGTGTGTTGATCGTTCCACGGGACGTATCTACATCTCCCGCGATGTCGTTTTTGACGAGTCTGTTTTTCCCTATGCCACTCCTGGGGTCACCGTCGATGTCTCTTCTTTGGCTGATGTTCTCTCTTTTCCTCCCACTGAACCGGCTACGGGTGACCATATGCGCAAATACAACTTGTCCTATTTGTCTATTGACACGCCTGTTTCAGGCCCTGTTGCTTCTGTGCAGGATCCTTCGGTGCTCCATCACCGGCGATCGACGTGCATGGGACATGCACGTCCCCCCACCCCTCGTCTCCCACGTCGCCCGGCCCGGCCACCGCGTCGCCCAGCCTGGCCACCGCGTCGTCCGGCCTGGCTGGCCCATCGGCTGCCGCGTCGCCAGGACCATCCGCTCCCACATCGCCTGGCCCGAACGGCCCGTCTTCGGCCCCGGCAAGGCATACGACGCACTTCGCCGCTTGCTCGGTGATCGAGGATGCTGCCTCGCCGCCGCCGCAGCTCGCCGCTTCGCATTGAGGGCAGCCCTGCTCCCTTGACCGTGACGCCTCCAGCTGCTCCTGCACACACCATGGTTACCCGCACATGCGATCATACTCGTCGTGCTCTTGTTCCTACTGATGGGACCATCCGCTATGATCCCCGTCGCCGCGCGTTTCATGCGGTGCATGTCTCTCACCGTGATGCTCTTCGTGAGACTGCCTGGCGTACCGCGATGATTGATGAGCTCGCTGCCCTTCTTCACAATAAGACTTGGGTTCTTGTGCCTCAGCCGCGCGGCGTCAATGTTGTTGGGAGCAAGTGGATCTTCAAGACCAAACACCGTCCAGATGGCTCTTTTGATAAGTACAAAGCTCGACTGGTCGCTCGTAGTTTCACCCAGCAGCTTGGTATTGATTATGGTGATACGTTCAGTCCGGTTGTCAAGCCGACCACCGTTCGCCTAGTTCTGGCCTTGGCTGTGTCTCGCGGTTGGACTCTTCGGCAGATTGATGTCAGCAACGCTTTCCTTCATGGATATCTCTCCGAGGACGTCTATATGCAGCAGCCACCTGGCTTCGAGGATGCTCGTTTTCCCTCACATGTGTGCAAGCTTCAGCGCGCTCTCTATGGACTCAAGCAGTCTCCTCGTGCATGGTATGCTCGGCTCAGTGCCCGTCTTCTCAAGTTGGGTTTCGTCTCCTCCAAAGCAGATACCTCTCTGTTTTTCTTCCGCTATCGTGATGTCCAGATCTATATGCTTGTCTATGTGGATGACATTGTCATTGCCGGATCTTCTCCACGTGCGGTTGATGGTCTTGTTCATGCCCTCGCGGCTAGCTTTCCTATCAAGGATCTTGGGCCGTTGGAGTATTTTCTTGGTCTGGAAGCGTTGTACAATTCAGGGGGGGTGACATTGACTCAACGGAAGTATGCCTTGGATCTTTTGCATCGTGTGAGCATGGAGAATTGTAAGCCTACTTCCACACCGCTGTCTGCTTCCGATCAGCTTGCACGAGTGTCTGGACAGCCTCTCAGTACCGATGATTCCTTCCGGTATCGTAGTGTTGTTGGTGGGTTGCAGTACTTAACACTCACTCGCCCGGATATTTCGTTTGCGGTGAACAAGGTGTGTCAGTTTCTCTCTCAACACACTGATGCTCATTGGGAAGCTGTTAAGCGGATTTTACGCTATGTGAAAGGAACATTGCACACAGGGCTCAAGTTTCGCAAGGCTGTCTCTACTAGCATTAGTATCTTCACTGATGCAGATTGGGCAGTATGTCCGGATGATCGACGATCAACTTGCGGTTTCGCCATATTCGTTGGACCGAATCTCATCTCCTGGAGTTCGAAGAAACAACCAACAGTGTCGCGATCGAGCACAGAGGCCGAGTACAAAGCCTTGGCGAATGGAGCTGCTGAAGCCATCTGGGTAGAGTCACTACTCAGAGAGCTTGGAGTGTCTCAGCAGCGTGTTTTGGTTCTGTGGTGTGATAATTTAGAGGCCACATATCTGACTGCCAACCCAGTTTTTCATGCGCATACCAAGCACATCGAGATTGATTTCCACTTTGTGTGGGAGCATGTTGCTTCTGGGGCTTTCGAAGTCAGGTTCATTTCTTCTAACGATCAGCTAGCTGATGTGTTTACTAAACCAGCCACCAGACAGATGAGACCGTTTTAGTACCAATCTAAACCTTGTACAGAGTAGAAGTTCAGATTGAGGGGGAGTGTTAAAATAGGTCTAACATGTCGTGTACATGTATCCTGTACGTATGTATTTATATATGCTGATTGTTATATATAGAAAGACGTGAAAAGACTTTGGCCCATGGGAAACCCTAAACCCTATTCTCAAACTATCGGTGGTAGCTTCGGATGGATTGTCAGACTGTAGGATGGGCCTTCTGTACAATATGTTAGTACTGTTGGCAATTTATAGTGGAGCTGTTCATACGACCAGAGTTGTCTTAGCACTGTAGGTTCAGTTAGTACACGAGAACGGTTCCTATTAAGACAGTATATGTGTTCAGTTAGTAGTACTGGTTGTCGGCTCCAAGCCTCCGACCATGTGAATTTGGTATTTTTAGCTCATGTGTATCAGCTCGTCTGTGATTTTCAGAATCTGGACGGCAGATCGTTTGCCTGTTCGACTGTTCATTTGTCATCCTGAGGAAAGAAAATCCTGTAAGATCGGGTCGTAGGCAGAAAAACTGGAGACCACCTCGAGCGCGTGACACCTGGCATATACAAATCTCAAAGCAGCAACACCTTATCCGGTCGTCCCCGTTTCCCATTATCAAATACTAGCAAAAGGGTCCGTGCGTTGCAACGGAGGAAAAATAATCATAATTCCCAATGGTTATGACCACATTTTGCTGCATCACCGAGATACACTGTTACTCCCTTTCTCATTGCACGTGACGTCCTAAGTGGGGAGATTCCCCTATCTAAAACGTACTTCCTCCGTTCCACAACGTAGTGCCTATAGATTTTTCTGAAAGTCAAACTTTGCCAACTTTGACCAAGTTTATATAAAAAACTTTATATATCTACAGTATCAAACATGTACATTCCGAAAATATAACTCATAATGTATCCAATGATGTGCATTTGGTATTCTAGATGTACCTATTTTTCTCTATAAATATGGTCAAACTTTGTAATGTTTGACTTTTGAGAAAATCTATAGGCACTATATTATGAAACGGAGGGAGTATATTTCCAGCCGCTACTGCGGCGGGGTTTTCTATTTGGTGCGTAGCGACCTAGCGTGTACCCCCTCGTATCTTCGATCCTATTTTTGGGATTTTCGCATTTCTTCCTCAGAGGTTTTCTCTCTTTTTTCTGTTTTTTCTTCTTCTTTTTCGTCTTATTTTATTTGTATTTCTTCCTTTTTTTTACTTTTCATAAAAATCTTCAGAAAAAATTGAATATTTTTGTGAAACCGTGAACATTTTCAAAACGCATGAAGATATCTGAAATCATGAACATTTACTAAAATCCGTGACCATTTTTACTTATTTGTGAACTTTTTTAAATCATCAATATTTTTTGAATTCATTAAGATTTATAATATTTGCAAATACTTTTATCAAAAGTGTGAACCTTTTTTTAATCAGCAAACATTTTAAGAATCGACGAACATGTTTATTGGAAATAGTGGATTTTTTTTAATTTCACAGTTTTTTATACAACAAACATTTTTTGAAATGCATGATCATCTTTTGAATGAACGAATATTTTAGAAATCAAGAAACTGTTTATTTGAATTCACAAATTGTTTCCAAAAATTTTGGGCATTTTCAAAATTCATAATTTTTTTAATTGGTAAACCTTTTATTGAAACTTTTCTATAAATGAACATTTTTTCAAAATATTGAAAAAAATACTGATCATTTTTTAATAATTTTAAAAATGACAAACATTTTTTGAATCTACAAGTTTTTTTATGATTTATTGAATCTTTTGTTTTAAAATTCTCAAAATTTTAAATTTTGGAACTTTTCTAGAGTCCCAATTAATTTAAAGTAGAAAAAACAATGACGGAAAAGAAATAAATGGATTAAAAAATGGACGCCCGCACATGGGCGGCCCAAACGGCCGCGCTGCGTCTTCTCCCAGCGTGCAGAGCGCCGTATAGGAGGTCCCTACACCGTGAGCCGGCCCAGGCGGGGGGATTTCCGTGTGCAAAATGTGTTTTGTCACTTACGGATGGCATCGGTGGGTAATATTTTGCAACTTTGGGAACAATTTTATGGCAGACGGGCGGAAGCACTAACCCCTTTATTAGTGGGTATAAATAAGTAAAATGCAGGAGCTAGCTAGTCTGTCAGTTGATCGTCCACGAGTACAGGGAACAAATCGCCGCCACCACAGTTGGTCTATGCTCCCCTCTAGCCGCTTCCCTCCACGAGCGGCCTTCTCCAAACCTCCTTCTTCTCCTTTAGTCGCCCCTCCTCTAGTGTATACTGTCCCTCTCGTCGCTCCTGCGAGCGACAGGAGGGAATACCTAGTCGCCGCTGGGGCCTCCCCTTCTACGTACTCCTCCCTCGCCACCACCAGAGGGGGCGATCGGGCGAAGCCCGGCCGGCGGCAGGGATCCATCGTCCTCTCGCATGGGGGACTCGGCGCAAGCCGGGGCTGCTAGGCCGGAGTGCGGCGCCGGACGACGTGCGGTGGAGCGTGCTTGGGGGTCAGTGGCTGTGACTTCGCGGCGGCCAGATCTGACCCGTGGGTGGCGGGTTGCAATCGGTCGTCTACATCGTGGCTGTGAAGGCTACTCCGCGCGGCGCGGCGGCATGACTCCCTGCCCGACGTGCCCTTCCGACGACGCGGCAGTGGATGTCGTGGTGGCGGCCTCGGGCGGCGGAGCTGCTGGTGACCTTCTCTTCATAGTGACGGGAGGTCAAGCGCGACTGGCCATGAGGTGGCGCGTGATGGATTTGGGACCTAGTGCCCGAATCTGACGCCTACGACGGCGATTGTTGTTGTATGGGCGACGACAACGGCTGGCGCGGCAACTGGTGCTTCATGTAGGTTGTAGCACCCGGAATCGAGGTGGTGGCCCCTCTTCTTCGACGATGGCGGACTCCATGGTCGTGCGGGCGCTACGGAGTCTGGACCTCGAGGTGATGACGGCCTTCTGAGGCTGATGGCAGTATGGGACGTCACACGAGCTGTGTGATACCATGCATTCTGAATGTAACCATGCAATTGAGTAATGTAATTATTCTTCTCCTGATAAAAACCTCTTCATATGAACAACCTGAATAGTGCCCAAACATGAGAGAGTGGAAAAAACCTATACTTAACTGAATACTGATGTCCCCTAAATCCTCCGGACATTAGCAAACACATCAAACCCAACCCATCTGGCCCATCCCAAACCATCTTTCTATTTATTTTCTCTTTATTTATTTTTCGTCTCAGTCCCAACCAATTATATGCATGTGTGCGTGGATAATCTGCAAGGACACAAGAGTGTGCACAGTAAATATGCGTTTGAAATGAACACTTCCGAATTCACAGACTCGTATAAAGTGTCGAATTAGGGACATGGAGTTTTTGCTCTCGGGTGAACTGTGAATCCAAAATAATGGTATAATTTTTTTTCCTGATTTCTTTACAAGACACATTTCTGAATGTTCTACTGCTATGCGAAATTTCATGAAGAAAATAACATTTATAGTGCTCATAACTGAAAACACAAAATGGGTGATGGCACCCTAAAAAAAGGTCACTTTTGAAGCATTTTGGGCGCAGAGACTTGTTGATTTGCTTTAAAAAAAATTAAAGCGTCACCAATGTGATTTCTTCACGGTATATAAAACACTAAAAAAATTGTGATGAAAGAAAGAAGACCTTTGGCTAGGGTTTCTTCTGCCTCCTACCGGTGCCGCCGTCGGTCTACCTCGTCTTCTTTGGCCTTAGGCCATTGGTATGATGGATCACGGTCCTTGCTGGTGGAAGGGCTCCGTTTTTCCAGACTTTTTTGAGTTTGTTAGGGTTTGTGTCCTGCTCAGAGAGATGAGGTGGCGACTGCTCTCTGAAGATGGAATAAAGTTCTCCCAGCCTAGTCCCCGTCCCGGTGGTTGTTTTTAGCATCGTCGGAGGGCGTGTGAAGATTTGTTTTCGGCGGATCTCGTAGGATTCAGTCGGCGTTTGTTTTCGGTGGATCCAGGAGGATTCTGTCATCGTTCGTTTGTGTTCGTGCGTCTGCAAGTTGGATCCTTTCGGTCTACGCTTCTCTTCATCAGCGACGGTTGCTGCTCTGGTGCACTGGTCCTATGAGGGCTTAGCACGACGACTTTCCGACTGTCTACTACAACAAGGTTTGCACGGCTCCAACGAGGGGCGCACCTTCGGCTCGCTCCTGTGTTTGTAGTAGCCGCTAGGTGGTCTACGGACTTGGATGTATTTTTCTTTTACTTGTGGTGTTCTTGGTACTAGTTCGACAGTCAATGAATAGGTTGGAAGTTTTTCTCGTAAAAATATACTGTATTATTTTTGTACAGTAATCTTTTTAAATTTATGGTTCACCCAGAAGAATGGCTCTTTCGGTCAAATCTCAAATTAGTCCTTGTGTTGTGTGTCGAGAAAATGCATCTGTGAAGACCCAACACGACACTCTCGTCTCCCGGGGCTTCTCTTCCTCTCCAGTGAGTCTCCTCCATGGCTCTCGGCAAAATTTCGTGTTTTGACCCTTGTACCTGCCGCGGATCTGGAACTGGAGCGAAGATCCATCCCCCATGAGGGTCTGGATCCATCTCTTCTCCTCTCCCGTCGGCGACGAACCTCCTCCGTACTGGTTTATTGGTCCCTTAGCTCGGACCAGTCCGGGTGCGAGAGGCCACCGGCGGCATGGCTGCGTGCGGCGGCGGAGCACGCGAGGCGAGCGCTCTAAAATCGGGTCGGATCGAATCGGATCCCGTCGCCGCGCCCGTCCCGCTCGCCGTGGCCGATGACCCGCGTCGGCTGGGTCCGCGCCCCTCTCCGAACGGCGGCGATGATGGAGGGAGCCGCCGGCGACGGACGGCCAGTCACCCGGCCGGCGGACTCGCCGGGTCGCCGCTCCTCGGGCCAGCCCCTCCCGCCGCGCCGCGGCCTGCGCATCGGCTTGGGGACCCCTAGGCGGTGCCGCCGGTGCCGGGGGGCGTCCGCGGCGGCGCGGGCTGGGGACCGACGGCGCGGCCTGTGGCGGGTCCCGGTCGACGGCTTGCTCGTGCTGGCGCCGGATCTGAGCCGCCGTCGATGGAATCTTGGCAGCTTCGCTGCATGTTGCTTCGGATTCGGTACTGTCACCATCTCTCTCTCTCTCTCAGATTCACGCACGCGCTCTCTCTCTCCCTCGGTGTGGACGCGCGCACCTGAACCGAATCAGCCGAGCTCTCGTTGCCGCGTCAGTTCCCCAGCGCTGCTACGGTGCCGCCAGCCACCGCCATTCCATTGGCTTGGATTCGGTTGTGGCGTGGGCTGGGAACCGTAGGATGATGTCTGATGGGTCGTCCGTGCGGGGGGTTTGGTCGGTCGAGGCCTGGTATACATAAGCCACCATTGTACATGCCCTGAGCAGCTCCTGAGCAGGATGGATGGATGCATGCATACTCCCGTCTAGATACATCCTCTTTTATCCATTTTGCTGACAAGTATTTTCAGACGGAGGGAGTACAATGATATCATGTTGACGACTGTGGCTAAAATAAGGTGTCTTGAGCAATCAAGACAGCCTATAGCCAGCAGCCAGCTATACTATTAACCATGCTCTAAATAGAATCGGTCACCGCGGTGGAGTTGCCCTGAGAGCCCACCCTTACCTCTCTCGCGGCCTGTTCAATTCATGGCTGATGTTGGATGGCTGTCCGTCGGATGGTCACTCTGCTGAAGTGCTGAGTGATAACCAGGGCAGTTCTCTTACACTGCGATGGGTAGATTATGCAGCAAGAGATGCAAGTGTTGGGTTTGAAGATGTAATGCAAAACCGACTCTGACCCATCGGATGGGTGGTCGCTGCGTCAGTTCCACACCGCTACGGCGCCGGCCACCGCCAATCCACTGCCTTGGATTCGGTTGTGGCGTGGTCTGGGAACCGTACGGTGTTGTCTGATGCGTCGTCCGAGCGGGAGGTTTGGTTGGTCGAGGCCAGGTATGAGCAGTTCCTGAGATGGATGGATGGATGGATGGACGGATGGGTGTATGCATGCCTGCATGTATGTATATCATGGTCACGCTGCTTGTGGTTCGGCGTCCTTTTGGGAAAAAATGAGCGGCGATGATGATGCGTGTGGCTGAAATAATTATGTCTTGAGCAATCAAGACAATCGTGACGTATGGGTACTAAATAGGGCCCGAATGGGTGCCCATGTTGGAGATGCCCTTAAGAGCCCACCCTTACCTCTCTTGCAGCCTGGTAAATTCATCGCTGATGTTGGATGTTCTGCGCCTCGGACGGTCATTCTGATGAGTGATAACCAGGTCAGTTCTCTTACACCGCGTTGGGTAGATCATGCAGCAAGACTTGTGAGTGTTGGGCTTCAAGATGACACGCATACTGAGCCCTCTTTGTGAACGGAGGGACTATCTATCTATCTATCCATATCAGGGGAGATGATGGTCAAACATGTCTGACATGAACTTGTCTTAGATTATTCGAGGAGCTGTGGGTATCAAAACCCCGATCTCCTCTCTTTTGGGACCTTTTCATTCTCACTGAATATTGACGGCTCTGTCTTGGATGGTCATTCTGTTGAGTAATAACCAGCAGAGCTTGACTTCAATGGTGGGGTTTGATCTGGTCAAGGAAGATGGTGGAGCTAGTATGATCTATCAAAGGCGAACCTGAGCCCTCCTACATCTGATTCATAAAAAAGTTAGAACATCTTATATTTGTGAACAGAGGGAGTATCTATCTATGAGGGGCGATGATGATCAAACATGGCTGACATAAACCTGTCTTCAATTATTTGAGGAGCTGTGGGTACCAAAACCCGATCTCCCCTCTTTTGGGACCTTTTCATTCTCACCGAATATTGGCGGCTCTGTCTTGGATGGTCATTCTGTTGAGTGATAACCAGCAAAGCTTGACTTCAATGGTGGGGGATGATCTGGTGAAAGAAGATGGCAGGGCTAGTATGATCTATCGAAGGTGAATCTGAGCCCTCTCAGTGCAACTAATACTGTGCGCTCCCACATCCAATTCATAAAAAAGTTATTATGTTTAAAGTGATAAATTGTGGTGGTGTTTGGTTTGCCTTCTCCTGATTTTGTGGTCCATGGAGGGACCAGTTTTGTGCATTCAGGCTTTGCTCAAGCTCGTCACATTGTGGTGGTCCTAGTATTGGTAGTGGTTGAATGTGTTTACTTCCTTCTTTCCATGGGGTTAAATGTGTGAAACATGATCAGCAAATGTTTGCCCTCTTTTCCTGTCTGTGCATGTCCTCCTTTATGTCCCTATTAAATTTCTAGTGGTTCTTATGGCAGTGATGGAAATTCAAGTCTGCAAGTTTTCAACATTTTTTCTACTGTCTTGGCATAGCACAGCAACTGCTAACTGGCCTCTAAGAATACAATTTGGCCGGTTTGCTTTTTTGCTGATGACCATTCTAATGCTTATAGACGCCAATACGTGGAAAACCACAAAAATCTTGTGTTGCGAAAATACCATGACTATCTTTACCTTTTTGAGAATTTGTCTTTCTTGCCGGCTTGTATCCATGTATACATAAAAGATATGATGAGAGTTTTTTTTTCTAGTTCTTCGGTATGCAAAGGACTGCTTTGCAAGGTTACATTTCGGCCTTTTTTCCTACCCATTTTGTTGGTTTTGCTGTATGTCAACCAGTTCTGTTGTTTTAGGAACAGTACTCACATTTTCCTTCTGTTCTCCCTTTTTCTTGAATGCTATGATAGTTCTGCTTTCCCTTGGAAAGTTTTCGAAACTATCTTATTTGGTGCGGGGTCAGTTTTCTTCTTTCAATTGCTATTTGACTTTTGATAATTTCATCTTCTACTGTACTGTATCCACTTATCAGTTACTAGTATTTTCGGATAATTTTACTTCTTTACTAATTTCGACTTAAAGGTCATATAGGGCAAGTTCAGATGCCAACATTACTGTTTCCTTCCTGTCATGTCCATGAATGGCTGTGATGATATTTTTCCCTGTGAGAGCTTCTGTCTAACACCTGAACTGATTCAGTTGTGCTAAACTAGGAGGGCTTGTGTGGCAGCAAGTAACCAGTTTAGCGGCTAACTATAATTCTTAAATGTTGGAATTATGAATACACTTAACAGTGTGTGTAGAGAGAGAGAGAGAAAGAGAGGGATTCCATGGTCCTTCTACCAGAAGTTCAGTTATGGTGTTGAGCTGGGGGTATATCTGAGCCATTTACTTGTACATGTCCCAACTTTTGCGCCCACCAGATCATGATTTGCTCCTGATATTGTGTTTGTTTCTGCTTTCATTGATTCTCCTGTGGTTTATGGTCATCTTGCATGCCCTTTGACTATTGGCTTCTCTCTGTTATTCTGTTTGTGGGATTTGTGCTAAGTTCTGTTGATGGCGATGATGAGTAAGGCTCATTAGAGGTGTACTGAGTTCAGATACTATCACTTGTTTTTACGGGTATGGTTTTGGGTTAGGGTTTTGTGTGACTACGTGGAAGTGTGCAAATCGGGACGGCTTGCTTTCTGTGAGCAACCATTTCAATGCTCAAATGTCACACAGGGGTGTAAGGGCATCTCCAACGTGGATCACTAACGTTGATAGACAAGCCAACTCTGAGCCTCCCATTTTTATTGATAAATATGACCTCTCTTTCTACAATTTGTGGTTATTTGCTTATGTATATTTTTGAATATTCTCAATCTATTAATGAACTATAGCAGTATTGGGATCTCACTGTAATATATGTTATCATCTGTGGAACTTACAAGATATGCTCATAGCAAACTGGGTTGTGTGCTATTTTACACTTACATACTCAGAATGCTTTTACTTACTGATGCATCAAGAGGTTCTACTTTATTTGAGGGCCCTGGGAAGCGGCAGAGGGCTTCACATCTTTTGTTCAAAATATGCTATTATTTGCAACTGTACGTCCTTTGTTACTTGCATGTTCTGTTTCTATGCTCAGCGTTCCTGTTTAGTCGTTCCTGCATTTTATTTCACGCATGGTTTTCTTCCCTTTCGTACCTTCATATATTGCGTTGCTCTTTTATATTCATGCATCTGTTGCAGTATGGCACCTCAAGCGTCAGCCAAAAGATATTACATTTGGTCTTCGATGTCATCATATATTTCTAGGTTTGCCTCTTGTGTGCTTCCCTTTTTCTATGCACCATTGATATTTCCAGTAATATGTGATTTGAACTTCAGTGTACTGTACATCTTGATCTCCTATGTAGTTAATTCCTTAGCTATCAGCGGGCAACTTTTGAACTACTGCTTCCTTTAATGACATAATTTTCATGAAACGTATAGGAATAAACTTGCTCACCTAGAAATCTCGATATTAGATTATCACAAGCTACAAACGTATGAACTACCACCATGAAATACTTCAAAGTCTAATGAGTTCTGATGATGCCCTGTCATGTATTCTGGTGTGGTAATAATAAGTATGCCTTGGAGCAGCGATAAAGCTTTTTTATGTGGCCGCCCTTCTCTCTCTCTCTGTACTGATGCCTGTTCAAGTCATATATGCAAGTGTTTGTGGTGCTGTAATTCATTTGGTCAATCTGCTAACATGCTTGTCACATTAGGATGCAACCGAGTGTGAGTGCATATGAGCATTAAGATGGCGAGAATAGTAATTGCCATGGCTTGGAATGTGATTTTGATAGCTAATGTCAGTGGCTTGGCTTTATGCATGAGTCCTCAATGCAACTGTACTACCATACAATCTGTACTTATACTATTATTCCTCTTTTTTCATCTTTGAAACCAGCTCCCTGTATTTGTTTTCTACAGAGCTACGTGCCTACATGTTTACAACCAGAATTTATTGGACTGTTGATGCTGTTTGTAAATTATGTTGTTTGAGATTATAAAGTACTACCTCTGTTCCTAAATGTAAGCTGTTTTGGCAGTTCAATTAACGTCTTACATTTAAGAACAGAGGGTATATTTCGTTTTGCGAGAACTACAGCTGTTGCTAGATTTGCCCATGTTTGATATTCTTGACTATTTTCTCCCCATATACATGCTCAGTGTTGCCATACATATACATAGATAATGCCCAGTAAATATCAGAATAACTATTCGACATTGTTGCTATACATACAGAGATAATGCCTAGTACATAACTACTCCCTCCGTCCCATAATGTAAGATGTTTTTTGCCACTACATTATGGAACAGAGGGAGTATTTGTACGGAAGATTTTTTATTATTCATTACCTAGAGGCATAATGTTCAGGATCTAAATATTGAGTTTCCTCTACCTGTCTACCGTTATGTCTCGTTATACAGTTTCATCTGGATTCTGAAGTGCCGCAGTCTCCATCGGCTGGATTGGAACTGGCGGTTTCAGCTACTCAGCTCAAGCTGCAAGCAATGTTCAATATGGTGGAGGTAGTGGCAGGCTACTACTGCTCTCGACCATCCATTTACCCAAATGATAAGTGTCAGGCACGAAGCAATCCGGGCCTGACGTTTTTTACAACTAAAATTGCCATCCGAAAAGAAAAAACAAATCTA
This sequence comes from Aegilops bicornis, assembly GCA_021605145.1. NCBI lineage: Eukaryota > Viridiplantae > Streptophyta > Magnoliopsida > Poales > Poaceae > Aegilops > Aegilops bicornis. The sequence goes on from CM038675.1 coordinate 818,814,470, forward strand.
AAAAAATTGAACCTGTCATTTGAAAAGAAAGTATTCATCCTCGCGTTGCGTCACTAAACTTGTCTAAAAAATATTCGAAGTTGCCATGTGTTTGTGTCATCCGTGTGACACTAATACCCGTGTGACACTTGTCCTAGATTTAGACGACCAACAGTTATAATCAATGCTTGAGCTCAGTTTGAAATTGGTACACTAAATGGTACTCCCTCCGTTCGGAATTACTTGTCTTGGAAATTGATGTATCTAGAACTAAAATACGTCTAGATATATTCATTTCTGCTACAAGTAATTCCGAATGAAGGGAGTAGTGGTATAGGTATGTTTAGGTACGGTGACTAGCGGTCAGCTGGTCAATCGGATATGAACATCCACACGAGTACCCAGCTTGCGTTGAACGCATGTTTTCCTTGTGTTGAACCCATGGTTTCGGAACACTAGACGATGTCCTGCGAGTTGCTGCAGGAACCTTGTTAAATAATTGTATGATTAAGTGATAGAGTACTGTATAAGATTAAAATTAATGTAAAAAACAAATATAGAAGTGCCTCACATGACTTAATTCCCTGGAAAAGTCATGCATGAGGTGGTATGTTTTGCATGAAAGGGTTAATAAAAAAGGTAACTTATGACTCCATGCATAACTTGATGTTGAGGCATTGTTGTGTGGAAAGGAAAACTAGATGGTGGTTTGTAGCTATTTTAAGAATAAAAAGCTATATGATTAAATGATATAATAAGACTAGAATTAATGCAAAAACAAATGCAAAAGTGTGTTACATGACTTAGTTCCCTGGAAAAAAAAGTCATGCATGAGGTGGTATGTTTTACATGAAGGGATTAATGTAAAAAGTAACTTGTGACTCCATGCATAACTTGGTGATGTGGCATCATTGCATGGAAAGGAAAATCAGGTAGTAGGTTGTAGTTATTTAAGAATAGAGGATTTGCCCCTTTCTGAGACCAGGCGTGCCATGTCTTCAGCTCATCACATGATAACTCCTTTGCGAAGTGGTTTTGCATGAAGAATGTGTTCTTCTGCATTTCATGCATCAGGCTGACTTGTTGCTTGTTGGTGTATAATAAGGCCCTGTTCGGAAGCTCTCTCGCTTCCCAAACAGGCAAGCTTCTCAGCCAACCAACCCTAGCCAACTTTACATGGGAGCTGCGAAGTTTTTGGCAGCAGTGGCAACTTCCGCTCCTTCGCTTAGGCATGGGCTGGTCTGGCTGTGGGGTCATGAGGTCGTCGGCACACACGGTATGTTTTCTCCGGATCGAAGCGTTACATAGGCCATTTCAAAAGGGCGTTCTCCCGTAAATTTAACCAACTCCATCTTCTTCGTCTGGAGGAGCTACGCTTCTGTATCTCCACGAAATTACATTGTGGAGGGCTGGTGAAAGGATTGATATGGTTGACTAGAGGGGGGGGGAGTGAATAGGCAACTAACAATTTTTAAGCTTTTCTTTACCAAATTAAACTTTGCAATAATAAAGGTTGTCTAGATGTGCAACTAGGTGAACAACCTATATGATGCAATCAACACAAGCACATGAGCAAGCAAAGATAGAAACACAAATAAGCTTGCACAAGTAAAGGGGATAGGATAACCAAGAGTGGAGCGGTGGAGACGAGGATGTGTTACCAAGTTCCTTCCTTTTGAGGGAAATGCGTCTCCGTTAGAGCGGTGTGGAGGCACAATGCTCCCCAAGAAGCCACTAGGGCCACCGTAATCTCCTCACGCCCTCGCACAATGCAAGATGCCGTGATCCCACTATTGGTGCCCTTGAAGGCGGCAACCGAACCTTTACAAACAAGGTTGGGGCAATCTCCACAACTTAATTGGAGACTCCCAATGACACCACGAAGCTTCACCACAATGGAATATGGCTCCGCGGTGACCTCAACCATCTAGGGTGCTCAAACACCCAAGAGTAACAAGATCTGCAAGGGATAAGTGGGGGGAATCAAATGTCTCTTGGTGAAAGTGTAGATCGGGCCCTTGTCACCCAATCCCGAGCAAATCAACAAGTTTGATTGGCTAGGGAGAGATCGGGCCAAAATGGAGCTTGGAGCAACAATGGAGCTTAGAGATGGAAGAGGTGGTCAACTAGAGGTAGGAGACACACCTTTTATAGTCGTGGAAAAGATCCAACCGTTATCCTCAAGTTCAGCCCGCGACACGCGGTACTACCGCTCCAGAAGCGCGGTACTACCGCGCGGCCACGCGGTACTACCGTGGAAGAACACGGTACTACCACGGCAGCAGCAGAGGCCGGGACTAGCTCGTTGGCGAAGAAGATTACTACCGCTGGCATTACCGCTTCTTGCGGTACTACCGCAAAGGTGTAAGCCACGACTTACGAAGAGCACGGATGAAATAAATTACATCCGTGCCTACTTCACCGAAAAGCAAACAGTGCAAAAACCCGACGCGGTACTACGGCACAAGACGCGCGGTACTACCGTTGAGGCGCGGATGTAAAATTACATCCGCTCCTACTATCAAGCGCCAGCAGTAGGTATGAGGGCCACGGTACTACCGTTCCAGGAGAGCGGTACTACCGTGGCCACTCGCGGTACTACCGCGCATGACGAGCGGTACTACCGTGTGGGCGCGGATGTAAAAAATTACATCCGCTCCTACTACCGTACCGGAGCAGCACTAGGCCTGGGAGTTGCGGTACTAAGGCTCCAGGGGAGCTGTACTACCGTGACCCCCCAGTGGTACTACCGCAGGTGCTTGCGGTACTACCGCTCCCTAGAGCAGTACTACCGCAAGTACAACAATAGCCGTCGGATTGTGCACACCTATGATAACGGAAAGACGCTCCAAAGTGCAAGGAAAGGTAGGACAAGTGTACATGTTGATTCCACCCAAACCTTTCCGACGCGGACCCCCTCTTAATAGTACGGCTCTCCTACGACTCAAATCCACCAAAGAGAAACGTAGAACAACGCCGTCTTCAATAGTCTCCGAGGGGCACCGAATCGTCTCGTGCCTAGTGATGAAGCATCTGAGAAACTCAAGGCACACGATTAGTCCGCAAAAGCATCGTCATCAATCACCAAAACACCTAAGGGATAAATATGCCCTTACAATCTCCCCCTTTTTGGTGGATTGATGACAATACGGGATTTGCACATAGATAAGATAATATTGAGCAAGGGCAAACCCCTCCTCTCCAAAATATAGGCGGGCTCCCCCTAGATGTGTGCACCCTGGATGAATGCTTTGGACTGCATAGCACACATACTAGGATCGCCACTCCCCCTATATTTTAGAGACAAAGGCACGATAATTAACATCTAAGCAAAACATAGCACAATATAACACAAGCTCGCTAAGATAGATAGAGTGCATATGTCTTACACCATATGAAAGAAAAGCAACTAAAACGAGGTTCAAACGAAGTTCAACCGAGAAAGCAATAAACACACAAACACGAACAACGACACACGACTCGCAAATCCCTACACTCTCTCCCCCTTTGGCATCGAGACGCCAAAAAGGCAGAGAGGACACCTACACACAAGTGATGGCTCAAGCAGCAGGGAACTCATCCCAACCCTCTCCGTCGGACTCCTCGGCAAAGGAATGGACTCCTCGGCGTCCTCCTCGTAATCAGTCCACACAGCCTTGCTTCTCCATCCACTCGGCCTCTGGAGTGATGCGCTCCTCGAGACCATGAGACACATCCTCACCATAGAGCTGCAAGATCTTCCTGTCCCATGACGACTCTCCTTGGGCGCCACGTGAGTCTTGTACTGCCCCTTGGCTTGCATGCGAAAGAGTCTTCATCTTGTCCTTGACTTCTTGGCCCATGAAGGCATAGAGGAGCTCTGGGAAGGCCTAGCAGCATGGCCCTCAAAGAACATTCTCGGCTCGACATCCTCCTCATCAACAGCAGCCCTAGCGGCAGACGCCTCGGCACGCAGTAGTAGTGTTGGCCCGATTAGGTTTGACACGCAGACAGATGGGCTCATGGCGAATCCAGTCGAGGGGCAAGGAACTCCTCACGAGGAACATCTTCTCCCAAGTCTTGAGATCGCCAGAAGCAGATAGGGCCCATAGATAGGCACTGCGGTTGAACACCGCAAACCGAAGCTCACACCACATGATGTGTGAGACATCAAGTGGCTGAATCTGAGACAAACGAGCCTCCTTGCAGATGAGCATCATATCCACCATATAGGCATGAACCTTGTCCTTGTCACCAATGCGAGGGAACAAGGAGTTGCGGAAGATGCGATACATGATATCCAGAAAAGAGTTGAGCACCAACCCTATCTTGCCACTTGGGAGCGTCTTCTCAACATAGTATGGCGCAAGCTCGTCCTTGTTGGCAGAATCAGAGTTGGCATGGGCGCGAACACCCACGGGAGTGTCGAGCCCGTCATCAGTACACGGAGCAAATCCATGAACTCCTTCCGGTAGCGATCGACTTACGGCCATTGGACATCCAGGTCATCCTCCTCTCCTCATCAGAGTGAAAGTATACTGAGGCAAAGAACTGACAGATAAGCTCAGGGTCATAGTCAAGATGAAAGGATATCACATGCTCAATACCAAACTGCTCCACCAAGTCCAGAGCCTCTCCAAAGTAGGCATGGAACTTGTCCTTCCTCAGGTGATGCATGTCAATCCATTTCACATCCACGTAGGTATTCTGCTTGTTCTTGATGACATCCAGATAGATGTTGGTGCATTGCTTGTTCCAAAACAGCTCACAACCTCTAACAGAGGAACGAGGGGTCACGACGGGTGAAGCTGCACGAGACGGACGTACTCAGATTGTGGCATCTCATCCATGCCCTTGGCGGGCTCCTTGTACTTGCTAGGCGATGTCTTGACATTGCGCTTGGGGCGGAAGGAGCCCTCACGGTGCTTCACACAGGTTCTTGTGACGCTTGGAGCCAATGTCACGACTGGGATTGGAATGGCGAGAGCCACCACCTGAGACACACACGCAAAACACCAACGAACGCAAAGAGGATCAATGCAAAGACCACGGCAAAGCACAAGAAACACATAGGAAATATACGTGAAAGTTGGCAAGCGATAGATGTGAGCCACGATAGTACTGCCAGTGCCTGCGGTACTAAAAGATTAGCACTGCTCCAAGTCGCGGTAGTACCGTGCGAGGTCACGGTAGTACCGTGGTTGGAGCGGTAGTAAAATTTTAGTGCCGTAGTGAGTCTTGATAATGCAGCGCCCGGAGAAGCGGTAGTACCGCTTGACGGGCGGTAGTACCGCATCGCGTCAGATCCAAACGTCAGTTCGAATCTGAAAAGAACCGCGAAACAACGGCAGTGCTACGGTGATCAAATCTATCGCAAGACAACAATACAAGTATAATCCCTACGCAAAGCTACTCTCCTTCATCCTATTCTTGCAAAGAAACAGCCTATGAATCTCTAGAACACACAAGTCTCCCCCATCAACCTAGAGGCAAAGAACTCAATAAAGCGAGGAAAGATTAGGGAAAAACCTGGGTCCATAGCAAGAGCACGTGGTGGGGAAGGATCCCACCGGACGGAATCACGGGAGGGCAGCCGGAGGAGGAGATCCGGCGACGAACGCCGGCTCCGATCTTGAGCGTGGGAGAGAGAGAGACGACGTGGGGGGGGGGACTGCGAATGGGTATGGGGGAGTTAGAACTCCCCCTGCCCGTCCTTATCCCCACGCGCCCAAGTCGGCGCGGTAGTACCGCATGTCATCGCGGTAGTACCGCTCGGGCGGAAGTATCGCACTGAAGCGGTAGTACCGCTCACCCAGGCGGCAATAGAAAATTACTGCCGCGTGGGGGCAGTAGTACCGTGCTCCCACACGCGGTAGTACCGTGGTTGGCCGCGGTAGTACCGTAGCCGGCCACGATAGTACCGTGAGCTCAAGACACCGCCGGTTTCAACACAAGAGGAAGTCTTTGCATGGAAACTTTTCACACAAAAGAAACCACAAGCACACGCACAAACCAGAGGCAGAAAGACAACAAGAGAACACCAAGCGACACAACCTCTCAAAAGGAGAGGGCGGTGGCCGAAGCCACCTATGTTTGAGTTAGATGGTATGGCACATGAAGAATTATCCTTGGGCCCATGACCAAAACTCGTCTTTGAAGCACAAGTACCATCAAAAATGGCTAATGTGAAAGAGTTGATCTATTTATGCATGATGGGGGGAGGGAGAGTTCATCGAGAGAACATCACTCCCCCTATGTCCATGCCTACACCTAAACTAGACAACAAGTTGAGTGTGGTGGGGGGTGCACGGGTTCAAGTCACATTGCTCAAATCAATGATATTTAGCTCATGCCTTAACTTTCATGAAATCTTGCTTCATCCAAGGGCTTCGTGAAAATATCCGCAAGGTTATCATGAGTGTTGACATACTTGAGCTCGATCTCCCTCGCCTAATGTGATCCGGATGAAGTGATACCGAATCTCAATGTGCTTCGTCTTGAAGTGTTGCACCGGGTTGAGAGAAATCTTGATGGCACTTTCATTATCACACCAAATAGGCACTTTGTCACAAATGACACCGTACTCCTTTAAAGTTTGCCTCATCCATAGGAGTTGAGCACAACAACTACCGGCCGCCACATATTCCGCTTGGTGGACGAGAGAGACACACAACTTTGCTTCTTGGAAGACCAACTTACCAAAGAGCAACCAAGAAATTGGCACCCTGAGGTGGACTTCCTATCCACTTTGTCTCCCGCCCAATCGGAATTCGTAAATCCTTCAAGCTTGAAGTTTGCCCCTCTTGGGTACCATAAGCCAAAGTTTGGGGTATGAGCCAAATATCGAAAGATCCGCTTGACCGCCACATAGTGGCTTTCCTTGATGCGGCTTGAAACCGTGCACACATTCCCACACTCAACATGATATCCGGTCTAGATGCACAAAGGTAAAGCAAGGAGCCAATCATGGAGCGATATACCTTTTGATCCACCGCTTTACCATTGGGATCAATGTCAAGTTGGCACTTGGTAGGCATTGGTGTAGTAGCCAGCTTGACATCACTTAGCTTGAATCTTTTGAGCATGTCTTGAGTGTATTTGGCTTGGTTGATGAAGGTTCCTTCTCTTCTTTGTTTGATATCAAAACCAAGGAAGAACTTCAACTCTCCCATAGAAGACATCTTGAACTTGGAGGTCATGAGAGCGACAAATTCCTCATTGAAAGCTTTGTTAGGGGAACCAAAGATAATATCATCAACATATAGTTGGCATACAAACAACTCCTCATTGACCTTCTTAGTAAAAAGAGTGGGATCGATTTGCCCCACTTCAAATCCACGATCTTGTAACAACTCGGTAAGGTGGTCATACCACGCACGTGGGGCTTGTTTAAGGCCATAGAGTGCCATATCGAGTTGATACACATGATCCGGGAGTTGGGGTCCTCGAACCGGGGGTTGCTTGACATAGACCAACTCATTAATAGGACCATTAAGAAAAGCACTTTTCACATCCATTTGTTGCAACTTAAAGTTGTGATGGGCAGCATAAGCAATCAACAAACGAATGGATTCAAGGCGAGCAACGGGAGCAAAGGTTTCACCATAGTCGATACCCTCGACTTGGGAGTAGCCTTGTGCTACCAATCTTGCCTTGTTGCGGATGATGTTCCCATGAGCATCTTGCTTGTTCTTGAAGATCCACTTGGTTCCAATGACGTTGTGGTTCCCCGATGGCCTTGGCACCAATCTCCACACCTTGTTGTACTCGAAGTTGTTGAGTTCTTCATGCATGGCATTGAGCCAATCCGAGTCTTCGAGCGCCTCATAGACCTTTTGGGGTTCAACACAAGAGACAAACGCGTGATGTTCACAATAGTTTGCCAATTGTCTACGAGTGCTTACCCCTTTTCTTAGGCTTCCAACCACATTCTCCATGAGATGGCCTTTGGTGGTAAGTTTGGATGTAATCTTGGCGGCACGACGCTCTAATTCTTCCTCGGAGCTGAGATGAGGAGGGGTTACTTGATCATCTTGAGCGCCGTCTTGAACATGTTCTTGATCTTGAGCATGCTCGGGGAAGATAACTTGACCTTGGGCATCATTTGGTGTGTCACCATCGTCTTGAGCATGATCTTGCCCTTGGTCTTGTTCATGAGGTTGAGGGCCTTCACTTTGTTCTTGAGCGTGTGGGCCTTGAGTTGGTGATGGCTCCACTTGAGTGGAGCATTGTCCTTCTCCTTCGGCCACAAGGGGTTCCTCAACGGGTAGGATAAAACCAACACCCATTCTTCTTATGGCTTGAGGAGGAATTTCATCACCTACATCACAAAGTGCCACTTTGCTCCACTTGGGAGCCGTTATTCTCATCAAACTCCACGTTACACGTCTCCTCAATAATCCCGTGGATTTATTGAGGACACGGTAAGCATGAGAGTTTGTAGCATAACCAACAAATATGCCCTCATGAGCTCTAGCTTCAAATTTAGACAAACGAACACCTTTCTTGAGAATGAAACACTTACACCCGAACACCCGGAAGTACTTGAGATTGGGCTTGTTGCCGGTGAGTATCTCATAAGGAGTCTTGTTCAAGCCTTTGCGGAGATAGAGCCGATTGGATGCATGACATGCGGTGTTGATGGCTTTGGCCCAAAAGTTGTATGGAGACTTGAACTCCGCCATCATGGTTCTTGCCGCATCCATCAACGTCCGGTTCTTCCTCTCCGCAACACCATTTTGTTGAGGGGTATATGGTGCAGAATATTGATGCTTGATCCCCTCATCACTAAGAAACTCATCCAAGGTGTAGTTCTTGAACTCGGTGCCGTTGTCACATCTTATTGTCAAGGTCTTTGCATTATGTTGACGTTGAGCTTCATTTGCAAAGTCGATGACAGTTTGTTGAGTCTCACTCTTCCTCTTGAAGAAGTATACCCAAGTGTATCTTGAATAATCATCCACAATCACCAAGCAATACTTTCTACCCCAAGACTATCAAAGGATGGAGGTCCAAAGAGGTCCATGTGCAGGAGCTCCAAGGGTCTCTTCGAGTAGATGATAGTCGTGGGAGGGTGAGCCGTTCATTAAGCTTTCCTTCGATACAAACCTCGCAAGCACGATCTTTGGCAAAACTAACATTTGTTAGTCCACGGACATGGTCCCCCTTGAGAAGACTTTGCAAAGATCTCATATTAACGTGGGCTAAACGGCGATGCCAAAGCCATCCCACGTCAACTTTAGCCATTAGGCATGTCGCGGTCTTAGTGGGTCGCTCCGAAAAGTTTATCACATAAATACCATTCTCGACATGCCCAACAAAGGCTACTTTAAGAGTCTTGCTCCACAAGAGGGCCACGGTATCAATGTTAAAGAAGGTGGCAAAGCCCATGAGTGCAAGTTGACGAACGGAAAGCAAATTGTATGCAAGGGACTCAACAAGCATGACTTTCTCGATCGTTAGATCATGAGAAACGACAATCTTGCCAAGACCCAATACCTTAGAATGTGAGGCATCACCCCACTCGACATTGGTGGGCATAGATGGGATCTTTTGCACGTCCACCACCAAGTCCTTGCTCTCGGTCATATGATTTGTTGCTCCACTATCGAGCAACCATGATCCCCCACCGGAAGCAAACACCTACAAGAAATCAATGCTTGGTTTTAGGTACCCATTTAGTAATGGGTCCTTTGATGTTAGTAACGAGGGTCTTAGGAACCCAAATAGACCATTCAATGTACTCATAAGAAGAACCAACAAATTTAGCATAGACATGCCCATCACTAGCACAAAGACAACACATAAGAGGGGTTAAAGTCATGGCTATGTTAGGAGGGTGGCGTTGGCCTTCTTGGCATTGCCACCCTTTGCATGGTTCTTCTTCTTCTTGGAAGCACCCTCTCCCTCCCTCACAAAAGTTTGCTTGAGAGGAGGAGGTTGCTTGGTCTTGTCATTCTTCTTCTTGCTCTTGGGCTTGGGCGCGAACCCAATCCCTCCTTGGCCACAACTTCCTTTTGATTACTCAAAAGGTCGTTAAGGTTCTTCTCACCTTGTATGCATGTGACAAGGCCTTTTTCAAGTTGCTCCTTCAACTTAGCATTCTCCTCAACAAGATGCACATGCTCACAACAAGGGTTAGTAGCATTTGCATTATCAATCAAAACCATATGAGGAAAGGTGGCTTTCTCCTTGGTTAGCTTCACTTGGAGTTGATCATGAGACTCTTTGAGACTAGCATGAGCACCCTTCAAGACTTTGTGAGCCTTGTCGAGAATGTCAAACTCCTCGTTGAGTCTAGCAAGATCAACTCCAAGCTTTGCCTTCTCGGAGCTAAGCACACGAGACACAACAAGAGCATGATCAAGATCTTTCTTTAATTTAGCATTATCATCGTTGTATGACTCCTCAAGAGCCAAACAAAGACCACGCTCTTCCTCAAGAGCATTGGAAAGATTCGAAATCTCATCGGCATAGTTACGACTATGCCCTTCCATCTTAGAGATGGTTTCTTCATGAGCCTCGATCATGTCATTGGCTTCACCAAGTTGTTCCAAGAGAGCAACGTGCTTCTTGGATTTGCCCTTGAGTTTACCCATATAGGTCTCAAACTCATTCTCCTCCACATTAGTCCTCATGTTCATCAATGCAATCCGTCAAAGAAGAATGATTGATGATGGTAGTTTTGATGTTGGGGGTTACCTTGTTGGTGGCTTTAGCCATGAGGCACTTGGCGGTGATGCTTTCATTGGGTGAATTGAAGAGAGACACCCGAGGAGTCGTTGCAATGGCAACGGAGGCCATGGCAACCGACTCACCATCTTCATCATCATCATCCTCATTGTACTCTTCTTGAACCACCAAAGCTTTGTGAGGAGCCTTCTTGGTGAAGTTGCTCTTGTTGGGGAAGGACTTGGCCTTGTCCTTACGGATGAGCTTGCCACCATTGTCTTCCCTCTTCTCATATGGGCACTCCGCAACAAAGTGACTTACATTGCCACAATTGAAGCAAGTCCTCACTCGTTGTTTGCCCTTTGCGCCACTTGAGTTGCTCTTGTTGAAGTTGGGCCTTGAGTTCTTCTTGCTCCAAAATTGCCTTGAAGCAAGGGCCATGTGTTCATGATAGTCATATCATTATCTTCGAGGTTGCTCTCTTCTTCTTCCTCCTCTCCATCTTCTTCGACACAAATCTTGGCCTTCAAAGCGAGGTTGGGCTTCTTTGCTCTTTGGGAGCGAAGCACCGCATTGTCGGCGGTCTTGTCCAATATGCTCATAGCCACAAACTCATCCAACACATCACTTGAGGACAGGGTGTGGAAGTCTGGCCGTTGACGGATGACGGAGGACATGGCTTTGTGGTAGGGCATCATTGCCTTGAGGAATTTGCGCTTGATCCAGTTGTCATCCGTGTCTTTACTTCCATGATCCCGGAGGGAGACTGCGAGCTTGGTTACTCTCCGATAGAGCTCACGAGGTTCTTCTTCTTCTTTCATTGCAAACTCATCGGCTTCATCTTGCACCACTTCATAATTGGAACGTTGAATGCTTGCGCTTCCTCGATAGAGGAAAACCACCTTGTGCCAAGCATCTTTGGCAAGGGAGTAGGGCCGGAGATGAGGGAGGTCTTCGGGAAGGATTGCTTCTTGGATGATGAAGAGAGCATTCTCATTGAATTGATGGTCCACGATTTCTCTAGGAGAGAAGTTGCTCGGGTCATGCGGATAGAAACCTTCTTCAATGATTCTCCAAAGGTTAGTGTTCACATGATTTAAATGAAGCTTAAAACGATAAACCCAAGAATCAAAATCCTCCTTTTTATCAATCTTAGGAGGTGGACCGGCATGATTCAAATGAGTGGAAGGAATCGGTCCACCATAAACGGGAGGAGGTTGCACATGGGCGAAGATGCCGGTGCCATTCTTACCACTAGACGATGGGGCTTTCTCACAGTAGCTTCCCCTTATCGGAGTTAGCATCCGTTCCGTGTTGGCGGGATCACCCACTTTCACGCAGGTGCGGTGGAAAGTTTAAGCCCTTCTAGGAATTCCTTAAACATGTCCTTGACCTCGGTCGTCATGGAGGTTTTCAATGTGTCCAACGCCACATTGAATTCCTCACGAGATCGAGGTACCCCCATCTCCGTAGATGATATCGGATTCAAGACCGGAGTGCTCCCCACATCATCTACGACGTCAACCATACTCTTGGACGGTAAAGTCCTTAAAAAGAGACGAGGCTCGATACCAATTGAAAGGATCGATATGGTTGACTAGAGGGGGGAGTGAATAGGCAACTAACAATTTTAAGCTTTTCTTTACCAAATTAAACTTTGCAATAATAAAGGTTGTCTAGATGTGCAACTAGGTGAACAACCTATATGATGCAATCAACACAAGCACATGAGCAAGCAAAGATAGAAACACAAATAAGCTTGCACAAGTAAAGGGATAGGATAACCAAGAGTGGAGCCGGTGGAGACGAGGATGTGTTACCAAGTTCCTTCCTTTTGAGGAAATGCGTCTCCGTTAGAGCGGTGTGGAGGCACAATGCTCCCCAAGAAGCCACTAGGGCCACCGTAATCTCCTCACGCCCTCGCACAATGCAAGATGCCGTGATTCCACTATTGGTGCCCTTGAAGGCTGACAGCGAACCTTTACAAACAAGGTTGGGGCAATCTCCACAACTTAATTGGAGGCTCCCAACGACACCACGAAGCTTCACCACAATGGAATATGGCTCATGGTGACCTCAACCGTCTAGGGTGCTCAAACACCCAAGAGTAACAAGATCCGCAAGGGATAAGTGGGGGGAATCAAATGTCTCTTGGTGAAAGTGTAGATCGGGCCCTTGTCACCCAATCCCGAGCAAATCAACAAGTTTGATTGGCTAGGGAGAGAGATCGGGCCAAAATGGAGCTTGGAGCAACAATGGAGCTTAGAGATGGAAGAGGTGGTCAACTAGAGGTAGGAGACACACCTTTTATAGTCGTGGAAAAGATCCAACCGTTATCCTCAAGTTCAGCCCGCGACACGCGGTACTACCGCTCCAGAAGCGCGGTACTACCGCGCGGCCACGCGGTACTACCGTGGAAGAACACGGTACTATCAGCGGCGGCAGCAGAGGTCGGGACTAGCTCGATCGAAGCAAGATTACCGCTCATGGCGGTACTACCGCTCCCCTTGCGGTACTACCGCAAAGGCAGGTAAGCCACGACCTACGAAGAGCGGATGAAATAAATTACATCCGTGCCTACTTCCGTGAAAATGAAACAATGCAAAACCCGACGCGGTACTACCGCCAAGACGAGGTCTTGATACTACCGTTGAGGCGCGGATGTAAAAATTACATCCGCTCCTACTATCACAAGAACGACAGTGGTATGAGGGCCACCGTACTACCGTTCGAGGAGAGCACTACTACCGTGGCCACTCAGCGGTACTATCAGCATGACGAAGCGGTATTATCAGGTGGGCGCGGATGTAAAATTACATCCGCTCCTACTACCGGGCGAGCAGCACTAGGCACAGGAGTTGCGGTACTAAGGCTCCAGGGAGCGGCATTGTCAGGTGCTTGCGGTACTACCGCTCCCTAGAGCAGTACTACCGCAAGTACAGCAGTAGCCATCGGATTGTGCACACCTATGATAACGGAAAGACGCTCCAAAGTGCAAGGAAAGGTAGGACAAGTGTACGTGTTGATTCCACCCAAACCTTTCCGGCGCGGACCCCCTCTTAATAGTACGGCTCTCCTACGACTCATATCCAACAAAGAGAAACGTAGAACAACGCCGTCTTCAATAGTCTCCGAGGGGGCACCGAATCATCTCGTGCCTAGTGATGAAGCATCTGAGAAACTCAAGGCACACGATTAGTCCGCAAAAGCATCATCATCAATCACCAAAACACCTAAGGGATAAATATGCCCTTACAGTTGGGCTCCTAGAAGTTGGCTCCACGGAGCTGGGCCATTCGGCATCGCTCTAGCGTGGAGCTGGGGAAGCATGGTTACTGATAGGATCTGCCAGCAATGTGAATAGATGGTTCACATAACCAACCGCGCACGGACCACAAGTAGCTCCTTGTGGTCAGGAGGATAAATGCATAGGGAGGAACTCTGGTAAGGAGCCCCGTGGTGGCATGCAAATCTTCGTCAAGATCTTCGACATTCAAGATTAGTTTCAAAACCCTTCGGCAATAAGCCTGAGGTTTACAAAGACGTCCTGACGAAGACACCCGGCGATGACTATTCTAACCACCCCCGGGGGCTCAGGCCATGGTGCTCCACGCATGGCATGATAGTTCTTCTTGCTTGTACAGTCCTTTTTGTGTCACGTCGTGAGCAGGCAGCCTAGGCGGTGGAGTTATAGCGGCACCGGGGTCAAGTCATCCGCTTACGTACCGAAAGGATGACCAGACCAAGCCACCACCTTGAGCGGCGGTGAAAAGATGGTTGTTCATTCTCGGGAGTCAGAAGACGATAACACTTCATCACACATTTAATGCGCGTACCTACCTTGTCGGGGCGAGGTAGTTTCCTTAGCAATGAAGCCATTGTGGTACCCCTTGAGATATAAAAAGAGGACCTGGCTACTAAGAAGAGGGTTGGATGCTTTGTAGAACACCGGTAGGAGTACACTACTCTTTCCATTCTCGGAAAGGACTTGTAGTCCACTGCTCACCAAATAAACCACACATGAAGCAGGAGTAGGGCATTGCAAAATCATGCGGCCCGAACCTAGGTAGATCGTTGTGTCATTTCGTGCATTTCTCATTATGGCAGGCCCTCACCTTGCACCCCGTCTACGAATCGGCAAGGGACGTTTGCAGTCCTTGGTGTCTCGCGTCTGTTTTGCGCACGCACGATGACAGGATCCAAACGGGCCCTAAGTTCTCTATTTTTAGCTATATGAAAGGGGGCGTTGTTTGAGGTGGATTTAGTAATTGTTGTTGATTGATGGTCCATGTTTGACTGTTAACCCTTAATTAGTAAGTTTCTAAAATAATATTTTATATTAGGCTTCTAGAATAAACTGGGTAGGGGCAACTTCCACATCTCTAAGTAAGCCACAAAAGAACTGGCCAACACGTTGTTCTGATTCAACTTATCTCTCTGTCTCTCCTCCCAAGCGAACACAAGACTAGGGTTCCCGCCTACCGTTGGTGTCGCCAATCTGCTCTGCCTCGTCTCATGTGACCTTAGTGCCATGTGGTGTGGTGGATCCCGACCCTTTCCCGCGGGAGGGCTCCGTTTTTAGATGTTTCTTTGAGTTTTGTTAGGGTTTGTGTCCTGCGTAGTGGAAGGCGGGGTGACGATAACTCCCTGAAGATGAAATAAAGTTCTCCCCGCCTAGCCCCCGTCCCTATGGTGTGTCTAGCATCATCGGAGCATGTGTGAAGGTGTATCTCCGGCGTATCTCGCATGATTCAGTCGATGGTTATTTTGGGTGGACTAGCCCGAATCCGGCCTTTGTTCATCTATGTTCTTGTATCTTCAGGCTGGAGCCCTTCAATCTAAGTTTCTTTTCATTGGCGCCGATTGCTGTTATGGTCCTATGATGGTCTTAACACGACAACTCCATGACTGTCTACTACAACAATTTTTGCACGGCTTCGACAAGTGCGGGGCGATGATGGTGCTCGCTTCAGCATTTTTAATCATCGCTAGATGATCTACGTATTTGAAATGAATTTTTGTTACTTCCGATGTTCATTGTACTGTCGTGATTGCAACCAATAGATTTGAAGTTTTCTATAGAAAAAATAGCAAGGCCTTGATGAATAAAATGCCAAGAGGACGGTGTTAAAAAAAGTAAGAGAAAATGCACCGTGAGGCCATAACACGACACGTGTACCCGGTCTAGACCACTTCCCCTTTAGAGCATCTCCAGCCGCGCCCCCAACATGGCCTCCCCAGGTGATTTTTTCACGCCGGCAACGAAAAAACGGCCCAGTCACGCCCCCAGGAGCCCGTTTTTTCGCCAGCTTGGGCCGAAATCAGTGCTCGCGGACCCAGGCCGAACCCGACGCGCTAGGGGGCGTCTGGGGGCGCTGGGGCGAGTGTTTTTGGCGCAAAACAACCGCGGGCCCGTCGAGTCAGCGAGACGGCCGCTTCATCGCCCTTATCGCCTCGGTTCCCGCGGGAATCAATGCCAAGGCTGCCGCACTGCCACCGCCGGTCAGCCTTGCCATTGATTCCTCATCACGGGCGGCGCGTCACGGGGCGGCGCGGCGACGTCTCCCCCGCCCGCGTGTACACAGGCGGCGGCTATCTCTTGGCGGCCTCCCTCGCCTCTGGCGACACCAGCCCTAGCCGCCGAGCTCTCCCTCTCCCGTGCGCCGCTGTCGACGCTCTCTTCCCTTCCTCTCCCTCATTCTGACACCCCCGATGGCCACGCGTTTCCCCAGCGACACGGCGGCAGCCAACGGCTCGCTCCACGACTGGGAGTCGTGGCTCCTGTTCAAGGCCAACATCCAGGCGCCGCCGGACATGCGCCGGGCCGATGGGATGGCGGATCAGCAACGGGGGAGTGCCCACTCCCCCGTTGCCCGACGTCGAGGCGCACCCCGCCTACTTCGCCGCCGAGATCGACCGCGTGCGCGCCTCCCTCACCGACGAGCAGCCCGCCCTCCCCAAGTACGCCGCTGACAACCACACGACGTGGGCGGCGTACTTCGAGCGCCGCCAGGAGCAGAGGCTGGCGTCCACCAACGGGGCGCCGGTGGTGGGCGGCGTGAAGAACAACGAGGGGCGCCGCGTGTGGTGAGGCACCCCCGGCCGCATGCTCGAGGGCGTGCTGGCGTAACTTGAGGGCGGCAACGAACCGCCGCTGGCATACCCTCCCACGGCGGCCGCCCCGGTCCACCGCCGGCGCGCCGGGCAATGGATGCCCAGGAGGTTCGGTTCCTCCTCGTCTTCCTCCTCGCACTCCTCCTCACGCTCTTCTTCCCAGTCCTCCGGCTCTCCGGCGTTGCTCGACGTCAAGACCGAGCCCGCAGCGGAGACGCCTCTCGGCCGGCGCACTCGCAGTGCCGGCATCGTCATAAACGAGGGCGGCCGGTGCGCCTCCTCGTCGGCTCCTCCGCGCTTCGTCAAGCCAAAGACGGAGCCGGGGCTCACGACCGTGAAAACGGAGCCGGGGCTTCCCGCCGTGAAGATGGAGCACGACGACGTGGAGCTCGATGACGAGGCGGCCCTGAAATGGGCGCGCAAGGACTACCTCAAGAGATGGAGATGGGCGCCCGGTCGCCGCCTGCGGCTGAAAGCGGCCGCCGGGCCGCGACGAAAGAGGCGTCGTCGTCCTCGACGACAGCAACGACGATGACGACGTGCCGCCACCGCCACCAGTCCACCTTGGCGACGCCGGGCAGGGCTCCAGCAGGGGTGGCCGCGTCAAGGAGGAGAAGGCCGTCGACGATGACGGCGGCGACGACGGTGACTACGCCGCGTTTAGCGACTTCTTCCTCGCCCCTTAGTTGTAGTTTAGGCCTTTTTTAGATAAATTTGCTATGTAAACCGCGAACATGTCTAATATATGCCAAGTTTGCCGAATTTTAGTCGAGTTTAACTGAACTTCGCCGAATATTTTTTTTGAAAAAAAATTAGAATGGCGTCTTGGGGCGGCTCTAGGATCGGCGACTGGGAACCAACTCATCCCGAGGCCATTTTTTTCCGCCGGCTCGCCCCCGGGTAGCGATTTTACGCGCCCCTGGGGGCCAACGGCTGGAGATGCTCTTACCCTTTCATTCCCCTCCGTGCTTTTACACGCATACCCGGTCTAGACAACGCCGGATCCTCTAACTTAGAGAAGCAAGGTCAGGGTGCTACAGTGTAATCCTAGTGTACAATAAAGAAGGAATGTTAGAGACGTTTATCAGATTACTTACTATTAATATTTCCTGTAGATATAAACAATCCATAATTAATTTCATTTCACCATCGAATTGTTTGTATGTAATGATTATGAATGTACACATTAAATCTGTTATTTGCATATTAATTTAAATCATTTTAGCCTTAGTCATATGGATTGCAGGAAGAAAAGTTAGGGGATTCTAGCTTCTCTAATTTCCCCCTTCCTTTTTAATGTTAGAGGACCCGTTCCTCTCATTCGGCCCTCGCAGGGCTTTTTCATCAGAAAGATAATTTGGTTCCATTCCATCCCACCCGTTCCATCCGGATTTGGATCCATCTCTTCTCCTCTCCCGTCGCCGCCGCCGCCGAACCCTAGCTAGCTAGCTACCTCGGACCAGTCCGGCTGCGAGAGGCCACCGGCGGCATGGCTGCGTGCGGCGGCGGAGCATAGCACGCGATGCGACCGCTCTAATCGGATCCAATCGAATCCTGCCGCACCGTCCGTCCCGCTCGCCGTGGCCGATGACCGCGTCCCTCCCCGAACGGCGGCGATGATGGAGGGAGCTGCCGGATCCGGCCAGGCTCCCGACCTGCCGACGCGCCGGGTCGCCGCTCCTCGGGGCCAGCCCCTCCCGCCGCGCCGTCACGCATTGGCTCGGGGTCCCCCCTCGGGGATGCCGCCTGTGCGGGAGGCGTCCGCGGCGGCGCGGGCTGGGGACCGGGCGGCGGGGCCCGTGGTGCGCTCCGGTCGAGGGCTTGGTCGGGCTGGCGCGGGATCTGAGCCGCCGTCGATGGGTTTCTCGCTCGCGGGATCTGTTGCTTTCGATTCGGTACTATCCCCATCTCTCTCTCTCTCGCTCCCTCGCTCTGTGTGCGCGCGCGCGCCGAGTTCACACAAGTCAACCCTAACCAGAAACCGAATCAGGCGAGCTCTCGTTGCCGGATCGCTGACCCATCGTCCCGGTGGCCGCTGCGTCAGTTCCACACCGCTACGGAGCCGCCAGCCACCGCCGTTCCATTGCCCTGGATTTGGTTGTGGCATGGGCTGGAACCGTGCTCTGTTGTCTGATGCGTCGTTCGAACTGGGATATTTGGTCGGTCGAGGCCAGGTATAAGCAGCTCCTGAGCAGGATGGATGGATGGATGGATGCGTTCATGTGTCGTGAACTAAAACCACGACTCCTATTTTTGAACGGAGGGAGTACATTTTGGAACAGAGGGAGTATGTATGTATGGATATCATGGCAATGTTGCTTGGTGTGCAGACCCTGGATGCGGGTTGAACCTCCTTTTTGGGAAAAAAAGAGGGCAATGATGATGGTGATGATGATGATGGCTGAAATAATCATGTCTTGAGCAATCAAGACAGCTGTGGCGAGGTGGTACTAAACAGAGCGAAAAAAATCGGTGTCTGCGTTGGAGTTGGCCTTAGAGCCCACCCTTGCCTCTCTTGCAGCCTGTCCAATTCATCGCTGATGTTGGATGCTTTGTGCCTTGGACGGTCATTCTGTTGAGTGATAACCATGGCAGTTCTCTTGCATCGTGATGGGTAGATTATGCAGCAAGAGATGGTGAGGGTTGGGCTTGAAGATGGAAGACAAAACTGAGCCTCTTTTGCTATGCTACATATACCCCCCACCCCTCTACCTCTAACCCTAAACCAAATCAGTCGAGCTCTTGTTGCCGACTCGCTGGCCAATCGTCTGGGTGGTGCCCGCATCAGTTCACTGCTGCGGTGCTGCCAGCCTCTGCCGTTCCATTGCCTTGGATTTGGCTGTGGCGTGGGCTGGGAACCGTACGGTGATATCTGGGGCGTCATCAGGTCTGGTTGGTCGGTCCAGGCCAGGCATGAGTAGCTCCTGAGGCTGATGGGGATGGATGGATGGACATGTGCATGCATGTAAATTCACTCATTTTGCTCCGTATGTAGTCCATATTGGAATCTCTAAAAGGACTTATATTTAGAAACGGAGGGAGTATGATCTAAATGCTCTTATATTTGTTTACAGAGGGAGTATGTATGTATGTATGGATATCAGGGTCATCTTGCTTGGTGGGCAAATACTGGGGGTACAACCTCCTTTTCGGTAAAAAATGAGGGGCGATGATGATGCTGTGGCTGAAATAAGCTTGTCTTAAGCAATCAAGACAGCTGTGGCCAGTGGGTACTAAATTAGAGCCCACCTCCCTTGCAGCCTGTTCAATTCATCGGTAATGTTGGATGTTCTGCACCTCGGACGGTCATTCTGATAAGTGATAACCAGGGCAGTTCTCTTACATTGTGATGGGTAGATTATGCAGCAAGAGATGTGACTGTTGGGTTTGAAGATGAAATGCAAAACTGAGCCCTCTTTTCCCCTCTCTCTACAACAACAACAACAACAACAACAACAACAACAACAAAGCCTTTAGTCCCCAACAAGTTGGGGTAGGCTAGAGGTGAAACCCATAAGATCTCATGCCAACTCATGGCTCTGGCAAATGGATAGCAAGCTTCCACGCACCCCTGTCCATAGCTAGTTCTTTGGTGATACTCCAATCCTTCAGGTCTCTCTTAACGGACTCCTCCCATGTGAAATTCGGTCTACACCGACCTCTCTTGACATTCTCTGCACGCTTTAGCCGTACGCTATGCACTGGAGCTTCTGGGGGCCTGCGCTGAATATGCTCAAACCATCTCAGACGATGTTGGACAAGCTTCTTTTCAATTGGTGTTGTTTCCCCTCTCTCTCCCCCCGTAAAACAAATCAGTCAAGCTCTCATTGCCGACTCACCGACCCATCGTCCGGGTGGCTGCCACGTCAGTTTCCGGTCTCTATGGTGCTGCCAGCCGCCGCCAGTCCATTGCCTTGGATTTGGTTGTGGCGTGGCTGGGAACCGTAAGGCGTTGTCTGATGCGCCGTCCACATTGTGAGGTTTGGTCGGTCGAGGCCAGGTATGAGCAGTTCCTGAGACTGTCTAAGTTACTCACCACTATGAGTAGCCTAATGGATGGATGGCTGGATGTTATGGTCATGTTGCTTGGAGGTTTGACCTTATTTTTTTAAAAAAAGAGGGGCGATGGTCATGTTGCTTGGCGGTTTGACCTTTTTTTTTTTAAAAAAAAGAGGGGCGATGATGATGCCTGTGGCTGAAATAATTTTGTGTTGAGCAATCAAGACAGCCATAATAGGCCCCAAATGGGGACGGCGTTGGAGATGCCCGTAAGAGCTCACCCTTACTTCTCTTGCAGCCTGTTCAATTCATGGCTAATGTTGGATGTTCTGCGCCTTGGATGGTCATTCTGATGAGTGATAACCAGGGCAGTTCAATTACATCGCGATGGGTAGGTTATGCAGCAAGAGACGTGAGTGTTGGGCTTCAAGATGAAAGGCAAAACTGAGCCCTCTTGCTACGCTACAAATACTCAGTTTTTCCTTCTCCACTATACATTGTTTTAATTTTCTATTCCTCTCTATTGTGTTGATGTGAGATCCGGATCTGGATTGATATCTTCTCTTGGTGATTTAACCCAACCACCCTAGCTTTACTTGGGTTGGTTTCTAGTTGGCATCGTTTTGCCTTTCTAGTTGTACATACTATATATGTGTCAAACGGTTGCCCTTTTTTCCTCCAATGCTTGTAGCTATTGGCAGTTCTATTCAACTAGTTAACGAGAAGCTATTTTCTTGCTTATCTTGTCCTTCCAGATGCTTCTTCAAAGACAAAGTTTTGATCTGTTATGTCTCTGTTTTCTATAAACTGAAGCTCAGGTTACCTTCGTATTTGTTTTGGTCAGAGCAGACCTTTTTTTATGATTCTCTATGCTATTTAGTTCATTGGTAATTAGTCTATTCTTTAGCTCCTGCTGTCAATATTAACTGCCACATTTCTGATGCATTAGCGTGTTACAGATCCCTTTCACGGATTCTAAATGAGTGTCAAGTAAATTTATCAACTGCAAAAGTGTATTTATTAAAAAGGCTCTTATATTTCGTCTTATCATAACTGAATGTCCTCCTGGAGCTTTTGCTTGGGTCATTTGGGATTTATATGTTGGCGGTTGGCCCCCTTCTAATTATATATTTTAAAATTTATTCAGTATTCTTGCTTTGCTTTTGTTTTCATTTTGCCAGAGGTTGGACTGACCGGTGTTCAGTTTCATGTTGGAAGCATTGCCACTATTCAATGTTACATGTCTGACTATTTAGCATTAGAACCCCATTTTTCATGGGATAAACAGGCAAGCTGCATTTCCTGTTCTCTGTTTGAATTATACGCATCCCTTTTTGCAAACTTATGCTTTTCTTCTGTTTCAAAACGGGAAGTTTATGTCATCCTATTTTTATTAGGCTTGTAGTTACTCCTTTTTTCTGAAGTGAACAATTTGGAAAGTTTATGTTATCCTGTTCTTCTTTGGCTTGCAGTGACTCTTTTTTTCTGAAGTGAACAAATGTAAATTGCTTCTTTTTGCCAGTAATAAGGCCATCAGTGCAGTGTTCCAAATTAACTTCTGAACACAGCATATTTGTTTCCGTTGTGTGTTGATGAGTTTTATTCTTTTCTGAATAGCTATGATGATTTCCACCCCTTGGTGTTGGAGATCTTTCAATGTATTCTGCGATAGAGATGCTTTCACATCTCCTAGGTTGGTTCCATTCAACTTTACCCAGTTAGACAGTTGGTCGTTAAACTAGGAGGCCTCCCTCCCTCCCTCCCTAGGCTGATACTGTGCTATGCGCAAAGGGATCTATTTATCAGGGGCGGTGATGATCAAACTTGGCCGATTATTCGAGGAGCCGCGGGTATAGAAAACACGCTCTCCCCTCTTTTGTGACCTTTTCATTCTGACCGAATATTGATGGCTGTGTCTTGGATGGTCATTCTATTGAGTGATAACCAGCAGAGCTTGACTTCAGTGGTGGGGGTTGATCTGGTGAATGAAGAGGGTGGGGCTAGATTGTATTATCTATCAAAGGCGAATCTTAGCCCTCCTATACAGTATGGTTTACACATTTATTTATGCCCATCGCCTTTTCATGATTAGACTGATAAATTGCTGTGGTTGTGGCACTGGCCCATCTCACTAAGGCTAACGCGCAGGTCACCTCTCATGATTTTGTTGTCCATGGAGGGAACCAGTTCGGTGCATTCGGGCTTTGCTCAAGCTCGTCTAACGGGTGGTCCTAGTACTGGTAGTGGTTGAATGTGTTTACTCCCTTTTCACGGGGTTAAATATGTGAAACATGATCTGTGCATGTCCTCCTTTACTACCAACATCCAAAAAACAACAAAAGCCTTTAGTCCCAAACAAGTTGGGGTAGGCTAGAGCTGAAACCCATAAGATCTTGCAACCAACTCATGGTTCTGGCACATGGATAGCTAGCTTCCACGCACCCCTGTCCATGGCTAGTTCTTTGGTGATATTCCATGTCCTCCTTTACTAACCCACCCGTCCATAGCTAGTTCTTTGGTCATATTCCATGTCCTTTACTACCCCTATTAATTTTTTACTGGTTCTTTTGGTAGTGATGTACGTTCAAGTCGGCAAGTTGTCAACTTCTTTTCTACTGTTTTGGTCAAGCACTGCAACTGCTAACTGGCCTCAAGGAATACAATTTGCACGGTTTGCTTTCTGCTGATGACCATTTTAATGCTTATAGAAGCGAATACGTGAAAAAACACAATGTTGTCATAAGCCTGTATCTACCTCTTATAATCTCTTGTTGCAAAAATACCATGACTACCTTTTATAAATTGGCCAACTCTAAGGCTCCCGCCCAATAAAGTTCTTTGTAAAAATGAGTGTTTCCTTCCCAAAATTTGAACTGATCTTTTCCTTTTGAGAATTTGTATTTCTTGCTTGCTCACATCCATGTATAAATAAAAGATATGTTGAGAGTTCGGTTATGATATTAGTTCTTTCGGTAAAATCATGGTCTGGTGGATGCAAAGTACTGTTTTGCAAGTTTGTATTTTCGGTTATTTTCCTACACATTTTGTTGGTTTTGCAGTATGTCAACCAGTTCTGTTGTTTTAGGAACAGTACTCCAGCCACACTTCACGGGGTTAAATATGTGAAACATGATCTGTGCATGTCCTCCTTTACTACCAACATCCAAAAAACAACAAAAGCCTTTAGTCCCAAACAAGTTGGGGTAGGCTAGAGCTGAAACCCATAAGATCTTGCAACCAACTCATGGTTCTGGCACATGGATAGCTAGCTTCCACGCACCCCTGTCCATGGCTAGTTCTTTGGTGATATTCCATGTCCTCCTTTACTAACCCACCCGTCCATAGCTAGTTCTTTGGTCATATTCCATGTCCTTTACTACCCCTATTAATTTTTTACTGGTTCTTTTGGTAGTGATGTACGTTCAAGTCGGCAAGTTGTCAACTTCTTTTCTACTGTTTTGGTCAAGCACTGCAACTGCTAACTGGCCTCAAGGAATACAATTTGCACGGTTTGCTTTCTGCTGATGACCATTTTAATGCTTATAGAAGCGAATACGTGAAAAAACACAATGTTGTCATAAGCCTGTATCTACCTCTTATAATCTCTTGTTGCAAAAATACCATGACTACCTTTTATAAATTGGCCAACTCTAAGGCTCCCGCCCAATAAAGTTCTTTGTAAAAATGAGTGTTTCCTTCCCAAAATTTGAACTGATCTTTTCCTTTTGAGAATTTGTATTTCTTGCTTGCTCACATCCATGTATAAATAAAAGATATGTTGAGAGTTCGGTTATGATATTAGTTCTTTCGGTAAAATCATGGTCTGGTGGATGCAAAGTACTGTTTTGCAAGTTTGTATTTTCGGTTATTTTCCTACACATTTTGTTGGTTTTGCAGTATGTCAACCAGTTCTGTTGTTTTAGGAACAGTACTCCAGCCACACTTAATTCTTGTCTTCTGATTTGTTTTTTCTTTTCTGTTCTTCCTTTTTCTTGAATGGCTATGATAATTCTGATGTCCCTTGGATGGTTTTTGAAACTATATTTGGTGCTGGGTCAGTTTGCTTGTTTCAATTGCTATTTGACTTGATAATTTCATTCTTCTATTGTACTCTTTATCTACTTATCAGTTTGTACTTTTGGTTTCTCTTTACTTCTTTACTGGTTTCAACTTAAGGGTCGTATAGGGCAAGTTCAGCTGTCAAGATTACTGTTTTTGTGTGTCATGTTCATGTATGGCTGTGATGATATAACCTCCCTGTGAGAGCTTCTATCTAACACCTGAATTGATTTACTTGGTGCTAAACTAGGATGGCTTGTGTCACAGCAAGTAACCAGTTTAGCGGCTAAATATTACTCCCTAAAGGGCAGTCCGGTGCACGTAGCTCCTGCTTGCGCAGGGTCCGGGGAAGGGTCTGATCGCTTTGGGTCTATAGTACGCAGCCTTTCCCTACATTTCTGCAAGAGGCTGTTTCCAGGACTCGAACCCATGACCTCAAGGTTACAAGGCTACAGCTTTACCGCTGCGCCAAGGCTCTTAACTGTTACTCCCTCCGTTCACAAATATAAATGTTCATGGTCATTCTACCAGAAATTCAGTTATAGTGTTGAGATGGGAGTGTATCTGAGCCATTTACTTATACATGTCCCAGTTTTTGTGTCCACCAGTTCATGATTTGCTCCTGATATAGTGATTCTTTCTGCTTTTACCGATTCTCATGTTGTTTCTGGTCATCTTGCACTCTTTGACTATTGGCTTCTCTGTTATTCTCTTTGTGGGATTTGCACCTAAGTGCTGTTGATGGCGATGATGAGTAAGGCTCATTCAGAGGTGGTACTGAGATCAGATACCATCGCTTGTATTTATGGTATGTGTTAGGGTTAGGGTTTTGTGTGACTAGGTGGAAGCGTGCAAATCGGGACGGCTTGCTTTCTGTGAGCAACCATTTGAATGCTGAAATGTCACACAGGGGTGTAAGGGCATCTGCAGCACGGATCACCAAGTGTATTGGATACCGAGTGGGTTTTTGAATAAATACGACCTCTGTTTCTACATTTTGTTGTTATGTATATTTTTGAATATTATTGGTTTGATTATTCTCAATCTATCAATGATTTATAGCAGTATTGGGATCTCACTGCAATATATGTTATAATCTACGGCACTTACAAGATATGCTCATAGCAAACTGGATTTTGTGCTATTTTACACTTGCATACTCAGAATGCTTTAATTTGCCGGTGCATCAAGAGGTTCTGCTTTATTTGAATAGAAAGCAATCCTGTGTGCCGAGGGCTTCACATCTGTTAGTTGCATGTTGTGTTTCTTTGCTCAGCGTTCCCGTTTATTCGTTCCTGCATTTTATTTGAACTTAAGTGTACTCTACATCTTTGATCTCCCATGTAGTTAATTCCTTGGCTTTCTAGGTGAGTTCTGATGATGCTCTCTCATGTATTCTGGTGAGGTAATAATAAGTGCCTTGGGGCAGCAATGAAGCTTTTTTCTTGATATGGCCGCCCTTCTCCGTACTGATGCATGTTCAAGTCATATATACAAGTGTTGGTGGTGCTGTAATTCATATGATCAATCTGGTAACATGCTTGTCACATTTGGATGCAACAGAGTGTCGGTGCGTATGAGCATTGAGATGGCGAGAACAGTAATTGCCATGCCAGTGGCTTGGAATGTAATTTTGATAGCTAATGTCAGTGGATTGGCTTTATGCATTAACCCTCAATGTAACTCCCAAGTTATATCGTCGTCAACATCTTCAGAGAGGATGATCCGCTCCAGTCTGATCCAGAGGTCCCAGTAAATATCAACATGACTATTTGTACAACACACATTTACAGAGTTTCCTGCTATGGTCATGATATGGGCTGTTGATTTACAATCCAACGACCATGTTAGAGCTACTCCAATGCGGTGACCCAAATGTACACGTGTTTTGTCCGTTTGGGTCGGCCAAGCGGACTGGCGCGCCCACTTTTTTATTTGGGGCGGCTGGTGCGCTCAACGGGTGGGAGACCCAAACCTATGAGCGGCATTAAAGAAAAACTTAGTAGACACGCGGCCAAAAATACGCATGATTAAACATAAATGGCCAGTAAACTTGTCGCCCAAAGTTCACTTAAACATTAATAAAACTTAATTTTTTTTTGCTCCGTCAGCATGTTGCCCTGCCGCCCAAAGTTCACTTAAACATTAATAGAACTTGAAAAAAAGTTTGCTCCGTCCTCCCCCTCTCCGGGATCGGCATCCCAGCATCTACTGCTAGGTGAGCCTAAGGTAGGTGGGCGCGTCTACTATGACCACATGCGGTGGTTGGGTGGCCACATGTGGGGCCGCGGTGGACATCTAGCGGACGCAAACCAGGCTCAAAATTGGATCAGAAATGGATCGGCGCGGACATCTAGTAGACATGTTTTGGGTTTGAGTCGGTGCGTTGAGTCGGAGTTTTTGTCCGCGGTGACCCAAACAGACACACGCGGAACGAGATGGGTAGCTTAGGGCGTGACATGCTGTCACCGGGTCTCTGTCCCAACACGGCACGTGCAGGTGCACTCGGTGTAACTCTAGTGCGCTAGTCGCCACTCCACTCCCCTCAAGCTGCCTGCCTTCATCCTTCTTCCCCCCCTATGCATCGGAGTAGTATTATTTTTGCTAAATGACCCCTTCTCTGGTCCTTATTTACAGCATCTACACCCGGACCTGGACCCGGATCTCTTCTCCCGCCGGCGCCGAACCCTCGGACCAGTCCGGCTGCGAGAGGCCACCGGCGGCATGGCTGCGCGCGGCGGCGGACCATGCAACGCGAGCACTCTAACCATATCTCACCGAATCCTGCCGCTGCGCCCGTCCCTCTCGCCGTGGCCGATGGCCGCGTCCCTCCGTGAACGGCGGCGATGATGGAGGGAGCCGCCGGCCCCGGCCAGGTCCTCGGGGCCAGCCCCTCCCTCCCCTCCCCGCGCCGGATCGCGCATCGGCTCGGTGGCCCCTCGGGGCTGCCGCCGGTGCGGGCTGCTGGTGCCCGTGGTGCGCTCCGGTCGAGGGCTTGGCCGGGCCGGCGCGGGATCTGAGCCGCCGTCCATGGATTTCTCGCAGCTTGGCTGCGTTTCGCTTTGGATCCGGTACGGTCCCCATCTCCCTCTCTCTCTCTCTCTCTCTCGGTGCGTGCGTGCGCGCGTGCAGTTCACACCACCAGAACCAAATCAGGCGAGCTCTCGTTGCCGGATCGCCGACCTATCGTCCGGATGTCCGCCGCGTCAGTTCCCCACCGCTACAGTGCCGCCAGCCACCGCTGCTCCATTGCCTTGGTTTTGGTTGTGGCGTGGGCTGGGAGGAACCGTACGGTGTTTGTCTGATGCTTGCTCCACACTGGGAGGTTTGGTCGGCCGACGCCAGGTATGAGCAGCTCCTGAGATGGATGGATGCATTCATGTGTCGTGAACTAAAACCACGACACTTAGTTCGGAACGGAGGGAGTATATTTTCAAACCAAATCAGGCGAGCTCTCGTTGCCAGATCGCTGACCTATCGGATGTCGGCCACGTCAGTTCACCACCGCTATGATGCTGCCAGCCACCGCCATTCCATTGCCTTCGATTCGGTTGTGTGTGTGGGCTGGGAACCGTACGGTGCTGTCTGATGCATCGTCGGAGCCGGAGTTTTGGTCGGTCGAGGCCAGGTATGAGCGGCCCTTGAGCAGGATGAATAATGGATGGATCTATGGATAGATGTATGCATGCATGCATATATGTATGGATATCATGGTCATGTTGCTTGGGGGTTCAACCTCCTTTTTGGAATAAAGAGAGGGGCGATGCCGATGATGATGATGACAGCTCATGGTTGAAATAATCATGTCTTGAGCAATCAAGACAGCTCAGGACAGCTTGGCGAGGTGGGACTAAACAGTGCCAGAAAATTGGTGTCTGCGTTGGAGTTGGCCTTAGAGCCCACCCTTGCCTCTCTTCCAGCCTGTCCAATTCATCGCCAATGTGGGATGTTCTGTGCCTTGGACGGTCCTTCTGATGAGTGATAACCAGGGCAGTTCTCTTGCACTGCGATGGGTGGATTATGGAGCAAGAGATGCGAGTGTTGGGTTTGAAGATGAAATGCAAAACTGAGCCCTCTTTTGCTATGCTACATATGCTCAGTTCAGTTGCATTTTGTTTTGGATTCGTTATGAATCCTCCTCACCTCTCTCTCTCTCTCTCTCTCTCTCTCGCCCTAAAACAAACCAGTCAAGCTCTCATTGCCGACTTGCTACCCCATCGTCCAGGTGGCTGCCACGCCAGTTCCCCGTCTCTACGGTGCTGCCAGCCACTGCCATTCCATTGCCTTGGATTTGGTTGTGGCCTGGGGTGGAAACCGAAGGCGTTGTCTGATGCGGCGTCCACACTGGGAGGTTTGGTCAGTGAGCAGCTCCTGAGACTGAGACTAGTCATAGTGGGAGTAACTTAGGTTTTAGTTCAACAAATTGAACTAAAACCATGACAGTAATTATAGAACGGAGGGAGTAGTTAAAGATTATGTGACAAGTAATTAAAGAGGATGGATGGATGGATGTGTGCATGCCTGTAATGGATATCATGGATGCGACGACAAGTTACTTACCACTACGACCAGCCTGATGGATGGATGGATGGATGATGTATGCATGCTACTGTGTGATGAAGAGATGGAGTTCTTACCAGGGGCGATGATGATGATCGTGGCTGAAATAAGCGTGTCTTGAGCAATTAAGACAGCTGTGGCCTATGGGTACTAAATTAGAGCACACCTTTACCTCTCTTGCAGCCTGTTCAATTCATCGCTAATGTTGGATGTTCTGCGCCTTGGACGGTCATTCTGATAAATGATAACCAGGACAGTTCTTTTACATCGCGATGGGTAGATTATGCAGCAAGAGATGTGAGTGTTGGGCTTGAAGATGAAAGGCAAAACTGAGCCCTCTTTTGCTACGCTACAAATATTCGATTTTACCTTCTACTATGCACTGTTTTTTCTTTTCTATTCCTCTCTATTGCGTTGACGTGAGTAACAGCCCATCTGGACTTGGATTGATGTCTTCTCTTGGTGATGAAGCCAACCGCCCTAGCTTGGATTGATTTCCTGCTGGCTTTGTTTTTGCCTGTATAGCTGTACAAACTATATATGTCAAACGCACTATTGTTTTTGACTTGGATTTCTACCTTACGTTTTTCTTCTTTTCTAGAATGGAAAATTTATATTGTCCTGTTTTTATTTGGCTTGGAGTTGCTCCTTTTATCTGAAGTGAACAAATGTAAATTGCTTCTTTTGTTGCTAGTAATACAGCCATCAGCATAGTGTTCCAAATTAACTTCTGAACACAGCATATTTGTTTCTGTTGTGTGTTGAGTTCTATTATTTTCTGAATGGCTATGATGATTTCCTCCTCTTTGGTGTTGGAGATCTTTCAACATATCCTGAGATAGAGATGATTGGTTCCATTCAACTTTGCCCAGTTAGACAGTTAGTCGTTATACTAGGAGGCCTTGCTCTGCAGCAAGTTACCAGTTGCGGCTATTTGTTGCTGGGCGGGAAGGAGAGAGAGGGCGAGATGGTAAGGAGAGACCTGAAGGACTGGAATATCACCAAAGAACTGGCCATGGACAGGGGTGCATGGAAATTAGCTATCCATGTGCCTACACCAATTGTTTTGGACTGAAAGGCTTTGTTGTTGTTGTTGTTGCTGTTGCTGTTGTTGTTTGGTACCAAAAGGCTTTGAGTACTACCTGAAGCATTTTCCAACTTTGGTGATTTATGGTGGGTTAAATCTGAGCCATTCAAGTAATACTCCATAATTTTCCTGGATTTTGCGAACTATTCCTTGTACATGTGTTTGTTATGAATCCTGTGTCTGATACTTATACTACTGTTTGATTACTAATTTGATCAGTGAGTATTTTTGGAATATACTCCAGAAAACAGCTTGATTTTCCCTAATAACTTTCTTTGTTTCTTCTTGATTTTAAGAATACCTGTTTGGCAACTGTGAATGGTCATGGGCCCATTGTGAAAATTAAGTTGTATATATTCTGTACATTGTGGGCCTGTAGCTTGAAAAAGAAACCTGGCATTACCTATGGCTTTGGTTCATTGTTATGGCCCTGGTTCTTTGTGTGGACCTTCTGGCGTGAAATCTTTTATTGAACCAATTTAAAAGCAGATTCTTATTGATGCTATTTTTCAGTTTTTTGGTCCTATTTTCGCATCCATTGTCAAATTTTCTTCTATTGATATTTGCCAATGTAGTCCTCCTTAACTTCCACTATCAATGCATCCCATCCCTATGTCCTTGTAAAGCTTCATCTGTGAGGGAGAGGCATCGATGAGGAGGATGCTGGTGGTGACGCCTGCTGTCTCCCTATCAATTTGACTTGATAATTTCATTCTTCTGCTGTACTCTTTATCTACTTATCAGTTTGTACTTTTGGTTTCTCGTTACTTCTTTACTGGTTTCAAGTTTCAACTTAAGGGTCGTATATGGCAAGTTAAGATTACTGTTTTCTTCGTGTCATGTTCATGAATGGCTGTGATGATATAGCTTCCCTGCGAGCGCTTCTATCTAACACCTGAATTGATTCACTTGGTGCTAAACTAGGATGGCTTGTGTCACAGCAAGTAACCAGTTTAGCGGCTAACTATTACTCCCTCCGTTCACAAATAGTATAAATGTTCATGGTCATCCTACCAGAAATTCACTTATGGTGTTGAGATGGAAGTGTATCTGAGCCATTTACTTATACATGTTCCAGTTTTTGTGTTCACCAGTTCATGACGCTCTTTGACTATTGGCTTCTCTGTTATTCTCTTTGTGGGGTTTGCGCCATAGTGCTGTTGATGGCGATGATGAGTAAGTCTCATTCAGAGGTGTATTGAGATCAGATTCCATCACTTGTATTTATGGTATGTGTTAGGGTTAGGGTTTTGTGTGACTAGGTGGAAGCGTGCAAATGAAGGGGAGCCTTGGCGCAGCGGTAAAGCTGTTGCCTTGTGACCATGAGTTCACGGGTTCGAGTCCTGGAAACAGCCTTTTGCAAAAATGTAGGGATAGCCTTTTGCAAAAATACATGCACCGGGCTGCCCCTAGTGGAAGCGTTCAAATGAGGACGTTTTGCTTTCCGTGAGCAACCATTTGAATGCTGAAATGTCACACAGGGGCATCTCCAACGTGGATCACCAAGTCTATCGGATACAGAGTGCGTTTTTGCCCATATGATAGACGAGCCAACTCTGAGCCTCCCATTTCTTTTTTTAATAAATACGACCTCTCTTTCTACAATTTGTGGTATGTGCTTATGTATATAATCTTGTAAATCTGTTAATGATTTATAGCAGTATTGGGATCTAACTGTAGTATATTTTATGGTCTACAACACTTACGAGAAATGCTCATAGCGAACTGGATGTTGAGCTATTTTGCCTTGCGTACTCAGAAAGCTTTGAATTACTGATGCATCAAGAGGTTCTACTTTGTTTAATAAAAAAACAATCCTGTGTGCTGAGGGCCCCGGGAAGCGGCAGATGGCTTCACATCTTCTGTTCAAACAATGCTATTATTTGCAACTGTACATCCTTTGTTACTTGAATGTTCTGTTTCTTTGCTTAGCGTTCCTGTTTAGTTGTTCCTGCACTTTATTTCGTGCATGATTTTCTTCCCTTTCGTACCTTCATATTGTATAAATTGTGCTACGTTGCACTTTATCATTCATGCATCTGCTGCACTATGGCACCTCGTCAGCTAAAAGATACTCCCTCCGTCCGGACGGAGGGAGTACATATTAAATTTGGTCTTTGATGTCATCATATATTAATTTAGTTTTGAGTCTGCCCATTTATTTTTGGTATAAATCATGTGCAACGTAATCTGCAGCACTCCCCCTATTTCTATGTTTGTCTCTTGTGTGATTCCACCTTGCCCTCTTTCTATGTGCCGCTGATGTTTCGAGTAATATGTGATTTGAACTTCAGTGTACTCTACATCTTAATCTTCTATGTGGTTAATTCCTCAGCTTTCCGTGGGAAAACTACTACTCCCTCCGTTTTTATTTACTCTGCATATTAGAGTTGACTGAAGTCAAACTTCGTAAAGTTTGACCAAGTTTATAGAAAATAATATAGACATTTATCATAACAAATCTATATGATGTGAAAGTACATTCAATAATAAATCTAATATTGTTGATTTTTTATTGTATATCTTAATATTTTTGTTTATAAACTTGGTCAAAGTTTGTAAAGCTTGACTTTGATCAAAGCTAATATGCGAACTAAATAAAAACGGAGGGAGTACTAACTTTAATGACATAATTTTCGTGTAATGTATGGAAATACAAGTGCTCGCCTAGAAATCTCAATATTGGATAATCACAAGCTACAAGCATATAAACTGGATGGTTTGTCGTGGGCTAGCACCATTAAGTACTCCCAAATGTGATGAAGTCTGAACTGATGATGATGCTCTGCCATGTATTAAAAATCTGATGAACTTCTGATGATGCTCTGCCATGTATTCTGGTGACGTAATAATAAGTATGACTTGGTGCAGCAATGAAGCTTTTTAATACGACGTCTTTGTATCTGTTCCTTTTCCCCAATGAAGCTTTATATGTTTGTCGCTTTTTAATACCTGCGGTCGTGGAGATTGGGATCAGCAACTGTAGAAGATTGTCAGGCTCCTCTCTGCTTCTGTGTACATTCAGTAGCTGTTCATCGTCCGGCAACAGCCCTGGGCCTTTGGATCCTCATCGCGTGGCTGGGATGAACCAGGTAAGCGGTATGTAGAGTTACTAAAGTTGTCGGTATCAAATCATTGCTGCGTGAGCATTGGCAATGTTGTATGCTATTAAAGCAACTAGTCAAATGGGCTGCCACAAAGTGGTGTTTGAAACTGATTCAACACAACTGAAGACTGCAGTGTCCACTGAAGACTATGATCTGGCTGCTTTGGGAGCTATTTTTAGGGATATAAAATTTCAGTTGTGTGTAGGTTTCACTGATGCATATGCTGTGTCTTGCCCCTGGGCTTGTAATTCAGTTGCCCATCGTCTAACTATTACTCCCTCCCTCCACAAATATAAGATGTTCATGGTCATTTTAGCAGAAGTTTAGTTATGGTGTCGAGATGGAGATATAAGTATCTGAGCCTTTTACTTATACATGTACCCTTTTTTGTGCAGATAATGATTTGATCCCGATATAGTAATTCTTTCTGCTTTCATTGATTCTTGCGTGGTTTCTGGTCATATTTTGTTCTTTCACAATTGGCTTCCCTCTGTATTTCTTTTTGTGGGATTGACGCGAAGTGCTGTTGATGGAAATGATGAGTAAGGCTCATTCAGATGTGTACTGAGATCAGATACCATTGCTTGTTTTTATGGTATGTGTTTGGGTTAGGGTTTTGTGTGACTAGGTGGAATCATGCAAATCGGGACGGCTTGCTTTCTGTGAGCAACCATTTGAATGATGAAATGTAGAACAGGGGCATCTCCAACGCGGATAACTAAGGCCCCCTTTGTTTGGGCTAGAGATTTGTGAAAATCGATCCGGTCTTGGATTCCAGAATATCGTTGCAGCTGTGGATTCTGAAGAGTCAGAATCGGTTCATTTGTTTACAGGAAAGAACACATGGCGCTGGTCAGACCGTCGCGGGTCAGGGAAGGCCGTAGCCGAGCTCAGGGGCGGCTGCCACTGGATCTCGGGCGCCAGATGTGGATGCTTGTGGCAGGGCGCGCGCGGTGCAGGGAGACCTCGGGGCGTATGTGGTGACTGGGGCAGCGTGGCGCAGGCGGAGATGCTGGACAACGGCAGACGCGGGGCTCGCGGGCTGGAGTAGGGGGAGGGGGGAAGTTTGCAGCGCCGGATCCGCCCGTTTTGGAGGCTGTCGGCGAACGTGGCGGCGCCGGAACCCTAGAAACCGCCCCGCATCGCCCCTCTCTCTGTTTCGTTTTGTTGAAAATAACAAATGGGAGGAGAAACAAGGTCGTGGGGAGACTTGGGTCGTGGGTGGAATGGCATTCCTGTTGTAATAACAGGCAGAACTTGGGCTGGACTTCAAGTTGCGTAAGTGGCAGCTCGGGAATCACGAGAATCACCAAATTCGTAGCTCACCGGGTCACCCCTTGGTATTGCAAGGTTCATGTTGATGCAGGAGTCCATTTTGCAAGACAGGGTGCAGCCGTGGCTGTGTGCAGGGATGACGCAGGAAACTATCTGGGCAGCTGTAAGGGCATATTTCTCCCTATGTGGTTTTGGTGATTGATGACAATGCATTTGCGGACTAATCGTGTGCATTGAGCATTTCAGATATCTCATGTCCAGGCACAAGATGATTCGTTGCCCCTCGGACCCTAAGTGAAGACGGCGTTTCTCTATGTTTCTTTTCGGTGGATTTGAGTCGTAGGAAAGTCGTACTATTAAGAGGGGGTCCGCGTC
This sequence comes from Aegilops bicornis, assembly GCA_021605145.1. Taxonomy (NCBI): domain Eukaryota; kingdom Viridiplantae; phylum Streptophyta; class Magnoliopsida; order Poales; family Poaceae; genus Aegilops; species Aegilops bicornis. The sequence continues at coordinate 818,849,675 of CM038675.1, forward strand.
GGAAATGTTAGGGTGAAATCAACACATACACATCTGTTCCTTTGCACCACCTTTCCTTTGCTTCTTTGGAGCACCGACCGTTTATGCGTGTCTTTGCAAAATGAAGGACTCCAAGTCCTAATTGTGCTGTGGCATGGTAATCTTTTCGAGGAAGCGATAGTATCATGATATTACGGTATTACAGACGAGGACAGCGGTAGTACCGCTCCTCATGCGCGGTAGTACCGTGGCCTTTAGCCCAGCACAGTGACACACACGGTAGTAGGGGTGGAAGTAATTTTTTACATCCGCGCCCTACACGGTAGTACCGCTCCCTGCATGCGGTATAACCGTGTCGGATTTTTGCACAAATCGAAACTCAGCGGAAGTAGCCATGGATGTAATTTAATTAGTCCGTGCCTTCCCAGCCTAGTCGAATCCTGCCGCAAGGACATGCGGTAGTACCGCTCGTTGTTTTAACGCAACAGGGCCTCGTCTGGTCTCTGCCGCGGGAGCGGTAGTACCTCACCGCCAAGTGGTAGTACCGCAAGTTGGTGCGGTAGTACCGCATGTCGCGGGCCGAGTAAGTGGGTAACGGTTGGATCTTTCCTCTCACTATATAAGGGGGTCTTCTTCTCCAAGTTGACTACCTCTTCCATCCCCAAGCTCCATTATTGCTCCAAGCTCCATTTTTGCCCGATCTCTCTCCCTACCCAATCAAACTTGTTGATTCTATAGGGATTGGTTGAGAAAGCCCCGATCTACACTTCCACCAAGAGAAACTTGATTCTCCCCACTAATCCCTTTCGGATCTTGTTACTCTTGGGTGTTTGAGCACCCTAGACGGTTGAGGTCACCGTGGAGCCATATTCCATTGGTGTGAAGCTTCATGGTGTCGTTGGGAGCCTCCAATTAAGTTGTGGAGATTGCCCCAACCTTGTTTGTAAAGGTTCGGTCGCCGCCTCCAAGGGTACCAATAGTGGAATCACGGCATCTCGCATTGTGTGAGGGCGTGAGGAGAATACGGTGGCCCTAGTGGCTTCTTGGGGAGCATTTTGCCTCCACATCGCTCCAACGGAGACGTACTTCCTCTCAAAGGGAAGAAACTTCGGTAACACATCCTCGCCTCCACCGACTCCACTCTTGGTTATCACTCACCTTTACTTGTGCAAGCTTATATTGTGTTGTATCCCTTGTTTGCTTGTGTGGTTGTTGTTATTGTTGCATCATATAGGTTGCTCACCTAGTTGCATATCTAGACAACCTATTTTGATGAAAAGTTTAATTTGGTAAAGAAGAGCTAAAAATTGTTAGTTGCCTATTCACCCCCCTCTAGTCAACTATATCGATCCTTTCAATTGGTATCAGAGCCTTGTCTCTTTATTAAGGACTTTACCGTCCGTAGAGTATGGTTGACACCGTAGACGGTGGGGAAGAGCACCACAGTGTGAATCCATCCTTGTCTACGGCCGATGGGGGATCCTCGGTCTCTCGTGAGGAATTCAATGCGGCTTTGGACACATTGAAAACCTCCATGACGACCGAGGTCAAATGCATGTTCAAGGAGTTTCTTGATGGTCTTAAGTTATCCACCGCATCGTTGGAAGTGGTCGATCCCACTAACAAGGTGGCGAATGCTAACTCCGATAAGGGGAAGCTTCTAGTGATAAAATTCCTTTGCCTACTGGTAGGAGTGGAAACGACATCTTTGCCCATGTTGAACCACCTCTTACTTATGGACGATCGGTTCCCTACACTCATTTGAATCATGTTGGTCCTCCTAAGTTTGGGAAAAATGAGGATTTTGCTTCTTGGGTCTACCATTATAAACCTTATTTAAATCATAGTTCTACTAATCTTTGGAGAATTATTGAGCAAGGTTTCTACCCACATGACCCAAGCAACCTCACTCCTAGAGAAGCCGCAAATCATAAATTCAACGAGTCCGCTCTCTTCATTATTCCAGATGCAATTCCACCCGAAGATATTGCGCATCTCCGACCTTTCACCATGGCCAAGGAAGCATGGCAACATGTTGTTTCCATTTACAAGGGAAGCGCAAGCATTTAACGCTCCAACTATGAAGTGGTGGAAGATGAAGCCGATGAGTTTGCGATGAATGAAGATGAAGAACCTCGTGAGCTCTACCGGAGATTAACCACTATCGTGGTCTCACTCCGAGATCATGGGAGCAAGGATACAGATGAAAATTGGATCAAGCGCAAGTTTCTCAAGGCCATGATGCCCTACCACAAGGCCATGTCATCCGTCATCCGTCAAAGGCCGGCCTTTCATACCTTGTCCTCAAGTGAAGTGTTGGATGAGTTTGTTGCTATGAGAATCTTAGACAAGACCGCCGACAATGCGAGGATGCGCTCTCAACGGGTGAAGAAACCCAATCTTGCTTTGAAGGTCAAGGCTAGTGTGGAAGAAGAGGATGAAGATGAAGAGGAGGAGAGTAATCCCGAAGATACACATATGATTATCATGAGCACATGGCTCTTGCTTCAAGGCAATTTTGTAGCAAGAAGAACTCAAGGCTCAACTTCAACAATAAAAACTCAAGTGGCACCAAGGGCAAGCAACATGTGAGAACATGTTATAATTGTGGCAATGTGAGCCACTTTGTTGCGGAGTGCCCTTACGAGAAGCGGGAAGACAATGGTGGCAAGCTTACCTGAAAAGACAAAGCCAAGTCCTTCCCCAACAAGAACAACTTCACAAAGAAGGCTCCTCCCAAGGGGTTGGTGGCACAACTCCACGGGTACAATGAGGATTATGAAGACGGTGAGGCGATGGCCATGGCCTTCGTTTCCATTGACACAACTCCACGGGTGTCTCTCTTCGATTCACCCAACAAGAACATCACCGCCAAGTGCCTCATGGCCAAAGCCACCAACCAGGTAACCCCCAACATCAAAACTACCATCACTAATAATCCTTCCTCGATGGATTGCATTGATGAAAGTGAGGGGCCTAATGAGGAAGTAAATGAATTTGAGTCTTTTATGAGTAAGCTCAAGGGTAAATCCAAGAAGCACTTTGTTGCTCCCTTGGAACAACTTGGTGAAGCAAATAACATGATCGAGGCTCACGAAGAAACCATCTCTAAGATGGAAGGACATAGTCGTGACTATGCCGATGAGATATCGGATCTCTCTGATGCGCTTGAGGAAGAGTGTGGTCATCGTTTGGCTCTTGAGGAGTCACACAATGATGATCATGCTAAATTAAAGAAAGATATTGATCATGCTCTTGTTGTATCTCGTGTGCTAAATTCTGAGAAGGCTAAACTTGGGGTTGACCATGCTAGACTCAAGGAGGAGTTTTATATACTTGACAAGGCTCACAAGGCCTTGAAGGGTGCTCATGCAAGCCTCAAGGAGTCTCATGATCAACTCCAAGTGAAGCTAACCAAGGAGAAAGCCACTTTTCGTCATATGGTCTTAATTGATAATGCAAATGCTACTAACCCGTGTTGTGAGCATGTGCATCTTGTGGAGGAAAATGCCAAGTTGAAGGAGCAACTTGAGAAAGGCCTTGTGTCTTGCATACAAGATGAGAAGAACCTCAACGATATTTTGAGCAATCAAAAGGAAGTTGTGGGCAAGGAGGGAATTGGGTTTGCACCCAAGTCCAAGAACAACAAGAAGAATGATAAGACCAAGCAACCTCTTCCTCTCAAGCAAACTTTTGTGAAGGAGGGAGAGGGCGTTCCTAAGGAGAAGAAGAAGAACAATGTGAAGGGTGGTGGTGTCAAGAAGGGCATTGCCACTCCTTCCAACAAAGCCGCCGACTTTAACCCTTCTTATGTGCTATGTCGTGCTAGTGCTGGGCATGTTTATGCCAAATTTGTTGGTTCTCCTTATGAGTACATTGAATGGTCTATTTGGGTTCCCAAGACCCTTGTTACTAACATCAAAGGACCCATTACAAAATGGGTACCTAAAACCAAGCATTGATCTCTTGTAGGTGTTTGCTTCTGATGGGGGATCATGGTTGCTCGATAGTGGAACTACAAATCATATGACCGGAAGCAAGGACTTGGTGGTGGACGTGCACAAGGCCTCATCTATGCCCACCAATGTCGAGTGGGGTGATGTATTGTCTTCTAAGGTATTGGGTCTTGGCAAGGCGGTCATTTCTCATGATCTCACGATCGAGAAAGTCATGCTTGTTGAGTCCCTTGCATACAATTTACTTTCCGTTCGTCAACTTGCAATCATGGGCTTTGCCACTTTCTTTGATATTGATACCATGGCCCTCTTGTGGAGCAAGACTCTTAAAGTAGCCTTTGTTGGGCATGTCGAGAATGGTCTTTATGTGATTAACTTTTCGGAGCGACCCACTAAGACCGCGACATGCCTAATGGCTTTGGCATCGCTGTTTAGCCCATGTCAATATGAGATCTTTGCAAAGTATTCTCAAGGGGGACCATGTCCGTGGACTAACAAATGTGAGTTGTGCCAAATATCGTGCTTGCAATGCTTGTATCAAAGGAAAGCTACATGAGAAGGCTCACCCTCCCAAGACTATCATCTACTCGAATAGACCCTTGGAGCTCCTTCACTTGGATCTCTTTGGGCCTCCATCCTTTGATAGTCTTGGGGGTAGGAAGTATTGCTTGGTGATTGTGGATGATTATTCAAGATACACTTGGGTATATTTCTTCAAGAGGAAGAGTGAGACTCAACAAACCGTCATCGACTTTGCAAATGAAGCTCAACATCAACACAATGCAAAGATCTTGACAATAATAAGTGACAATGGCACCGAGTTCAAGAACTACACCTTGGATGAGTTTCTTAGTGATGAGGGGATCAAGCATCAATATTCCTCACCTTACACCCCTCAACAAAATGGTGTAGCGGAGAGGAAGAACCAGGCGTCGATGGACGCGGCAAGGATCATGATGACGGAGTTCAAGTCTCCCTACAACTTTTGGGCCGAAGCCATCAACACCGCTTGTCATGCATCCAATCGACTCTATCTCCACAAGGGCTTGAAGAAGACTCCATATGAGATACTTGCCGGTAACAAGCCCAACCTCAAGTACTTCCGGGTGTTCGATTGTAAGTGTTTCATTCTCAAGAAAGGTGTTCGTTTGTCTAAATTTGAGGGTAGAGCTCATGAGGGCATATTTGTTGGTTATGCTACAAACTCTCATGCTTACCGTGTCCTCAACAAGTCCACGGGACTCATTGATGAGACGTGTAACGTGGAGTTTGACGAGAATAACGGCTCCCAAGTGGAGCAAAGTGGTACTTGTGATGTAGGTGACGAAATTCCTTCCCAATCCATAAGAAGAATGGGTGTTGGTCATATCCTACCCATTGAGGAACCCCTTGTGGCCGAAGGAGAAGGACAGCGTTCCACTCAAGTGGAGCCATCACCAACCCAAGACCCACACGCTTCTGAAGAACATAGTGAAGGCCCTCAACCAAGTGAACAAGATCAAGGGCTAGATCAATATCAAGATGATGGTGAACCACCAAGTGATGCCCAAGGTCAAGTTGAAAGTGCAACCATGCCCTTAATCATATTTTGATGTTGATGACAACATGTATGTTGGGACTAATCATGTTTATCAAGTATATCTTAGGATTATGTCTCAAAGGCCGTGTGGGGATCATGACTAGGGACAAATGCATATAACTCAAGAATGGAGATACAAGACATTAGCCTTGGCTTTGTTTACGGTTTGTTCTTGAGTATAGGGATCCCGCACTATTAAGAGGGGATCATTGGATCTAATGAAAGACTTGCTCAAAACCCACAACTCCTATTTTTCTCTCCGGTCGTCCGGTACTCTACGGACGTCCGATCCCTCTCAGCTGTCCGGACATACGGCTCTCTCCGGTCGTCCGGTGTTCCCCTTACAGAAAGTTATTTACGGATTTCCGAAACACTCCGGACGTCCGACCTCCGGCCGGCTGGCACGTCTCGGACGTCTGGTATTTTCACCACATAACCATATTTACGGATTTCCGGGCTTCTCCGATCATCCGGGCTCCGGATGACCGACACGTCTCAGACGTCCGTATCTTGTGTACAGATTCGTGGCTCATGTATTCCCAGCGGCCGGACGGCCGATAACGGTCGGACGTCCGGACTTATTTGTGCCACCGGACGTCCGGTGTTGTCCGGACGTTCGACCCCTCCTGTGCACTTAAGTGGCCCAAACGGTCACTTTTCCACACCTACTATATATATACCTCTCCCTTCCATGGGATGAGGTTGACCATTCACTTTGAGCTTGCCAAGAACACTCTTCACTCTCTCTCTCAATCCCCTACATCAAATCCTAGATCCCCAAGTGATTTAGGAACATTTGAGAGAAGTTCTCCGATCAAGTGATAGATCCACTCCTTCCCCTTCTTTGCACCAAAGGAATTTGTGATTTGAGCAAGTCTTGAGCTTTTCCCCAACGTTCTTATTACTCTTGGAGGTTGGAGACTCCTAGGTGGTAGGAGTCTTTCGGAGAGGAATCAACCTTTGTGATTACCCCCAGAAAAGTTTGTGAGGGTTTGGAGACCACCCCAAGGTCTACCACTAGTGGTTGAGAAACGCCTCCGTGGTGTTGTCTCAAAGGGAGAATAGGGTGAGCCTTCATGGCATCGGTGTGCCTTCGTGGTAACATCCACCTCTCTAACGGTGCCTAGCTTCCCTCCAAGGAAGTGAACATCGGCATACATCCTCGTCTCTCGGAGTTGCGGTTATTCCTAACCCTAACTTTCTACTTGTGGTTACTTGTATCTTAGAACTTACTTACATCATATTGTGCTTGCTTACTTATGTGCTCGTGTTACTTGCTTAGTACTTAGTACTCACTTGCAATTGTTAGGCTCACCTTCATATTCTGCATTATTGCCTAAAATTGCTAAGTAATAATTAAATTTTTTAATTGTACCTATTCACCCCTCTCTAGGTTCATCTCGATCCTTTCAACTGGTATCAGAGCCTTGTGCTCTATTCTTGTGGCTTAACCGCCCTAGAGCAAGATAAACCCGGATGGGACTCCCCTGGTTGCAGATCCGATGGATAAAGGCGAGGCTTCTTCTGAAGTCAAGACCTTTACGTCTGAGGATCTGGAACGGGCCCTTGCTAAGCAAAAAGAGGAGCATGATGCTTCTCTTGAGGCCTTGGTCCAAATGAGATTAGCCACGTTATCCATGGTGCTTGCACTACTCTCGGGTGGTGCAGCTTCGAGGCCAACTGTGCCTGCTCCGTCACTTGGTCAACAACCTCCTAGCAATGAACACGCCAGTGTTCCTTGGCTTTATGTAAGACCTCAGGTTGAGAAACCGAGATATAATCCTCAAGGCAAACCTCCTTTACTTAGTGCCACTTCCGATTTTGCCTTGTGGAGAGTTGCTATGCAGGATCATCTTCGACATGGAAACGATGAGATGCTGGAGATCATGGAGTATGGTTATCATGTGGTTGATCCAAAGAACCCTACACCAAGAGAAATTTATGACAAGAATCTCAATGACACTGCAATCATGTGTATAAGGAGAGGTATAGATGACAAGCAAAGGAGACCGTTCATACACATCACAAGTGCCAAGGAACTATGAGAGAGTATTATAAGATCCAAGACTGGCACCTCTACCCTCCGGAGTGCTCAATATGAAATTGCCAAGGGGCAATTGCAAAACTTTTGTATGGAGAAAGGTGAAACCCCCAATCAACTCCTTGAGCATCTCATGACTCTCACTTCCGACATTGAGTCGTGTGAGTGTGACAAGACACAAGATGGATTCAACATGACTAAGCGATTCCTTGTGGATAAGTTGCTTCATGCTCTTGCCCCATATCACCATCAAATGGTGTGGGACATAAGACAACACCGTGCCTTCAAGGAAATGACTACAGATGACATCATATCCACCTTCCAACTATTTGAAGAGTCAAAGGCTAATGCCACAAAACATCTTGCCATGCATGGTACCCATCATCAAAGATCAATCTTGCATTGAAGGCCAAGCATGTATGTGAAGATGAGCAAAGTGAATAAGAAGAAGAAGAAGATGATGATGAAGATGGTGATGAGATTGAATCCGACGAGGGCCCTTCATATGAAGACATGGCTCTCTTCGTCAAGAAGTTTAGCGCGGGAAAATTCAAGGGAAGATTTCAAAAGAAGAAAGTAAGAAAATGCTACAACTGTGAAGAAACCAACCACTTCTCCAACGAGTGTCCTTATGAGAAGAGAGAGGATAAACCAAGGTTTCCCAAGACCTTTCCCAAGAAGAAGTTTCCAAATCCTTTGAACTCCAAGCTCAAGAAGAGAGATGGGAAAGCAATGGTTTCTCAAGAAGAACCCGATCCGGATGATGTTAGTCATGTTGCCGGAGTTTCTCAAGACTCTCAAAACACTTTTGAGGTTAGTAAAAAAGAGTGGTGATGTGGTCACCTACAACTACATGAAAGACTACAAGGGCAACGCTCACAAGTGCCTAATGGCAAAGGCCGTGGTAGAAGATGGAGAGGACCAAATCTCTCCTGACAAGGTCAAGGTAACTCCACGATCAAATCCTCCTCTTTTCACTCCTTCTACTCCTAGTGATGAGTATCTTGATGCGGAGGATAGTTATTAGGATGATGATCTAGATGATCCTATGCTTGCTAAACTTAATAAGTTCATGTGCTCCCTCAAAGTAAAGAAGCTCACTATGTTTCTTATGCTTATGGAGATGGTGAGTAAGCACACCATCACCATTAAGGAACTCGAAACCCTCGTCACCGAGGAAAAGGAAAAATGTGAAATCCTTGAGCGAAAAGTCCAATATGAGGAAGCACGAAATGATGAACTATGCTTAAAAATTGGTGCAAATATTGATGTTCATACTAATGATCTTGCCTCCTTGAAAAAGGCTATTAACTCTTGCGAAGAGTTGATGAATGATAAAAGTAAGCTTGTGAAGTCTCATGCTTCTCTCTCTAAGGATTGTGAGCTTCTATCCGTGTCTCTCAAGACTAAGGAAGAAGAGCTCACCCTTCTTACAAAGAGTTTTGAGACGCTCAAACTTACTTATCTTGAAACTCTAGCCAAGGCTTACTCTTCTCCTATTATCAATGTTGATGCTTGTACTACTAACTCTAGTAGTGATCTAGCATCTATTCTTGAGGAAAATCGCTTTCTCAAGGCTCAAATCGAGAAAGGTCTCATGACATGTGCTCAAGGGCAAAAGAACCTTAATGAGATATTGAGCCAACACAATGAGGTGTTTGCCAAAGAGGGACTCGGGTTTGACCCAAGCACAAGCAAGAAGAAGACGTCCTCTCAAAAGTGCACAACTTTTCTAAAGGAAACATTTGTGCGAGAAGGGCACAAGGAGAAAGGTAAGGTTGTTAGTGGGAAGGCCACAAGGGGAATGCCCACTCTCAACAGGCCAAAAGAGTTCATGCCTCCGTCCTATGTACTTTGTAAGACTAACGATGGAGAAGTTTATGCAAAATTTGTTGGTCCTCGAAATGCATTCTTGTTCTATGCTATTTGGGTCCCTAAGATCCTTGTGACTAACTTGAGAGGTCCCATTGCAAAATGGGTGCCTCTAACCAAGTCATAATTGTGTGTAGGTTGCCTTCTCCGGTGGAGTAAAATGGGTGATTGATAGTGGATGTACCAATCATATGACCGGAGATAGCAAATTGCTCTATGATTTCATGGAAGCTATTCAACCATTCATGAGCATTATGTTTGGTGGAGGTTCAAAAGGAAAGGTACTCGGGTTGGGCAAGGTGGCTATCACAAATGACATGTCTCTTGCAAATGTCATGCTTGTCCAATCCCTTAAATACCATTTGCTTTCTGTTCGCCAATTGGCTTCTATTGGTTATGATACACTCTTTGAACTAACGGATGTGAAAGTCTTTAAGAGAGATACTCTCGAAGTGGCCTTTGTTGGAGAGTTGGATGGCAACCTTTACACGGTTGATTTCTCAAAAGAGAGCACATTCCATGCAACTTGTCTAATGGCCAAGGCCGACAAGGGGTGGCTATGGCATCGCCGGCTAGCCCATGTCGGCATGAGAAATCTTCAAGATCTCTTAAAGGGGAATCACATCCTTGGACTAACCAATGTCTCTTTTGAGAAAGATCGTGTGTGTAGTGCATGCATAGCCGGGAAGCAACATCAATCAAAGCACCCACCCAAGAACATATTATCTACTTCAAGCCCCCTGGAGCTCCTTCATGTGGATCTTTTTGGGCCTCCTTCATGGGATAGTCTTGGTGGGAAAAAGTATGGACTTGTCATTGTTGATGATTACTCAAGATATACATGGGTGTTCTTCCTCAAGTCCAAGGACGAGACGAAGATCACCTTCATTGATTTTGCCAAGCAAGCACAACGCAAGTTTGACAAAGAAATCTTGGCAATAAGAAGTGACAATGGCTCTGATTTCAAGACTATACCTTGGAAGAATTCCTTAGTGATGAAGGGATTGAGCATCAATATTCAGCTCCATACACTCCTCAGCAAAATGGTGTAGCCGAAAGGAAGAACCGTACACTTTTAGAGATGGCAAGGTCCATGTTGGATGAATACAAGTCACCACATAGTTTTTGGGCCGAAGCTGTCAACACTGCATGCCATGCATCAAACCGGGTCTTCCTCCGCACTATATTGGAAAAGACTCCATATGAGCTCCTAACTGGGAACAAGCCAAATGTCAAGTACTTTCGTGTATTTGGGTGCAAATGTTTCATCCTCAACAAAAGAGAACGGTTAGGAAAATTTCAATCCAAAACAATTGAGGGCATATTTGTTGGCTATGGATCAAACTCTCACGCCTATAGAGTCTACAACAAATCCAATGGATGTGTTGTAGAAACTTGTGAAGTGGTGTTTGATGAATTTAATGGCTCCCATGGGGAGCAAGTTGATCTAAGTGATGTAGGTGAAGAAGATTCCTCTCAAGACATTTTGACTATGGGAGTTGGTGCTCTTCTTCCAATGGAACAAGAACCTCATGATGATGAAGAAGAAGATGGGAATTTCACACATCATCAAACTACTTCAACACCCATACCACCACAAACTCGTATTGTTCAACCGATGCCCTTAGCCCAAGTACAAGAAGATGATCAAGTTCCTCTTCATGATAATCTTCAAGAACAAGATCATCATCAAGGGCAAGAACAAGAAAGTCCAATCATTGATGATGAACCTCAACAAATGCAATATGAAGAAGAAGATCTTCTACCACACATTAATGATCCATATGTTGAGGATGTGGATGATGGACATGAATTTTAACCTCGTGAAACCCTTACCTCCATCATGCCTCGAGTGGCCGGCCGTGTTGATGTTGACAAAATTCTCACCGGCATATCGGAAGGTAGAGTCACTCGTAAACATTTGACAAACTTTTGTGCTTACTTCTCGTTTGTGTCTAGTGTTGAGCCCTCAAGGTACAAGATGCATTGATGGACAACGATTGGCTCGTTGCTATGCAAGAAGAGTTGAACAGTTTTGAACGCAACCAAGTGTGGTCATTAGTCAAGAGGCCACCTACCAAGCACAACGTCATTGGAACAAAATGGATTTTCAAGAACAAGCAAGATGAAAATGGTGTAATCATCCGTAACAAGGCAAGGTTAGTGGCACAAGGGTACTCACAAGTTGAAGGTTTGGACTTTGGTGAGACCTTTGCCCCCGTTGCCCGTCTTGAATCCATTCGCATCTTACTTGCTTATGCCGCTTTCAATGGTTTTACATTACATCAAATGGATGTGAAGAGTGCTTTCCTTAACGGCCCTCTACAAGAAGTATATGTGTCACAACCACCCGGGTTCGTTGATCCCATTCACAAAGACTATGTGTATAAACTTCGTAAGGATTTGTATGGCCTCAAACAAGCACCTCGTGCTTGGTATGATCATTTGAAGAAGTTTTTACTCGATGATGGTTTTTTGAGAGGGGTGATCGATCCCACTCTTTTTACTAAGAGGGACAAGGGTGATTTGATCCTATGCCAAATCTATGTAGATGATATCATTTTTGGTTCTCCTAACATTCATTTGTGCAAGAAGTTTGCGGCTTCAATGACCAAGAATTTTGAAATGTCACTCAATGCGGATTTGAAGTTCTTTCTCGGATTTCAAATTCAACAATTTCAAGAAGGAATTTTCTTATATCAAGCAAAGTACCTCAAGAATATCCTAGAGAAGTTTGGCATGTCTGATGCTAGTCCATGAAAGACACCCATGCCAACCAAAATTGCACTCACTGAAGACATAAATGGTATTCCTTTCGACCCATCTATTTATCGCTCTATGATTGGTTCATTGCTTTATCTTTGTGCATCTAGACCAGACATCATGTTCAGTGTATGCATGTGTGCTAGATTTCAAGCTTCCCCTAGGGAAAGTCATCATAAGGCGGTTAAGAATATTCTTAGATACCTTGTTCACACCCCAAAGTTGGGTCTATGGTACCCCAAGGATGCTAAGTTTGATCTCATTGGGTACACGGATGCGGATTGGGCTGGAGACAAAGTGGATCGTAAGTCCACATCCGGTGCATGTCAGTTTCTTGGACGCTCCTTGGTAAGTTGGTCCTCAAAGAAACCAAATTGTATTGCCCTCTCTACCACAGAAGCTGAATACATTGCAGCCGCCACTTGTGCAACTCAGTTACTATAATGAGGCAAACTTTGAAGGATTACGGTATCACCTATAGACATGTGCCTCTTCTATGTGATAATGAAAGTGCCATCAATATTGCTGAGAACCCCAAGGATCATCTCTGCACCAAGCACATTGATATTAGGTATCACTTCTTGAGAGATCATGTTGAAAAGGGTGATATTCACATTGATCACATTTGTACAGATTTGCAACTGGCAGATATTTTCACCAAACCATTGGATGAAGCAAGGTTTTGTCGACTTAGGCGTGAACTTGGTATCTTGGAGCTTGACAATATTATGTGAAATCTAGTACCCATTCATGCGTGAAATTAATGTCTTGTCTTGATGTATTGATGTAGGCATATATGTAGGGGGAGACACTCAACTCATGAGTATCCCCACCCTATGAAATGCATAAAAAGAACAAACACTCTCAGAGCTACCATGACATCTAAATATGGTGCTTTCCATGATGGAGTAGTGATTATGCACTCAAAGTTCCAATCTTTCCGTGCCATGTCACATATACTCATACATGGTGGCAGTAGCCACCACTCTTGTCATTAGAACAATATATGAGCGGTATATGTTTATTATTGTTGGCATAGGATACTAGTTGCTTAATAAGAAATTCTTACTATGTACGGTAATCATCATCTCCTCATCATGATCAGTAGCACAAACAATTGCACCTACTCCTCTCACAAATTCTTACATCTTTTTCCTGGCCCAGGCGCCGAACGTCCGTGGATTACCGGACGTCCGTACGTTTCTTCGACACCGGACGTCCGTAGATCTCCGGTCGTCCGTAAAAACCTCTCTGTTGAACTCAGCCCGGTCGTCCGGCCTATCCGGACGTCCGTAAAATCCTCTCTGGTATCTTTTCCTGGCCCAGGCGCCGGACGCCCGTGGATTCACGGTCGTCCGTAAAAAACCTCTCTGTTGAACTCAGCCCAGTCATCCGGCCTATCCGGACGTCCGTAAAATCCTCACTGGTATATTTTTTTCCTGGCCCAGATGCCGGACGTTCGTGGATTCCCGGTCGTCCGGATGTTTCTCCGACACCGGACGTCCGTAGATCTCTGGTCGTCCGGTTGATTTCTCAGGCACCTATCTATAGCGTGGGGTAGGGTTTCGGGTCAGTTACCCTAATCCACTCGCTCCCTCTCCTCTGTTCCCCACCGCCGCCGCTCCTGTCCCGCGGCTCCTCGCCACGGCCACACGCCGCCCGTGCCCCTCGCCGGGGCCGCTCACTGCTCGGGGTCCTCGCCGTGGCCACGCTCCTCGCCGTGGCCGCTCGGGTCGCCTCTGTCTCTGATCAAGCTCCGGTCACCGTCGTCACACCACGCGCCGTGGCCACTCGGCCCGTTGCCTGATTCACTCCGGTCGCCGTCTCCCTCCGCGTTCCTCACTCCAAGGTAGCACCTATCTCTTCTCCCTCGTGCATCGATTCTTTGATCTATGGTGGGGTGTTGATTTGGGTCTTCCTTCTCCCCTAGGTCGTGGTGCCCAAGACCAAGCACTCCGCACACAAGCAAGTCACCGGTGGGCCGTCTCGCACGTATCGTCGTGGTGGATCCGATGACTCACAGAAGCGGGCTCGTCCTCGGAAGTGTGCCTCCCGTCCTCACAGCTCATCTAGCAACTCCTCCTCAGAGGGATCCGACTATGAGGATGAACTAGAGGATTTGGAACAACCCCCGTTTGTTGCTGTTCGCACTTCCGCACCCAAGCCGGGAACTCGTCGACCCACCTTCCAGCCTCCTCCTCCTCCGATGCAACCCCACGGTGATGCTCTCATATCTCTATTGAACCTCCTTTACCACTCGGCCGCCACGTTAAGCGGTTCAACGAGGTTCCCATCGCATCTTATCTTAAGTTGCGTCACGATGTTGATCAATTTACAGTTGTTAGTGATTCTCAGGAAAGTCGTTTTCGCACTAATGTCCAAGCCGACATCTTTACCACTATTTTCATTCCTAAAGGCTTGTCTCTCCATGTCTGCATTGACCTAGAGCATATTCGCACTCATCCGGATAAATATCCGGGGGCTATTGAGCTCATTGAGTCATCTAATCTTGCTGCTCCATTTGCATTTCAACATGACTTTAACCAAGCTGCCATTCATCAATTCTATGCCACATGCTATTTTGGTCCAAATAACACTGTCACTTCGATGACCTCTGACACCATGCTCACAGCAACTTATGCTCAATTTGTTACTGCCCTTAGGTTTCCTGACACCAGATACAAAATCCACAAGGATGACCCCAACCATAGGCCCAAGGGCATTGAGGTCTGTGCGGATCTTCTCAAACCGATAGAAACTTTGTCTAACACGGAGAAACAAAAGGGTCTGAACCAAGTCTCCATTTGGCGCTCCCCTTTCTACATCATCTATCAGTGCGTCATCCGCACCATCTATCCCAAGATGGGTGACAAAGGCTCTTGCAGTAGCTATTGCATTGATCTCATGCATCGCCTCTTTGCATCCCCCAAGGGGAAGATAAATGTTCCTCATTTTCTATGGCATGAGATCCGCCTCCCTAGTTTTCAGCACAAGCGGGCCTTTCCTCATGCCCCCTTCCTTCAGGCTTTTATCGAGGGTGTCGCTTTGTTTCCCATTGCCCGCACTCACGTGCATGAGCGATGGGTAATTTCACCTCACATGGTGGATGATTATGTTCCTCCTCCTACTGCTCTCGCTCGTCGCACTGCAGCTAGTGTTCCTTCTCATACTGCCCGTTCTACTCCTTCCAGTTTTGCACCCTTTGGGCGCATTGCTCGCTTTCTTGGGAAGGCTCACTCTGCAATGATGAAGATGTTCACCTTTCATTGCTCCCAACATCATGATGTTGTCACTCGGATGGTCACTTCCAAGAATGCTCTGAAGGCTCGTCTGAGAGACTCCGGAGTTTACGATGTGAGTGACGATGAACGTCTCCCTGACGAGCCACCTTCTGATTTTGGTTTCCCCTCGGGTCCTGAGTGGGCTGATTTCTTCGACGAGGCTGGTGGCAGTGGTGCTCATGATGATGATGATGAGGATGATCTCTGATGCTGTTATGATCCCCCTTTCTTGGGTATTTGATGCCAAGGGGGAGTAGGCACTATGCATACTATGATATTATGATATTAGCTTGTTAGCTTGTAATCGAACTCATTGCTATGATTGTTGATTAGCTTGTATCGAACTTATGTTATGAGATTGTAGAAACTTATGTTCTATGCTATGAGTGATGAATCTATATGGAGCTTATTGTCTTGATTATCTTGTGTATAAGATTTGGTTGTGTTGGTATCATATTGAGGGGGAGCCCTCTTCATGTTTAGTCTCTATGGTATCATATCGAGGGGGAGCTCACTCCTTGCTTATTCTTTGATTATTGAGCTCCACAACAAATCCTTTCGATTCCTACTTTTATGTGTGTGCATATATGTTGTCATCAACTACCAAAAAGGGGGAGATTGAAAGTGCAATCATGCCCTTAATCATATTTCGATGTTGATGACAACATGTATGTTGGGACTAATCATGTTTATCAAGTATATCTCAGGATTATGTCTCAAAGGCCGTGTGTGGATCATGACTAGGGACAAATGCATATAACTCAAGAATGGAGATACAAGACATTAGCCTTGGCTTTGTTTACGGTTTGTTCTTGAGTATAGGGATCCCGCACTATTAAGAGGGGATCGCTGGATCTAGTGAAAGACTTGCTAAAAACCCACAACTCTTGTTTTTCTCTCCGGTCGTCTGGTACTCTACGGACGTCCGGTCCCTCTCAGCTGTCCAGACGTCCGGCTCTCTCCGGTCGTCCGGTGTTCCCCTTACAGAAAGTTATTTACGGATTTCCGGAACACTTCAGACGTCCGACCTCCGGACGGCCGGCACGTCTCGGACGTCCGGTATTTTCACCACAGAACCATATTTACGGATTTCCGGGCTTCTCCGATCGTCCGGGTTTCGGACGACCAGCACGTCTCGGACGTCCGTATCTTGTGTACAGATTTGTGGCTCATGTATTCCCAGCGGCCGGACGACCGATAACTGTTGGACGTCCGGACTTATTTGTGCCACTGGACGTCCAGTGTTGTCCGGACGTCCAACCCCTCCTGTGCACTTAAGTGGCCCAAACGGTCACTTGTCCACACCTACTATATATATACCTCTCCCTTCCATGGGATGAGGTTGACCATTCACTTTGAACTTGCCAAGAACACTCTTCACTCTCTCTCTCAATCCCCTATATCGAATCCTAGATCCCCAAGTGATTTAGGAACAGTTGAGAGAAGTTCTCCGATCAAGTGATAGATCCACTCCTTCCCCTTCTTTGCACCAAAGGAATTTGTGATTGAGCAAGTCTTGAGCTTTTCCCCAACGTTCTTATTACTTTTGGAGGTTGGAGACTCCTAGGCGGTAGGAGTCTTTCGGAGAGGAATCAACCTTTGTGATTACCCCCGAAAAAGTTTGTGAGGGTTTGGAGACCACCCCAAGGTCTACCACTAGTGGTTGAGAAACGCCTCCATGGTGTTGCCTCAAAGGGAGAATAGGGTGAGCCTTCGTGGTGTTGGTGTGCCTTCGTGGTAACATCCATCTCTCTAACGGTGACTAGCTTCCCTCCAAGGAAGTGAACATCGGCATACATCCTCGTCTCCCGGAGTTGCGGTTATTCCTAACCCTAACTTTCTACTTGTGGTTACTTGTCTCTTAGCACTTCCTTATATCATATTGTGCTTGCTTACTTATGTGCTCGTGTTACTTGCTTAGTACTTAGTACTCACTTGCAATTGTTAGGCTCACCTTCATATTCCGCATTATTGCCTAAAATTGCTAAGTAATAATTAAAATTTGTGATTGTACCTATTCACCCCCCTCTAGGTCCATCTCGATCCTTTCACAAGTTCTCCCTCCCGAGCAAGTTCAAGATCAAGAGCAATCTCAAGATCAAGAACAAGCTCATGACGACGCTCAAGATGATCAAGTTTCCGCTCCTCAACAATCTCTTGAGGAGTAATTGGAGCGTCGTGCCGCCAAGATTGATTCCAAGCTCACTACCAAAGATCATCTTATGAAGAATGTGCTTGGAAGTTTGAGAAAAGGGGTCTATGAGGCGCTCGAGGATCCAGATTGGCTCAATGCCATGCATGAAGAACTAAACAACTTCGAGCACAACAAGGTGTGGAGATTGGTGCCAAGGCCAACGGGGAACCATAATGTCATTGGGACCAAGTGGATATTCAAGAACAAGCAAGATGCTCATGGAATTATCGTTCGCAACAAGGCTTGTTTGATAGCACAAGGCTACTCCCAAGTCGAGGGTATCAAGTACGGTGAAACCTTTTCTACCGTTGCTCGCCTTGAATCTATTCATTTGTTGATTGCTTATGCTTCTTATCGTAACTTCAATTTGCAACAAATGGATGTGAAGAGTGCTTTTCTTAATGGTCCTATTAATGAGTTGGTTTATGTCAGACAACCCCCGAGGTTTGAGGATTCCGAGTTCCCCAATCATGTATACCAACTCGATAAGGCACTCTATGGCCTTAAGCAAGCCCCACGTGCGTTGTATGAGCACCTTATCGAGTTGTTGCAAGATCGTGGGTTTGAAATTGGGAAAACCGACCCCACTCTTTTTACTAAGAAGGTTAAAGGGGAGTGATGTCTACTACACAACCTTCTTCTTGTAGATGTTGTTGGGCCTCCAAGTGCAGAGGTTTGTAGGACAGTAGAAAATTTCCCTCAAGTGGATGACCTAAGGTTTTTCAATCTGTGGGAGGCGTAGGATGAAGATGGTCTCTCTCAAGCAACCCTGCAATCAAATAACAAAGATTCTCTTGTGTCCCCAACACACCCAATACAATGGTAAATTGTATAGGTGCACTAGTTCAGCGAAGAGATGGTGATACAAGTGCAATATGGATGGTAGATATAGGTTTTTGTAATCTTAAAATATAAAAACAGCAAGGTAACTAATGATAAAAGTGAGCACAAACGATATTGCAATGCTAGGAAACAAGGCCTAAGGTTCATACTTTCACTAGTGCAAGTTATCTCAACAATAATAACATAACTGGATCATATAACTATCCCTCAACATGCAACAAAGAGTCACTCCAAACTCACTAATAGCGGAGAACAAATGAAGATATTATGGTAGATGCGAAACCACCTCAAAGTTATCCTTTCCGATCGATCTATTCAAGAGTCCGTAGTAAAATAACACGAAGCTATTCTTTCCGTTCGATCTATCATAGAGTTCGTACTAGAATAACACCTTAAGACACAAATCAACCAAAACCCTAATGTCACCTAGATACTCCAATGTCACCTCAAGTATCCGTGGGCATGATTATACGATATGCATCACACAATCTCAGATTCATCTATTCAACCAACACAAAGAACTTCAAAGAGTGCCCCAAAGTTTCTACTGAAGAGTCAAGACAAAAACGTGTGCCAACCCCTATGCATAAGTTCACAAGGTCACTGAACCAGCAAGTTGATCACCAAAACGTACATCAAGTAGATCACGTGAATATCCCATTGTCACCACATATAAGCACATGCAAGACATACCTCAAGTGTTCTCAAATCCTTAAAGACTCAATCCGATAAGATAACTTCAAAGGGAAAACTCAATCCATTACAAGAGAGTAGAGAGGGAGAAACATCATAAGATCCAACTATAATAGCAAAGCTCGCGATACATCAAGATTGTATCACCTCAAGAACACGAGAGAGAGAGAGATCAAACACATATCTACTTGTACATACCCTCAGCCCCGAGGCTGAACTACTCCCTCCTCGTCATGGAGAGCACCGAGATGATGAAGATGGCCACCGGTGATGGATTCCCCCTTCGGCAGGGTGCCGGAACGGGCTCCCGAGAGGTTTTTGGTGGCGACAAAGGCTTGTGGCGGTGGAACTCCCGATCTATTGTGCCCCTGGATGTTTTTAGGGTATATGGACATATATAGGCGAAAGAAGTCGGTCAGGGGAGCCACGAGGGGCCGACGAGGGTGGGGGACGCGCCTCCCTGCCTCGTGGCTTCCTCGTTGCTTCCCTGACGTCTACTCCAAGTCTCCTGAATTGCTTCCGTTCCAAAAATAACTCTCCCGAAGGTATCATTCCGTTTGGACTCCGTTTGATATTCCTTTTCTGCGAAACACTGAAATAGGCAAAAAAACAACAATTTGGGCTGGGCCTCCGGTTAATAGGTTAGTCCTAAAAAATGATATAAAAGTGTATAGTAAAGCCCATAAACATCCAAAACAGATAATATAATAGCATGGAACAATAAAAAATTATAGATACGTTGGAGACGTATCAAGCATCCCCAAGCTTAATTCCTGCTTGTCCTCGAGTAGGTAAATGATAAAAATAGAATTTTTGATGTGGAATGCTACCTAGCATATTTCTCAATGTAATTTTCTTTATTGTGGCATGATTGTTCAGATCCAAAAGATTCAAGATAAAAGTTTGATACTGACATAAAACTAATAATACTTCAAGCATACTAATGAAGTAATCATGTCTTATCAAAATAACATAGCCAAAGAAAGCTTATCCCTACAAAATCATATAGTTTGGCCATGCTTCATTTTCGTAACACAAAATGCTCCCCTTATGCATAACCCCCATGACAAGCCGAGCAATTGGTTCATACTTTTTAACGCGCTTCAGCCTTTTCAACTCTTACGCAATACATGAGCGCAAGCCATGTATATAGCACTATAGGTGGAATAGAATATGATGATAGGGGTTATGAGAGAAGACAAAAAAGGAGAAAGTCTCACATTGACGCGGCTAATAAGCGGGCTAGGGAGATGCCCATCAATTGATGTCAATGCAAGGAGTAGGGATTGCCATGCAATGGATGCACTAGAGCTATAAATGTATGAAAGCTCAACAAAAGAAACTAAGTGGGTGTGCATCCAACTCGCTTGCTCACGAAGACCTAGGGCATTTTGAGGAAGCCCATCATCGAAATATACAAGCCAAGGTCTATAATGAAAAATGCCCACTCGTATATGAAAGTGACAACATAAGAGACTCTATATCATGAAGATCACGGTGCTACTTTGAAGCACAAGTGTGGTAAAAGGATATTAACATTGTCCCTTCTCTCTTTACCTCTTTTTTTGGTGGGCTTCTTTGGCCTCTTTTTTTCTTTGGGCTTCTTTGGCCTCTTTTATTTTTCATAAAGTCTGGAGTCTCATCCCGACTTGTGGGGGAATCATAGTCTCCATCATCCTTTCCTCACATGGGACAATGCTCTAATAATCGAAATCATCACACTTCTATTTATTTACAACTCAAGAATTACAAATCAATACTTAGGACAAAATATGATGAGACGTCTCCAACATATCTATATTTTTTTATTGTTCCATGCTATTATATTACCTGTTTTGGATGTTTATGGGCTTTATTTTATACATTATTATCATTTTTGGGACTAACCTACTAACCGGAGGCCAGCCCGCATTGCTGTTTTTTTGCCTATTTCTGTATTTCGAAGAAAAGGAATATCAAACGGAGTCCAAACGGAATGAAACCTTCGGGAGCGTGATTTTTGGAACGAACATGATCCAGAGGACTTGGAGTGCAAGTCAAGAAACAGCCGGATCCTCCACGAGATAGGAGGATGCGCCCTCCCTATAGGGCGCGCCCCCTGTCTCGTGGGCCCCTCGGGCGTCCAACGACGTACTTCTTCCTCCCATATAAGCCTACGTACCCCGGAAACATCCAGGGAGCAACCACAATACAATTTCCACCGCTGTAACCATTTGTATCCTTCAGATCCCATCTTGGAGCCGTCGCCGGCGTTCTGCCGGAGGGGGAATCCACCATGGAGGGCTTCTACATCAACACCATAGCCCTTCCGATGAGTTGTGAGTAGTTTACCACAGACCTTCGGGTCCATAGTTATTAGCTAGTTGGCTTCTTCTCTCTTTTGGATCTCAATACAATGTTCTTCCCTCTCTTGTGGAGAACTATTCGATGTAATCTCTTTTTGCGGTGTGTTTGTCAAGATCCTATGAATTGTGGGTTTATGATCAGATTTATCTATGGATAATAATTGAATCTTCTCTGAATTCTTTTATATGATTGAGTTATCTTTGCAAGTCTCTTCGAATTATCGGTTTGGTTTGGCCTACTAGATTGATCTTTCTTGCCATGGGAGAAGTGCTTAGCTTTGGGTTCAATCTTGCGGTGTTCTTACCCAGTGACAGAAAGGGTTGCAAGACACGTATTGTATTGTTGCCATCGAGGATAAAAAGATGGGGTTTATATCATTGTTTGAGTTTATCCCTCTACATCATGTCATTTTGCTTAATGCGTTACTCTGTTCTTATGAACTTAATACTCTAGATGCTGTAGGGGAACGTAGCAGAAATTCAAAATTTTCATACGAGTCACCAAGATCTATCTATTGAGAAACTAGCAACGAGAGAGAGGGGAGTGCATCTACATACCCTTGTAGATCGCTAAGCGGAAGCGTTCAAGAGAACGGGGTTGAAGGAGTCGTACTCATCGTGCTCCAAATCACCGGAGATCCTAGTGCCGAACGGACGGCACCTCCGCGTTCAACACACGTACATCCCGGGGACGTCTCCTCCTTCTTGATCCAACAAGGGGAGAGGATAAGTTGAGGGAGAGCTCCGGCAGCACGACGGCGTGGTGGTGGAGCTTGCAGTTCTCCGGCAGGGCTTCGCCAAGCACTATTACTACGGAGGAGGTGTTGGGGAGGGAGAGGGCTGCGCCAGGGGCAAGGGTGAAGCTCCCATGCGCCTCCCCACTATATATAGGGGTGGAGGGGGCTGGTTTCTTGCCCTCCAAGTCCATTGGGGCGTTGGCAAAGGTGGGAGGAAAGAAATCCCATCATTTCCTTCCCCACCGATTGTTATCCCCTCTTTTTAGGGATCTTGATCTTATCCCTTCGGGGTATGATCTTATTCCTTCTAAGGGGGGATCTTGGTGTGCCTTGACCAAGGGTGTGGGGCCTTGCCCCCACTACCCACGTTCATGTGGGTCCCCCCATGTTGGTGGGCCCCACTCCGGAACCTTCTAGAACCTTCCCGGTACAATATCGAAAAATCCCAAACATTTTCCGGTGGCCAAAATAGGACTTCCCATATATAAATCTTTACCTCCGGACCATTCCGGAACTCCTCGTGACATCCGGGATCTCATCCGGGACTCCGAACAACATTCGGTAACTGCACACCAATTCCCATAACAACTCTAGAGTCACCGAACCTTAAGTGTGTAGACCCTACGGGTACGGGAATCATGCAAACATGACCGAGACAGCTCTCTGGCCAATAACCAACAACGGGATCTGGATACCCATGTTGGCTCCCACATGTTCCGCGATGATCTCATCGGATGAACCACGATGTCAAGGATTCAAGCAATCCCATATACAATTCCCTTTGTCTAGCGGTATTGTACTTGCCCGAGATTCGATCGTCGGTATGCCGATACCTTGTTCAATCTCGTTACCGGCAAGTCTCTTTACTCGTTCCGTAACACATCATCCCGTGATCAACCCCTTGGTCACATTGTGCACATTATGATGATGTCCTACCGAGTGGGCCCAAAGATACCTTTAAAATCAGCGGGGTGACAAATCCCGATCTCGATTCGTGCCAACCCAACAGACACTTTCGGAGATACCTGTAGTGCACCTTTATAGCCACCCGATTACGTTGTGACGTTTGGTACACCCAAAGCATTCCTACGGTATCCGGGAGTTGCACAATCTCATGGTCTAAGGAAATGATACTTGACATTAGAAAAGCTTTAGCATACTGAACTACACGATCTTTGTGCTAGGCTTAGGATTGGGTCTTGTCCATCACATCATTCTCCTAATGATGTGATCCCATTATCAATGACATCCAATGTCCATGGTCAGGAAACCGTAACCATCTATTGATCAACGAGCTAGTCATCTAGAGGCTTACTAGGGACTTGGTGTTGTCTATGTACCCACACATGTATCTGAGTTTCCTATCAATACAATTATAGCATGGATAATAAACGATTATCATGAACAAGGAAGTATAATAATAATAACTAATTTATTATTGCCTCTAGGGCATATTTCCAACAGTCTCCCACTTGCACTAGAGTCAATAATCTAGTTCACATCGCCATGTGATTAACATTGACAGGTCACATCGCGATGTGACCAACATCCAAAGAGTTTAATAGTGTTACTAAACTAGTTCACATCACCATGTGATTAAGACTCAATGAGTTACGGGGTTTGATCATGTTTTGCTTGTGAGAGAGGTTTTAGTCAACGGGTTACGCAACATTCAGATCCGTATGTATTTCACAATTCTCTATGTCATATTGTAAATGCTGCTTCCACGCTCCACTTGGAGCTATTCCAAATGGTTGCTCCACTATCATTATCCGGTTTGCTACTCGAGTCATTCGGACAGGTGTTAAAGCTTGCATCGGCGTAACCCTTTACGCGAACTCTTTATCACCTCCATAATCGAGAAACATGTCCTTTATTTACTCCAAGGACAATTTTGGCGCTGTCCAATGATCCATTCCTGGATCATTCTTGTACCCTATAGTGACTCATGGCAAGGCACACTTAGGTGTGGTACACAGCATAGCATACTATAGAGCCTATATACGAAGCATAGGGGCGACCTTTGTCCTTTCTCTCTCTTCTATCGTGGTCGAGCTTTAACTCTTAACTTCATACCTTACAACTCAGGCAAGAACTCCTTCTTTGGTCGATCCATCTTGAACACCTTCAAGATCATGTCAAGGTATGTGCTCATTTGAAAGTACCATTTAGCGTTTTTGATCTATCCTCATAGATCTTGGTGCTCAATGTTCAAGTAGCTTATTCCAGGTTTTCTATTGAAAAACACTTTTCAAATAACCCTATATGCTTTCCAGAAATTCTACATCATTTCTGATCAACAATATGTCAACAACATATACTCATCAGAAATTCTATAGTGCTCCCACTCACTTCTTTGGAAATACAAGTTTCTCATAAACTTTGTATAAACCCAAAATCTTTGATCATCTCATCAAAGCGTACATTCCAACTCCGAGATGCTTACTCCGGTCCTTAGAAGGATTGCCGGAGCTTTGCATACTTGTTAGCTTTCTTGAGGATTGACAAAACCTTACGGTTGTATCACATACAACCTTTCCTCAAGGATATCGTCGAGGAAACAATGTTTTGACATCCTATCTGCAAGATTTCATAAATCATGCAGTAATTGCTAATATAATTCCAACAGACTCTTAGCATCGCTACGAGTGAGAAAGTCTCATCGTAGTCAACTCCTTGAACTTGTCGGAAAACATCTTAACGACAAGTCGAGCTTTCTTTTAAAATCCATCTGTACCCAACGGCCTTACGACCATCAAGTATTTCTTCCAAAGTCATGGATCCTCTCTCGGATTTTATGGACTCGAGCCATTCGTCGGAATCCGGGCCCACCATCGCTTCTCCATAGCTCGTAGTTTCATTGTAGTAGAGCAACAAGAACTCTAAGACAGTATTGCGTACCACTCTGAAGTAGTCTGGCGTCCTTGTCGACTCACGAGGTCGATGAGTGACTTGATCCGAAGCATCATGATCACTATCATCAACTTCCACTTCAATTGGTGTAGGTGCCACATGAACAACTTCACGTGCCTGCTACTCACTGGTTGAAGTGATGGTTCAATAAACTCATCAAGTCTCCACCATCCTACCACTCAATTCTTTCGAGAGAAACTTTTCCTCGAGAAAGGACCCATTTCTAGAAACAATTACTTTTGCTTCCGGATCTGAGATAGGAGGTATACCCAACTGTTTTGGGTGTCCTATGAAGATGCATTTTTATCCGCTTTGGGTTCGAGCTCATCAACCTGAAACTTTTTCACATAAGCGTCGCAGCCCCAAACTTTTAAGAAAGCGACAACTTAGGTTTGTCCAAACCATAGTTCAAGCGGTGTCGTCTCAGCGGAATTACGTGGTGCCCTATTAAAGTGAGTGCGGTTGTCTCTAATGCCTAACCCATGAGCGATAGTGGTAATTCGATAAGATACATCATGGAGCACTATATCCAATAGGGTGCAAATATGATGTTCGGACACACCATCACATTATGGTGTTCCAGGCGGTATTAATTGTGAAACAATTTCCACAATGTCTTAATTGCGTGCCAAAGCTCGTAACTCAGATACTCATCTCTATGATCATATCATAGACATTTTATCCTCTTGTCACGATGATCTTCAACTTCACTCTGAAAGTACTTGAACCATTCAATAATTCAGACTTGTGTTTCATCAAGTAAATATACTCGGTATCTACTTAAATCATCCGTGAAGTAAGAACATAACGATATTCAATGCATGCCTCAAAGCACTCATTGGACTGCACACATCAAAATGTGTTACTTCCAACAAGTTGCTATCTTGTTCCATTTCTTCGAAAACGAGGCTTTTGGTCATCTTGCCCATGTGGTATGATTTGCATTTCTCAAGCGATTCAAAGTCAAGTGAGTCCAAACGATCCATCTGCATGGAGTTTCTTCATGCGTATACACCAATAGACATGGCTCGCATGTCTCAAACTTTTCAAAACGAGTGAGTCCAAAGATCCATCAACATGGAGCTTCTTCATGCGTTTATACCAATATGACTTACATGGCGATTGCCACAAGTAAGTGGTACTATCATTACTATCTTATATCTTTTGGCATGAAAATGTGTATCACTACGATCGAGATTCAATGAACCATTCTATTAGGTGCAAGACCATTGAAGGTATTATTCAAATAAATAGAGTAACCATTATTCTCCTTACATGAATAACCATATTGCGATAGACATAATCCAATCATGTCTATGCTCAGCATAAACACCAAATAACAATTATTTAGGTTTAACACCAATCTCGATGGTAGGCGGAGGCGGCGATGCTTGATCACATCAACCTTGGAAACACTTCCAACACACATCATCTCACCTTTAGCTAGTCTCCGTTTATTCCGTAGCTCTTTTATTTCGAGTTACTAACACTTAGCAACCGAACAGGTATCTAATACCCTGGTGCTACTAGGAGTACTAGTAAAGTACACATTAACATAATGTATGTCCAATATACTTCTATCGACCTCGCTTGACCTTCTCATCTACCAAGTATCTAGGGTAATTCTGCTCCGATTGGCTGTTCCCCTTATTACGAAGCACTTAGTCTCGGGTTTGGGTTCAACCTTGGGTTTCTTCCTTTGGGCAGCAACTGATTTGCCGTTTCATGAAGTACCCCTTCTTGCCCTTGCCCTTCTTAAAACTAGTGGTTTCACTAACCATCAACAATTGATGCTCCTTCTTGATTTCTACATTCGCGGTGTCGA
Source organism: Aegilops bicornis (assembly GCA_021605145.1). Taxonomy (NCBI): domain Eukaryota; kingdom Viridiplantae; phylum Streptophyta; class Magnoliopsida; order Poales; family Poaceae; genus Aegilops; species Aegilops bicornis. Next base: position 818,876,696 of record CM038675.1, read on the forward strand.
ACATTGCGAATAGATCAAGGATCATTATATCTATCCCTGTTATGTTATAGTTCATCACGAAGCTCTAGTAGCTTGGTGGCAAGTCTTTGGAGAAACATCACTATCTCATCTGGAAGATCAACTCCCACTCGATTCAAGTGATTGTTGTACTCAGACAATCGAGCACAAGCTCAAGATTGAGCTTTTCTCCCTTATCATGCAGGCTAAGAAAATCGTCGGAGGTCTTATACCTCTTGACATGGGCATGAGCCTGTAATCCCAATTTCAGCCCTCGAAACATCTCATATGTTCTACGACATTTCAAAAATGTCTTTGGTGCCTCAATTCTAAACCATTTAACATTACCGAACTATCATGTAGTCATCAAACGTGTATGTCGGATGTTCAAGAACATCCATGCACCACGCTCGAGGTCCAAAGACACCGGCGGTGCATTAAGGACATAAGCCTTCTACTGTCCGCATAATTGCTACTGTCAACTTTCAACTATATTTTCTCTAGGAACATATCTAAAGCAGTAGAACTAAAGCGCGAGCTACGACATAATTTGCAAAAACCTTTTGACTATGTTCAGGGATAAACAAGTTCATCTTATGAACTCCCACTCAGATAGACATCCCTCTAGTCATCTAAGTGACTACATGATCCGAGTCAACTAGGCCGTGTCCGATCATCACGTGAGACGGACTAGTCATCATCGATGAACATCTTCATGTTGATCGTATCTACTATACGACTCATGCTCGACCTTTCGGTCTCTTGTGTTCGAGGCCATATGCGTACATGCTAGGCTCGTCAAGTCAACCTAAGTGTTTGGCGTGTGTAAATCTGGCTTACACCCGTTGTATGTGAACGTTAGAATCTATCACACCCGATCATCACGTGGTGCTTGAAGCGACGAACTTTAACTTAGCGGTGCACGATTAGGGGGAACACTTTCTTGAAATTTTAATGAGGGATCATCTTATTTACTACCGTCGTTCTAAGCAAATAAGATGCATAAACATGATAAACATCACATGCAATCAAAAAGTGACATGATATGGCCAATATCATTTTGCTCCTTTGATCTCCATCTTCGGGCTCCACGATCATCATCGTCACCGACATGACACCATGATCTCCATCATCATGATCTCCATCATCGTGTCTTCATGAAGTTGTCTCGCCAACTATTACTTCTACTACTATGGCTACCGGTTAGCAATAAAGTAAAGTAATTACATGGCGTTGTTCAATGACACGCAGGTCATACAATAAATTAAGACAACTCCTATGGCTCCTGCCGATTGTCATACTCATCGACATGCAAGTCGTGATTCCTATTACAAGAACATGATCAATCTCATACATCACATATCATTCATCACATTCTTTTTGGCCATATCACATCACATAGCATACCCTGCAAAAACAAGTTAGGCGTCCTCTAATTGTTGTTTGCATGTTTTACGTGGCTGCTATGGGTTTCTAGCAAGAACGTTTCTTACCTACGCAAAAACCACAACGTGATATGTCAATTGCTATTTACCCTTCATACGGACCCTTTTCATCGAATCCGATCCGACTAAAGTGGGAGAGACTGGCACCCGCTAGCCACCTTATGCAACAAGTGCATGTCGATCGATGGAACCTGTCTCACGTAAGTGTACGTGTAAGGTCGGTCCGGGCGCTTCATCCCACAATACCGTCGAAACAAGATTAGACTAGTAACGGTAAGCATATTGAACAAAATCAACGCCCACAACTACTTTGTGTTCTACTCGTGCAAAGAATCTACGCATAATAGACCTAGCTCGATACCCTTTGTAGGGGAACGTAGCAGAAATTCAAAATTTTCAGTCGAGTCACCACGATCTATCTATTGAGAAACTTGCATCGTGAGATAGGGGAGTGCATCTACATACCCTTGTAGACCGCTAAGCGGAAGCGCTCAAGAGAACGGGGTTGAAGGAGTCGTACTCATCGTGCTCCAAATCACCGGAGATCCTAGTGCCGAACGGACGGCACCTCCGCGTTCAACACACGTACATCCCGGGGACGTCTCCTCCTTCTTGATCCAACAAGGGGAGAGGATAAGTTGAGGAGAGCTCCGGCAGCACGACGGCATAGTGGTGGAGCTTGCGGTTCTCGGCAGGGCTTAGCCAAGCACTATTACTACGGAGGAGGTGTTGGGGAGGAGAGGGCTGCGCCCGAGGCAAGGGTGAAGCTCCCATGCGCCTCCCCACTATATATAGGGGTGGAGGGGCTGGTTTCTTGCCCTCCAAGTCCATTGGGGCGTTGGCAAAGGTGGGAGGAAAGAAATCCCATCATTTCCTTCCCCACCGATTGTTATCCCTCTTTTTAGGGATCTTGATCTTATCCCTTCGGGATATGATCTTATTCCTTCTAAGGGGGGATCTTGGTGCGCCTTGACCAAGGGTGTGGGGCCTTGCCCCCACTACCCACGTTCATGTGGGTCCCCCCATGTTGGTGGGCCCCACTCCGGAACCTTCTAGAACCTTCCCGGTACAATATCAAAAAATCCCAAACATTTTCCGGTGGCCAAAATAGGACTTCCCATATATATATCTTTACCTCCGGACCATTCCGGAACTCCTCGTGACGTCCGGGATCTCATCCGGGACTCCGAACAACATTCGGTAACTGCACACCAATTCCCATAACAACTCTAGCGTCACCGAACCTTAAGTGTGTAGACCCTACGGGTTCGGGAATCATCTGAACATGACCGAGACAGCTCTCTGGCCAATAACCAACAGCGGGATCTGGATACCCATGTTGACTCCCACATGTTCCACGGTGATCTCATCGGATGAACCACGATGTCAAGGATTCAAGCAATCCCGTATACAATTCCCTTTGTCTAGCGGCATTGTACTTGCCCGAGATTTGATCGTCGGTATGCCGATACCTTGTTCAATCTCGTTATCGCAAGTCTCTTTACTCGTTCCGTAACACATCATCCCGTGATCAACCCCTTGGTCACATTGTGCACATTATGATGATTTCCTACCGAGTGGGCCCAAAGATACCTTTCCGTCAGCGGAGTGACAAATCGATCTCGATTCGTGCCAACCCAGCAGACACTTTCGGAGATACCTGTAGTGCACCTTTATAGCCACCCGATTACGTTGTGACGTTTGGTACACCCAAAGCATTCCTACGGTATCCGGAGTTGCACAATCTCATGGTCTAAGGAAATGATACTTGACATTAGAAAAGCTTTAGCATCTGAACTACACGATCTTTGTGCTAGGCTTAGGATTGGGTCTTGTCCATCACATCATTCTCCTAATGATGTGATCCCATTATCAATGACATCCAATGTCCATGGTCAGGAAACCGTAACCATCTATTGATCAACGAGCTAGTCATCTAGAGGCTTACTAGGGACTTGGTGTTGTCTATGTACCCACACATGTATCTGAGTTTCCTATCAATACAATTATAGCATGGATAATAAACGATTATCATGAACAAGGAAATATAATAATAATAACTAATTTATTATTGCCTCTAGGGCATATTTCCAACAGTCTCCCACTTGCACTAGAGTCAATAATCTAGTTCACATCGCCATGTGATTAACATTGACAGGTCACATCGCGATGTGACCAACATCCAAAGAGTTTAATAGTGTTACTAAACTAGTTCACATCACCATGTGATTAAGACTCAATGAGTTACGGGTTTGATCATGTTTTGCTTATGAGAGAGGTTTTAGTCAACGGGTCTGCAACATTCAGATCCGTATGTATTTCACAATTCTCTATGTCATATTGTAAATGCTGCTTCCACGCTCCACTTGGAGCTATTCCAAATGGTTGCTCCACTATACGTATCCGGTTTGCTACTCGAGTCATTCGGACAGATGTTAAAGCTTGCATCGGCGTAACCCTTTACGCGAACTCTTTATCACCTCCATAATCGAGAAACATGTCCTTTATTTACTCCAAGGACAATTTTGAGTCATTGTCCAATGATCCATTCCTGGATCATTCTTGTACCCCTTGATCGACTCATGGCAAGGCACACTTCGGTGTGGTACATGACATAGCATACTATAGAGCCTATGTCCGAAGCATAGGGGCGACCTTTGTCCTTTCTCTCTCTTCTATCGTGGTCGAGCTTTAACTCTTAACTTCATACCTTACAACTCGAGGCAAGAACTCCTTCTTTGGTGATCCATCTTGAACACCTTCAAGATCATGTCAAGGTATGTGCTCATTTGAAAGCACCATTTAGCGTTTTTGATCTATCCTCATAGATCTTGGTGCTCAATGTTCAAGTAGCTTATTCCAGGTTTTCTATTGAAAAACACTTTTCAAATAACCCTATATGCTTTCCAGAAATTCTACATCATTTCTGATCAACAATATGTCAACAACATATACTCATCAGAAATTCTATAGTGCTCCCACTCACTTCTTTGGAAATACAAGTTTCTCATAAACTTTGTATAAACCCAAAATCTTTGATCATCTCATCAAAGCGTACATTCCAACTCCGAGATGCTTACTCCGGTCCTTAGAATGATTGCTGGAGCTTTGCATACTTGTTAGCTTTCTTCAGATTGACAAAACCTTACGGTTGTATCACATACAACCTTTCCTCAAGGATATCGTCGAGGAAACAATGTTTTGACATCCTATCTGCAAGATTTCATAAATCATGCAGTAATTGCTAATATAATTCCAACAGACTCTTAGCATCGCTACGAGTGAGAAAGTCTCATCGTAGTCAACTCCTTGAACTTGTCGGAAAACATCTTAACGACAAGTCGAGCTTTCTTTAAAATCCATCTGCACTCCAACGACCTTACGACCATCAAGTATTTCTTCCAAAGTCATGGATCCTCTCTCGGATTTTATGGACTCGAGCCATTCGTCGGAATCCGGGCCCACCATCGCTTCTCCATAGCTCGTAGGTTCATTGTTGTCTAGCAACATGACCTCTAAGACAGGATTGCGTACCACTCTGAAGTAGTACGCGTCCTTGTCGACCTACGAGGTCGATGAGTGACTTGATCCGAAGCATCATGATCACTATCATCAACTTCCACTTCAATTGGTGTAGGTGCCACATGAACAACTTCCTGTGCCCTGCTACTCACTGGTTGAAGTGTTGGTTCAATAAACTCATCAAGTCTCCACCATCCTACCACTCAATTCTTTCGAGAGAAACTTTTCCTCGAGAAAGGACCCGTTTCTAGAAACAATTACTTTTGCTTCCGGATCTGAGATAGGAGGTATACCCAACTGTTTTGGGTGTCCTATGAAGATGCATTTTATCCGCTTTGGGTTCGAGCTGATCATCCTGAAACTTTTTCACATAAGCGCCGCAGCCCCAAACTTTTAAGAAAGCGACAACTTAGGTTTGTCCAAACCATAGTTCAAACGGTGTCGTCTCAACGGAATTACGTGGTGCCCTATTAAAGTGAGTGCGGTTGTCTCTAATGCCTAACCCATGAACGATAGTGGTAATTCGATAAGATAAATCATGGAACGCACTATATCCAATAGGGTGCAAATATGATGTTCGGACACACCATCACATTATGGTGTTCCAGGCGGTATTAATTGTGAAACAATTTCCACAATGTCTTAATTGCGTGCCAAAGCTCGTAACTCAGATACTCATCTCTATGATCATATCATAGACATTTTATCCTCTTGTCACGATGATCTTCAACTTCACTCTGAAAGTACTTGAACCATTCAATAATTCAGACTTGTGTTTCATCAAGTAAATATACTCAGTATCTACTTAAATCATCCGTGAAGTAAGAACATAACGATATTCACTGCATGCCTCAGCACTCATTGGACTGCACACATCAAAATGTGTTACTTCCAACAAGTTGCTATCTTGTTCCATTTTACTGAAAACGAGGCTTTTCAGTCATCTTGCCCATGTGGTATGATTTGCATTTCTCAAGCGATTCAAAGTCAAGTGAGTCCAAACGATCCATCTGCATGGAGTTTCTTCATGCGTATACACCAATAGACATGGCTCGCATGTCTCAAACTTTTCAAAAACGAGTGAGTCCAAAGATCCATCAACATGGAGCTTCTTCATGCGTTTTATACCAATATGACTTACATGGCAGTGCCACAAGTAAGTGGTACTATCATTACTATCTTATATCTTTTGGCATGAAAATGTGTATCACTACGATCGAGATTCAATGAACCATTCTATTAGGTGCAAGACCATTGAAGGTATTATTCAAATAAATAGAGTAACCATTATTCTCCTTACATGAATAACCATATTGCGATAGACATAATCCAATCATGTCTATGCTCAACGCAAACACCAAATAACAATTATTTAGGTTTAACACCAATCTCGATGGTAGACGGAGCAGGCGATGCTTGATCACATCAACCTTGGAAACACTTCCAACACACATCATCTCACCTTTAGCTAGTCTCCGTTTATTCCGTAGCTCTTTTATTTCGAGTTACTAACACTTAGCAACCGAACAGGTATCTAATACCCTGGTGCTACTAGGAGTACTAGTAAAGTACACATTAACATAATGTATGTCCAATATACATCTATCGACATCGCCAGCCATCTCATCTACCAAGTATCTAGGGTAATTCTGCTCCAGTGGCTGTTCCCCTTATTACAGAAGCACTTAGTCTCGGGTTTGGGTTCAACCTTGGGTTTCTTCACTGGAGCAGCAACTGATTTGCCGTTTCATGAAGTACCCCTTCTTGCCCTTGCCCTTCTTAAAACTAGTGGTTTCACTAACCATCAACAATTGATGCTCCTTCTTGATTTCTACATTCATGTGTCGAACATTGCGAATAGATCAAGGATCATTATATCTATCCCTGTTATGTTATAGTTCATCACGAAGCTCTAGTAGCTTGGTGGCAAGTCTTTGGAGAAACATCACTATCTCATCTGGAAGATCAACTCCCACTCGATTCAAGTGATTGTTGTACTCAGACAATCTGAGCACAAGCTCAAGATTGAGCTTTTCTCCCTTATTATGCAGGCTAAGAAAATCGTCGGAGGTCTTATACCTCTTGACATGGGCATGAGCCTGTAATCCCAATTTCAGCCCTCGAAACATCTCATATGTTCTACGACATTTCAAAAATGTCTTTGGTGCCTCAATTCTAAACCATTTAACATTACCGAACTATCATGTAGTCATCAAACGTGTATGTCGATGTTCGCAACATCCACAGAGACGCTCGAGGTCCAAAGACACCGGCGGTGCATTAAGGACATAAGCCTTCTCTTGTCGCATAATTGCTACTGTCAACTTTCAACTATATTTTCTCTAGGAACATATCTAAAACAGTAGAACTAAAGCGCGAGCTACGACATAATTTGCAAAAACCTTTTGACTATGTTCAGGATAAACAAGTTCATCTTATGAACTCCCACTCGAATAGACATCCCTCTAGTCATCTAAGTGACTACATGATCCGAGTCAACTAGGCCGTGTTCGATCATCACGTGAGACGGACTAGTCATCATCGGTGAACATCTTCATGTTGATCGTATCTACTATCGACTCATGCTCGACCTTTCGGTCTCTTGTGTTCCGAGGCCATGTACGTACATGCTAGGCTCGTCAAGTCAACCTAAGTGTTTCGCGTGTGTAAATCTGGCTTACACCCGTTGTATGTGAACGTTAGAATCTATCACACCCGATCATCACGTGGTGCTTCGAAACAACGAACTTTCGCAACGGTGCACAGTTAGGGGGAACACTTTCTTGAAATTTTAATGAGGGATCATCTTATTTACTACCGTCGTTCTAAGCAAATAAGATGCATAAACATGATAAACATCACATGCAATCAAAAAGTGACATGATATGGCCAATATCATTTTGCTCCTTCTGATCTCCATCTTCGGGGCTCCACGATCATCATCGTCACCGACATGACACCATGATCTCCATCATCATGATCTCCATCATCGTGTCTTCATGAAGTTGTCTCGCCAACTATTACTTCTACTACTATGGCTACCGGTTAGCAATAAAGTAAAGTAATTACATGGCGTTGTTCAATGACACGCAGGTCATACAATAAATTAAGACAACTCCTATGGCTCCTGCCATTGTCATACTCATCGACATGCAAGTCGTGATTCCTATTACAAGAACATGATCAATCTCATACATCACATATCATTCATCTCATTCTTTTGGCCATATCACATCACATAGCATACCCCGCAAAAACAAGTTAGACGTCCTCTAATTGTTGTTTGCATGTTTTACGTGGCTGCTATGGGTTTCTAGCAAGAACGTTTCTTACCTACATAAAAACCACAACGTGATATTTCAATTGCTATTTACCCTTCATACGGACCCTTTTCATCGAATCCGATCCGACTAAAGTGGGAGGCGGCACCCGCTAGCCACCTTATGCAACAAGTGCATGTCAATCGGTGGAACCTGTCTCACGTAAGTGTACGTGTAAGGTCGGTCCGGGCCGCTTCATCCCACAATACCGTCGAAACAAGATTAGACTAGTAACGGTAAGCATATTGAACAAAATCAACGCCCACAACTACTTTGTGTTCTACTCGTGCAAAGAATCTACGCAATAGACCTAGCTCTGATACCACTGTAGGGGAACGTAGCAGAAATTCAAAATTTTCATACGAGTCACCAAGATCTATCTATTGAGAAACTAGCAACGAGAGAGAGGGGAGTGCATCTACATACCCTTGTAGACCGCTAAGCGGAAGCGTTCAAGAGAACGGGGTTGAAGGAGTCGTACTCATCGTGCTCCAAATCACCGGAGATCCTAGTGCCGAACGGACGGCACCTCCGCGTTCAACACACGTACATCCCGGGGACGTCTCCTCCTTCTTGATCCAACAAGGGGAGAGGATAAGTTGAGGGAGAGCTCCGGCAGCACGACGGCATAGTGGTGGAGCTTGCAGTTCTCCGGCAGGGCTTCGCCAAGCACTATTACTACGGAGGAGGTGTTGGGGAGGGAGAGGGCTGCGCCAGGGGCAAGGGTGAAGCTCCCATGCGCCTCCCCACTATATATAGGGGTGGAGGGGGCTGGTTTCTTGCCCTCCAAGTCCATTGGGGCGTTGGCAAAGGTGGGAGGAAAGAAATCCCATCATTTCCTTCCCCACCGATTGTTATCCCTCTTTTAGGGATCTTGATCTTATCCCTTCGGGTATGATCTTATTCCTTCTAAGGGGGATCTTGGTGCGCTTGACCAAGGGTGTGGGGCCTTGCCCCCACTACCCACGTTCATGTGGGTTCCCCATGTTAGTGGGCCCCACTCCGGAACCTTCTAGAACCTTCCCGGTACAATATCGAAAAATCCCAAACATTTTCCGGTGGCCAAAATAGGACTTCCCATATATATATCTTTACCTCCGGACCATTCTGGAACTCCTCGTGACGTCCGGGATCTCATCCGGACTCGAACAACATTCGTAACTGCACACCAATTCCCATAACAACTCTAGCGTCACCGAACCTTATGTGTAGACCCTACGGGTTGGGAATCATGCGACATGACCGAGACAGCTCTACGGCCAATAACCAACAGCGGATCTGGATACCCATGTTGACTCCCACATGTTCCACGGTGATCTCATCGGATGAACCACGATGTCAAGGATTCAAGCAATCCCGTATACAATTCCCTTTGTCTAGCGGCATTGTACTTGCCCGAGATTTGATCGTCGGTATGCCGATACCTTGTTCAATCTCGTTACCGGCAAGTCTCTTTACTCGTTCCGTAACACATCATCCCGTGATCAACCCCTTGGTCACATTGTGCACATTATGATGATGTCCTACCGAGTGGGCCCAAAGATACCTTTCCGTCAACGGGAGTGACAAATCCCAGTCTCGATTCGTACAACCCAACAGACACTTTCGGAGATACCTGTAGTGCACCTTTATAGCCACCCGATTCACGTTGTGACGTTTGGTACACCCAAAGCATTCCTACGGTATCCGGAGTTGCACAATCTCATGGTCTAAGGAAATGATACTTGACATTAGAAAAGCTTTAGCATCTGAACTACACGATCTTTGTGCTAGGCTTAGGATTGGGTCTTGTCCATCACATCATTCTCCTAATGATGTGATCCCATTATCAATGACATCCAATGTCCATGGTCGGAAACCGTAACCATCTATTGATCAACGAGCTAGTCATCTAGAGGCTTACTAGGGACTTGGTGTTGTCTATGTACCCACACATGTATCTCGAAGTTTCCTATCAATACAATTATAGCATGGATAATAAACGATTATCATGAACAAGGAAATATAATAATAATAACTAATTTATTATTGCCTCTAGGGCATATTTCCAACAGTCTCCCACTTGCACTAGAGTCAATAATCTAGTTCACATCGCCATGTGATTAACATTGACAGGTCACATCGCGATGTGACCAACATCCAAAGAGTTTAATAGTGTTACTAAACTAGTTCACATCACCATGTGATTAAGACTCAATGAGTTCTGGGTTTGATCATGTTTTGCTTATGAGAGAGGTTTTAGTCAACGGTCCGCAACATTCAGATCCGTATGTATTTCACAATTCTCTATGTCATATTGTAAATGCTGCTTCCACGCTCCACTTGGAGCTATTCCAAATGGTTGCTCCACTATACGTATCCGGTTTGCTACTCAGAGTCATTCGGACAGGTGTTAAAGCTTGCATCGACGTAACCCTTTACGCCGAACTCTTTATCACCTCCATAATCGAGAAACATGTCCTTTATTTACTCCAAGGACAATTTTGAGCGCTGTCCAATGATCCATTCCTGGATCATTCTTGTACCCCTTGACTGACTCATGGCAAGGCACACTTCCGGTGTGGTACACAGCATAGCATACTATAGAGCCTATGTCCGAAGCATAGGGGACGACCTTTGTCCTTTCTCTCTCTTCTATCGTGGTCGAGCTTTAACTCTTAACTTCATACCTTACAACTCGTGCAAGAACTCCTTCTTTGATCGATCCATCTTGAACACCTTCAAGATCATGTCAAGGTATGTGCTCATTTGAAAGTACCATTTAGCTGCTTTTGATCTATCCTCATAGATCTTGGTGCTCAATGTTCAAGTAGCTTATTCCAGGTTTTCTATTGAAAAACACTTTTCAAATAACCCTATATGCTTTCCAGAAATTCTACATCATTTCTGATCAACAATATGTCAACAACATATACTCATCGAAATTCTATAGTGCTCCCACTCACTTCTTTGGAAATACAAGTTTCTCATAAACTTTGTATAAACCCAAAATCTTTGATCATCTCATCAAAGCGTACATTCCAACTCCGAGATGCTTACTCCAGTCCTTAGAAGGATTGCTGGAGCTTTGCATACTTGTTAGCTTTCTTCAGGATTGACAAAACCTTCTGGTTGTATCACATACAACCTTTCCTCAAGGATATCGTCGAGGAAACAATGTTTTGACATCCTATACGCAAGATTTCATAAATCATGCAGTAATTGCTAATATAATTCCAACAGACTCTTAGCATCGCTACTGAGTGAGAAAGTCTCATCGTAGTCAACTCCTTGAACTTGTCGGAAAACATCTTAACGACAAGTCGAGCTTTCTTTTAAAATCCATCTGTACCCAACGACCTTACGACCATCAAGTATTTCTTCCAAAGTCATGGATCCTCTCTCGGATTTTATGGACTCGAGCCATTCGTCGGAATCCGGGCCCACCATCGCTTCTCCATAGCTCGTAGGTTCATTGTTGTCTAGCAACATGACCTCTAAGACAGGATTGCGTACCACTCTGAAGTAGTCTGGCGTCCTTGTCGACCCTCACGAGGTCCAAGAGTGACTTGATCCAAGCATCATGATCACTATCATCAACTTCCACTTCAATTGGTGTAGGTGCCACATGAACAACTTCCCGTGCCTCGCTACTCACTTGGTTGAAGTGTTGGTTCAATAAACTCATCAAGTCTCCACCATCCTACCACTCAATTCTTTCGAGAGAAACTTTTCCTCGAGAAAGGACCCGTTCTAGAAACAATTACTTTTGCTTCGGATGCGAGATAGGAGGTATACCCAACTGTTTTGGGTGTCCTATGAAGATGCATTTTATCCGCTTTGGGTTCGAGCTCATCAACCTGAAACTTTTTCACATAAGCGCCGCAGCCCCAAACTTTTAAGAAACGACAACTTAGGTTTGTCCAAACCATAGTTCAAACGGTGTCGTCTCAACGGAATTACGTGGTGCCCTATTAAAGTGAGTGCGGTTGTCTCTAATGCCTAACCCATGAACGATAGTGGTAATTCGATAAGATAAATCATGGAACGCACTATATCCAATAGGGTGCAAATATGATGTTCGGACACACCATCACATTATGGTGTTCCAGCGGTATTAATTGTGAAACAATTTCCACAATGTCTTAATTATGCGTACAAAGCTCGTAACTCAGATACTCATCTCTATGATCATATCATAGACATTTTATCCTCTTGTCACGATGATCTTCAACTTCACTCTGAAAGTACTTGAACCATTCAATAATTCAGACTTGTGTTTCATCAAGTAAATATACTCAAGATTCTACTTAAATCATCTATGAAGTAAGAACATAACGATATTCACTGCATGCCTCAGGACTCATTGGACTGCACACATCAAAATGTGTTACTTCCAACAAGTTGCTATCTTGTTCCATTTTACTGAAAACGAGGCTTTTCAGTCATCTTGCCCATGTGGTATGATTTGCATTTCTCAAGCGATTCAAAGTCAAGTGAGTCCAAACGATCCATCTGCATGGAGTTTCTTCATGCGTATACACCAATAGACATGGCTCGCATGTCTCAAACTTTTCAAAACGAGTGAGTCCAAAGATCCATCAACATGGAGCTTCTTCCTGCGTTTTATACCAATATGACTTACATGGCACTGCCACAAGTAAGTGGTACTATCATTACTATCTTATATCTTTTGGCATGAAAATGTGTATCACTACGATCGAGATTCAATGAACCATTCTATTAGGTGCAAGACCATTGAAGGTATTATTCAAATAAATAGAGTAACCATTATTCTCCTTACATGAATAACCATATTGCGATAGACATAATCCAATCATGTCTATGCTCAACGCATAAACACCAAATAACAATTATTTAGGTTTAACACCAATCTCGATGGTAGACGGAGCAGCGATGCTTGATCACATCAACCTTGGAAACACTTCCAACACACATCATCTCACCTTTAGCTAGTCTCCGTTTATTCCGTAGCTCTTTTATTTCGAGTTACTAACACTTAGCAACCGAACAGGTATCTAATACCCTGGTGCTACTAGGAGTACTAGTAAAGTACACATTAACATAATGTATGTCCAATATACTTCTATCGACCTCGCCAGCCTTCTCATCTACCAAGTATCTAGGGTAATTCTGCTCCAGTGGCTGTTCCCCTTATTACGTAAGCACTTAGTCTCGGGTTTGGGTTCAACCTTGGGTTTCTTCTTTGGAGCAAAGAACTGATTTGCCGTTTCATGAAGTACCCCTTCTTGCCCTTGCCCTTCTTAAAACTAGTGGTTTCACTAACCATCAACAATTGATGCTCCTTCTTGATTTCTACATTCACAGTGTCGAACATTGCGAATAGATCAAGGATCATTATATCTATTCCTGTTATGTTATAGTTCATCACGAAGCTCTAGTAGCTTGGTGGCAAGTCTTTGGAGAAACATCACTATCTCATCCGGAAGATCAACTCCTACTCGATTCAAGTGATTGTTGTACTCGGACAATCGAGCACAAGCTCAAGATTGAGCTTTTCTCCCTTATTATGCAGGCTAAGAAAATCGTCGGAGGTCTTATACCTCTTGACATGGGCATGAGCCTGTAATCCCAATTTCAGCCCTCGAAACATCTCATATGTTCTACGACATTTCAAAAATGTCTTTGGTGCCTCAATTCTAAACCATTTAACATTACCGAACTATCATGTAGTCATCAAAACGTGTATGTCAGATGTTCGCAACATCCACAGACCACGTTCGAGGTCCAGCACACCGAGCGGTGCATTAAGGACATAAGCCTTCTACTGTCCGCATAATTGCTATCATCAACTTTCAACTATATTTTCTCTAGGAACATATCTAAAACAGTAGAACTAAAGCGCGAGCTACGACATAATTTGCAAAAACCTTTTGACTATGTTCAGGATAAACAAGTTCATCTTATGAACTCCCACTCAGATAGACATCCCTCTAGTCATCTAAGTGACTACATGATCCGAGTCAACTAGGCCGTGTCCGATCATCACGTGAGACGGACTAGTCATCATCGGTGAACATCTTCATGTTGATCGTATCTACTATACGACTCATGCTCGACCTTTCGGTCTCTTGTGTTCCGAGGCCATGTCCGTACATGCTAGGCTCGTCAAGTCAACCTAAGTGTTTCAAGGTGTAAATCTGGCTTACACCCGTTGTATGTGAACGTTAGAATCTATCACACCCGATCATCACGTGGTGCTTGAAGCATTTAACTTTCGCATAGCGGTGCACAGTTAGGGGAACACTTTCTTGAAATTTTTATGAGGGATCATCTTATTTACTACCGTCGTTCTAAGCAAATACGATGCATAAACATGATAAACATCACATGCAATCAAAAAGTGACATGATATGGCCAATATCATTTTGCTCCTTTGATCTCCATCTTCGGGCTCCACGATCATCATCGTCACCGACATGACACCATGATCTCCATCATCATGATCTCCATCATCGTGTCTTCATGAAGTTGTCTCGCCAACTATTACTTCTACTACTATGGCTACGGTTAGCAATAAAGTAAAGTAATTACATGGCGTTGTTCAATGACACGCAGGTCATACAATAAATTAAGACAACTCCTATGGCTCCTGCCATTGTCATACTCATCGACATGCAAGTCGTGATTCCTATTACAAGAACATGATCAATCTCATACATCACATATCATTCATCACATTCTTTTTGGCCATATCACATCACATAGCATACCCTGCAAAAACAAGTTAGACGTCCTCTAATTGTTGTTTGCATGTTTTACGTGGCTGCTATGGGTTTCTAGCAAGAACGCTTTCTTACCTACGCAAAAACCACAACGTGATATGTCAATTGCTATTTACCCTTCATACGGACCCTTTTCATCGAATCCGATCCGACTAAAGCGGGAGAGGCGGCACCCGCTAGCCACCTTATGCAACAAGTGCATGTCGATCGGTGGAACCTGTCTCACGTAAGTGTACGTGTAAGGTCGGTCCGGCCGCTTCATCCCACAATACCGTCGAAACAAGATTAGACTAGTAACGGTAAGCATATTGAACAAAATCAACACCCACAACTACTTTGTGTTCTACTATGCAAAGAATCTACGCAATAGACCTAGCTCTGATACCACTGTAGGGGAACGTAGCAGAAATTCAAAATTTTCATACGAGTCACCAAGATCTATCTATTGAGAAACTAGCAACGAGAGAGAGGGGAGTGCATCTACATACCCTTGTAGACCGCTAAGCGGAAGCGTTCAAGAGAACGGGGTTGAAGGAGTCGTACTCATCGTGCTCCAAATCACCGGAGATCCTAGTGCCGAACGGACGACACCTCCGCGTTCAACACACGTACATCCCGGGGACGTCTCCTCCTTCTTGATCCAACAAGGGGAGAGGATAAGTTGAGGGAGAGCTCCGGCAGCACGACGGCATAGTGGTGGAGCTTGCAGTTCTCCGGCAGGGCTTCGCCAAGCACTATTACTACGGAGGAGGTGTTGGGGAGGGAGAGGGCTGCGCCAGGGGCAAGGGTGAAGCTCCCATGCGCCTCCCCACTATATATAGGGGTGGAGGGGGCTGGTTTCTTGCCCTCCAAGTCCATTGGGGCGTTGGCAAAGGTGGGAGGAAAGAAATCCCATCATTTCCTTCCCCACCGATTGTTATCCCCTCTTTTTAGGGATCTTGATCTTATCCCTTCGGGATATGATCTTATTCCTTCTAAGGGGGGATCTTGGTGCGCCTTGACCAAGGGTGTGGGGCCTTGCCCCCACTACCCACGTTCATGTGGGTCCCCCCATGTTGGTGGGCCCCACTCCGGAACCTTCTAGAACCTTCCCGGGACAATATTGAAAAATCCCAAACATTTTTCGGTGGCCAAAATAGGACTTCCCATATATATATCTTTACCTCCGGACCATTCCGGAACTCCTCGTGACGTCCGGGATCTCATCCGGACTCAACAACATTCGGTAACTGCACACCAATTCCCATAACAACTCTAGCGTCACCGAACCTTAAGTGTGTAGACCCTACGGGTTCGGGAATCATGCAGACATGACCGAGACAGCTCTCTGGCCAATAACCAACAGCGGGATCTGGATACCCATGTTGACTCCCACATGTTCCACGGTGATCTCATCGGATGAACCACGATGTCAAGGATTCAAGCAATCCCGTATACAATTCCCTTTGTCTAGCGGCATTGTACTTGCCCGAGATTTGATCGTCGGTATGCCGATACCTTGTTCAATCTCGTTACCGGCAAGTCTCTTTACTCGTTCCGTAACACATCATCCCGTGATCAACCCCTTGGTCACATTGTGCACATTATGATGATGTCCTACCGAGTGGGCCCAAAGATACCTTTCCGTCAACGGGAGTGACAAATCCCAGTCTCGATTCGTGCCAACCCAACAGACACTTTCGGAGATACCTGTAGTGCACCTTTATAGCCACCCAGTTACGTTGTGACGTTTGGTACACCCAAAGCATTCCTACGGTATCCGGGAGTTGCACAATCTCATGGTCTAAGGAAATGATACTTGACATTAGAAAAGCTTTAGCATCTGAACTACACGATCTTTGTGCTAGGCTTAGGATTGTCTTGTCCATCACATCATTCTCCTAATGATGTGATCCCATTATCAATGACATCCAATGTCCATGGTCGTGAAACCGTAACCATCTATTGATCAACGAGCTAGTCATCTAGAGGCTTACTAGGGACTTGGTGTTGTCTATGTACCCACACATGTATCTCGAAGTTTCCTATCAATACAATTATAGCATGGATAATAAACGATTATCATGAACAAGGAAATATAATAATAATAACTAATTTATTATTGCCTCTAGGGCATATTTCCAACAGTCTCCCACTTGCACTAGAGTCAATAATCTAGTTCACATCGCCATGTGATTAACATTGACAGGTCACATCGCGATGTGACCAACATCCAAAGAGTTTAATAGTGTTACTAAACTAGTTCACATCACCATGTGATTAAGACTCAATGAGTTACGGGGTTTGATCATGTTTTGCTTATGAGAGAGGTTTTAGTCAGCGGTGCGCAACATTCAGATCCGTATGTATTTCACAATTCTCTATGTCATATTGTAAATGCTGCTTCCACGCTCCACTTGGAGCTATTCCAAATGGTTGCTCCACTATACGTATCCGGTTTGCTACTCGAGTCATTCGGACAGGTGTTAAAGCTTGCATCGACGTAACCCTTTACGCCGAACTCTTTATCACCTCCATAATCGAGAAACATGTCCTTTATTTACTCCAAGGACAATTTTGAGCGCTGTCCAATGATCCATTCCTGGATCATTCTTGTACCCCTTGACTGACTCATGGCAAGGCACACTTCCGGTGTGGTACACAGCATAGCATACTATAGAGCCTATGTCCGAAGCATAGGGGACGACCTTTGTCCTTTCTCTCTCTTCTATCGTGGTCGAGCTTTAACTCTTAACTTCATACCTTACAACTCAGGCAAGAACTCCTTCTTTGACTGATCCATCTTGAACACCTTCAAGATCATGTCAAGGTATGTGCTCATTTGAAAGTACCATTTAAGCGTTTTGATCTATCCTCATAGATCTTGGTGCTCAATGTTCAAGTAGCTTATTCCAGGTTTTCTATTGAAAACACTTTTCAAATAACCCTATATGCTTTCCAGAATTCTACATCATTTCGATCAACAATATGTCAACAACATATACTCATCGAGAAATTCTATAGTGCTCCCACTCACTTCTTTGGAAATACAAGTTTCTCATAAACTTTGTATAAACCCAAAATCTTTGATCATCTCATCAAAGCGTACATTCCAACTCCGAGATGCTTACTCCAGTCCTTAGAAGGATTGCTGGAGCTTTGCATACTTGTTAGCTTTCTTCAGGATTGACAAAACCTTCTGGTTGTATCACATACAACCTTTCCTCAAGGATATCGTCGAGGAAACAATGTTTTGACATCCTATCTGCAAGATTTCATAAATCATGCAGTAATTGCTAATATAATTCCAACAGACTCTTAGCATCGCTACCAGTGAGAAAGTCTCATCGTAGTCAACTCCTTGAACTTGTCGGAAAACATCTTAACGACAAGTCGAGCTTTCTTTTAAAATCCATCTGTACCCAACGGCCTTACGACCATCAAGTATTTCTTCCAAAGTCATGGATCCTCTCTCGGATTTTATGGCCTCGAGCCATTCGTCGGAATCCGGGCCCACCATCGCTTCTCCATAGCTCGTAGGTTCATTGTTGTCTAGCAACATGACCTCTAAGATGTGATTGCATGCATCACTCAAGTAGTACGCGTCCTTGTCGACCTACGAGGTCCAGTAGTGACTTGATCCGAAGCATCATGATCACTATCATCAACTTCCACTTCAATTGGTGTAGGTGCCACATGAACAACTTCATGTGCCCTGCTACTCACTGGTTGAAGTGATGGTTCAATAAACTCATCAAGTCTCCACCATCCTACCACTCAATTCTTTCGAGAGAAACTTTTCCTTGAGAAAGGACCCGTTTCTAGAAACAATTACTTTTGCTTCCGGATCTGAGATAGGAGGTATACCCAACTGTTTTGGGTGTCCTATGAAGATGCATTTTTATCCGCTTTGGGTTCGAGCTCATCAACCTGAAACTTTTTCACATAAGCGTCGCAGCCCCAAACTTTTAAGAAACGACAACTTAGGTTTGTCCAAACCATAGTTCAAACAGTGTCGTCTCAACGGAATTACGTGGTGCCCTATTAAAGTGAGTGCGGTTGTCTCTAATGCCTAACCCATGAACGATAGTGGTAATTCGATAAGATACATCATGGTACGCACTATATCCAATAGGGTGCAAATATGATGTTCGGACACACCATCACATTATGGTGTTCGGCGGTATTAATTGTGAAACAATTTCCACAATGTCTTAATTATGCGTACAAAGCTCGTAACTCAGATACTCATCTCTATGATCATATCATAGACATTTTATCCTCTTGTCACGATGATCTTCAACTTCACTCTGAAAGTACTTGAACCATTCAATAATTCAGACTTGTGTTTCATCAAGTAAATATACTCAGTATCTACTTAAATCATCCGTGAAGTAAGAACATAACGATATTCACTGCATGCCTCAGCACTCATTGGACTGCACACATCAAAATGTGTTACTTCCAACAAGTTGCTATCTTGTTCCATTTTACTGAAAACGAGGCTTTTCAGGTCATCTTGCCCATGTGGTATGATTTGCATTTCTCAAGCGATTCAAAGTCAAGTGAGTCCAAACGATCCATCTGCATGGAGTTTCTTCATGCATATACACCAATAGACATGGCTCGCATGTCTCAAACTTTTCAAAACGAGTGAGTCCAAAGATCCATCAACATGGAGCTTCTTCATGCGTTTTATACCAATATGACTTACATGGCAGTGCCACAAGTAAGTGGTACTATCATTACTATCTTATATCTTTTGGCATGAAAATGTGTATCACTACGATCGAGATTCAATGAACCATTCTATTAGGTGCAAGACCATTGAAGGTATTATTCAAATAAATAGAGTAACCATTATTCTCCTTACATGAATAACCATATTGCGATAGACATAATCCAATCATGTCTATGCTCAACGCATAAACACCAAATAACAATTATTTAGGTTTAACACCAATCTCGATGGTAGACGGAGCAGGCGATGCTTGATCACATCAACCTTGGAAACACTTCCAACACACATCATCTCACCTTTAGCTAGTCTCCGTTTATTCCGTAGCTCTTTTATTTCGAGTTACTAACACTTAGCAACCGAACAGGTATCTAATACCCTGGTGCTACTAGGAGTACTAGTAAAGTACACATTAACATAATGTATGTCCAATATACTTCTATCGACCTCGCCTTGACCTTCTCATCTACCAAGTATCTAGGGTAATTCTGCTCCAAAGGGCTGTTCCCCTTATTACGAAGCACTTAGTCTCGGGTTTGGGTTCAACCTTGGGTTTCTTCAATGGAGCAAAGAACTGATTTGCCGTTTCATGAAGTACCCCTTCTTGCTCTTGCCCTTCTTAAAACTAGTGGTTTCACTAACCATCAACAATTGATGCTCCTTCTTGATTTCTACATTCGCGGTGTCGAACATCGTGAATAGATCAAGGATCATTATATCTATCCCTGTTATGTTATAGTTCATCACGAAGCTCTAGTAGCTTGGTGGCAATGTCTTTGGAGAAACATCAATATCTCATCTGGAAGATCAACTCCCACTCGATTCAAGTGATTGTTGTACTCAGACAATCTGAGCACAAGCTCAAGATTGAGCTTTTCTCCCTTATTATGCAGGCTAAGAAAATCGTCGGAGGTCTTATACCTCTTGACATGGGCATGAGCCTGTAATACCAATTTCAGCCCTCGAAACATCTCATATGTTCTACGACATTTCAAAAATGTCTTTGGTGCCTCAATTCTAAACCATTTAACATTACCGAACTATCATGTAGTCATCAAACGTGTATGTCGGATGTTCAAGCAACATCCATGCACCACGCTCGAGGTCCAAAGACACCGAGCGGTGCATTAAGGACATAAGCCTTCTACTGTCCGCATAATTGCTACTGTCAACTTTCAACTATATTTTCTCTAGGAACATATCTAAAACAGTAGAACTAAAGCGCGAGCTACGACATAATTTGCAAAAACCTTTTGACTATGTTCAGGATAAACAAGTTCATCTTATGAACTCCCACTCAGATAGACATCCCTCTAGTCATCTAAGTGACTACATGATCCGAGTCAACTAGGCCGTGTCCGATCATCACGTGAGACGGACTAGTCATCATCGGTGAACATCTTCATGTTGATCGTATCTACTATACGACTCATGCTCGACCTTCGGTCTCTTGTGTTCCGAGGCCATGTCTGTACATGCTAGGCTCGTCAAGTCAACCTAAGTGTTTCGTGTGTAAATCTGGCTTACACCCGTTGTATGTGAACGTTAGAATCTATCACACCCGATCATCACGTGGTGCTTCAAACGCATTTAACTTTCATGAACGGTGCACGCTTAGGGGAACACTTTCTTGAAATTTTAATGAGGGATCATCTTATTTACTACCGTCGTTCTAAGCAAATAAGATGCATAAACATGATAAACATCACATGCAATCAAAAAGTGACATGATATGGCCAATATCATTTTGCTCCTTTTGATCTCCATCTTCGGGGCTCCACGATCATCATCGTCACCGACATGACACCATGATCTCCATCATCATGATCTCCATCATCGTGTCTTCATGAAGTTGTCTCGCCAACTATTACTTCTACTACTATGGCTACCGGTTAGCAATAAAGTAAAGTAATTACATGGCGTTGTTCAATGACACGCAGGTCATACAATAAATTAAGACAACTCCTATGGCTCTCGCCATTGTCATACTCATCGACATGCAAGTCGTGATTCCTATTACAAGAACATGATCAATCTCATACATCACATATCATTCATCACATTCTTTTGGCCATATCACATCACATAGCATACCCTGCAAAAACAAGTTAGACGTCCTCTAATTGTTGTTTGCATGTTTTACGTGGCTGCTATGGGTTTCTAGCAAGAACGTTTCTTACCTACGCAAAAACCACAACGTGATATGTCAATTGCTATTTACCCTTCATACGGACCCTTTTCATCGAATCCGATCCGACTAAAGCGGGAGAGACTGGCACCCGCTAGCCACCTTATGCAACAAGTGCATGTCAGTCGGTGGAACCTGTCTCACGTAAGTGTACGTGTAAGGTCGGTCCGGGCCGCTTCATCCCACAATACCGTCGAAACAAGATTAGACTAGTAACGGTAAGCATATTGAACAAAATCAACGCCCACAACTACTTTGTGTTCTACTCGTGCAAAGAATCTACGCAATAGACCTAGCTCGATACCCTTTGTAGGGGAACGAGCGTAAATTCAAAATTTTCATACGAGTCACCAAGATCTATCTATTGAGAAACTAGCAACGAGAGAGAGGGGAGTGCATCTACATACCCTTGTAGACCGCTAAGCGGAAGCGTTCAAGAGAACGGGGTTGAAGGAGTCGTACTCATCGTGCTCCAAATCACCGGAGATCCTAGTGCCGAACGGACGGCACCTCCGCGTTCAACACACGTACATCCCGGGGACGTCTCCTCCTTCTTGATCCAACAAGGGGAGAGGATAAGTTGAGGGAGAGCTCCGGCAGCACGACGGCATAGTGGTGGAGCTTGCAGTTCTCCGGCAGGGCTTCGCCAAGCACTATTACTACGGAGGAGGTGTTGGGGAGGGAGAGGGCTGCGCCAGGGGCAAGGGTGAAGCTCCCATGCGCCTCCCCACTATATATAGGGGTGGAGGGGGCTGGTTTCTTGCCCTCCAAGTCCATTGGGGCGTTGGCAAAGGTGGGAGGAAAGAAATCCCATCATTTCCTTCCCCACCGATTGTTATTCCCCCTTTTAGGGATCTTGATCTTATCCCTTCGGATATGATCTTATTCCTTCTAAGGGGGATCTTGGTGCGCCTTGACCAAGGGTGTGGGGCCTTGCCCCCCACTACCCACGTTCATGTGGGTCCCCCCATGTTGGTGGGCCCCACTCCGGAACCTTCTAGAACCTTCCCGGTACAATATCGAAAAATCCCAAACATTTTTCGGTGGCCAAAATAGGACTTCCCATATATATATCTTTACCTCCGGACCATTCCGAACTCCTCGTGATGTCCGGATCTCATCCGGACTCAACAACATTCGGTAACTGCACACCAATTCCCATAACAACTCTAGCGTCCACCGAACCTTATGTGTAGACCTCACGGGTTCGGGAATCATGCGAGACATGACCGAGACAGCTCTCTGGCCAATAACCAACAGCGGGATCTGGATACCCATGTTGACTCCCACATGTTCCACGGTGATCTCATCGGATGAACCACGATGTCAAGGATTCAAGCAATCCCGTATACAATTCCCTTTGTCTAGCGGCATTGTACTTGCCCGAGATTTGATCGTCGGTATGCCGATACCTTGTTCAATCTCGTTACCGGCAAGTCTCTTTACTCGTTCCGTAACACATCATCCCGTGATCAACCCCTTGGTCACATTGTGCACATTATGATGATGTCCTACCGAGTGGGCCCAAAGATACCTTTCCGTCAACGGGAGTGACAAATCCCAGTCTCGATTCGTGCCAACCCAATGACACTTTCGGAGATACCGTAGTGCACCTTTATAGCCACCCGATTGCCAGTGACGTTTGGTACACCCAAAGCATTCCTACGGTATCCGGAGTTGCACAATCTCATGGTCTAAGGAAATGATACTTGACATTAGAAAAGCTTTAGCATACTGAACTACACGATCTTTGTGCTAGGCTTAGGATTGGGTCTTGTCCATCACATCATTCTCCTAATGATGTGATCCCATTATCAATGACATCCAATGTCCATGGTCAGGAAACCGTAACCATCTATTGATCAACGAGCTAGTCATCTAGAGGCTTACTAGGGACTTGGTGTTGTCTATGTACCCACACATGTATCCGAGTTTCCTATCAATACAATTATAGCATGGATAATAAACGATTATCATGAACAAGGAAATATAATAATAATAACTAATTTATTATTGCCTCTAGGGCATATTTCCAACAGTCTCCCACTTGCACTAGAGTCAATAATCTAGTTCACATCGCCATGTGATTAACATTGACAGGTCACATCGCGATGTGACCAACATCCAAAGAGTTTAATAGTGTTACTAAACTAGTTCACATCACCATGTGATTAAGACTCAATGAGTTCTGGGGTTTGATCATGTTTTGCTTATGAGAGAGGTTTTAGTCAACGGGTCTGCAACATTCAGATCCGTATGTATTTCACAATTCTCTATGTCATATTGTAAATGCTGCTTCCACGCTCCACTTGGAGCTATTCCAAATGGTTGCTCCACTATACGTATCCGGTTTGCTACTCAGAGTCATTCGGACAGGTGTTAAAGCTTGCATCGACGTAACCCTTTACGCCAACTCTTTATCACCTCCATAATCGAGAAACATGTCCTTTATTTACTCCAAGGACAATTTTGAGCGCTGTCCAATGATCCATTCCTGGATCATTCTTGTACCCCTTGACTGACTCATGGCAAGGCACACTTCCGGTGTGGTACACAGCATAGCATACTATAGAGCCTATGTCCGAAGCATAGGGGACGACCTTTGTCCTTTCTCTCTCTTCTATCGTGGTCGAGCTTTAACTCTTAACTTCATACCTTACAACTCAGGCAAGAACTCCTTCTTTGACTGATCCATCTTGAACACCTTCAAGATCATGTCAAGGTATGTGCTCATTTGAAAGTACCATTTAGCGTTTTTGATCTATCCTCATAGATCTTGGTGCTCAATGTTCAAGTAGCTTATTCCAGGTTTTCTATTGAAAAACACTTTTCAAATAACCCTATATGCTTTCCAGAATTCTACATCATTTCGATCAACAATATGTCAACAACATATACTCATCAGAAATTCTATAGTGCTCCCACTCACTTCTTTGGAAATACAAGTTTCTCATAAACTTTGTATAAACCCAAAATCTTTGATCATCTCATCAAAGCGCATATTCCAACTCCGAGATGCTTACTCCGGTCCTTAGAAGGATTACTGGAGCTTTGCATACTTGTTAGCTTTCTTCGAGATTGACAAAACCTTACGGTTGTATCACATACAACCTTTCCTCAAGGATATCGTCCGAGAAAACAATGTTTTGACATCCTATCTGCAAGATTTCATAAATAATGCAGTAATTGCTAATATAATTCCAACAGACTCTTAGCATCGCTACGAGTGAGAAAGTCTCATCGTAGTCAACTCCTTGAACTTGTCGGAAAACATCTTAACGACAAGTCGAGCTTTCTTTAAAATCCATCTGCACTCCAACGGCCTTACGACCATCAAGTATTTCTTCCAAAGTCATGGATCCTCTCTCGGATTTTATGGCCTCGAGCCATTCGTCGGAATCCGGGCCCACCATCGCTTCTCCATAGCTCGTAGGTTCATTGTTGTTCAGCAACATGACCTCTAAGACAGGATTGAGTACCACTCAAGTAGTACGCGCCCTTGTCGACCCACGAGGTCCAGAGTGACTTGATCCAAGCATCATGATCACTATCATCAACTTCCACTTCAATTGGTGTAGGTGCCACATGAACAACTTCCTGTGCCCTGCTACTCACTGGTTGAAGTGATGGTTCAATAAACTCATCAAGTCTCCACCATCCTACCACTCAATTCTTTCGAGAGAAACTTTTCCTCGAGAAAGGACCCGTTTCTAGAAACAATTACTTTTGCTTCCGGATTCGAGATAGGAGGTATACCCAACTGTTTTGGGTGTCCTATGAAGATGCATTTTTATCCGCTTTGGGTTCGAGCTCATCAACCTGAAACTTTTTCACATAAGCGTCGCAGCCCCAAACTTTTAAGAAACGACAACTTAGGTTTGTCCAAACCATAGTTCAAACGGTGTCGTCTCAACGGAATTACGTGGTGCCCTATTAAAGTGAGTGCGGTTGTCTCTAATGCCTAACCCATGAACGATAGTGGTAATTCGATAAGATACATCATGGTACGCACTATATCCAATAGGGTGCAAATATGATGTTCGGACACACCATCACATTATGGTGTTCCAGGCGGTATTAATTGTGAAACAATTTCCACAATGTCTTAATTATGCGTACAAAGCTTCGTAACTCAGATACTCATCTCTATGATCATATCATAGACATTTTATCCTCTTGTCACGATGATCTTCAACTTCACTCTGAAAGTACTTGAACCATTCAATAATTCAGACTTGTGTTTCATCAAGTAAATATACTCAAGATTCTACTTAAATCATCCGTGAAGTAAGAACATAACGATATTCAATGCATGCCTCAAAGCACTCATTGGACTGCACACATCAAAATGTGTTACTTCCAACAAGTTGCTATCTTGTTCCATTTTACCGAAAACGAGGCTTTTCGGTCATCTTGCCCATGTGGTATGATTTGCATTTCTCAAGCGATTCAAAGTCAAGTGAGTCCAAACGATCCATCCGCATGGAGTTTCTTCATGCGTATACACCAATAGACATGGCTCGCATGTCTCAAACTTTTCAAAAACGAGTGAGTCCAAAGATCCATCAACATGGAGCTTCTTCATGCTTTATACCAATATGACTTACATGGCGATTACCACAAGTAAGTGGTACTATCATTACTATCTTATATCTTTTGGCATGAAAATGTGTATCACTACGATCGAGATTCAATGAACCATTCTATTAGGTGCAAGACCATTGAAGGTATTATTCAAATAAATAGAGTAACCATTATTCTCCTTACATGAATAACCATATTGCGATAGACATAATCCAATCATGTCTATGCTCAACGCAAACACCAA
The DNA here is from genome assembly GCA_021605145.1 of Aegilops bicornis. Lineage (NCBI taxonomy): Eukaryota > Viridiplantae > Streptophyta > Magnoliopsida > Poales > Poaceae > Aegilops > Aegilops bicornis. Next base: position 818,903,459 of record CM038675.1, read on the forward strand.
ATAACAATTATTTAGGTTTAACACCAATCTCGATGGTAGATTTGAGCAGCGATGCTTGATCACATCAACCTTGGAAACACTTCCAACACACATCATCTCACCTTTAGCTAGTCTCCGCTTATTCCGTAGCTCTTTTATTTCGAGTTACTAACACTTAGCAACCTAACAGGTATCTAATACCCTGGTGCTACTAGGAGTACTAGTAAAGTACACATTAACATAATGTATGTCCAATATACTTCTATCGACCTCGCCACCTTCTCATCTACCAAGTATCTAGGGTAATTCTGCTCCGTGGCTGTTCCCCTTATTACGAAGCACTTAGTCTCGGGTTTGGGTTCAACCTTGGGTTTCTTCACTTTGGAGCAGAACTGATTTGCCGTTTCATGAAGTACCCCTTCTTGCCCTTGCCCTTCTTAAAACTAGTGGTTTCACTAACCATCAACAATTGATGCTCCTTCTTGATTTCTACATTCACAGTGTCGAACATTGCGAATAGATCAAGGATCATTATATCTATTCCTGTTATGTTATAGTTCATCACGAAGCTCTAGTAGCTTGGTGGCAATGTCTTTGGAGAAACATCACTATCTCATCCGGAAGATCAACTCCCACTCGATTCAAGTGATTGTTGTACTACAGACAATCTGAGCACAAGCTCAAGATTGAGCTTTTCTCCCTTATTATGCAGGCTAAGAAAATCGTCGGAGGTCTTATACCTCTTGACATGGGCATGAGCTCGTAATCCCAATTTCAGCCCTCGAAACATCTCATATGTTCTACGACATTTCAAAAATGTCTTTGGTGCCTCAATTCTAAACCATTTAACATTACCGAACTATCATGTAGTCATCAAAACGTGTATGTCGATGTTCAAGAACATCCATGCACCACGCTCGAGGTCCAAAGACACTGAGCGGTGCATTAAGGACATAAGCCTTCTACTATCCGCATAATTGCTACTGTCAACTTTCAACTATATTTTCTCTAGGAACATATCTAAAACAGTAGAACTAAAGCGCGAGCTACGACATAATTTGCAAAAACCTTTTGACTATGTTCAGGATAAACAAGTTCATCTTATGAACTCCCACTCAGATAGACATCCCTCTAGTCATCTAAGTGACTACATGATCCGAGTCAACTAGGCCGTGTCCGATCATCACGTGAGACGGACTAGTCATCATCGGTGAACATCTTCATGTTGATCGTATCTACTATACGACTCATGCTCGACCTTTCGGTCTCTTGTGTTCCGAGGCCATGTCCGTACATGCTAGGCTCGTCAAGTCAACCTAAGTGTTTCGGCGTGTGTAAATCTGGCTTACACCCGTTGTATGTGAACGTTAGAATCTATCACACCCGATCATCACGTGGTGCTTCAAACGCATTTAACTTTCGCGAACGGTGCACAGTTAGGGGAACACTTTCTTGAAATTTTAATGAGGGATCATCTTATTTACTACCGTCGTTCTAAGCAAATAAGATGCATAAACATGATAAACATCACATGCAATCAAAAAGTGACATGATATGGCCAATATCATTTTGCTCCTTTTGATCTCCATCTTGAGGGCTCCACGATCATCATCGTCACCGACATGACACCATGATCTCCATCATCATGATCTCCATCATCGTGTCTTCATGAAGTTGTCTCGCCAACTATTACTTCTACTACTATGGCTACCGGTTAGCAATAAAGTAAAGTAATTACATGGCGTTGTTCAATGACACGCAGGTCATACAATAAATTAAGACAACTCCTATGGCTCCTGCCAGTTGTCATACTCATCGACATGAAAGTCGTGATTCCTATTACAAGAACATGATCAATCTCATACATCACATATCATTCATCACATTCTTTTTGGCCATATCACATCACATAGCATACCCTGCAAAAACAAGTTAGACGCCCTCTAATTGTTGTTTGCATGTTTTACGTGGCTGCTATGGGTTTCTAGCAAGAACGTTTCTTACCTACGCAAAAACCACAACGTGATATGTCAATTGCTATTTACCCTTCATACGGACCCTTTTCATCAAATCCGATCCGACTAAAGTGGGAGAGACTGGCACCCGCTAGCCACCTATGCAACAAGTGCATGTCAGTCGGTGGAACCTGTCTCACGTAAGTGTACGTGTAAGGTCGGTCCGGCCGCTTCATCCCACAATACCGTCAAACAAGATTAGACTAGTAACGGTAAGCATATTGAACAAAATCAACGCCCACAACTACTTTGTGTTCTACTCAGTGCAAAGAATCTACGCAATAGACCTAGCTCGATACCACCGTAGGGGAACGAGCAGAAATTCAAAATTTTCATACGAGTCACCAAGATCTATCTATTGAGAAACTAGCAACGAGAGAGGGAGTGCATCTACATACCCTTGTAGACCGCTAAGCGAAGCGTTCAAGAGAACGGGGTTGAAGGAGTCGTACTCATCGTGCTCCAAATCACCGGAGATCCTAGTGCGAACGGACGGCACCTCCGCTGCTCAACACACGTACATCCCGGGACGTCTCCTCCTTCTTGATCCAACAAGGGAGAGGATAAGTTGAGGGAGAGCTCCGCAGCACGACGGCATAGTGGTGGAGCTTGCAGTTCTCCCAAGAGGCTTCGCCAAGCACTATTACTACGGAGGAGGTGTTGGGAGGGAGAGGGCTGCGCCAGGCAAGGGTGAAGCTCCCATGCGCCTCCCCACTATATATAGGGGTGGAGGGGCTGGTTTCTTGCCCTCCAAGTCCATTGGGGCGTTGGCAAAGGTGGGAGGAAAGAAATCCCATCATTTCCTTCCCCACCGATTGTTATCCCTCTTTTTAGGGATCTTGATCTTATCCTTCGGGATATGATCTTATTCCTTCTAAGGGGGATCTTGGTGCGCTTGACCAAGGGTGTGGGGCCTTGCCCCCACTACCCACGTTCATGTGGGTCCCCCATGTTGGTGGGCCCCACTTGGAACCTTCTAGAACCTTCCGGTACAATCTTGAAAAATCCCGAACATTTTCCGGTGGCCAAATAGGACTTCCCATATATAAATCTTTACCTCCGGACCATTCCGAACTCCTCGTGACGTCCGAGATCTCATCCGGGACTCCGAACAACATTTGGTAACTGCACACCAATTCCCATAACAACTCTAGCGTCACGGAACCTTAAGTGTGTAGACCCTACGGGTTCGGGAATCATGCAGACATGACCGAGACAGCTCTCTGGCCAATAACCAACAGTGGGATCTGGATACCCATGTTGGCTCCCACATGTTCCACGATGATCTCATCGGATGAACCACGATGTCAAGGATTCAAGCAATCCCGTATACAATTCCCTTTGTCTAGCGATATTGTACTTGCCCGAGATTTGATCGTCGGTATGCCGATACCTTGTTCAATCTCGTTATCGCAAGTCTCTTTACTCGCTCCGTAACACATCATCCCGTGATCAACCCCTTGGTCACATTGTGCACATTATGATGATGTCCTACCGAGTGGGCCCAGAGATACCTTTCCACAACCGGAGGAGTGACAAATCCAGCCTCAATTCGTGCCAACCCAATGACACTTTTGGAGATACCTGTAGTGCACCTTTATAGCCACCCGATTACGTTAGGACGTTTGGTACACCCAAAGCATTCCTACGGTATCCGGGAGTTGCATAATCTCATGGTCTAAGGAAATGATACTTGACATTAGAAAAGCTTTAGCATACGAACTACATGATCTTTGTGCTAGGCTTAGGATTGGGTCTTGTCCATCACATCATTCTCCTAATGATGTGATCCCATTATCAACGACATCCAATGTCCATGGTCAGGAAACCGTAACCATCTATTGATCAACGAGCTAGTCATCTAGAGGCTTACTAGGGACTTGGTGTTGTCTATGTACCCACACATGTATCTGAGTTTCCTATCAATACAATTATAGCATGTATAATAAACGATTATCATGAACAAGGAAATATAATAATAATAAATAATTTATTATTGCCTCTAGGGCATATTTCCAACAGATGCATGCTGGATAGCGGTCGATGTGTAGAGTAATAGTAGTAGATGCAGGCAGGAGTCTGTGTACTTGTTGCGGACGTGATGCCTATATACATGATCATGCCTAGATAACGTCATAATTATTCGCTTTTCTATCAATTGCTTGACAGTAATTTGTTCACCCACCGTAATACTATGCTCTTGAGAGAAGCCACTAGTGAAACCTATGGCCCCCGGGTCTATCTCTTATCATATTTGCTTCCAATCTACTTTTATTTGCATCTTTATTTTCTGCATCTATATTATAAAATAACAAACATATATTTATCTTATCATATTATCTCTATCAGATCTCACTTTCGCAAGTGGCCGTGAAGGGATTGACAACCCCTTTGTCGCGTTGGTTGCGAGTTCTTTGTTTGTTTGTGTAGGTTCGTGGGACTTGTTGAGAAGCCTCCTACTGGATTGATACCTTGGTTCTCAAAACCGAGGGAAATACTTACGCCTTGTGCTGCATCACCCTTTCCTCTTCAAGGAAAACCAACGCAAGCTCAAGACGTAGCAAGAAGGATTTAGGCGCCGCTGTCGGGAGGTCTTCGCTCAAGTCAAGACATACCAAGTACCCATCACAAACTCATCCCCCTCGCATTTACATTATTTGCCATTTGCCTCTTGTTTTCCTCTCCCCCACTTCACCTTTGCCATTTTATTCACCCTCTCTTTCCCAATATCCTCCTCTTTTTCCGTTTGCCGTTTTCTGTTTGCTTGTGTGTTGGATTACTTGTTGCCATGGCGGAAGATAATACCAAATTGTGTGATTTCTCGAAAACCAATAATAATGATTTCCTTAGTACTCCGATTTCTCCTCTTAATGATGTTGAGTCTAGTGAAATCAATACTGCTTTGCTGAATCTTGTTATGAAAGATCAATTCGCCGGCCTTCCTAGTGAAGATGCCGCTACTCATCTAAACAATTTTGTTGATTTGTGTGATATGCAAAAGAAGAAAGATACGGATAATGGTTAAGTTCAAATTATTTCCGTTTTCACATAGAGATCGTGCTAAAGTTTGGTTTTCATCTTTGCCTAAAAATAGTATTGATTCTTGGAACAAGTGTAAAGATGCGTTTATCTCTAAGTATTTTCCTCCCGCTAAGATCATCACTCTTAGGAACGATATTATGAATTTTAAACAACTTGATCATGAGCATGTTGCCCAATCTTGGGAAAGAATGAAATTGATGATTCGCAATTGCCCTACTCATGGTTTGAATTTATGGATGATCATTCAAAATTTGTATGCCGGTTTGAACTTTGCTTCTAGAAATCTTTTAGATTCGCCGTCACGGAGGCACGTTTATGGAAATCACTTTAGGAGATGCTACAAAACTTCTTGATAATATTATGGCTAATTATTCTCAATGGCATACCGAACGATCTACTAGTAAAAAAGTGCATGCTATAGAAGAAATTAATGTTTTGAGTGGAAAGATGGATGAACTTATGAAGTTGTTTACTACTAAAAATACTCCTCTTGATCCCAATGATATGCCTTTGTCTACTTTGATTGAGAATAATAATGAATCTATGGATGAGAATTTTGTTGGTAGGAATAGTTTTGGAAACAACGCCTATAGAGGAAATTTTAATGCTAGACCGTTCCCTAGTAATTCCTCTAATAATTATGGAAATTCCTACAATAATTCTTATGGTAATTTTAATAAGATGCCCTCTGATTTTGAGAATAGTGTGAAAGAATTTATGGTTTCTCAAAAGAATTTTAATGCTTTGCTTGAAGAAAAATTGCTCAAAATTGATGATTTGGCTAGGAACGTTGATAGACTTTCGCTTGATGTTGATTCTCTTAAACTTGTATCTTCTCCTCCTAAGCATGATATTAATGAGTTTCTCAAAGCAATGAGAATTTCCTTTGACGAGTGCAAGGAAAGAACCGCTAGATTGCGTGCTAAGAAAGATAGCTTTATAAAAGGGTGTTCTTCTAGTTTCCATGAAAATAATGATGAAGATCTCAAAGTTATTGATGTGTCCCCTATTAGATCTTTGTTTTGTAATATGAATCTTGAAAATAATGGGACTGGAGATGAGTCAACTTTATTTAGAAGGCGTCCCAAGAATTTGGAGTTTTTAGATCTTGATGCTAAATTTGGTAAAAGTGGGATTGGAGAGGTCATGACTTTAAATAGCATTGAACCCACTATCTCGGATTTCAAGGAATTTGATTATGATAATTGTTCTTTAGAAAGTTGTATTTCCTTGTTGCAATCCGTTGTTAATTCTCCGCATGCTTATAGTCAAAATAAAGCTTTTACCAAACATATCGTTGATGCCTTGATGCAGTCCTTTGATGAAAAACTTAATTTGGAAGTTTCTATACCTAGAAAACTTAATGATGAGTGGGAACCTACTATTAAAATTAAAATTAAAGATCATGAGTGTTTTGCTTTGTGTGATTTGGGTGCTAGTGTTTCCACGATCCCGAAAACTTTATGTGATAGGTTTCCATGATCTTGATGATTGCTCTTTAAATTTGCATCTTATGGATTCCACCATTAAAAGTCCAATAGGAAGAATCAATGATGTCCTTATTGTTGCAAATAGAAATTTGGTGCCCGTTGATTTTATTGTTCTTGATATAGATTGCAATCTTTCTTGCCCTATTATTCTTGGTAGACCTTTCCTTAGAACGATTGGTGCGATTGTTGATATGAAGGAAGGGAATATTAGATTCCAATTACATTAAAGAAAGGCATGGAGCACTTTCAAAGAAATAAAGTCAAATTACCTTATGAATCTATCATGCGAGCTACTTATGAACCAAGTGCCAAAGATGGCACTACTTAGATCTATCTTCGCTTTTATGCCTAGCAAGGGGCGTTAAACGATAGCGCTAGTTGGGAGGCAACCCAATTTTCTTTATGTTTTTTGTTTTTGTTCCTTTTTGGTGTTAAATTTTTGTTTCTACTTTCTGTTTAGATGTGTTTTTAGCTTTTAATTAGTGTTTGTGCCAAGTAGAATCTATAGGATAACCTATGATATGAGTTGATTTGATTCTGCTGAAAAACAGAAACTTTATACTCACGAGAAAAAAATCAATAAATCACAGGAACGAGATTTTGCATTTATTCTTTTTGCTGATGTTCAATAAACAAATATTTTAGGACTACCTATTTTGGTAGGATTTCTGAGGTTCCAGAAGTTTGCGTTAGCTACAGATTGCTACAGACTGTTCTGTTTTTGACAGATTCTGTTTTTCGTGTGTTGTTTACTTATTTTGATGCATCTATGGCTAGTATGTAAGGGTATGAACCATAGAGAACTTGGAATACAGTAGGTTTAACACCAATTTAAATAAATAATGAGTTAATTACAGTACCTTATGTGGTGGTTTTGTTTTCTTTCACTAACGGAGCTTATAAGATTTCCTATTGAGTTTTGTGTTGTGAAGTTTTCAAGTTTTGGGTAAAGATTTGATAGACTATGGAATAAAGGGTGGCAAAAGCCTAAGCTTGGGGATGCCCAAGGCACCCCAAGATATTCAAGAATAGCCAAAGTTTAAGCTTGGGGATGCCCCGGAAGGCATCCCTCTTTGTCTCCGCTCATTGGTAACTTTACTTGGAGCTATATTTTTATTTACCACATGATATGTGTTTTGCTTGGAGCGCCGTGTATTATATTGGTATTTGCTTGTTAGTTTACTACAATCATCCTTGCTGTAACACACCTTTTGGGAGAATCCTATTTGCTTAGGATTTGATAGAATACTTTATGTGCTTCACTTATATCTTTTGAGCTTGATAGTTTTTGCTCTAGTGCTTCACTTATATCTTTTAGAGCACAGTGGTGGATTAATTTTGAAGAAATTGCTATTCTCTCATGCTTCACTTATATTATTTTGCAGTCTCTTAGAACAGCATGGTATTTTCTTTGGTTATGAGTTGGTCCTAGAATGATGAGCATCCAAGTTGGGTATAATAAAACTATCATAGGAAGTGAATTGGATGCTATGATCAACTTGATACTTGATGATTGTTTTGAGATAGGGAGGTAGTGATATTAAAGTCATGATAGTTGGGTGATTATGAATTTAAAGAATGCTTGTGTTGAAGTTAGCAAGTCCCGTAGCATGCATGTATGGTTAAAGTTGTGTAACAAATTTGAAGCATGAAGTGTACCTGGCTTGTGCATCCTTATGAGTGGCGGTCGGGGACGAGCGATGGTCTTTTCCTACCAATCTATCCCCCTAGGAGCATGCGCCAGAGTGCTTGGTTTTTGATGACTTCTAAATTTTTGCAATAAGTATATGAGTTCTTTTGACTAATGTTGAGTCCATGGATTATACGCACTTTTACCTTTCCATCATTGCTAGCCTCTTGATTGCCGTGCATTGCCCTTTCTCACCTTGAGAGTTGGTGCAAACTTTGCCGATGCATCCAAACCCCGTGATATGATACACTCTATCACACATAAACCTCCTTATATCTTCCTCAAAACAGCCACCATACCTACCTATTTATGGCATTTCCATAGCCATTCCGAGATATATTGCCATGCAACTTTTCACCGCTTGCTCATCATCATCATGACATACATTACTTTTGTCATATTGCCATTGCATGATCATGTAGTTGACATCGTATTTGTGGCAAAGCCACCATGCATAATTTTTATACATGTCACTCTTGATTCATTGCACCATTCCGGTACACCGCCGGAGGCATTCATATAGAGTCATATCTTGTTCTAGTTTCGAGTTGTAATTCATGTGTTGTAATCAATAAAAGTGTGATGATCATCATTATTAGAGCATTGCCCAAAAAAAAGAAAAAAAAGAAAGGCCAAAAGAAAAAAAGAAAAGAAAAAAAAGAAAAGAAAAAAGAAAAAAGAAGAAAATAAATAAAAAGGGCAATGCTACTATCTCTTTTTCCACACTTGTGCTTCAAAGTAGCACCTTGTTCTTTATTGAGTCTCATATATTGTGCTTCAAAGTAGCACCATGTTCTTCATGTAGAAAGTCTCATAGGTTGTCACTTTCATATACTAGTGGGAATTTTTCGTTATAGAACTTGGCTTGTATATTCCTACGATGGGCTTCCTCAAATGCCCTAGGTCTTCGTGAGCAAGCAAGTTGAATGCACACCCACTAGTTTTCTTTCTCTAGTGCATCCGTTGCATGGCAATCCCTACTCCTCATGTTGACATCAATTGATGGGCATTCCCATAGCCCGTTGATTATCCTCGTCAATGTGAGACCTTTTCCTTTTTTGTCTTCTATACACAATCCCCAATCATTATTCTATTCCACCCATAGTGCTATATCCATGGCTCACGCTCATGTATTGCGTGAAGGTTGAAAAAGTTTGAGATTATTTAGGTACGAAACAATTGCTTGGCTTGTCATCGGGGGTATAGAAGTTGGGAACATCTTTGTGTGACAGAAATGAAGCATAGCCTAACTATATGATTTTGTAGGGATGAACTTTCTTTAGCCATGTTATTTTGAGAAGACATGATTGCTTTTATTAGTATGCTTGAAGTATTGCTATTTCTTTTGTCAATATGAACTTTTATCTTGAATCATTTGGATCTGAACATTCATGCCACAATAATGAAAATTATATTGAGAATTATGCTAGGTAGCATTCCACATCAAAAATTCTGTTTTTTATCATTTACCTACTCAAGGACGAGCAGGAATTAAGCTTGGGGATGCTTGATCCGTCTCCAACGTATCTATAATTTTTGATTGTTCCATGCTATTATATTACCTCTTTTGGATGTTTATGGGCTTTATTTTATACATTATTATCATTTTTGGGACTAACCTACTAACCGGAGGTCCAGCCCATATTGCTGTTTTTTTGCCTATTTCAGTATTTCAAAGAAAAGGAATATCAAACGGAGTCCAAACGGAATGAAACCTTCGGGAGCGTGATTTTTGGAACGAATGTGATCCAGAGGACTTGGAGTGCAAGTCAAGAAACAGCTGGAGCCTCCACGAGATAGGAGGGCCCCCCCTATAGGGCGCGCCCCCTGTCTCGTGGGCCCCTCGGGCATCCACCGACGTACTTCTTCCTCCCATATAAGCCTACGTACCCCGAAAACATCCAGGGAGCAACCACAATACAATTTCCACCGCCGTAACCATCTGTATCCGCGAGATCCCATCTTGGAGCCGTCGCCGGCGTTCTGACGGAGGGGAATCCACCACGGAGGGATTCTACATCAACACCATAGCCCTTCCGATGAGTTGTGAGTAGTTTACCACAGACCTTCGGGTCCATAGTTATTATCTAGTTGGCTTCTTCTCTCTTTCTGGATCTCAATACAATGTTCTTCCCTTCTCTTGTGGAGAACTATTCGATGTAATCTCTTTCTGTGGTGTGTTTGTCAAGATCTGATGAATTGTGGGTTTATGATCAGATTTATCTATGGATAATAATTGAATCTTCTCTGAATTCTTTTATATGATTGAGTTATCTTTGCAAGTCTCTTCGAATTATCGGTTTGGTTTGGCCTACTAGATTGATCTTTCTTGCCATGGGAGAAGTGCTTAGCTTTGGGTTCAATCTTGCGGTGTTCTTACCTAGTGACAGAAAGGGTTGCAAGACACGTATTGTATTGTTGCCATCGAGGATAAAAAGATGGGGTTTATATCATATTGCTTGAGTTTATCCCTATATATCATGTCATCTTGCTTAATGCGTTACTCTGTTCTTATGAACTTAATGTTGGAATAAGCCACGACGTGTGTCGTCGGGCTCGTCTGGCGTGTCGGGTGCGCGCGAGACGGGCGGGACATACTGGTACCGTCGAGCTCGTCGAGTTCGTCGGGCGTGTCGGTGACGCGCGGGACGGACGGGACGTGTGGGACGCAGCAGCGTGGCGTGTGTGTAGTGTGTCTACTTGTAGCAGTTCCATGTGTGTAGTGTGGCTGTGTGCGCATGTGTGTGACGTGATAGTCAACGACGTGAGTTAGTTAGCCAGATGATCAGCAGACTGTTAGCGGCGCCCGTTGGAGCTGGCCGCGTCGTCCGTGTGGCGCGCGCGTCGTGCGTCCGTGCATGCATCGGATGGATGAGCTAGCTATTTGCATGGGCCGATCAAGTCAGTTTGGTAGTGCATGGATTAGTGGCCACGACCGGGTCATGTGCGTCATGGGCATGCAGATCATGCCCGCGCATGCAGCGCGACGGATGCGTGGGCGCTGCGATTGGCGAAGGCTACAAAGCCGTCTTTGTAATCCAGTGAGTTTGGGCTCGGGGAATAGTAACGGGGCTGTGAAGCCGGGTGAAAACTCCAGTGTACTGTGTGCCCTTCCTTCTTCTACCTCCAGCTACGAGAGAGAGAGAGAGAGAGCTGCAACAACAATTGGTATACAGAGCTTCGGTTCAGGCGATCACCGGCGACCATGGCGCTCATCCCACATGGCGGCGGCGCGGGCGGATCGACGATGATGGCGATGCCGATGCTGACCGTGGACAACTACACGGTCTGGGCCATCAAGGCACAGGCGATTCTCGACGTCCACACCGTGTGGGAGGCGGTGGCGCCGGGCGACGCGGCGGTGAACGCGCGGAAGGACAAGATGGCGCGCGCGTTGATACTCGGGGCGTTGCCGGAGGACGTGCTGCTGCAGGTGGCGACGAAGCTCACCGCCAGGAAGGTATTGGACTCCCTGAAGGTGAGGTTCGTCGGCGCCGATCGGGTCCGCGCGGCGAGGCTGGCGATGCTGCACGGCGAGTTCGACCGCCTGAAGATGGTGGACAACGAGGAGCTCGACGTGTACGGCGGGAGGCTCGCGGCGATGGCGGCGAGGTATGCCAACCTCGGGGAGACGCTGGGCGACACGAGCTCGTTAGGAAGCTGCTGGATACGGTGCCGGATCAGCTCTTCCCCGTCGTCGCCGGCATCGAGCAGTTCCACGACGTGACGACAATGGCGTTCGACGAGGCACTCGGGCGGCTGCGTGCGTTCGACGAGCGGGTTCGGCGCCGTGGACAAGACGGCGGCGAGCGCAGGGGTGAGCAGCTGCTCATGACGGCGGCGCAGTGGGCAGTGCGGGAGCGTCGACACGGCGGTGCTCGGGACGAGGACGACGGGCACAAGGTGGCGTCGGGGAGCGGCGGCAACCGGCGCAGGCGCTGCTACAAGTGCGGGGAGCATGGGCACTTCCGGCGCGAGTGCCTGCAACTGCGGAAAGGACCGGCGGTGGAGCAGTCTCTCTTGGTCGGCGCCAACGTCGATGACGACGGACTCCTCTAGGCCGTGGCTTAAGAGGTGTGTGTTGGAATACGCCACGACGTGTGTCCGGGCTCGTCGGGCACGTCGGGTGTGCGCGACGGGTGGGACACACTGGTACCGTCGGGCTCGTCGGGTTCGTCCGGGCGTGTCGGTGACGCGCGGGACGAACGGGACGTGTGGGACGCAGCAGCGTGGCGTGTGTGTAGTGTGTCTACTTGTAGCAGTTCCATGTGTGTAGCGTGGCTGTGTGCGCATGTGTGTGACGTGATAGTCAGCGGCGTGAGTTAGTTAGCCAGATGATCAGTAGGCTGTTAGCGGCGCCCGTTGGAGCTGGCCGCATCGTTCGTGTGGCGCGCGCGTCGTGCGTCCCTGCATGCATCGGATGGATGAGCTAGCTATTTGCATGGCCCGATGAAGTTAGTTTGGTAGTGCATGGATTAGTGGCCACGGCCGGGTCATGTGCGTTGTGGGAATGCAGATCATGCACGCGCATGCAGCGTGACGGATGCGTGGGTGCTGCGTTTGGCCAAGGCTACAAAGCCATGTTTGTAATCCAGTGAGTTTGGGCTCTGGGACTAGTAACGGGGCTGTGAAGCCGGGTGAAAACTCCAGTCTACTGTGTGCTCTTCCTTCTTCTACCTCTAGCTACGAGAGAGAGAGAGAGCTGCAACAACACTTAATACTCTAGATGCATGCTGGATAGTGGTCGATGTGTGGAGTAATAGTAGTAGATGCAGGCAGGAGTCGATCTACTTGTTGCGGACGTGATGCCTATATACATGATCATGCCTAGATAACGTCATAATTATTCGCTTTTCTATCAATTGCTTGAGAGTAATTTGTTCACCCACCGTAATACTTATGCTCTTGAGAGAAGCCACTAGTAAAACCTATGGCCCCGGTCTATCTCTTATCATATTTGCTTCCAATCTACTTTTATTTGCATCTTTATTTTCTGCATCTATATTATAAAATACCAAAAATATATTTATCTTATCATATTATCTCTATCAGATCTCACTTTCGCAAGTGGTCGTGAACGGATTGACAACCCCTTTGTCGCGTTGGTTGCGAGTTCTTTGTTTGTTTGTGTAGGTTCGTAGGACTTGTTGAGAAGCCTCATACTGGATTGATACCTTGGTTCTCAAAAACTGAGGGAAATACTTACGCTAATGTGCTGCATCACCCTTTCCTCTTCAAGGAAAACCAACACAAGCTCAAGACGTAGCATATGACTCTATGTGAATGCCTCCAGCGATATACCGGGATATGCAATGAATCAAGAGTGACATGTATGAAAGAATTATAAAGGTGGCTTTGCCACAAATACGATGTCAACTACATGATCATGCAAAAGCAATATGACAATGATGGAGCGTGTCATAATAAACGAAATGGTGGAAAGCTGCATGGCAATATATCTCGGAATGGCTATGGAAATGCCATAATAGGTAGGTATGGCGGCTGTTTTGAGGAAGATATAAGGAGGTTTACGTGTGATAGAGTGTATCGTATCACGGGGTTTTGGATGCACCGGCAAAGTTTGCACCAACTCTCAAGGTGAGAAAGGGCAATGCACGGTACCGTAGAGGCTAGCAAAAATGCGGAAAGGTAAGAGTGCGTATAATCCATGGACTCACATTAGTCATAAAGAACTCATATACTTATTGCAAAAATTTATTAGCCCTCGAAGCAAAGTACTACTACGCATGCCCCTAGAGGGATAGATTGGTAGGAAAAGACCATCGCTCATCCCCAACCGCCACTCATAAGGAAAGCACTCAAGGAACACCCCATGCTTCAAATTTGTCACACAACTTTTACCATACGTGCATGCTACGGGACTTGCCAACTTTAACACAAGTATTTCTCAATTTCACAATTACCCCACTAGCATGAATCTAACATTACCACCTTTATATCTCAAAACTATTATCAAGTATCAAATTTTATCATAGTATTCAATGCACTTTATATGGAAGTTTTATAACCAAAGCAAATTAACATGCTGTTCTAGAAGGCTCTCAAAATAATATAAGTGAAGCATGAGAGATCAATAAATTCTACGAAATAATACCACCACCGTGCTCTAAAAACGTATAAGTGAAGCACTAGAGCAAATCACAAACTACTCCAAAAGATATAAGTGAAGCACACAGAGTATTCTAATAATTATGTAATTATGTGAAGACTCTCTAACATTTAATAATTTCAGATCTTGGTATTTTATTCAAATAGCAATCAAATCAAAACAAAATGACATTTCAAGGACAACACACATCATGTGAAGAAGCAAGAACTTAGGTTCAGCCGACACTAACCGATAATTGTTGAAGAAGAAAGGTGGGATGCCTACCGGGGCATCCCCAAGCATAGGTGCTTGAGACTTCTTAGAATATTATCTTGGGGTGCCTTGGGCATCCCCAAGCTTGAGCTTTTGTGTCTCCTTAATTCCTCTCATATCACGGTTTTCCTAAATCTCAAAAACTTCATTCACACAAAACTCAACAAGAACTCGTGAGATAAGTTAGTATAAACCAATGCAAAAACCTTATCATTCTCTACTGTAACTAATCACTAAAAATATTATTCAACATTTCATAGTAAATGACTATGCATATTTAATACTCCTATCCTCAAATAGACTCATTAAACAAGCAAACATATGCAAACAATGCAAACTTAACATCAATCTGGCAAAACAGTATAGTCTGTAAAGAATGTAAGATTCATCATACTTTCATAACTCCAAAAATTATGAGAAAAATACTAAACTGTAGAAGATTTATCAGATCTCAATATGCAAAAATTTCAATATTATATCATTCTCAGACTTTTCTAGGGAATTTTTGCAACATCGGTAAACTTTCTGTTTTTAAACAGCAACATGTATACTTGCAAAATAAGCATGGTAAAGGCTATCCTTGACATTTTTATTGAAAATATAGATGCAAAACATTACTATAAATAACATAAATCAAATACTAACAAAGGAAAATGACGCTCCAAGCAAAACACATATCATGTGGTGAATAAAAATATAGTTCCAAGTAAAGTTACCGATGAACGAAGACGAAAGAGGGTATGCCTTCCAGGGCATCCCCAAGCTTGGGCTCTTTGTTTTCCTTGAATATTCCCTTGGGGTGCCTTGGGAATCCCCAAGATTAGGCTCTTGCCACTCCTTATTCAATATTCCATCGAATCTTTACCCAAAACTTGAAACTTCACAACACAAAACTTAACAGTAAACTCGTAAGCTCGGTTAGTATAAGAAAATAAATCACCACTTTTGGTACTGTTATGAACTCATTATAAATTCATAATGGTATAATATCTAATGTATTCCAACTTCTCTATGGTTCATACCCTCCGATACTACTCATAGATTCATCAAAATAAGCAAACAACACATAGAAAACAGAATCTGTCAAAAACAGAACAGTCTGTAGTAATCTGTATCATTCGAATACTTCTGTAACACCAAAAATTCTGAAATAAGTTTGTGAACGTGAGGAATTTGTATATTAATCTTCTTCAAAAAGAACCAACTTAAAATCGCTCTCCAGTAAAAAATGGCAGTTAATCTCGTGAGCGCTAAAGTTTCTGTTTTTTACAGCAAGATCATAAAGACTTCACCCAAGTCTTCCAAAAGGTTCTACTTGGCACAAACACTAATTAAAACATAAAACCACATCTAACCAGAGGATAGATGAATTATTTATTACTAAACAGGAGCAAAAAGCAAAGAACAAGAATAAAATTGGGTTGCCTCCCAACAAGCGCTATCGTTTAACGCCCCTAGCTAGGCATGATGATTTCAATGATGCTCACATAAAAGATAAGAATTGAAACATAAAGAGAGCATCATGAAGAAGATGACTAGCACATTTAAGTCTAACCCACTTCCTATGCATAGGGATTTTGTGAGCAAACAACTTATGAGAACAATAATCAACTAGCATAGGAAGGCAAAACAAGCATAGCTTCAAGATTTTCAACACAGAGAGAGGAAATGTGATATTATTGCAATTCCTAAAAGCATATGTTCTCACCTCATAACAATTTTCAGTAGCATCATGTATGAATTCAACAATATAACCATCACACAGAACATTCTTTTCATGATCTACGAGCATAGAATTTTTATTACTCTCCACATAGGCAAAATTCTTCTCATGAATTGCAGTGGGAGCAAACTCAACAAAATAACTATCATGTGAGGCATAATCCAATTGAAAACTAAAATCATGATAACAAGTTTCATGGTTATCATTATTCTTTATAGCACACGTGTCATCAGAATAATCAATTGGAACCTCTTCCGAAATAGTGGATTCATCACTAAATAAAGTCATGACCTCTCCAAATCCACTTTCACCAATATAATCATCATAAATAGGAGGCATGCTTTCATCATAACAAATATTCTCATCAAAACTTGGGGGACTAAACATATCATCTTCATCAAACATAGCATCCCCAAGCTTGTGGCTTTGCATATCATTAGCATCATGGGTATTCAAAGAATTCATACTAACAACATTGCAATCATGCTCATCATTCACATATTTTATGCCAAGCATTCTATGCAATTCTTCTTCTAGCACTTGAGCACAATTTTCTTTCCCATCATTTTCACGAAAGACATTTAAAAGATGAAGCATATGAGGAACCATCAATTCCATTTTTTGTAGTTTTCTTTTATAGACTAAACTAGTGATAAAACAAGAAACAAAAAGATTCGATTGCAAGATCTAAAGATATACCTTCAAGCACTCACCTCCCCGGCAATGGCGCCAGAAAAGAGCTTGCTGTCTACTACACAACCTTCTTCTTGTAGATGTTGTTGGGCCTCCAAGTGCAGAGGTTTGTAGGACAGTAGCAAATTTCCCTCAAGTGGATGACCTAAGGTTTATCAATCCGTGGCAGGCGTAGGATGAAGATGGTCTCTCTCAAGCAACCCTGCAATCAAATAACAAAGAGTCTCTTGTGTCCCCAACACACCCAATACAATGGTAAATTGTATAGGTGCACTAGTTCAGCGAAAATATGGTGATACAAGTGCAATATGGATGGTAGATATAGGTTTTTGTAATCTGAAAATATAAAAAAGCAAGGTAACTAATGATAAAAGTGAGCACAAATGATATTGCAATGCTAGGAAACAAGGCCTAAGGTTCATACTTTCACTAGTGCAAGTTCTCTCAACAATAATAACATAACTTGATCATATAACTATCCCTCAACATGCAACAAAGAGTCACTCCAAAGTCACTAACAGCGGAGAACAAACGAAGAGATTATGGTACGGTACGAAACCACCTCAAAGTTATCCTTTCTGATCGATCTATTCAAGAGTCTGTAGTAAAATAAAACAAAGCTATTCTTTCCGCTTGATCTATCATACAGTTCATACTAGAATAACACCTTAATACACAAATCAACCAAAACCCTAATGTCACCTAGATACTCCAATGTCACCTCAAGTATCCGTGGGCATGATTATACGATATGCATCACACAATCTCAGATTCTTCTATTCAACCAACACAAAGTACTTCAAAGAGTGCACCAAAGTTTCTACCCAAGAGTCAAGACGAAAACGTGTGCCAACCCCTATGCATAAGTTCACAAGGTCACTGAACCCGCAAGTTGATCACCAAAACGTACATCAAAAGTAGATCACATGAACATCCCATTGTCACCACAGATAAGCACATGCAAGACATACATCAAGTGTTCTCAAATCCTTAAAGACTCAATCCGATAAGATAATTTCAAAGGGAAAACTCAATCCATTACAAGAGATTAGAGAGGGAGAAACATCATAAGATCCAACTATAATAGCAAAGCTCGTGATACATCAAGATCGTATCACCTCAAAAACACGAGAGAGAGAGAGATCAAACACATAGCTATTGGTACATACCCTCAGCCCCGAGGGTGAACTACTCCTTCCTCGTCATGGAGAACGCCGGGATGATGAAGATGGCCACCGGTGATGGATTCCCCCTTCAGCAGGGTGCAGGAACGGGCTCCCAAGAGGTTTTTGGTGGCTACAGAGGCTTGCGGCGGCAGAACTCCTGATCTATTGTGCCCCTGGATGTTTTTAGGGTATATGGACATATATAGGCGAAAGAAGTCGGTCAGAGGAGCCACGAGGGGCCCACGAGGGTGGGGGGCGCGCCTTCCTGCCTCGTGGCTTCCTCGTTGCTTCCCTGACGCTACTCCAAGTCTCCTGGATTGCTTCTGTTCCAAAAATAACTCTCCCAAAGGTTTCATTCCGTTTGGACTCAGTTTGATATTCCTTTTGTGCGAAACACTGAAATAGGCAAAAAACAACAATTTGGCCTGGGCCTCCGGTTAATAGGTTAGTCCCAAAAAATGATACAAAAGTGTATAGTAAAGCCCATAAACATCCAAAACAGATAATATAATAGCATGGAACAATAAAAAATTATAGATACGTTGGAGACGTATCAAGCATCCCCAAGCTTAATTCCTGCACGTCCTCGAGTATGTAAATGATAAAAACAGAACTTTTGATGTGGAATGCTACCTAGCATATTTCTCAATGTAATTTTCTTTATTGTGGCATGATTGTTCAGATCCAAAAGATTCAAGATAAAAGTTTAATACTGACATAAAAATAATAATACTTCAAGCATACTAATTAAGTAATCATGTCTTATCAAAATAACATAGCCAAAGAAAGCTTATCCCTACAAAATCATATAGTTTGGCCATGCTTCATTTTCGTAACACAAAATGCTCCCCTTATGCATAACCCCGATGAGAAGCCAAGAAATTGGTTCATACTTTTTAACGTGCTTCAGCCTTTTCAACTCTTACGCAATACATGAGCGCAAGACATGTCTATAGCACTATAGGTGGAATAGAATATGATGATAGGGGTTATGAGAGAAGACAAAAAAGGAGAAAGTCTCACATTGACGTGGCTAATCAACGGGCTAGGGAGATGCCCATCAATTGATGTCAATGCAAGGAGTAGCGATTTCCATGCAACAGATGCACTAGAGCTATAAATGTATGAAAGCTGAACAAAAGAAACTAAGTGGGTGTGCATCCAACTCGCTTGCTCACGAAGACCTAGGGCATTTTGAGGAAGCCCATCATTGGAATATACAAGCCAAGGTATATAATGAAAAATTCCCACTCGTATATGAAAGTGACAACATAAGGGACTCTCTATCATGAAGATCATGGTGCTACTTTGAAGCACAAGTGTGGTAAAAGGATAGTAACATTGTCCCTTCTCTTTTTTTTGGTGGGCTTCTTTGGCCTCTTTTTTTTTGGGCTTCTTTGGCCTCTTTTATTTTTCATAAAGTCTGGAGTCTCATCCCGACATGTGGGGGAATCATAGTCTCCATCATCCTTTCCTCACATGGGACAATGCTCTAATAATCGAAATCATCACACTTATATTTATTTACAACTCAAGAATTACAACTCAATACTTAGGACAAAATATGACTCTATGTGAATGCCTCCGGCGATGTACCGAGATATGCAATGAATCGAGAGTGGCATGTATGAAATAATTATAAAGGTGGCTTTGCCACAAATATGATGTCAACTATATGATCATGCAAAAGCAATATGACAATGATGGAGCGTGTCAAAATAAATGAAACGGTGGAAAGTTGCATGTCTATATATCTCGGAATGGCTATGGAAATGCCATAATAGGTAGGTATGGTGGCTGTTTTGAGGAAGATATAAGGAGATTTATGTGTGATAGAGTGTATCGTATCACGGGGTTTTGGATGCACCGGCAAAGTTTGCACCAACTCTCAAGGTGAGAAAGGGCAATGCACGGCATCAGAGAGGCTAGCAAAAATGCGGAAAGGTAAGAGTGCGTATAATCCATGGACTCACATTAGTCATAAAGAACTCATATACTTATTGCAAAAAATTATTATCCCTCGAAGCAAAGTACTACTACGCATGCCCCTAGAGGGATAGATTGGTAGGAAAAGACCATCGCTCATCCCTGACCGCCACTCATAAGGAAAGCACTCAAGGAACACCCCATGCTTCAAATTTGTCACACAACTTTTACCATACGTGCATGCTACGGGACTTGCCAACTTTAACACGAGTATTTCTCAATTTCACAATTACCCCACTAGCATGACTCTAACATTACTACCATTATATCTCAAAACTATTATCAAGTATCAAATTTTATCATAGTATTCAATGCACTTTATATGGAAGTTTTTATAACCAAAGCAAATTACCATGCTGTCCTAAAAGGCTCTCAAAATAATATAAGTGAAGCATGAGAGAAAAATAATTTCTACAAAATAAAACCACCACCATGCTCTAAAAAGGTATACGTGAAGCACTAGAGCAAATGACAAACTACTCCAATATATATAAGTGAAGCACACCGAGTATTCTAATAATTATGTAATTATGTGAAGACTATCTAACATTTAATAATTTCAGATCTTGGTATTTTATTCAAACAAAAAGCAAATCAAAACAAAATGACATTTCAAGGATAGCACACATCATGTGAAGAAGCAAGAACTTAGGTTCAACCGACAATACCGATAATTGTTGAAGAAGAAAGGTGGGATGCCTACCGGGGCATCCCCAAGCATAGGTGCTTGAGACTTCTTAGAATATTATCTTGGGGTGCCTTGGGCATCCCCAAGCTTGAGCTTTTGTGTCTCCTTAATTCCTCTCATATCACGGTTTTCCTAAATCTCAAAAACTTCATCCACACAAAACTCAACAAGAACTCATGAGATAAGTTAGTATAAACCAATGCAAAAACCTTATCATTCTCTAATGTAACAAATCATTAAAATTATTATTCAACATTGCATAGTAAATGACTCTGCATATTTAGTACTCCGATCCTCAAATAGAATCATTAAACAAGCAAACATATGCAAACAATGCAAACATAACATCAATCTGCCAAAACAGTATAGTCTGTAAAGAATGTAAGATTCATCATAATTTCCTAACTCCAAAAATTATGAGAAAAATACTAAACTGTATAAGATTTATCAGATCTCAATATGCAAAAAGTTTCAATATTATATCATTCTCTTACTTTTCTAGGGAATTTTTGCAACAGCGGTAAACTTTCTGTTTTGAAACAGCAACATGTATACTTGCAAAATAAGCATGGTAAAGGCTATACTTGACATTTTTATTGAAAATATAGATGCAAAACATTACTATAAATAACATAAAGCAAATACTAACCAAGTAAAACGATGCTCCAAGCAAAACACATATCATGTGGTGAATAAAAATATAGCTCCAAATAAAGTTACCGATGAACGAAGACGAAAGTGGGGATGCCTTCCGGAGCATCCCCAAGCTTGGGCTCTTTGTTGTCCTTTAATATTACCTTAGGGTGCCTTGGGAATCCCCAAGCTTAGGCTCTTGCCACTCCTTATTCCATAGTCCATCGAATCTTTACCCAAAACTTGAAAACTTCACAACACAAAACTTAACAGTCAACTCGTAAGGTCGGTTAGTATAAGAAAATAAATCACAACTTTTGGTACTGTTATGAACTCATTATACATTCATAATGGTGTAATATCTAATGTATTCCAACTTCTCTATGGTTCATACCCTCCGATACTACTCATAGATTCATTAAATAAGCATACAACACATAGAAAACAGAATCTGTCAAAAACAAAACAGTCTGTAGTAATCTATATCATTAGAATACTTCTGTAACACCAAAAATTCTGAACTAAATTTGTGGATGTTAGGAATTTTTCTATTAATCTTCTGCGAAAAGAATCAACTTAAAATCACTCTCCAGTAAAAAATGGCAGCTAATCTCGTGAGCGCTAAAGTTTCTGTTTTTTACAGCAAGATCATAAAGACTTCACCCAAGTCTTCCCAAAGGTTCTACTTGTCACGGACACTAATTAAAACATAAAACCACATCTAACCAGAGTATAGATGAATTATTTATTATTCTTTATAGAATACGTGTCATCACAATAATCATCATAGATAGCAACATTATTCTCATAATCAATTGGAACCTCTTCCGAAATTGTGGATTCATCACTAAATAAAGTCATGACCTCTCCAAATCCACTTTCGTCAATATAATCATCATAAATAGGAGGGATGCTTTCATCATAACAAATATTCTCATCAAAACTTGGGGGACTAAACATATCATCTTCATCAAACGTAGCATCCCCAAGCTTGTGGCTTTGCATATCATTAGCATCATGGGTATTCAAAGAATTCATACTAACAACATTGCAATCATGCTCATCATTCACATATTTTATGCCAAGCATTATATGAAATTCTTCTTCTAGCACTTGAGCACAATTTTCTTTCCCATCATTTTCACGAAAGACATTAAAAAGATGAAGCATATGAGGAACCCTCAATTCCATTTTTGTAGTTTTCTTTTATAGACTAAACTAGTGATAAAACAAGAAACAAAAAGATTCGATTGCAAGATCTAAAGATATACCTTCAAGCACTCACCTCCCCGGCAACTGCGTCAGAAAGGAGCTTGATGTCTACTACACAACCTTCTTCTTGTAGACGTTGTTGGGCCTCCAAGTGCAGAGGTTTGTAGGACAGTAGCAAATTTCCCTCAAGTGGATGACCTAAGGTTTATCAATCCGTGGGAGGCGTAGGATGAAGATGGTCTCTCTCAAGCAACCCTCCAATCAAATAACAAAGAGTCTCTTGTGTCCCCAACACACCCAATACAATGGTAAATTGTATTGGTGCACTAGTTCAGCGAAGAGATGGTGATACAAGTGCAATATGTATGGTAGATATAGGTTTTTGTAATCTGAAAATATAAAAACAGCAAGGTAGCTAATGATAAAAGTGAGCACAACGATATTGCAATGCTAGGAAACAAGGCCTAAGGTTCATACTTTCACTAGTGCAAGTTCTCTCAACAATAATAACATAACTGGATCATGTAACTATCCCTCAACATGCAACAAAGAGTCATTCCAAAGTCACTAATAGCGGAGAACAAACGAAGAGATTATGGTAGGGTACGAAACCACCTCAAAGTTATCCTTTCTATTTGATCTATTCAAGAGTCCGTAGTAAAATAACACGAAGCTATTCTTTCCGTTCGATCTATCATAGAGTTCATACTAGAATAACACCTTAAGACACAAATCAACCAAAACCCTAATGTCACCTAGATACTCCAATGTCACCTCAAGTATCCGTGGGCATGATTATAGGATATGCATCACACAATCTCAGATTCATCTATTCAACCAACACAAATTACTTCAAAGAGTGCCCCAAAGTTTCTACCCAAGAGTCAAGATGAAAACGTGTGCCAACCCCTATGCATAAGTTCACAAGGTCACTAAACCCGCAAGTTGATCACCAAAACGTACATCAAAAGTAGATCACATGAATATCCCATTGTCACCACAGATAAGCACATGCAAGACATACATCAAGTGTTCTCAAATCCTTAAAGACTCAATCCGATAAGATAACTTCAAAGGGAAAACTCAATCCATTACAAGAGATTAGAGAGGGAGAAACATCATAAGATCCAACTATAATAACAAAGCTCGTGATACATCAAGATCATATCACCTCAATAACACGAGAGAGAGAGAGAGAGAGAGAGAGAGAGAGAGAGAGAGAGAGAGAGAGAGATCAAACATATAGCTATTGGTACATACCCTCAGCCCCGAGGGTGAACTACTCCCTCCATGTCATGGAGAGTGCCGGGATGATGAAGATGGCCACCGATGATGGATTCCCACTTCAGCAGGGTGCCGGAACGGGATCCCAAGAGGTTTTTGGTGGCTAAAGAGGCTTGCGGCGGCGGAACTCCCAATCTATTTTCCCCTGGATGTTTTTAGGGTATATGGACATATATAGGCGAAAGAAGTCGGTCAGGGGAGCCACGAGGGGCCCACGAGGGTGGGGGCGCGCCTAGGGGGGTAGGGCGCGCCTCCCGGCCTCGTGGCTTCTTTGTTGCTTCCCTGACGTCTACTCCAAGTCTCCTGGATTGCTTCCGTTCCAAAAATAACTCTCCCAAAGGTTTCATTCCGTTTGGACTCCGTTTGATATTCCTTTTCTGCGAAACACTGAAATAGGCAAAAAAAACAACAATTTGGCCTGGGCCTCCGGTTAATAGGTTAGTCCCAAAAAATGATAGAAAAGTGTACAGTAAAGCCCATAAACATCCAAAACAGATAATATAATAGCATGGAACAATAAAAAATTATAGATACGTTGGAGACGTATCAGGGAGTTGTTTGTATGCCAACTATATGTTGATGATATTATCTTTGGTTCCCCTAACAAAGCTTTCAATGAGGAATTTACTGCTCTCATGACCTCGAAGTTCAAGATGTCCATGATGGGAGAGTTGAAGTTCTTTCTCGGGTTCCAAATCAAGCAAAGAAGAGAAGGAACCTCCATCAACCAAGCCAAATACAATCAAGACATGCGCAAGAGATTCAAGCTAAGTCATGTCAAGCCGGCTTCCACTCCAATGCCTGTCAAATGCCAACTTGACATAG
The DNA here is from genome assembly GCA_021605145.1 of Aegilops bicornis. Classification (NCBI taxonomy): domain Eukaryota; kingdom Viridiplantae; phylum Streptophyta; class Magnoliopsida; order Poales; family Poaceae; genus Aegilops; species Aegilops bicornis. Next base: position 818,928,267 of record CM038675.1, read on the forward strand.
ATCCCAATGGTAAAGCGGTGGATCAAAAGGTATATCGTTCCATGATTGGCTCCTTGCTTTACCTTTGTGCATCTAGACCGGATATCATGTTAAGTGTGGGAATTTGTGCACAGTTTCAAGCCACACCTAAGGAAAGCCACTATGTGGCAGTCAAGCGAATCTTTCGATATTTGACTCATACCACAAACTTTGGATTATGGTACCCAAGAGGAGCCAACTTCAATCTTTTGTGCTATTCTGACTCGGATTGGGCGGGAGACAGAGTGGATAGGAAGTCAACCTCCGGAGGGTGCCAATTTCTTGATTGCTCTTTGGTGAGTTGGTCTTCTAAGAAGCAAAGTTGTGTGTCTCTCTCATCCATCGAAGCGGAGTATGTGGCCGTCGGTAGTTGTTGTGCTCAAGTTCTATGGATGTGGCAAACTTTAAAGGATTACGGTGTCACTTGTGACAAAGTGCCTGATGTCTACAACACAACCTTCTTCTTGTTGTTGGGCCTCCAAGTGCAGAGGTTTGTAGGACAGTAGCAAATTTCCCTCAAGTGGATGACCTAAGGTTTATCAATCCGTGGGAGGCATAGGATGAAGATGGTCTCTCTCAAACAACCCTGCAACCAAATAACAAAGAGTCTCTTGTGTCCCCAACACACCCAATACAATGGTAAATTGTATAGGTGCACTAGTTCGGCGAAGAGATGGTGATACAAGTGCAATATAGATGGTAGATATAGGTTTTTGTAATCTGAAAATATAAAAACAGCAAGGTAGCTAATGATAAAAGTGAGCGTAAACGGTATTAAAATGCTAGGAAACAAGGCCTAAGGTTCATACTTTCACTAGTGCAAGTTATATCAACAATATTAACATAATGGATCATATAACTATCCCTTAACATGCAACAAAGAGTCACTAATAGCAGAGAACAAACGAAGAGATTATTGTAGGGTACGAAACCACCTCAAAGTTATCCTTTCTGATCGATCTATTCAAGAGTCCGTAGTAAAACAACACGAAGCTATTCTTTCCCTTCGATCTATCATAGAGTTCGTACTAGAATAACACCTTAAGACACAAATCAACCAAAACCCTAATATCACCTAGATACTCCATTGTCACCTCAAGTATCCGTGGGCATGATTATACGATATGCATCACACAATCTCAGATTCATATATTCAACCAACACAAAGTACTTCAAAGAGTGCCCCAAAGTTTCTACCGGAGAGTCAAGACGAAAACGTGTGCCAACCCCTATGCATAAGTTCATGGAACCCGCAAGTTGATCACCAAAACATACATCAAGTAGATGACGTGAATATCCCATTGTCACCACAGATAAGCACGGCAAGACATACATCATGTGTTCTCAAATCCATAAAGACTCAATCTGATAAGATAACTTCAAAGGGAAAACTCAATCCATTACAAGAGAGTAGAGGGGGAGAAACATCATAAGGTCCAACTATAATAGCAAAGCTCGCGATACATCAAGATCGTGCCAAATAAAGAACACGAGAGGGAGATCAAACACATAGCTACTGGTACATACCCTCAGCCCCGAGGGTGAACTACTCCGTCCTCGTCATGGAGAGCGCCGGGATGATGAAGATGGCCACCGGTGAGGGATCCCCCCTCCGACAGGGTGCCGGAACAGGGTCCCGATTAGTTTTTGGTGGCTACAGAGGCTTGCGGCGGCGGAACTCCCGATCTATGTTATTTTCTGGAGGTTTCAGTATTTATAGGAATTTTTGGCGTAGGTCTCACGCCAGGGGGGTCTCCGGGCTGTCCACGAGGCAGGGGGGGTGCACCCTAGTGGGGAGGGGGCGCCCCCCAACCTCGTGGGCAGCCCGGGACTCTTCTGGCCCAACTCTTGCACTCCAGGGGCTTCTTTTGGTCCATAAAAATTCGTTAAAAATTGGCACGTCAATTGGACTCTGTTTGGTATTCCTTTTCTGTAAAACTCAAAAACAAAGAAAAAACAGAAACTGGCACTGGGCTCTAGGTTAATAGGTTAGTCCCAAAAATCATATAAAATAACATATAAGACATCCTAGATGGATAATATAATAGCATGGAACAATAAAAAATTATAGATACGTTGGAGACGTATCAAGCATCCCCAAGCTTAATTCCTGCTCGTCCTCGAGTAGGTAAATGACAAAAACAGAATTTATGATGTGGAATGCTACCTAGCATTTTTCTCAATGTAATTTTCTCTATTGTGGCATGAATGTTCAGATCCAAATGATTCAAGATAAAAGTTCATATTGACATGAAAACAATAATACTTCAAGCATACTAACAAAGCAATCATGTCTTCTCAAAATAATATGGCTAAAGAAAGCTATCCCTACAAAATCATATAGTCTGGCTATGCTCTATCTTCATCACAAAAAATATTTAAATCATGCACAACCCCGATGACAAGCCAAATAATTGTTTCATACTTTCATGTTCTCAAACTTTTTCAACTTTCACGCAATACATGAGCGTGAGCCATGGACATAGCACTATATGTGGAATAGAATGGTGGTTGTGGAGAAAAAAAGGAGAAGATAGTCTCACATCAACTAGGTGTATCAACGGGCTATGGAGATGACCATTAATAGATATCAATGTGAGTGAGTAGGGATTGCCATGCAACGGATGCACTAGAGCTATAAGTGTATGGAAGCTCAACAAAAGAAACTAAGTGGGTGTGCATCCAACTTGCTTGCTCATGAAGACCTAGGGCATTTTGAGGAAGCCCAGCATTGGAATATACAAGCCAAGTTCTATAATGAAAAATTCCCACTAGTATATGAAAGTGACAAAATAGGAGACTCTCTATCATGAAGATCATGGTGCTACTTTGAAGCACAAGTGTGGTAAAATGATAGTAACATTGTCCCTTCGCTCTTTTTCTCTCTTTTTTTATTTTGATGGGCTTCTTTGGCCTCTTTTTTTATTTGGGCTTCTTTGGCCTATTTTATTTTTCATAAAGTCCGAAGTCTCATCCCGACTTGTGGGGGAATCATAGTCTGCATCATCCTTTCCTCACTTGGGACAATGCTCTAATAATGAAGATCATCACACTTTTATTTATTTACAACTCAAGAATTACAACTCAGTACTTAGAACAAAATATGACTCTATGTGAGTGCCTCCAGTGGTGTACCGGGATATGCGATGAATCAAGAGTGACATGTATGAAAGAATTATGAAGGTGGCTTTGCCCTAAATACAATGTCAACTACATGATCATGCAAAAGAAATATGACAATGATGGAGAGTGTCATAATAAACGGAACGGTGGAAAGTTGCGTGGCAATATATCTCGGAATGGCTATGGAAATGACATAATAGGTAGGTATGGTGGCTGGTTTGAAGAAGGTAATGGTGGGTGTTATGGTACCGGTAAAAGTTGCACAGTACTAGAGTGGCTAGCAATGGTGGAAGGGTGAGAGTGCACATAATACATGGACTCAACATTAGTCACAAAGAACCCACATACTTATTGCAAAAATCTATTAGTTATCGAAATTAAGTACTACGCACATGCTCCTAGGGGGATAGATTGGTAGGAAAAGACCATCGCTCGTCCCCGACCGCCACTCATAAGGAAGACAATCAATAAATAAATCATGCTCCAACTTCATCGCATAATAGTTCATCATACGTGCATGCTACGGGAATCACAAACTTCAACACAAGTATCTCTCAAATTCACAACTACTCACTAGCATGACTCTAATATCACCATCTTTATATCTCAAAACAATCATGAGGAATCAAACTTCTCATAGTATTCAATGCACTTTATATGAAAGTTTTTATTATATCCCTCTTGGATGCCCATCATATTAGGACTAAATTCATAACCTAAGCAAATTACCATGCTGTTTAAGACTCTCAAAATAATATAAGTAAAGCATGAGAGTTCATCAATTTCTTCAAAATAAAACTACCATCGTGCTCTAAAATATATAAATGAAGCACTAGAGCAAATGACAAACTACTCCGAAAGATATAAGTGAAGATCAATGAGTAGTTGAATAATTATGTAACTACTAGTCGTCAACCCGTGCGTTGCACGGGCTAGTTTTATGTGAAAGAAGTAGAAGTTTTACCAATTAACTATCACATTGGTCTATGCTCATGGAAATTATTATCACCAACCAATATAATAGTTCTGCATGGGTGCCAAAGGATACAATGATATTTCAATTCATTGTTTTCTGTCCGCATACTGGTTAGAAAATTCATATGTAAATTCTTTACTCATAATTTTTCATGGTAATTGCTGAAAAAAGAAAATGAGTCTTGTTCGCCAACCAATTCTGTAGACTGCATTTTATTACCAAAAACACACAATCGGATAGACGTTGAAGAAATAAATGCGATGTTTGAAGTTGAATCAGATGACATATAAAAGGATATAAGTTTGATTATACCCACGGTTGTACATTTCAGAAACCATATTACTGGTCATTATAGTCTGACATGACAACTTCCCATTTACTACTATAAAGGAATTTTTGTAATACCGTTCATTCATGTGACATAAGAGACTTAGAGCAACATTTCATATATTAGTGACAGTTAAGCTGCTGCACTTGCAAATTTGTACCACGAATCAAATAGATGTGTTATGTATATTCTCTAGTGTGGTCTTAAATTGGAAGGAAATGAGGAGTTTCTTCTTTCCAAGCAAAGTAGTGATTTTATTGAAAAGTATGAGCAGGTGCACATTATATTGTATCAAAAATATAAATGTCAATACGTCTTTTTTTCATCTCACTTGGATGTATTAAGTAATATCCTTCAACACACTATTCCAGTAAATTTAATCCTTGATTCCTCCTAAGAAAGAACAATATCTTGAGGAACTACATAGAGTATCACACTGTTGCAAAAATTAAGAGTGAAAAAGTAAAATTATAGGCATAGAATCTTACATATTCTTTAAAGTCATTTCGAAAGCTAAATATTCAGAAGCAGAAAAGGTAGTTATTTTGAGAATGGAAATATGTACCATAACTTGTTGCTTGTTTCTTGTAAGAGTTTGTAGATAGAGTACCATCTAGAAAAACTCTCATGGCTCAGTGGTTGTTGCTTGTAATTCTATATAGATAGAGGATTATCCAAGAAGACTAAGCTATCAACAACCAATGTTCCAAGGCTCATCTTACTTCACTACCAGTTGTTGAAATAATAAAAATAGTAACCATAAAAACAAAGTTTGATGGATAAAACTGTAGGACTGCAGCATTTTAGTTGGTATTTTTTTTTGTAGTAAGGCCTTATGAAAAATGGAAAGCTGAATCGCATAACATCCTTTTTGTGGATAGATATACCAAAATACACTTGCCGTTGGAAATATTGCTATATGAGAAGATACATTTTTACCTAATAGGAAGTAATGAATAGATAGTTCGCAAGTTCCTCTCAAATTCCTATTGCTTCCATTCACTGTACATGTACTAAAACTTATAAACGAATCACCATTTATTTATGCATCGATGCTATGGTAACAGCAAGAAGATAAGACACTACGGAGGAAACATCATATCCAAGACTTATTTTGATTTGTTCAGTAAGCATTTATATGGAAATACACATATAAAGCTTTGTACGCTTATCCACCAGTGGAACTATCCGAGCTAAAAGTTGAGAGTGCTCTGTTGTTGCCTGGTTTGGTCACATATATCAAGATCCAGACCGGTGTTGTTGCATAATATACATCAAATCTGAATATGCAAGTTCAGGACAGTACTGTTTCAGATATATTCTACATGTAAGTATATATCATCATGAGTTAAGGACAGTACTTCAATAATGTCGATCTTTAGATCTTCACCAGTTAGATTTTCTTCTCGTCTTGATTCTAGGGTCTGAATATGAAGTCAAGGACAGTACTGTTTCAGAAATATTCTACATGTAAGTATATATCATCGTGAGTTAAATTTCAACATATACAGTTTGCTATTATATTGATAAAAACATTAGGTCAGTTTGCTCAAAAAAAAAGATTAGGTCGTATGGATTAGATCTTACCAATAAAAAAATAGCGCCCTACAGCAAAATAGCGGCGACCTCAAAATACGCTATTAGCAAAAGTTTGGAGACAGTGACGCACCGATCGACCCTCCTCGCCCTGCATGGAAGACCAATCATGAGAAATTTCTTATTCTAGAATAATACTCCAAATCTAGCGACCACATCGTGTAACCGATTATAAACTAACTGCCTCGCATGGTACTGGACCTCATCAATCATTCATGGCACAACTAACATTTGTCACAAATTTGTTTCTTTATTGCTCCAATGTTTCCCAAAATACAACCAGCTACTGTTTTAGTTCTGTACCAAATACAAATAAAGTTGCAGGACACGTAATACAACTTTCAGGGCATAACACTCCCTATGTATTGGCTGCAATATGCAACTCTGAACCTGAAATCAACGAAGAATACACTGCAATTATACCAGTACTGTACAACAACAACAATACAATAAATTTCACAGATCAATGACGTTAATTTCAAGTGCCATATGCAAATCCCCGTCCAGCGCAGTCAGCAACATGCAAGTAAACCTCATACCTTCGCGGCCACGCTGTACTTTTTGGGTCCATCTGATAAATAGAATGTTCAGATCCTTGGGGCTGATCTGGTCCTTGGGCAGCCACCTCTGCGGCACAGATCTGGGTGCCCGCACTCACTGCAGCCATTGCGGAGCCATGCGTGCTGCTCGAGGCCTGACCCGCGGCATGCCTGCAGCAGCTCCACGAGGCAGTGCCCCGACACATGCATGGCTCCACCTTCACGCCGTCCTCGATGGTGATAGCCGCGAGTTGGAGAGGCAGAGGGCGCTTAGTCTTTTAGCGGACGGCAAGCAGAGGCATGCGTGCAGGATCACTTACACTAGGAGATTGCCCAAGAGGGAAAGATGAAGGCGCGACCATGCACGATGGAGAAGATGCGTGAGGATAGATGAGGAGGACGGCAGCTGCAAGGACACGGGGAGCTGTGTTGACGTGAGGAAGGGAGCTGTGTCAACGTGGAGTAGGTCACTATTGATCCTAACGTTCTATATAGTGATTGTTCTATTTAGGAAACAACTGTAGTACGGGAGTAGATGGAGATATTTCTTGTGCGTATAAGATAGAGATTGCTCGTAAGATCTCTTCATAGGTGGATTCTGTTTTTACAATTGGTAAACGATCCTGGGCCTTGGAGCCTCTTTTAAATTTCAATCGAGAATTACATATGATTATTATATGACTCAATCTACACCGTAATAATTCGGTCCCACCAGATGAACGGTTAGTATTTTCTAATTAACGTGGGAATTATTAGGGAGTGCCTAATTAGTATAGGTATAGATAGATAGATAGATAGATAGATAGATAGATAGATAGATAGATAGATAGATAGATGTGAGGACTCTCTCTCATTTGAGTATTTCAGATCTAATGTATTTTATTCAAGCAGCAAGCAAAACAAAACAAAATGACATTTCAAGGATAACACACATCATGTGAAGAAGCAAAAACTTAGGTTCAACCGATACTAACCGATAATTGTTGAAGAAGAAAGGTGGGATGCCTACCGGAGCATCCCCAAGCTTAGATGCTTGAGACTTCTTAGAATATTATCTTGGGTGCCTTGGGAATCCCCAAGCTTGAGCTTTTGTGTCTCCTTAATTCCTCTCATATCACGGTTTTCCTAAATCTCAAAAACTTAGTATAAAACAATGCAAAAACCTTATCATTTTCTACTATCATAAATCACTAAAATTATTATTCAACATCCCATACTAAATGTCTCTGCATAATTAATACTCTTATCCTCAAATAGAATCATTAAACAAGCAAAAATATGCAAACAATGCAAACATAACAGCAATCTGCCAAGACAGTATAGTCTGTAAAGAATGCAAGATTCATCATACTTCACTAACAAATTATGAGAAAAATACTACACTGTATAAGATTTATCAGATCTCGTTATGCAATTTTTTTCAATATTATATCATTGTCTTACTTTTCTAGGGAATTTTTGCAACAGCAGTAAACTTTCTGTTTTGAAACAGCAACATGTATACTTGCTAAATAAGCATGGTAAAGGCTATCCTTAATTTTTTTATTGAAAATATAGATTCAAAACATTATTATAAATAACATCAAGCAAATACTAACAAAATAAAATGACGCTCCAAGAAAAACACATATCATGTGGTGAATAAAAATATAGCTCCAAGTAAAGTTACCGATGAACGAAGACGAAAGAGGGGATGCCATCCGGGACATCCCCAAGCTTAGGCTCTTGGTTGTCCTTGAATATTACCTTGGGGTGCCTTGGGCATCCCCAAGCTTAGGCTCTTGCCACTCCTTATTCCATAGTCCATCGAATCTTTACCCAAAACTTGCAAACTTCACAACACAAAACTCAACAGAAAACTCGTAAGCTCCGTTAGTATAGGAAAATAAATCACCACTTAGGTACTGTTGTGAACTCATTATAAATTCATATTGGTGTAATATATAATGTATTCCAACTTCTCTATGGTTCATACCCTCCGATACTACTCATATATTCATCAAAATAAGCAAACAACACATAGAAAACAGAATCTGTCAAAAACAGAGAAGTCTGTAGTAATCTGTATGAAAAGTATACTTCTGTAACTCAAAAAATTCTGAAATAAATTGGTGGACGTGAGGAATTTTTATTTTAATCATCTGCAAAAAGAATCAACCTAAAAGCACTCTCTAGTAAAAAATGGCAGCTAATCTCGTGAGGGCTAATGTTTCTTTTTTTTTACAGCAAGATCGCATAGACTTCACCGAAGTCTTCCCAAAGGTTCTACTTGGCACAAACACTAATTGAAACATGAAACCACATCTAACCAGAGGCTAGATGAATTATTTATTACTAAACAGGAGAAAAAAGTGAAGAACAAAAATAAAGTTGGGTTGCCTCCCAACAAGCGCTATCATTTAACGACCCTAACTAGGCATGATGATTTCAATGATGCTCACATAAACGATAAGAATTGAAACATAAAGAGAGCATCATGAAGAATATGACTAGCACATTTAAGTCTAACCCACTTCCTATGCATAGGGATTTTGTGAGCAAACAACTTATGGGAACAATAATCAACTAGCATAGCAAGGCAAAACAAGCATAACTTTAAAATTTTAAGCACATAGAGAGGAAACTTGATATTATTGCAATTCCTACAAGCATGTGTTCCTCCCTCATAATAATTTTCAGTACTATCATTAATGAATTCAACAATATATCCAGAACATAAAGCATTCTTTTCATGATCTACTTGCATAGTAAATTTACTACTCTCCACATAAGCAAATTTCTTCTCATCAATAGTAGTGGGAGTAAACTTAACAAAATAACTATCATGTGAGGCATAATCCAATTGAAAACTAAAATCATGATGAAAAATTTCATGGTTATCATTATTCTTTATAGCATATGTATCATCACAATAATCATCATAAATCGGAGGCATGCTTTCATCATAATAAATTTGCTCATCAAAACTTGGGGGACAAAAAATATCATATTCATCAAACATAGCATCCCCAAGCTTGTGCATTTGCATATCATTAGCATCATAGGTATTCAAGGAATTCATACTAACAACATTTCAATCATGCTCATCATTCAAAAATTTAGTGCCAAACATTTTATAGACTTCTTCTTCTAGCACTTGAGCACAATTTTCCTTTCCATCATTTTCACGAAAGATATTAAAAAGATGAAGCGTATGAGACAAACTCAATTCCATTTTTTGTAGTTTTCTTTTATAGACTAAACTAGTGATAAAACAAGAAACAAAAAGATTCGATTGCAACATCTAAAGATATATGTTTAAGCACTCACCTCCCCGGCAACGGCGCCAGAAATGAGCTTGATGTCTACTACACAACCTTCTTCTTGTAGACGTTGTTGGACCTCCAAGTGCAGATGTTTGTAGGACAATAGCAAATTTCCCTCAAGTGGATGACCTAAGATTTATCAATCCATGGGAGGCGTAGGATGAAGATGGTCTCTCTGAAACAACCCTACAACCAAATAACAAAGAGTCTCTTGTGTCCCCAACACACCCAATACAATGGTAAATTGTATAGGTGCACTAGTTCGACGAAGAGATGGTGATACAAGTGCAATATAGATGGTAGATATAGGTTTTTGTAATCTGAAAATATAAAAACATCAAGGTAGCTAATGATAAAAGTGAGCGTAAACAGTATTTCATTGCTAGGAAACAAGGCCTAAGGTTCATACTTTCACTAGTGCAAGTTATCTCAACAATAATAACATAACTGGATCATATAACTATGCCTCAACATGCAACAAAGAGTAACTCCAAAGTCACTAATAGCGGAGAACAAACGAAGAAATTATCGTAGGGTACGAAACCACCTCAAAGCTATCCTTTCTGATCAATCTATTCAAGAGTCCGTAGTAAAATAACACGAAGCTATTATTTCCGTTCGATCTATCATAGAGTTCGTACTAGAATAACACCTTAAGACACAAATCAACCAAAACCCTAATGTCACCTAGATACTCCGTTGTCACCTCAAGTATCCGTGGGTATGATTGTATGATATGCATCACACAATCTCAGATTCATCTATTCAACCAACACAAAGTACTTCAAAGAGTGCCCCAAAGTTTCTACCGGAGAGTCAAGACGAAAACGTGTGCCAACCCCTATGCATAAGTTCATGGAACCCGCAAGTTGATCACCAAAACATACATCAAGTAGATCACGTGAATATCCCATTGTCACCACAGATAAGCATGACAAGACATACATCATGTGTTCTCAAATCCTTAAAGACTCAATCCGATAAGATAACTTGAAAGGTAAAACTCAATCCATTACAAGAGAGTAGAGGGGGAGAAACATCATAAGGTCCAACTATAATAGCAAAGCTCGCGATACATCAATATCGTGCCAAATAAAGAACACGAGAGGGAGATCAAACACATAGCTACTGGTACATACCCTCAGCCCCGAGGGTGAACTACTCCGTCCTCGTCTTGGAGAGCGTCGGGATGATGAAGATGGCCACCGATGAGGGATCCCCCCTCCGCGGGGTGCCAGAATAGGGTCTCAATTGGTTTTTGGTGGCTACAGAGGCTTGCGGTGGCGGAACTCCTGATCTAGGTTATTTTCTGGAGGTTTCAGTATTTCTAGGAAATTTTGGCGTAGGTCTCATATCAGGGGGGTCTCCGGGCTGTCCACGAGGCAGGGGGTGCGCCCTAGGGGGGAGGGGGCGCCCCCCACCCTTGTGGGCATTCCGGGGCTCTTCTGGCCCAACTCTTGCACTCCAGGGGCTTCTCTTGGTCCATAAAAATTCGTCCAAAATTGGCACGTCAATTGGACTCCGTTTGGTATTCCTTTTCTGTAGAACTCAAAAACAAAGAAAAAATAGAAACTGGCACTGGGCTCTAGGTTCCGTTTGGTAAATTGTATAGGTGCACTAGTTCAGCGAAGAGATGGTGATACAAGTGCAATATGGATGGTAGATATAGGTTTTTGTAATCTTAAAATATAAAAACAGCAAGGTAACTAATGATAAAAGTGAGCACAAACGATATTGCAATGCTAGGAAACAAGGCCTAAGGTTCATACTTTCACTAGTGCAAGTTATCTCAACAATAATAACATAACTGGATCATATAACTATCCCTCAACATGCAACAAAGAGTCACTCCAAACTCACTAATAGCGGAGAACAAATGAAGATATTATGGTAGGGTACGAAACCACCTCAAAGTTATCCTTTCTGATCGATCTATTCAAGAGTCCGTAGTAAAAATAACACGAAGCTATTCTTTCCGTTCGATCTATCATAGAGTTTGTACTAGAATAACACCTTAAGACACAAATCAACCAAAACCCTAATGTCACCTAGATACTCCAATGTCACCTCAAGTATCCGTGGGCATGATTATACGATATGCATCACACAATCTCAGATTCATCTATTCAACCAACACAAAGAACTTCAAAGAGTGCCCCAAAGTTTCTACTGAAGAGTCAAGACGAAAACGTGTGCCAACCCCTATGCATAAGTTCACAAGGTCACTGAACCAGCAAGTTGATCACCAAAACGTACATCAAGTAGATCACGTGAATATCCCATTGTCACCACATATAAGCACATGCAAGACATACCTCAAGTGTTCTCAAATCCTTAAAGACTCAATCCGATAAGATAACTTCAAAGGGAAAACTCAATCCATTACAAGAGAGTAGAGAGGGAGAAACATCATAAGATCCAAGTATAATAGCAAAGCTCGCGATACATCAAGATTGTATCACCTCAAGAACACGAGAGAGAGAGAGATCAAACACATATCTACTTGTACATACCCTCAGCCCCGAGGGTGAACTACTCCCTCCTCGTCATGGAGAGCACCGAGATGATGAAGATGGCCACCGGTGATGGATTCCCCCTTCGGCAGGGTGCCGGAACGGCCTCCCGAGAGGTTTTTGGTGGAGACAAAGGCTTGTGGCGGTGGAACTCCCGATCTATTGTGCCCCTGGATGGTTTTAGGGTATATGGACATATATAGGCGAAAGAAGTCGGTCAGGGGAGCCACGAGGGGCCGACGAGGGTGGGGGACACGCCTCCCTGCCTCGTGGCTTCCTCGTTGCTTCCCTGACGTCTACTCCAAGTCTCCTGGATTGCTTCCATTCCAAAAATAACTCTCCCGAAGGTATCATTCCGTTTGGACTCCGTTTGATATTCCTTTTCTGTGAAACACTGAAATAGGCAAAAAAACAACAATTTGGGCTGGGCCTCCGGTTAATAGGTTAGTCCCAAAAAATGATATAAAAGTGTATAGTAAAGCCCATAAACATCCAAAACAGATAATATAATAGCATGGAACAATAAAAAATTATAGATACGTTGGAGACGTATCAAGCATCCCCAAGCTTAATTCCTGCTTGTCCTCGAGTAGGTAAATAATAAAAATAGAATTTTGATGTGGAATGCTACCTAGCATATTTCTCAATGTAATTTTCTCTTTATTGTGGCATGATTGTTCAGATCCAAAAGATTCAAGATAAAAGTTTGATCTTGACATAAAACTAATAATACTTCAAGCATACTAATGAAGTAATCATGTCTTATCAAAATAACATAGCCAAAGAAAGCTTATCCTACAAAATCATATAGTTTGGCCATGCTTCATTTTAAGTAACACAAAATGCTCCCTTATGCATAACCCCATGACAAGCCGAGCAATTGGTTCATACTTTTAACGCGCTTCAGCCTTTTTCAACTCTTCACGCAATACATGAGCGCCAAGCCATGTATATAGCACTATAGGTGGAATAGAATATGATGATAGGGGTTATGAGAGAAGACAAAAAAGGAGAAAGTCTCACATTGACGCGGCTAATAAGCGGGCTAGGGAGATGCCCATCAATTGATGTCAATGCAAGGAGTAGGGATTGCCATGCAATGGATGCACTAGAGCTATAAATGTATGAAAGCTCAACAAAAGAAACTAAGTGGGTGTGCATCCAACTCGCTTGCTCACGAAGACCTAGGGCATTTTGAGGAAGCCCATCATCGGAATATACAAGCCAAGGTCTATAATGAAAAATGCCCACTCGTATATGAAAGTGACAACATAAGAGACTCTATATCATGAAGATCACGGTGCTACTTTGAAGCACAAGTGTGGTAAAAGGATATTAACATTGTCCCTTCTCTCTTTACCTCTTTTTTTGGTGGGCTTCTTTGGCCTCTTTTTTTCTTTGGGCTTCTTTGGCCTCTTTTATTTTTCATAAAGTCCGAGTCTCATCCCGACTTGTGGGGGAATCATAGTCTCCATCATCCTTTCCTCACATGGGACAATGCTCTAATAATCGAAATCATCACACTTCTATTTATTTACAACTCAAGAATTACAAATCAATACTTAGGACAAAATATGATGAGACGTCTCCAACATATCTATATTTTTTTATTGTTCCATGCTATTATATTACCTGTTTTGGATGTTTATGGGCTTTATTTTATACATTATTATCATTTTTGGGACTAACCTACTAACCGGAGGCCCAGCCCGCATTGCTGTTTTTTTTGCCTATTTCTGTATTTCGAAGAAAAGGAATATCAAACGGAGTCCAAACGGAATGAAACCTTCGGGAGCGTGATTTTTGGAACGAACATGATCCAGAGGACTTGGAGTGCAAGTCAAGAAACAGCCGGAGCCTCCACGAGATAGGAGGGCGCCCCCCCTATAGGGCGCGCCCCCTGTCTCGTGGGCCCCTCGGGCGTCCAACGACGTACTTCTTCCTCCCATATAAGCCTACGTACCCCGGAAACATCCAGGGAGCAACCACAATACAATTTCCACCGCTGTAACCATTTGTATCCTTCAGATCCCATCTTGGAGCCGCCATGCGTCACGAGGGGGGGGAATCCACCATGGAGGGCTTCTACATCAACACCATAGCCCTTCCGATGAGTTGTGAGTAGTTTACCACAGACCTTCGGGTCCATAGTTATTAGCTAGTTGGCTTCTTCTCTCTTTTTGGATCTCAATACAATGTTCTTCCCCTCTCTTGTGGAGAACTATTCGATGTAATCTCTTTTTGCGGTGTGTTTGTCAAGATCCTATGAATTGTGGGTTTATGATCAGATTTATCTATGGATAATAATTGAATCTTCTCTGAATTCTTTTATATGATTGAGTTATCTTTGCAAGTCTCTTCGAATTATCGGTTTGGTTTGGCCTACTAGATTGATCTTTCTTGCCATGGGAGAAGTGCTTAGCTTTGGGTTCAATCTTGCGGTGTTCTTACCCAAAGGATGTAAAGGGCTGCAAGACACGTATTGTATTGTTGCCATCGAGGATAAAAAGATGGGGTTTATATCATATTGTTTGAGTTTATCCCTCTACATCATGTCATCTTGCTTAATGCGTTACTCTGTTCTTATGAACTTAATACTCTAGATGCTGTAGGGGAACGTAGCAGAAATTCAAAATTTTCATACGAGTCACCAAGATCTATCTATTGAGAAACTAGCAACGAGAGAGAGGGGATTGCATCTACATACCCTTGTAGATCGCTAAGCGGAAGCGTTCAAGAGAACGGGGTTGAAGGAGTCGTACTCATCGTGCTCCAAATCACCGGAGATCCTAGTGCCGAACGGACGGCACCTCCGCGTTCAACACATGTACATCCCGGGGACGTCTCCTCCTTCTTGATCCAACAAGGGGAGAGGATAAGTTGAGGGAGAGCTCCGGCAGCACGACAGCGTGGTGGTGGAGCTTGCAGTTCTCCGGCAGAGCTTCGCCAAGCACTACTACTACGGAGGAGGTGTTGGGAGGGAGAGGGCTGCGCCAGGGGAAGGGTGAAGCTCCCATGCACCTCCCCACTATATATAGGGGTGGAGGGGGCTGGTTTCTTGCCCTCCAAGTCCATTGGGGCGTTGGCAAAGGTGGGAGGAAAGAAATCCCATCATTTCCTTCCCCACCGATTGTTATCCCCTCTTTTTAGGGATCTTGATCTTATCCCTTCGGGATATGATCTTATTCCTTCTAAGGGGGGATCTTGGTGCGCCTTGACCAAGGGTGTGGGGCCTTGCCCCCACTACCCACGTTCATGTGGGTCCCCCCATGTTGGTGGGCCCCACTCCGGAACCTTCTAGAACCTTCTCGGTACAATATCGAAAAATCCCAAACATTTTCCGGTGGCCAAAATAGGACTTCCCATATATAAATCTTTACCTCTGGACCATTCCGGAACTCCTCGTGACGTCCGGGATCTCATCCGGGACTCCGAACAACATTCGGTAACTGCACACCAATTCCCATAACAACTCTCGCGCCACCAACCTTATGTGTAGACCCTACGGGTTCGGGAATCATGCAGACATGACCGAGACAGCTCTCTGGCCAATAACCAACAGCGGGATCTGGATACCCATGTTGGCTCCCACATGTTCCACGGTGATCTCATCGGATGAACCACGATGTCAAGGATTCAAGCAATCCCGTATACAATTCCCTTTGTCTAAGCGGCATTGTACTTGCGAGATTTGATCGTCGGTATGCCGATACCTTGTTCAATCTCGTTACGGCAAGTCTCTTTACTCGTTCCGTAACACATCATCCCGTGATCAACCCCTTGGTCACATTGTGCTCATTATGATGATGTCCTACCGAGTGGGCCCAACGATACATTTCCGTCAACGGGAGTGACAAATCCCAGTCTCGATTCGTACCAACCCAATAGACACTTTCGGAGATACCTGTAGTGCACCTTTATAGCCACCCAGTTACGTTGTGACGTTTGGTACACCCAAAGCATTCCTACGGTATCCGGGAGTTGCACAATCTCATGGTCTAAGGAAATGATACTTGACATTAGAAAAGCTTTAGCATACGAACTACACGATCTTTGTGCTAGGCTTAGGATTGGGTCTTGTCCATCACATCATTCTCCTAATGATGTGATCCCATTGTCAACGACATCCAATGTCCATGGTCAGGAAACCGTAACCATCTATTGATCAACGAGCTAGTCATCTAGAGGCTTACTAGGGACTTGGTGTTGTCTATGTACCCACACATGTATCCGAGTTTCCTATCAATACAATTATAGCATGGATAATAAGCGATTATCATGAACAAGGAAATATAATAATAATAACTAATTTATTATTGCCTCTAGGGCATATTTCCAACAGTCTCCCACTTGCACTAGAGTCAATAATCTAGTTCACATCGCCATGTGATTAACATTGACAGGTCACATCGCCATGTGACCAACATCCAAAGAGTTTAATAGTGTTACTAAACTAGTTCACATCACCATGTGATTAAGACTCAATGAGTTCTGGGGTTTGATCATGTTTTGCTTGTGAGAGAGGTTTTAGTCAACGGGTCTGCAACATTCAGATCCGTATGTATTTCACAATTCTCTATGTCATATTGTAAATGCTGCTTCCACGCTCCACTTGGAGCTATTCCAAATGGTTGCTCCACTATACGTATCCGGTTTGCTACTCAGAGTCATTCGGACAGGTGTTAAAGCTTGCATCGACGTAACCCTTTACGCCGAACTTTTTATCACCTCCATAATCGAGAAACATGTCCTTTATTTACTCCAAGGACAATTTTGGCTGTCCAATGATCCATTCCGGATCATTCTTGTACCCTTGAGTGACTCATGGCAAGGCACACTTCGGTGTGGTACAGCATAGCATACTATAGAGCCTATGTCCGAAGCATAGGGGACGACCTTTGTCCTTTCTCTCTCTTCTATCGTGGTCGAGCTTTAACTCTTAACTTCATACCTTACAACTCAGGCAAGAACTCCTTTGACTGATCCATCTTGAACACCTTCAAGATCATGTCAAGGTATGTGCTCATTTGAAAGTACCATTTAGCGTTTTTGATCTATCCTCATAGATCTTGGTGCTCAATGTTCAAGTAGCTTATTCCAGGTTTTCTATTGAAAAACACTTTTCAAATAACCCTATATGCTTTCCAGAAATTCTACATCATTTCGATCAACAATATGTCAACAACATATACTCATCAGAAATTCTATAGTGCTCCCACTCACTTCTTTGGAAATACAAGTTTCTCATAAACTTTGTATAAACCCAAAATCTTTGATCATCTCATCAAAGCGTACATTCCAACTCCGAGATGCTTACTCCAGTCCTTAGAAGGATTCTGGAGCTTTGCATACTTGTTAGCTTTCTTGAGGATTGACAAAACCTTACGGTTGTATCACATACAACCTTTCCTCAAGGATATCGCCGAGGAAACAATGTTTTGACATCCTATCTGCAAGATTTCATAAATCATGCAGTAATTGCTAATATAATTCCAACAGACTCTTAGCATCGCTTCTGGTGAGAAAGTCTCATCGTAGTCAACTCCTTGAACTTGTCGGAAAACATCTTAACGACAAGTCGAGCTTTCTTTTAAAATCCATCTGTACCCAACGGCCTTACGACCATCAAGTATTTCTTCCAAAGTCATGGATCCTCTCTCGGATTTTATGGCCTCGAGCCATTCGGCCGGAATCCGGGCCCACCATCGCTTCTCCATAGCTCGTAGGTTCATTGTTGTCTAGCAACATGACCTCTCGAGATGTGATTGCGTACCACTCTAAAGTAGTACGCTGGCGTCCTTGTCGACTCCACGAGGTCCAAGAGTGACTTGATCCGAAGCATCATGATCACTATCATCAACTTCCACTTCAATTGGTGTAGGTGCCACATGAACAACTTCACGTGCCCTGCTACTCCTGGTTGAAGTGATGGTTCAATAAACTCATCAAGTCTCCACCATCCTACCACTCAATTCTTTCGAGAGAAACTTTTCCTCGAGAAAGGACCCGTTCTAGAAACAATTACTTTTGCTTCGGATCTGAGATAGGAGGTATACCCAACTGTTTTGGGTGTCCTATGAAGATGCATTTTATCCGCTTTGGGTTCGAGCTCATCAACCTTGAAACTTTTTCACATAAGCGTCGCAGCCCCAAACTTTTAAGAAAGCGACAACTTAGGTTTGTCCAAACCATAGTTCAAACGGTGTCGTCTCAACGGAATTACGTGGTGCCCTATTAAAGTGAGTGCGGTTGTCTCTAATGCCTAACCCATGAGCGATAGTGGTAATTCGATAAGATACATCATGGAACGCACTATATCCAATAGGGTGCAAATATGATGTTCGGACACACCATCACATTATGGTGTTCGGCGGTATTAATTGTGAAACAATTTCCACAATGTCTTAATTGCGTACAAAGCTCGTAACTCAGATACTCATCTCTATGATCATATCATAGACATTTTATCCTCTTGTCACAATGATCTTCAACTTCACTCTGAAAGTACTTGAACCATTCAATAATTCAGACTTGTGTTTCATCAAGTAAATATACTCAGTATCTACTTAAATCATCCGTGAAGTAAGAACATAACGATATTCAATGCATGCCTCAGCACTCATTGGACTGCACACATCAAAATGTGTTACTTCCAACAAGTTGCTATCTTATTCCATTTTACTGAAAACGAGGCTTTTCAGTCATCTTGCCCATGTGGTATGATTTGCATTTCTCAAGCGATTCAAAGTCAAGTGAGTCCAAACGATCCATCTGCATGGAGTTTCTTCATGCGTATACACCAATAGACATGGCTCGCATGTCTCAAACTTTTCAAAAGCGAGTGAGTCCAAAGATCCATCAACATGGAGCTTCTTCATGCGTTTTATACCAATATGACTTACATGGCAGTGCCACAAGTAAGTGGTACTATCATTACTATCTTATATCTTTTGGCATGAAAATGTGTATCACTACGATCGAGATTCAATGAACCATTCTATTAGGTGCAAGACCATTGAAGGTATTATTCAAATAAATAGAGTAACCATTATTCTCCTTACATGAATAACCATATTGCGATAGACATAATCCAATCATGTCTATGCTCAACGCATAAACACCAAATAACAATTATTTAGGTTTAACACCAATCTCGATGGTAGGCGGAGCAGGCGATGCTTGATCACATCAACCTTGGAAACACTTCCAACACACATCATCTCACCTTTAGCTAGTCTCCGTTTATTCCGTAGCTCTTTTATTTCGAGTTACTAACACTTAGCAACCGAGCAGGTATCTAATACCTGGTGCTACTAGGAGTACTAGTAAAGTACACATTAACATAATGTATGTCCAATATACTTCTATCGACCTCGCTTGACCTTCTCATCTACCAAGTATCTAGGGTAATTCTGCTCGGTGGCTGTTCCCCTTATTACGAAGCACTTAGTCTCGGGTTTGGGTTCAACCTTGGGTTTCTTCCTTTGGAGCAGCAACTGATTTGCCGTTTCATGAAGTACCCTTCTTGCCCTTGCCCTTCTTAAAACTAGTGGTTTCACTAACCATCAACAATTGATGCTCCTTCTTGATTTCTACATTCGCGATGTGTCGAACATTGCGAATAGATCAAGGATCATTATATCTATCCTGTTATGTTATAGTTCATCACGAAGCTCTAGTAGCTTGGTGGCAATGTCTTTGGAGAAACATCACTATCTCATCCGGAAGATCAACTCCCACTCGATTCAAGTGATTGTTGTACTCGGACAATCTGAGCACAAGCTCAAGATTGAGCTTTTCTCCCTTATTATGCAGGCTAAGAAAATCGTCGGAGGTCTTATACCTCTTGACATGGGCATGAGCCTGTAATCCCAATTTCAGCCCTCGAAACATCTCATATGTTCTACGACATTTCAAAATGTCTTTGGTGCCTCAATTCTAAACCATTTAACATTACCGAACTATCATGTAGTCATCAAAGCGTGTATGTCGGATGTTCGCAACATCCACAGAGACCACGTTCGAGGTCCAGACACCGGCGGTGCATTAAGGACATAAGCCTTCTACTGTCCGCATAATTGCTACTATCAACTTTCAACTATATTTTCTCTAGGAACATATCTAAAACAGTAGAACTAAAGCGCGAGCTACGACATAATTTGCAAAAACCTTTTGACTATGTTCAGGATAAACAAGTTCATCTTATGAACTCCCACTCAGATAGACATCCCTCTAGTCATCTAAGTGACTACATGATCCGAGTCAACTAGGCCGTGTCCGATCATCACGTGAGACGGACTAGTCATCATCGGTGAACATCTTCATGTTGATCGTATCTACTATACGACTCATGCTCGACCTTCGGTCTCTTGTGTTCCGAGGCCATGTCCGTACATACATGCTAGGCTCGTCAAGTCAACCTAAGTGTTTGGCGTGTGTAAATCTGGCTTACACCCGTTGTATGTGAACGTTAGAATCTATCACACCCGATCATCACGTGGTGCTTGAAGCGACGAACTTTCATAGCGGTGCACAGTTAGGGGAACACTTTCTTGAAATTTTAATGAGGATCATCTTATTTACTACCGTCGTTCTAAGCAAATAAGATGCATAAACATGATAAACATCACATGCAATCAAAAAGTGACATGATATGGCCAATATCATTTTGCTCCTTTTGATCTCCATCTTGAGGCTCCACGATCATCATCGTCCACCGACATGATACCATGATCTCCATCATCATGATCTCCATCATCGTGTCTTCATGAAGTTGTCTCGCCAACTATTACTTCTACTACTATGGCTACCGGTTAGCAATAAAGTAAAGTAATTACATGGCGTTGTTCAATGACACGCAGGTCATACAATAAATTAAGACAACTCCTATGGCTCCTGCCATTGTCATACTCATCGACATGCAAGTCGTGATTCCTATTACAAGAACATGATCAATCTCATACATCACATATCATTCATCACATTCTTTTTGGCCATATCACATCACATAGCATACCCCGCAAAAACAAGTTAGACGTCCTCTAATTGTTGTTTGCATGTTTTACGTGGCTGCTATGGGTTTCTAGCAAGAACGCTTTCTTACCTACGCAAAAACCACAACGTGATATGTCAATTGCTATTTACCCTTCATACGGACCCTTTTCATCGAATCCGATCCGACTAAAGTGGGAGAGCGGCACCCGCTAGCCACCTTATGCAACAAGTGCATGTCAGTCGGTGGAACCTGTCTCACGTAAGTGTACGTGTAAGGTCGGTCCGGGCCGCTTCATCCCACAATACCGTCGAAACAAGATTAGACTAGTAACGGTAAGCATATTGAACAAAATCAACGCCCACAACTACTTTGTGTTCTACTCGTGCAAAGAATCTACATAATAGACCTAGCTCGATACCATCAGAGGGGAACGTAGCAGAAATTCAAAATTTTCCTACGAGTCACCAAGATCTATCTATTGAGAAACTAGCAACGAGAGAGAGAGGAGTTCATCTACATACCCTTGTAGATCGCTAAGCGGAAGCGTTCAAGAGAACGGGGTTGAAGGAGTCGTACTCATCGTGATCCAAATCACCGGAGATCCTAGTGCGAGCGGACGGCACCTCCGTGTTCAACACACGTACAGCCGGGGACGTCTCCTCCTTCTTGATCCAGCAAGGGAGAGGAGAAGTTGAGGAGAGCTCCGGCAACCTGACGGCGTGGTGGTGGAGCTTGCGATTCTCGGCGAGGCTTCGCCAAGCACTACTACTACTATGGAGGTGTTGGGGAGGGAGAGGGCTGCGCCAGGGGCAAGGGTGAAGCTCCCATGCGCCTCCCCACTATATATAGGGGTGGAGGGGGCTGGTTTCTTGCCCTCCAAGTCCATTGGGGCGCTGGCAAAGGTGGGAGGAAAGAAATCCCATCATTTCCTTCTCCACCGATTGTTATCCCCTCTTTTTAGGGATCTTGATCTTATCCCTTCGGGGTATGATCTTATTCCTTCTAAGGGGGGGATCTTGGTGCGCCTTGACCAAGGGTGTGGGGCCTTGCCCCCACTACCCACGTTCATGTGGGTCCCCCCATGTTGGTGGGCCCCACTTCGGAACCTTCTAGAACCTTCCCGGTACAATACTGAAAAATCCCGAACATTTTCCGGTGGCCAAAATAGGACTTCCCATATATAAATCTTTACCTCCGGACCATTCCGGAACTCCTCGTGACGTCCGAGATCTCATCCGGGACTCCGAACAACATTTGGTAACTGCACACCAATTCCCATAACAACTCTAGCGTCACTGAACCTTAAGTGTGTAGACCCTACGGGTTCGGGAATCATGCAGACATGACCGAGGCAGCTCTCTGGCCAATAACCAACAGCGGGATCTGGATACCCATGTTGGCTCCCACATGTTCCACGATGATCTCATCGGATGAACCACGATGTCAAGGATTCAAGCAATCCCGTATACAATTCCCTTTGTCTAGCGATATTGTACTTGCCCGAGATTTGATCGTCGGTATGCCGATACCTTGTTCAATCTCGTTACCGGCAAGTCTCTTTACTCGTTCCGTAACACATCATCCCGTGATCAACCCCTTGGTCACATTGTGCACATTATGATGATGTCCTACCGAGTGGGCCCAGAGATACCTTTCCGTCAACCGGAGTGACAAATCCCAGTCTCAATTCGTGCCAACCCAATGAGACACTTTTGGAGATACCAGAGTGCACCTTTATAGCCACCCGATTACGTTGTGACGTTTGGTACACCCAAATCATTCCTCACGGTATCCGGAGTTGCACAATCTCATGGTCTAAGGAAATGATACTTGACATTAGAAAAGCTTTAGCATCTGAACTACATGATCTTTGTGCTAGGCTTAGGATTGGGTCTTGTCCATCACATCATTCTCCTAATGATGTGATCCCATTATCAACGACATCCAATGTCCATGGTCGTGAAACCGTAACCATCTATTGATCAACGAGCTAGTCATCTAGAGGCTTACTAGGGACTTGGTGTTGTCTATGTACCCACATGTATCTGAGTTTCCTATCAATACAATTATAGCATGTATAATAAGCGATTATCATGAACAAGGAAATATAATAATAATAAATAATTTATTATTGCCTCTAGGGCATATTTCCAACAGATGCATCTGGATAGCGGTCGATGTGTAGAGTAATAGTAGTAGATGCAGGCAGGAGTCTGTGTACTTGTTGCGGACGTGATGCCTATATACATGATCATGCCTAGATAACGTCATAATTATTCGCTTTTCTATCAATTGCTTGACAGTAATTTGTTCACCCACCGTAATACTATGCTCTTGAGAGAAGCCACTAGTGAAACCTATGGCCCCCGGGTCTATCTCTTATCATATTTGCTTCCAATCTACTTTTATTTGCATCTTTATTTTCTGCATCTATATTATAAAATAACAAACATATATTTATCTTATCATATTATCTCTATCGGATCTCACTTTACATGAAGTGGCCGTGAAGGGATTGACAACCCCTTTGTCGCGTTGGTTGCGAGTTCTTTGTTTGTTTGTGTAGGTTCGTGGGACTTGTTGAGAAGCCTCCTACTGGATTGATACCTTGGTTCTCAAAAACCGAGGGAAATACTTACGCTACTGTGCTGCATCACCCTTTCCTCTTCAAGGAAAACCAACGCAAGCTCAAGACGTAGCAAGAAGGATTTACGGCGCCGCTGTCGGGAGGTCTTCGCTCAAGTCAAGACACACCAAGTACCCATCACAAACTCATCCCCCTCGCATTTACATTATTTTCCATTTGCCTCTTGTTTTCCTCTCCCCCACTTCACCTTTGCCGTTTTATTCACCCTCTCTTTCCCAATATCCTCCTCTTTTTCCGTTTGCCGTTTTCTGTTTGCTTGTGTGTTGGATTACTTGTTGCCATGGCGGAAGATAATACCAAATTGTGTGATTTCTAGAAAACCAATACTAATGATTTCCTTTGTAGTCCGATTTCTCCTCTTAATGATGTTGAGTCTAGTGAAATCAATACTGCTTTGCTGAATCTTGTTATGAAAGATCAATTACGCGGCCTTCCTAGTGAAGATGCCGCTACTCATCTAAACAATTTTGTTGATTTGTGTGATATGCAAAAGAAGAAAGATCACGGATAATGGTTAAGTTCAAATTATTTCCGTTTTCACATAGAGATCGTGCTAAAGTTTGGTTTTCATCTTTGCCTAAAAATAGTATTGATTCTTGGAACAAGTGTAAAGATCGTTTATCTCTAAGTATTTTCCTCCCGCTAAGATCATCACTCTTAGGAACGATATTATGAATTTTAAACAACTTGATCATGAGCATGTTGCCCAATCTTGGGAAAGAATGAAATTGATGATTCGCAATTGCCCTACTCATGGTTTGAATTTATGGATGATCATTCAAAATTTGTATGCGGTTTGAACTTTGCTTCTAGAAATCTTTTAGATTCCGCCGCCGGAGGCACGTTTATGGAAATCACTTTAGGAGATGCTACAAAACTTCTTGATAATATTATGGCTAATTATTCTCAATGGCATACCGAACGATCTACTAGTAAAAAGTGCATGCTATAGAAGAAATTAATGTTTTGAGTGGAAAGATGGATGAACTTATGAAGTTGTTTACTACTAAAAATACTCCTCTTGATCCCAATGATATTCCTTTGTCTACTTTGATTGAGAATAATAATGAATCTATGGATGTGAATTTTGTTGGTAGGAATAGTTTTGGAAACAACGCCTATAGAGGAAATTTTAATGCTAGACCGTTCCCTAGTAATTCCTCTAATAATTATGGAAATTCCTACAATAATTCTTATGGTAATTTTAATAAGATGCCCTCTGATTTTGAGAATAGTGTGAAAGAATTTATGGTTTCTCAAAAGAATTTTAATGCTTTGCTTGAAGAAAAATTGCTCAAAATTGATGATTTGGCTAGGAACGTTGATAGACTTTCGCTTGATGTTGATTCTCTTAAACTTGTATCTTCTCCTCCTAAGCATGATATCAATGAGTTTCTCAAAGCAATGAGAATTTCCATTGACGAGTGCAAGGAAAGAACCGCTAGATTGCGTGCTAAGAAAGATAGCTTTATAAAAGGGTGTTCTTCTAGTTTCCATGAAAATAATGATGAAGATCTCAAAGTTATTGATGTGTCCCCTATTAGATCTTTGTTTTGTAATATGAATCTTGAAAATAATGGGACTGGAGATGAGTCAACTTTATTTAGAAGGCGTCCCAAGAATTTGGAGTTTTAGATCTTGATGCTAAATTTGGTAAAAGTGGGATTGGAGAGGTCATGACTTTAAATAGCATTGAACCCACTATCTCGGATTTCAAGGAATTTGATTATGATAATTGTTCTTTAGAAAGTTGTATTTCCTTGTTGCAATCCGTTGTTAATTCTCCGCATGCTTATAGTCAAAATAAAGCTTTTACCAAACATATCGTTGATGCCTTGATGCAGTCCTTTGATGAAAAACTTAATTTGGAAGTTTCTATACCTAGAAAACTTAATGATGAGTGGGAACCTACTATTAAAATTAAAATTAAAGATCATGAGTGTTTTGCTTTGTGTGATTTGGGTGCTAGTGTTTCCACGATCCCGAAAACTTTATGTGATAGGTTTCCATGATCTTGATGATTGCTCTTTAAATTTGCATCTTGCGGATTCCACCATTAAAAGTCCAATAGGAAGAATCAATGATGTCCTTATTGTTGCAAATAGAAATTTGGTGCCCGTTGATTTTATTGTTCTTGATGTAGATTGCAATCTTTCTTGCCCTATTATTCTTGGTAGACCTTTCCTTAGAACGATTGGTGCGATTATTGATATGAAGGAAGGGAATATTAGATTCCAGTTACATTAAAGAAAGGCATGGAGCACTTTCCAAGAAAGAAAGTCAAATTACCTTATGAATCTATCATGCGAGCTACTTATGAACCAAGTGCCAAAGATGGCACTACTTAGATCTATCTACGCTTTTATGCCTAGCAAGGGGCGTTAAACGATAGCGCTAGTTGGGAGGCAACCCAATTTTCTTTATGTTTTTTGTTTTTGTTCCTGTTTAGTGTTAAATTTTTGTTTCTACTTTCTGTTTAGATGTGTTTTTAGCTTTTAATTAGTGTTTGTGCCAAGTAGAACCTATAGGATAACCTATGATATGAGTTGATTTGATTCTGCTGAAAAACAGAAACTTTGCGCTCACGAGAAAAAAATCAATAAATCACAGGAACGAGATTTTGCATTTATTCTTTTTGCTGATGTTCAATAAACAAATATTTTAGGACTACCTATTTTGGTAGGATTTCTGAGGTTCCAGAAGTTTGCGTTAGCTACAGATTGCTACAGACTGTTCTGTTTTTGACAGATTCTGTTTTTCGTGTGTTGTTTACTTATTTTGATGCATCTATGGCTAGTATGTAAGGGTATGAACCATAGAGAACTTGGAATACAGTAGGTTTAACACCAATTTAAATAAATAATGAGTTAATTACAGTACCTTATGTGGTGGTTTTGTTTTCTTTCACTGACGGAGCTTATAAGATTTCCTATTGAGTTTTGTGTTGTGAAGTTTTCAAGTTTTGGGTAAAGATTTGATAGACTATGGAATAAAGGGTGGCAAAAGCCTAAGCTTGGGGATGCCCAAGGCACCCCAAGATATTCAAGAATAGCCAAAAGCCTATGCTTGGGGATGCCCCCGGAAGGCATCCCCTCTTTCGTCTTCGTTCATTGGTAACTTTACTTGGAGCTATATTTTTATTTACCACATGATATGTGTTTTGCTTGGAGCGCCATGCATTATATTGGTATTTGCTTGTTAGTTTACTACAATCATCCTTGCTGTAACACAACTTTTGGGAGAAGCCTATTTGCTTAGGATTTGATAGAATACTTTATGTGCTTCACTTATATCTTTTGAGCTTGATAGTTTTTGCTCTAGTGCTTCACTTATATCTTTTAGAGCACAGTGGTGGATTAATTTTGAAGAAATTGCTAGTCTCTCATGCTTCACTTATATTATTTTGCGAGTCTCTTAGAACAGCATGGTATTTTCTTTGGTTATGAGTTGGTCCTAGAATGATGAGCATCCAAGTTGGGTATAATAAAAACTATCATAGGAAGTGAATTGGATGCTATGATCAACTTGATACTTGATGATTGTTTTGAGATAGGGAGGTAGTGATATTAAAGTCATGCTAGTTGGGTGATTATGAATTTAAAGAATGCTTGTGTTGAAGTTAGCAAGTCCCGTAGCATGTATGTATGGTTAAAGTTGTGTAACAAATTTGAAGCATGAAGTGTACCTGGCTTGTGCATCCTTATGAGTGGCGGTCGGGGATGAGCGATGGTCTTTTCCTACCAATCTATCCCCCTAGGAGCATGCGCGTAGTGCTTGGTTTTTGATGACTTCTAAATTTTTGCAATAAGTATATGAGTTCTTTGACTAATGTTGAGTCCATGGATTATACGCACTTTTACCTTTCCATCATTGCTAGCCTCTTGATTGCCGTGCATTGCCCTTTCTCACCTTGAGAGTTGGTGCAAACTTTGCCGATGCATCCAAACCCCGTGATATGATACACTCTATCACACATAAACCTCCTTATATATTCCTCAAAACAGCCACCATACCTACCTATTTATGGCATTTCCATAGCCATTCCGAGATATATTGCCATGCAACTTTCCACCGTTTCGTTCATCATCATCATGACATACATTACCTTTGTCATATTGCCATTGCATGATCATGTAGTTGACATCGTATTTGTGGCAAAGCCACCATGCATAATTTTTATACATGTCACTCTTGATTCATTGCACCATTCCGCACATCACGGAGGCATTCATATAGAGTCATATCTTGTTCTAGTTTCGAGTTGTAATTCATGTGTTGTAATCAATAAAAGTGTGATGATCATCATTATTAGAGCATTGCCCAAAAAAAAGAAAAAAAAGAAAGGCCAAAAGAAAAAAAGAAAAGAAAAAAAAGAAAAGAAAAAAAGAAAAAAAGAAGAAAATAAATAAAAAGGGCAATGCTACTATCTCTTTTTCCACACTTGTGCTTCAAAGTAGCACCTTGTTCTTTATTGAGTCTCATATATTGTGCTTCAAAGTAGCACCATGTTCTTCATGTAGAAAGTCTCATAGGTTGTCTCTTTCATATACTAGTGGGAATTTTTCGTTCTAGAACTTGGCTTGTATATTCCTACGATGGGCTTCCTCAAATGCCCTAGGTCTTCGTGAGCAAGCAAGTTGAATGCACACCCACTAGTTTTCTTTTGTTGAGTTTTCATTCATTTAAAGCTCTAGTGCATCCGTTGCATGGCAATCCCTACTCCTCATGTTGACATCAATTGATGGGCATTCCCATAGCCCGTTGATTATCCTCGTCAATGTGAGACCTTTTCCTTTTTTGTCTTCTATACACAATCCCCAATCATTATTCTATTCCACCCATAGTGCTATATCCATGGCTCACGCTCATGTATTGCGTGAAGGTTGAAAAAGTTTGAGATTATTTAGGTACGAAACAATTGCTTGGCTTGTCATCGGGGGTATAGAAGTTGGGAACATCTTTGTGTGACAGAAATGAAGCATAGCCTAACTATATGATTTTGTAGGTATGAACTTTCTTTAGCCATGTTATTTTAAGAAGACATGATTGCTTTTATTAGTATGCTTGAAGTATTGCTATTTCTTTTGTCAATATGAACTTTTATCTTGAATCATTTGGATCTGAACATTCATGCCACAATAATGAAAATTATATTGAGAATTATGCTAGGTAGCATTCCACATCAAAAATTCTGTTTTTTATCATTTACCTACTCAAGGACGAGCAGGAATTAAGCTTGGGGATGCTTGATCCGTCTCCAACGTATCTATAATTTTTGATTGTTCCACGCTATTATATTACCTGTTTTGGATGTTTATAGGCTTTATTTTATACATTATTATCATTTTTTGGGACTAACCTACTAACTAGAGGCCCAACCCGTATTGCTGTTTTTTTGCCTATTTCAGTATTTCGAAGAAAAAGAATATCAAATGGACTCCAAACGGAATGAAACCTTCGGGAGCGTGATATTTGGAACGAATGTGATCCAGAGGACTTGGAGTGCAAGTCAAGAAACATCCGGAGCCTCCACGAGATAGGAGGGCGCCTCCCCCCTATAGGGTGCGCCCCCCTGTCTAATGGGCCCCTCGGGCGTCCACCGACGTACTTCTTCCTCCCATATAAGCCTACGTACCCCGAAAACATCCAGGGAGCAACCACAATACAATTTCCACCGCCGTAACCATCTGTATCCGCGAGATCCCATCTTGGAGCCGTCGCCGGCGTTCTGCCGGAGGGGAATCCACCACGGAGGGATTCTACATCAACACCATAGCCCTTCCGATGAGTTGTGAGTAGTTTACCACAGACCTTCGGGTCCATAGTTATTATCTAGTTGGCTTCTTCTCTTTCTGGATCTCAATACAATGTTCTTCCCTTCTCTTGTGGAGAACTATTCGATGTAATCTCTTTCTGTGGTGTGTTTGTCAAGATCTGATGAATTGTGGGTTTATGATCAGATTTATCTATGGATAATAATTGAATCTTCTCTGAATTCTTTTATATGATTGAGTTATCTTTGCAAGTCTCTTCGAATTATCGGTTTGGTTTGGCCTACTAGATTGATCTTTCTTGCCATGGGAGAAGTGCTTAGCTTTGGGTTCAATCTTGCGGTGTTCTTACCCAGTGACAGAAAGGGTTGCAAGACACGTATTGTATTGTTGCCATCGAGGATAAAAAGATGGGGTTTATATCATATTGCTTGAGTTTATCCCTCTACATCATGTCATCTTGCTTAATGCGTTACTCTGTTCTTATGAACTTAATGTTGGAATAAGCCACGACGTGTGTCGTCGGGCTCGTCCGGCGTGTCGGGTGCGCGCGGGACGGGCGGGACATACTGGTACCGTCGAGCTCGTCGGGTTCGTCGGGCGTGTCGGTGACGCGCGGGACGGACGAGACGTGTGGGACGCAGCAGCGTGGCGTGTGTGTAGTGTGTCTACTTGTAGCAGTTCCATGTGTGTAGTGTGTCTACTTGTAGCAGTTCCATGTGTGTAGTGTGGCTGTGTGCGCATGTGTGTGACGTGATAGTCAACGACGTGAGTTAGTTAGCCAGATGATCAGCAGACTGTTAGCGGCGCCCGTTGGAGCTGGCCGCGTCGTCCGTGTGGCGCGCGCGTCGTGCGTCCGTGCATGCATCGGATGGATGAGCTAGCTATTTGCATGGGCCGATCAAGTCAGTTTGGTAGTGCATGGATTAGTGGCCACGACCGGGTCATGTGCGTCATGGGCATGCAGATCATGCCCGCGCATGCAGCGCGACGGATGCGTGGGTGCTGCGATTGGCGAAGGCTACAAAGCCGTCTTTGTAATCCAGTGAGTTTGGGCTCGGGGAATAGTAACGGGGCTGTGAAGCCGGGTGAAAACTCCAGTATACTGTGTGCCCTTCCTTCTTCTACCTCCAGCTACGAGAGAGAGAGAGAGAGAGAGAGAGAGAGCTGCAACAACAATTGGTATACAGAGCTTCGGTTCAGGCGATCACCGGCGACCATGGCGCTCATCCCACATGGCGGCGGCGCGGGCGGATCGACGACGATGGCGATGCCGATGCTGACCGTGGACAACTACACGGTCTGGGCCATCAAGGCACAGGCGATTCTCGACGTCCACACCGTGTGGGAGGCGGTGGCGCCTGGCGACGCGGCGGTGAACGCGCGGAAGGACAAGATGGCGCACGCATTGCTACTCGGGGCGTTGCCGGTGGACGTGCTGCTGCAGGTGGCGACGAAGCTCACCGCCAGGGAGGTATGGGATTCCCTGAAGGTGAGGTTCGTCGGCGCCGATCGGGTCCGCGCGACGAGGCTGGTGATGCTGCACGGCGAGTTCGACCGCCTGAAGATGGTGGACAACGAGGAGCTCGACGTGTACGACGGGAGGCTCGCGGCGATGGCGGCGAGGTATGCCAACCTCGGGGAGACGCTGGGCGACACGAGCTCGTTAGGGAAGCTGCTGGATACGGTGCGGATCAGCTCTTCCCGTCGTCGCCCGGCATCGAGCAGTTCCACGACGTGACGACAATGGCGTTCGACGAGGCACTCGGGCGGCTGCGTGCGTTCGACGAGCGGGTTCGGCGCCGTGGACAAGACGGCGGCGAGCGCGAGGGTGAGCAGCTGCTCATGACGGCAGCGCAGTGGGCAGCGCGGGAGCGTCGACATGGCGGTGCTCGGGACGACGACGACGGGCGCAGCGTGGCGTCGAGGAGCGGCGGCAACCGGCGCAGGCGCTGCTACAAGTGCGGGGAGCACGGGCACTTCCGGCGTGAGTGCCCGCAGCTGCGAAAGGACCGGCGGTGGAGCAGGCTCTCTTGGACGGCACCAACGTGGACGACGACGGACTCCTCTAGGTCATGGCTTAGGGTGTGTGTGTTGGAATAAGCCACGGCGTGTGTCGTCGGGCTCGTCGGGCACGTCGGGTGTGCGCGGGACGGGTGGGACACACTGGTACCGTCGGGCTCGTCGGGTTCGTCGGGCGTGTCGGTGACGCGCGGGACGAACGGGACGTGTGGGACGCAGCAGCGTGGCGTGTGTGTAGTGTGTCTACTTGTAGCAGTTCCATGTGTGTAGCGTGGCTGTGTGCGCATGTGTGTGACGTGATAGTCAGCGTCGTGAGTTAGTTAGCCAGATGATCAGCAGGCTGTTAGCGGCGCCCGTTGGAGCTGGCCGCGTCGTTCGTGTGGCGCGCGCGTCGTGCGTCCCTGCATGCATCGGATGGATGAGCTAGCTATTTGCATGGCCCGATGAAGTTAGTTTGGTAGTGCATGGATTAGTGGCCACGGCCGGGTCATGTGCGTTGTGGGAATGCAGATCATGCACGCGCATGCAGCGTGACGGATGCGTGGGTGCTGCGTTTGGCCAAGGCTACAAAGCCATCTTTGTAATCCAGTGAGTTTGGGCTCTGGGAATAGTAACGGGGCTGTGAAGCCGGGTGAAAACTCCAGTCTACTGTGTGCTCTTCCTTCTTCTACCTCTAGCTACGAGAGAGAGAGAGAGAGAGAGAGAGAGAGAGAGAGAGAGAGAGAGAGAGAGAGAGAGAGAGAGCTGCAACAACACTTAATACTCTAGATGCATGCTGGATAGTGGTCGATGTTGCGGACGTGATGCCTATATACATGATCATGCCTAGATAACGTCATAATTATTCGCTTTTCTATCAATTGCTTGAGAGTAATTTGTTCACCCACCGTAATACTTATGCTCTTGAGAGAAGCCACTAGTAAAACCTATGGCCCCCGGGTCTATCTCTTATCATATTTGCTTCCAATCTACTTTTATTTGCATCTTTATTTTCTGCATCTATATTATAAAATACCAAAAATATATTTATCTTATCATATTATCTCTATCAGATCTCACTTTCGCAAGTGGTCGTGAACGGATTGACAACCCCTTTGTCGCGTTCGTTGCGAGTTCTTTGTTTGTTTGTGTAGGTTCGTGGGACTTGTTGAGAAGCCTCATACTGGATTGATACCTTGGTTCTCAAAAACTGAGGGAAATACTTACGCTAATGTGCTGCATCACCCTTTCCTCTTCAAGGAAAACAAACACAAGCTCAAGACGTAGCATATGACTCTATGTGAATGCCTCCGGCGATATACCGTGATATGCAATGAATCAAGAGTGACATGTATGAAAGAATTATAAAGGTGGCTTTGCCACAAATACAATGTCAACTACATGATCATGCAAAAGCAATATGACAATGATGGAGCGTGTCATAATAAACGAAATGCTGGAAAGCTGCATGGCAATATATCTCGGAATGGCTATGGAAATGCCATAATAGGTAGGTATGGCGGCTGTTTTGAGGAAGATATAAGGAGGTTTACGTGTGATAGAGTGTATCGTATCACGGGGTTTTGGATGCACCGGCGAAGTTTGCACCAACTCTCAAGGTGAGAAAGGGCAATGCACGGTACCGTAGAGGCTAGCAAAAATGCGGAAAGGTAAGAGTGCGTATAATCCATGGACTCACATTAGTCATAAAGAACTCATATACTTATTGCAAAAATTTATTAGCCCTCGAAGCAAAGTACTACTACGCATGCCCCTAGAGGGATAGATTGGTAGGAAAAGACCATCGCTCATCCCCAACCGCCACTCATAAGGAAAGCACTCAAGGAACACCCCATGCTTCAAATTTGTCACACAACTTTTACCATACGTGCATGCTACGGACTTGCCAACTTTAACACAAGTATTTCTCAATTTCACAATTACCCCACTAGCATGAATCTAACATTACCACCTTTATATCTCAAAACTATTATCAAGTATCAAATTTTATCATAGTATTCAATGCACTTTATATGGAAGTTTTTATAACCAAAGCAAATTAACATGCTGTTCTAGAAGGCTCTCAAAATAATATAAGTGAAGCATGAGAGATCAATAAATTCTACGAAATAATACCACCACCGTGCTCTAAAAAGGTATAAGTGAAGCACTAGAGCAAATCACAAACTACTCGAAAAGATATAAGTGAAGCACACAGAGTATTCTAATAATTATGTAATTATGTGAAGACTCTCTAACATTTAATAATTTCAGATCTTGGTATTTTATTCAAATAGCAATCAAATCAAAACAAAATGACATTTCAAGGACAGCACACATCATGTGAAGAAGCAAGAACTTAGGTTCAGCCGACACTAACCGATAATTGTTGAAGAAGAAAGGTGGGATGCCTACCGGGGCATCCCCAAGCATAGGTGCTTGAGACTTCTTAGAATATTATCTTGGGGTGCCTTAGGCATCCCCAAGCTTGAGCTTTGTGTCTCCTTAATTCCTCTCATATCACGGTTTTCCTAAATCTCAAAACTTCATTCACACAAAACTCAACAAGAACTCGTGAGATAAGTTAGTATAAACCAATGCAAAAACCTTATCATTCTCTACTGTAACTAATCACTAAAAATATTATTCAACATTTCATAGTAAATGACTATGCATATTTAATACTCCTTTCCTTAAATAGAATCATTAAACAAGCAAACATATGCAAACAATGCAAACTTAACATCAATCTGGCAAAACAGTATAGTCTGTAAAGAATGTAAGATTCATCATACTTTCATAACTCCAAAAATTATGAGAAAAATACTAAACTGTAGAAGATTTATCAGATCTCAATATGAAAAAATTTCAATATTATATCATTCTCAGACTTTTCTAGGGAATTTTTGCAACATCTGTAAACTTTCTGTTTTTAAACAGCAACATGTATACTTGCAAAATAAGCATGGTAAAGGCTATCCTTGACATTTTTATTGAAAATATAGATGCAAAACATTACTATAAATAACATAAATCAAATACTAACAAAGGAAAATGACGCTCCAAGCAAAACACATATCATGTGGTGAATAAAAATATAGTTCCAAGTAAAGTTACCGATGAACGAAGACGAAAGAGGGTATGCCTTCCAGGGCATCCCCAAGCTTGGGCTCTTTGTTTTCCTTGAATATTCCCTTGGGGTTCCTTGGGAATCCCCAAGATTAGGCTCTTGCCACTCCTTATTCAATATTCCATCGAATCTTTACCCAAAACTTGAAACTTCACAACACAAAACTTAACAGTAAACTCGTAAGCTCGGTTAGTATAAGAAAATAAATCACCACTTTTGGTACTGTTATGAACTCATTATAAATTCATAATGGTATAATATCTAATGTATTCCAACTTCTCTATGGTTCATACCCTCCGATACTACTCATAGATTCATCAAAATAAGCAAACAACACATAGAAAACAGAATCTGTCAAAAACAGAGAAGTCTGTAGTAATCTGTATCATTCGAATACTTCTGTAACACCAAAAATTCTGAAATAAGTTTGTGAACGTGAGGAATTTGTATATTAATCTTCTTCAAAAATAATCAACTTAAAATCGCTCTCCAGTAAAAAATGGCAGTTAATCTCGTGAGCGCTAAAGTTTCTGTTTTTTACAGCAAGATCATAAAGACTTCACCCAAGTCTTCCAAAAGGTTCTACTTGGCACAAACACTAATTAAAACATAAAACCACATCTAACCAGAGGATAGATGAATTATTTATTACTAAACAGGAGCAAAAAGCAAAGAACAAAAATAAAATTGGGTTGCCTCCCAACTAGCGCTATCGTTTAACGCCCCTAGCTAGGCATGATGATTTCAATGATGCTCACATAAAAGATAAGAATTGAAACATAAAGAGAGCATCATGAAGAAGATGACTAGCACATTTAAGTCTAACCCACTTCCTATGCATAGGGATTTTGTGAGCAAACAACTTATGGGAACAATAATCAACTAGCATAGGAAGGCAAAACAAGCATAGCTTCAAGATTTTCAACACAGAGAGAGGAAATTTGATATTATTGCAATTCCTAAAAGCATATGTTCTCACCTCATAACAATTTTCAGTAGCATCATGTATGAATTCAACAATATAACCATCACACAGAACATTCTTTTCATGATCTACGAGCATAGAATTTTTATTACTCTCCACATAGGCAAAATTCTTCTCATGAATTGCAGTGGGAGCAAACTCAACAAAATAACTATCATGTGAGGCATAATCCAATTGAAAACTAAAATCATGATAACAAGGTTCATGGTTATCATTATTCTTTATAGCACACGTGTCATCAGAATAATCAATTGGAACCTCTTCCGAAATAGTGGATTCATCACTAAATAAAGTCATGACCTCTCCAAATCCACTTTCAACAATATAATCATCATAAATAGGAGGCATGCTTTCATCATAACAAATATTCTCATCAAAACTTGGGGGACTAAACATATCATCTTCATCAAACATAGCATCCCCAAGCTTGTGGCTTTGCATATCATTAGCATCATGGGTATTCAAAGAATTCATACTAACAACATTGCAATCATGCTCATCATTCACATATTTTATGCCAAGCATTCTATGCAATTCTTCTTCTAGCACTTGAGCACAATTTTCCTTTCCATCATTTTCACGAAATATATTAAAAAGATGAAGCGTATGAGACAAACTCAATTCCATTTTTTGTAGTTTTCTTTTATAGACTAAACTAGTGATAAAACAAGAAACAAAAAGATTCGATTGCAACATCTAAAGATATATGTTTAAGCACTCACCTCCCGGCAACGGCGCCCAGAAATGAGCTTGATGTCTACTACACAACCTTCTTCTTGTAGACGTTGTTGGGCCTCCAAGTGCAGATGTTTGTAGGACAATAGCAAATTTCCCTCAAGTGGATGACCTAAGATTTATCAATCCATGGGAGGCGTAGGATGAAGATGGTCTCTCTCAAACAACCCTACAACCAAATAACAAAGAGTCTCTTGTGTCCCCAACACACCCAATACGATGGTAAATTGTATAGGTGCACTAGTTCACGAAGAGATGGTGATACAAGTGCAATATGGATGGTAGATATAGGTTTTTGTAATCTGAAAATATAAAAACATCAAGGTAGCTAATGATAAAAGTGAGCGTAAACAGTATTGCAATGCTAGGAAACAAGGCCTAAGGTTCATACTTTCACTAGTGCAAGTTATCTCAACAATAATAACATAACTGGATCATATAACTATGCCTCAACGTGCAACAAAGAGTAACTCCAAAGTCACTAATAGCGGAGAACAAACGAAGAAATTATTGTAGGGTACGAAACCACCTCAAAGCTATCCTTTCTGATCAATCTATTCAAGAGTCCGTAGTAAAATAACACGAAGCTATTCTTTCCGTTCGATCTATCATAGAGTTCGTACTAGAATAACACCTTAAGACACAAATCAACCAAAACCCTAATGTCACCTAGATACTCCATTGTCACCTCAAGTATCCGTGGGTATGATTATATGATATGCATCACACAATCTCAGATTCATCTATTCAACCAACACAAAGTAATGCGCAAAGAGTGCCCCAAAGTTTCTACCGGAGAGTCAAGGCGAAAAACGTGTGCCAACCCCTATGCATAAGTTCATGGAACCCGCAAGTTGATCACCAAAACATACATCAAGTAGATCACGTGAATATCCCATTGTCACCACAGATAAGCATGACAAGACATACATCATGTGTTCTCAAATCCTTAAAGACTCAATCCGATAAGATAACTTGAAAGGTAAAACTCAATCCATTACAAGAGAGTAGAGGGGGAGAAACATCATAAGGTCCAACTATAATAGCAAAGCTCGCGATACATCAATATCGTGCCAAATAAAGAACACGAGAGGGAGATCAAACACATAGCTACTGGTACATACCCTCAGCCCCGAGGGTGAACTACTCCATCCTCGTCATGGAGAGCGCCGGGATGATGAAGATGGCCACCGGTGAGGGATCCCCCCTCCGGCAGGGTGCCAGAATAGGGTCCCGATTGTCTTTCGGTGGCTACAGAGGCTTGCAGTGGCGGAACTCCTGATCTAGGTTATTTTCTGGAGGTTTCAGTATTTCTAGGAAATTTTGGCGTAGGTCTCATATCAGGGGGGTCTCCGGGCTGTCCACGAGGCAGGGGGTGCGCCCTAGGGGGGAGGGGGCGCCCCCCACCCTTGTGGGCATTCCGGGGCTCTTCTGGCCCAACTCTTGCACTCCAGGGGCTTCTCTTGGTCCATAAAAATTCGTCCAAAATTGGCACGTCAATTGGACTCCGTTTGGTATTCCTTTTCTGTAGAACTCAAAAACAAAGAAAAAATAGAAACTGGCACTGGGCTCTAGGTTAATAGTTTAGTCCCAAAAATCATATAAAATAGCATATAAAACACCCTAGATGGATAATATAATAGCATGGAACAATAAAAAATTATAGATACATTGGAGACTTATCAGTGCCTCTTTGGTGTGACAATGAAAGTGCCATCAAGATCTCTCTCAACCCGCTGCAACACTTCAAGACGAAGCATATTGAGATTCGGTATCACTTCATCGGAGATCGCATTAGGCGAGGGGAGATCCAACTCAAATATGTTAACACTCATGATAACCTTGCAGATATTTTCACGAAGCCCTTGGATGAAGCAAGGTTTCGCGAGTTAAGGCATGATCTAAATATCATTTATTCGAGCAATGTGGCTTGAACCCTTGCACACCCCACCATACTCATCTTGATATCTTGTTTAGGTGTCGGCATGGACATAGGGGGAGTGTTGTTCTCTCAATGAACTCTCCCTCCCCCCATTATGCATAAATTGATCAACTCTTTCACATTAGCCATTCTTGACGGTACTTGTGCTTCAAAGACGAGTTTTGGTCATGGGCCCAAGGATAATTCTTCACGGTGCCATACCAATTGACTCAAACATAGGTGGCTCCGGCCACCGCCCTCTCCTCTAGAGAGGTTTTGGTTCGTGTTTGGTCCTCGTGGTCTTTTGCCTTCTTGTTGAGCCATGTTTGTGTTTGAGTTGCCTCGTGTGTGCGCTTGTTTGCATGTACGGTTGCCTGAAGGTTGCTTTGCAAAGGCCGTGTTTCTCTGTTTTGTCGAAACGTGTAATTTCTTGGGTTTACGGTACTATCGTGGTAAGCCACGGCACTATCACAGGAGATGGGTTGCCCTGTGCGCGCACAGGTGCATCCAAGGCACGGTACTACCGCTTCCATCATGACAGTAATTTTTTACTGCCGTTGGAAGAGCGGTACTACTGCCCTGTGTGCGGTACTTCCGCCTGGGCGGTACTACCGCGATGACCCGTGGTACTAACGCGCCGTCGCGAGTGGGTAGGGGTCAAGAGCGGGCAAGGGGAGTTCCAGCTCCCCCATACCCATTCAACTCTTTTCCCCCACTTCGTCTCTCTCTTTCTCTCTCTCACACACACTCTCTCTCTCTCTCTCTCTCTCTCTCTCTCTCTCTCTCCTGCCTAAGAATGGGCCAAAGGACCTCGCCAGATCTCCATCTCCGGCCGCTCTCCTTCCATTCTGGTCGGTGGGATCGATCCCCACCTCGCCCTCTTGCCATGGAACCGGGTATCTCCCTTAGTCCTTCTCTCCTTGCTTCATCGTTTTGCTTCGAGGTTTTGGGAGATGCATGTGTAGTTCTTGAGATTTTTGGCTAAATCTTTGCAAGAGGAGGGTGTAGGAGAGTGCTAGTGCTGTAGAGATGCTGTTTGGTATGTTGCAACACGGTAATTTTGATCAATGGTAGTACCGAGCCAAATTTGTGGATGTGCCTAGATCCGTTTTGCCAGATTAGATTCATCCGTGCGGTACTACCACTCTCGCGAGATCCGCCTTGTACGGTACTAGCGCTCCGTTGGAGCAGTACTATCGCTCGGCGCGCGGAAGCAAAAATTTACTTCCGCTCTAGGCGCGGTACTATCGGGCCATCCCGGCGCAGTACTACCGTGGTTAGAGCAGACGTAATTTTTTTCGTCTGCCCCATGGTGAGGTACTACCGTTAACATCTGAACTACCTTGTTACAACTACCCAATCTTATTTCTACTTGTTTCGTTTGTTTTGGCCTTGGTCTTTGCAACGATCCTTCTCGGTCCTCTCATGTGTTTTGTGTTGTGTGTCATAGGTGGTGGCTCCAATGTCCGTCGCTCGAATCCCAGTTGCGACACGGGCTCTAAGCGGCTTCGCAATCAAGAAGCACCTGAGGGCTCCAATGCCCAACAACGCAATGTCAAGAAGACCGCCAACAAGTTTAAGGAGCCCACTCTTGGCATGGACGAGATGCCTCAAGCCGAGTTCATCATTCGGAGGAGGATTAACCCATATGTGAACCCTCGTGAGAATGTCAGAGGGAATGAGTTGTTCTGGACCAAGCAGTAGAATCTCATCTACATTGATGCAATCAAGTCCAAGCACAACATCTATGTTCCAATGCAGTGGATTGATATAAATCATCTGAGGAAGGACCGGGCATACTTCGGTGAGGCATTGGACTTGGTGGAGCAGTTTGGCATTGAAGACTTCATCACGTTACACATGGACTTTGACCCGGAGATCGTGGCTCAGTTCTTTGCTTCCGTCCACTTCCACACGGATGATGAGCGAATGATGACTTGGATGACCAATGGGAAGAGGATGTCTGCCAAGTGGAAGGAATTCATGGAGATGGTGCATGTTCGTGATGAGGGGCTCAATGTGCCCATTGGTGTTCGCCCTCACGGCAACCCAGAGTCCGCCAACAAGAACAAGCTTCAACCGTTCCTTGTGGAGAAGAAGTTAGCCAATGGCACGTAGTCTTGGGTGCTCAACCCATTCCTCGATGTTATGCACCAGATCTTCCGCAACACTCTCTTTCCGCGCATTGGTGACAAGGATAAGGTGCATGCTTATCTCGTGGATATGATGCTTCTTTGTGAGGAGGCGTGTTGTCATGCTACCCAACCACTGGACATCTCTCATATCATGTGGGTTGAGCTCCGATTTGCGGTCTACAATCGCAAAGTTCCCATCTATGGTACATACCTGCACCTCTTGATCTCGAAGACTTGGGAGAAGCTCTATCCGGAGGAAGATTTTTGTGCTCCAAACTGGGTTCACCACGAGCCTATCAAGCTGGGTCAGAAGAACAAGTGGGCCAATACCACTACCAGGGCTGAGGCTGAGGATGCTAGGATGAATGTTGATGAGGACGAGGTTGAGGAGGAGGAGGCTGAGGACAGTTCTGCAGGGTATGCTCCTCCATCTACTGAGCCCTCTTGGGCTAAGAAGATGAAGGCAAAGATGAAGACCCTGTTCTGCATGCAGGCCAAGGGGCAGTACAAGACCCATGTTGCTTCCAAGGAGAGTCGCCAACGCGACAGGAGGATCTTTAGGACGTTCGGCGAGATCTTGGAGAGCGGGTCAGAGAAGAACATCACTTCCGAGGCTGACTGGATGACCAAGAAGGGCTATCAGTGGACCGAGTCAGAGGAGGAGTCCATTCCCACTGCCGAGACCGATGAGGAGACTGTCGTGTGATCTCTGCAAAGGATGCTATCACCTGTGTCGTAGGTGTCCTCTCTGCCTTTTTGGTGTCTCGATGCCAAAGGGGGAGAGAGTGTAGGATTTGCGTGTCGTGTCTCTTTGTTGTCGTCTCAAAGGACCTTCATTCGTGTTGCTTTGGTTTGTTGGTTTGCGTTTGTGTTCGTGTGAGTCCCGGAGACTATCATATGGTGTAAGACATATGCACTCTAGATTATCTTATTGTATTTTATGCTTAATAGTTCGTGAGCTTATGCTATCTTGTGCCCCTTACCTTATGCTCATATTCATTGCCTTGCCTCCATGCTTAATGTCATTTATATTTTGTTGCAAGGAATGCCATGTCTATAAAATATAGGGGGAGTGTTGATCCTAATATGTGTGCCGTGCAGTCCAAAGCATATATATAGAGTGCACACGTCTAGGGGGAGCCTGTCTCTATTTTGTAGATGTTGGATTTGCTTATGATCCATTTTTGTATCCTTATGTGCAAATCCCGTATTGTCATCAATCCACCAAAAAGGGGGAGATTGTAAGGGCATATTTCTCCCTATGTGGTTTTGGTGATTGATGACAATGCATTTGCGGACTAATCGTGTGCATTGAGCATTTCAGATATCTCATGTCTAGGCACAAGACGATTCGTTTCCCCTCGGACCCTAAGTGAAGACGACGTTTCTCTATGTTTCTTTTCGGTGGATTTGAGTCATAGGAAAGTCGTACTATTAAGAGGGGGTCCGCGTCGGAAAGGATAGGGTGGAATCAACACGTACACGCCTGTTCGTTTGCACCACCTTTCCTTTGCTTCTTTGGAGCACCGACCGTTTATCTGCGTCTTTGCAAAATGAAGGACTCCAAGGGCTAATTGTGTTGTGGCATACGGTAGTACTGCTCAAGGGAGCAGTAGTACCGCAGTGGCCCACGGTAGTACCGGACAGGGATGCGGTAGTACCGCGATATGCGGTAGTACCGCTCCTCAGACGCGGTAGTACCATGGTCTCTAGCCCAGCATAGTGACACGTGCGGTAGTAGGGGCAGAAGTAATTTTTTACATCCGTGCCCTACGCGGTAGTACCGCTCCCTGCATGCGGTAGTACCGTGTTTAATTTTTGCACAGATCGAAACTCAGCGGAAGTAGCCACAGATGTAATTTTATTAGTCTGTGCCTTCCTAGCCTAGTCGAACCCTGCCTTGCGGTAGTACCACAAGGACGCGCGGTAGTACCGCTCCGGCGGTTCTACCGCTCGTTGCTTTAATGCAACATGGCCTCGCCTGGTCTCTATCGCGGGAGCGGTAGTACCGCACCGCCGAGCGGTAGTACCGCACCGCCGAGCGGTAGTACCACAAGTTGGTGCAGTAGTACCGCATGTCGCGGGCTGAGTAAGTGGGTAACGGTTGGATCTTTCCTCTCACTATATAAGGGGGGGGGGGTCTTCTTCTCCAAGTTGACTACCTCTTCCATCCCTAAGCTCCATTATTGCTCCAAGCTCCATTTTCGCCCGATCTCTCTCCCTAGCCAATCAAACTTATTGATTCTCTAGGGATTGGTTTAGAAGGCCCCGATCTACACTTCCACCAAGAGAAATTTGATTCCCCCCACTAATCCCTTGCGGATCTTGTTACTCTTGGGTGTTTGAGCACCCTAGACGGTTGAGGTCACCATGAGCCATATTCCATTGTGGTGAAGCTTCGTGGTGTCGTTGGGAGCCTCCAATTAAGTTGTGGAGATTGCCCCAACCTTGTTTGTAAAGGTTCGGTCGCCGCCTCCAAGGGCACCAATAGTGGAATCACGGCATCTCGCATTGTGTGAGGGGGTGAGGAGAATACGGTGGCCCTAGTGGCTTCCTGGGGAGCATTATGCCTCCACACCGCTCCAACGGAGACGTACTTCCTCTCAAAGGGAAGGAACTTATGTAACACATCCTCGTCTCCACCGACTCCACTCTTGGTTATCACTCACCTTTACTTGTGCAAGATTATATTGTGTTGTATCCCTTGCTTGCTTGTGTGCTTGTTGTTTTTGCATCATATAGGTTGCTCACCTAGTTGCATATCTAGACAACCTATTTTGATGCAAAGATTAATTTGGTATAGAAAAGCTAAAAAATGTTAGTTTCCTATTCACCCCCCTCTAGTCAACTATATTGATCCTTTCAGCAGCTCAACCCTAGTCATCGAGGGAATGCATGACCCAGCTATGTTGGAGGTAATAGCATGCAGGGAAGTGCTAGCTTTAGCGGCTGGGCTAAATATACAGAACTTGGTGATAGCTTCTGGTTCCAAACAAGCTGTGAGTGACATCAATAATGGGGCGATGGGGAGCAGTGGAGCAATAATTAGAGCGATTAAGTCTCAGTCTTTGCTTTTTAATTGTAATTTTACTTATGAAAGGCGTGCTGTTAATTATGAAGCACATGCTTTAG
The DNA here is from genome assembly GCA_021605145.1 of Aegilops bicornis. Lineage (NCBI taxonomy): Eukaryota > Viridiplantae > Streptophyta > Magnoliopsida > Poales > Poaceae > Aegilops > Aegilops bicornis. The sequence continues at coordinate 818,972,117 of CM038675.1, forward strand.
CCAAACATTCTCGTAGGCTTCTGCACGGTCATCATGTTTGGTTTGACCAACCTCATGACCAAACTTGTATCCCACTCTCCGTGGTTTTCGGTGAATAAAATTTGGTCGTTCCCTAAAAAACAAATTCGCAGCTTCGGCTTGGAAGACCATCGTAGTTTATTTTCTAAAAGCGATTCTAGGAATCTGTGGTGATAATCTATGTGTTTGTTTGAGGTTGAGATTTCTGAGGCCTAGAATCCGAGAATCAGTAGATATAGCTCAAACAAAGGCCACCTAAGTGTATCAGATACACTAGCTTCTTCATATGGTCGTCCTTCTCTCTACTGATGCCTGTTTAAGTCAAAGTATATGCAAGTGTGGGCGGTGCTGTGATTCATATGGTCAATCTAGTTACAAGTGCAACATGCTTACCAGGGCAGTTCTCTTACACTGCGAAGGGTGGATTATGGAGCAAGAGATGCAAGTGTTGGGTTTGAAGATGAAATGCAAAACTGAGCCCTCTTTTGCTATGCTACATATGCTCAGTTCAGTTGCATTTTGTCTTGGATTCGTTATGAATCCTCCTCAACTCTCTCCCTCTCTCTCTCTCAAGCCCTAAAACAAACCAGTCAAGCTCTAATTGCCGACTTGCTACCCCATCGCCCGGGTGGCTGCCATGTTAGTTCCCCGTCTCTACGGTTGAAAGAACATGCGGTGCCCCCATGTTTGGTTTTGGTAATTGATGACAATCTCTATGGACTAATGGTTGCCTTGAGTTATATTTGAAGGGTTTGTCCATAGGCTTTTCTTGGAGTCCATTTGTTGGTTTCAAGGAGAGTTTGTGATGACAGCGGTGCTATTAAGGAATTATCCAAAGACCGGTCATGTGAGTGTTGAGCTTATTGCAAGCATGTCTTGAAGAATAAGTTTGTGTGATCATTCATGTCCACCTTCAAGACATCATCCAAATGAATAGAGTTGGAAAGATTCAACACACAAAGCACACAAGATGTACCGAGGTATCAAGTGATCCCATGGCATGGTAAGCATTGTCCATTGCACTTTGTGTACTAACCCATGGTATATGTGAGAGTCTATGTGGGGTTAGGTACGTGTCCATGGGCTTGCGTCAAGAGGAAGATATCATACAACCCATGGAAAGGATGACATCAAGTGGTGATCTTCATCAAGATTGCCGTGTGCAAGTTCAAGTGGAGCATCACGAAGAGATCAAGTGCTTGAAGCTTGCCATCCATTGTGGTGTCAATGGACTTGTGAAGATGAGTCAAGAGTGGCTCACCCATAGTGGACTATGGGGAGCAATCATCTAGTCTTCATCGAGCCAACGCAATCAAGAAAGGTGGTCCATCTTGAGGAGTCAAGATCGTCATCATCTAGCTCAAGTGGACCATGTGCAAGGCAAAGGTTTGCCCTTGATAGGTTTTCTATTTTACCGGTCTCATGGTGGTAGTAGGGAGACCGGGTTATATGATCGCTTGCCGTACTATCAAGGGGGCTCTCAAGTTGGTAGCTTGATCGTATCGTTAGTAGAGAGCTCAAACCCTTGCATCCTTGCATCATGTTTCTTGGTTCTTGTTTGGTTCTCTTTGTGAGTCTTAGAGCTTATGGTCATCTTGATGACAAGCTTGAGTTCATCGAAAACGGAGTTCACATGCGTCTTCTATGATGTTTTCGGTGTTGGAGGTTTTACCGGTCTTTTCCGAGGAAGGGTTCTCACCATTTTCCTTTGGGACTTTTCTCATTTGCTTATTCTTGATGTTTCTATCAACATTGTGTTAGCCCATGTCGTTAGCTTTCCAACAAACTTGGTTTCGTTGAATTTGGAGTCCGTTTGCAAAAGTTGTGGCTGTTTTGGTAAAGGCTGCAGCGGTACTACCGCTACTAGAGCGGATGTAAATTTTTATTACAGCTCCAGAGTGGTACTACCGCGACTCCTGAGCGGTAGTACCGCTCTAGAGCTGTACTACTGCGGCTCCTGAGCGGTAGTACCGCTCCGGACCAAAATCTCGTGTTTTGCTCAGCGGAGGTAGGCACAGAAGTATTTTCTTAGTACCGCTCGCAAGCAGTAGTACCGCTACCATTTGCGGTAGTACTGTGGTCGAGCGGTAATACTGCGTGAGGACGAGCGGTACTACCGCTCGAAGGTTCTTTGGCCTTTTGCCTCCTCGTTGTTGTGTTTGAAGGGGTTCTACCGCCCTAGCGGTAGTACCGCTCCTTGAGCGGTAGTACCGCTCTGTCTTGGCTGTGAACATAACGGTTGGATTCGGGAGCTCCTATAAAAGGGGGTCTTCTTCCCCATTCAACCTCATTCTTTGAGCTCGTGTTCTTCCCCCATTGTTGACCTTCTTCGAGCTTGCTAACTCGCAATCCCTCCAATGATTCTTGCTAGTTCTTGAGGGAAAAGAGAGAGGAGATCTAGATCCACGTTTTCACCAATCACTTTCTCCTCTTAGTGAGGGAACCCCTTGGATCTAGATCTTGGAGTTCTTCGTGTTCTTCTTCGTTCTTCCTCTCATTTTCCTCCCTAGCATTAGTTACTTTGGTGGGATTTGGGAGAGAAGGACTTGGGCACTCCGTGTGCCCTTGCCATTGCATTTGGTGCATCGGTTTGAGTTCTCCACGGTGATACGTGGAAGTTACAAGTTGAGAAGCTTATTACTCTTGGGTGCTTGGTGCCCTTGAGCTTGTTCCTCTTGGGTGCTTGGGCGCCCTAGGCAGTTGGTGGTGTTCGAGCTCAATCATTGTGGTGTAAAGCTCCGGGCAAGCGTCGGGGTCTCCAATTAGGTTGTGGAGGTCGCCTGAGCAATTTGACGGCACCGTGACCGCCCCCAAGGGTTGCCAAAGTGTATGGGTTCGGTGACCGCTCCCAAGGGTTGCCATTTGTACCGGTTCGGTGACCGCCCTCAAGGGTCCCTTAGTGGAATCACGGCATCTTGCATTGTGCGAGGGCGTGAGGAGATTACGGTGGCCCTAGTGGCTTCTTGGGGAGCATTGTGCCTCCACACCGCTCCAAGCGGAGACTAGCATCCGCAAGGGTGTGAACTTCGGATACATCGTCGTCTCCGCGTGCCTCGGTTATCTCTTACCCGAGCCCTTTACTTATGCACTTTACTTTGTGATAGCCATATTGTTCTTGTCATATATCTTGCTATCACATAGTTGCTTATCTTGCTTAGCATAAGTTGTTGGTGCACATAGGTGAGCCTAGTTGTTGTAGGTTTTGTGCTTGACAAATTAACCGCTAGGTTTATTCCGCATTTGTTCAAGCCTCAACTGTAATTATTTTAAAGCGCCTATTAGCCCCCTCTAGGCGACATCCACGATCTTTCAATTGGTATCGAGCCTCGTCTCTCTTTGTTGGGCTTAACCGCCTAGAGAGTAAAGATGTCGACTAGGGGATTAGGATTCTCTGACACTCTTAGTTTCGATGGCACAAATTTTGATGTTTGGGTAATTCGCATGCTTATCTCTTTAGGGTCATGGACCCAAATTTGGAGCGAATTGTAGATATGGGTTTTTCTCCTCCAAAGGATCCCCAAAGATTATCTTTAGAGGATGAGAAAAACTCTTATCTCAATGCTCAAGCTTCTAATGTGCTTTTTGATGCTTTGAGCAATGTAGTTATATTTCAACTCATGCCATTCCGGGATGCTCATGAGTTGTGGACTAAACTTCAAGATAAATATGGTGTGTCCAAGATTTGTAGGGATGATTGTTCTCCCTCCACCTCCGGCCGTATAGTCTTCTCAACTTCTTCTACATCACCTACATGTGGTTTGCCACAAGGTAATGATATGGTGAGTAGTGTCGGTCATTGCAATGATGATAGTGTGCTTTTTGTGGATGATTCTTCATCACTATATTATTGCAATGCTCCGTCTTTGGGCTTTAACACTTTGAGCACTCCAAATGTTTCACATGCTTGTGTTGATAGTCCTTGCATATCATGTAGAAATTGCTTGACTAAATCTCATGATGATATGCTTGCTATGTCTTGTTGCTATGATAAAATGCATCTATTTCCTCGAATTGTTGTGCTAACAATGTAGAGGAAACCCAACACTCCATGGAACAAGATGTGGTGTTTAATGGTGCCTCAAGGGATCCTACACCATCATCTATTGCTTTTTGCCTTATGGCTAAGGCGTCAAAGGTATCTCCTACTTTGTACCCCAATATGTCTCTTGATGATGATGTTGATACTAATGATGATGAGGATAATGATGAAGAGAATGATAATGTTGCCTCCTTAAAAACTAAGGGGGAAATCATTTTTAAAGCTCTTCTTAAGAATAAAATTGCTCGTTCCAACTTCATGAAATCATGTCTATTGCTATTGAGGGCAAGAAATATATTGATAAGTTGGAATCTTGTCTTGAGGAGCATGAGGTCACCATTGATAAAATGGAAGGTCATGAGCGTGATTACGCTAATGAGATTGCGGACCTCTCTCAAGCTCTTGAACTTGAACAAACCACCAAGGAATCTCTCGAGGATACTTTTGCTCTAGAATTATCTAGAGTGAGGGAATCTCGTGATAGAGCTCTTGAGGTGGCCAATGATTTTGAAACTAAAAATGAGGAGCTTGAAGTTGTGCATGCTAAACTCCTTGAGGACTTTGAGCACCTCGAAAATGGCTCAAGGGCCATTAAGAGTGAGCTCATCAAACTCACCGAGTCTCATGCTCAACTTAAAGCTTCATATTCAAAAGAGCTTGCCAAGTTGTCTTCTCCTCCTGTTGCTAATGATGATGCTTGTGCTACTAACTCTATCTCTTGTGAAGCATCCATATTGAAGGAGAATGTTGAGCTACGGGCTCAACTTGAGTTGCTATCTAGCAATTATGGGAAATTGGAAGAAAGCCATGAAAAGCTCTCAAGCTCTCATGACGATCTTCTAGTATCCCATAATGTGCTAAAGATAGCTCATGAGGCCATGCTTGCTAAGGTAACATCTAGTGAGCCTCATGTGGATACTAGCACTACTTCTAGTCAAAATGCTATATTGATATGTGCTAGTCCTTGTAATTCATCTACTCACAATGTTGGTACATCTTGTGATGAATTGCCTTCCTTGCCTTGTTGTTCTAACAATGAAGCTTATACTTCCTCTAGTACTTGTATTGAGACTAACCATGTAGAGGAAATCAAAGAGCTCAAGGCCCAAGTTACTTCTTTGAAGAAAGACTTGGAAAAGAGTCATGAAGGAAATCCACACTCAACAATATCTTGAGTGTGCAAAAATCCCCCAATGACAAAGGTGGACTTGGATTCAACTCCAATAAGAATAAGAAGTCCAAGATGAACAAAAAGAAGGGCCAAGAACAAGTCAAGAAATCGGCCAAGATTGTTTGCTTCAAGTGCAAAGTAGAAGGGAATCATGTCAGATCTTGCCCATTGAAGAAGAAGGCCATTAGTGTCAAGCAACAAGGGAAGAGGGCACAAGTTCAATCTCATGCTCAACATCAAGTTGAAGAAAGGCCTCTTCCCAAGAAGACTCAAGTTAATGCTTCTCAAATTGAGAAATCAAGTGAGAAGAAAGTGAAGAGTAGAGCGTTGCTACTTATGTTGTGAGAAAGGTCACGCCGCTTCTTCATGCACTAGTGGTAACTTATCCAACCCAATTATTATTGATGATATCTATTCTCTTGGTAAGGATAAGGTTGGCAATGTGTTTGCCAAGTTTGTTGGTACTCAAAGTGGTGTCAAGCAAAGAACCATTTGGGTAGCCAAACCTATTGTGACTAACCTCTTAGGACCCAACTTGGTTGGGGACCAACAAGCTCAAACTTGATCAATAGGTGTTGATGGAGGGCATTGGAGACTTGGCTACATTATGAAGAATTAAGGGGACTTCATCACTCTTTTGTCTCAAGCCAAGTCAATTGACTCATCAAGTTTATATCTTATATCCAATGTGCCTCCTTGCGGTAACTTGCACTTAAAATTGCTTACATTGAAAATTACTTGCCCCCTTGCATGTTTTGGTTTTGTTCCTTGCATGTGTTTGTATATGTTGTGATTCCAACTTGCTTATCTTGAGCAATCAAGTATGTGTGTGTTGGTTTGCACACCATGTACATGTGTGTGTCGTGCGTTGAGCCTTTATGCTTCTTGTTTGTATCCTAGTTGGCTCGTGTGAGAGATTAATGGAACATCCCATTTTGGGGGAGTGATGTGCTTTGTGCACCTCACCATCCTATAAATGTGTGTACATGAGGAATACCATCTAGTATTGATATTACAAGATTATCTAGTCTCTAGGTGGTATATCTCTCATGAGAAATTCTAATTCTAAATAGTCCATTAATTATCTCTTGTTTGTTCCTTTTTATTGCCTCTTGTCTGTCTTTAATTGGTATCACATTATGGGGAGTAATATGCTATGTGTGTATTACTAGCCTAGAAAATGTGTACATTTGAGATATTGTCACCTAGAATTGATATTGTAAATTATCTTGTTCCTAGGTGGCATGATAGCTCTACAAGTTGCAATTTGCTTGTGTTTGGTGTGAAGATGTTGTCGGATATCCTTGCTATCTACCACCGGAATTATTTCCAAATACTTCTTGTCTTTTGACAATTGGTACTCACTTATGTGTGGTAGAATTTATTGAGCATCTTTACATTGGCTTTTATTTTTATTTGCCTTTTCTCTTGCCTAGGTTTGTGTCAACTCCGTTGTCTTCCCTACCACTTGTGGATCTTGTTTGTTTCTCGTTCTTGTCTAGTGCTTTCTAGATATAGTGAAAGTGGTGATCCCACCTTGTGCATTTTGTATTCAAATGCAAATCCTATATAATGCACAACTCGTGGGGGAGCTATCCTATTTTCTTTAAAATACTCATCTTGTGATCCTTATCAAGTGTGTGTTTGTGGAAGACAAGCCGTTTCTTTTTGGTACTTTGTGCCATCATGAAACTTTGTAGAGGGCTTGGTTTGTTTGGAACCATTCTCTCTTTTGGGAGTTTGACATCCTTCTTTTTGAGTGTATCAATGGATATCTCATTCCTTGATGTATCTTTTGGGATATCCTCCAAGTGATGATTTATTCATTTGGTATATTCTCTTCGCTTGGTATTTCTTTGTCTTTTGGTCTCGGTTCTTGAAAGTCTTGAGCATGCATATTTACTTCTTGTAGTTTCTTTGGCATGCTTTCTTTCTTTGACCCAATTTATAGGGAAACTCCACCAAGTATCAAATTGGATGAGATGTGCATGAAATTCATTTTCATATATATATGCACATATTTATGTGAAGTTTGTCCTATGCATTGGTGTTTCTAACTATTTGGTCCCGATGAGTTTGGGTACCGTTTAGTTTGTGTTGTTCTTATAGGAACATTTGGAGATGCATTGGATGCTCGGCTCCCTCACAAGGAAGGTGTTGTCACCATGTGCATATTGGAGTCAAGCTAGGATGATCAATGAACTACCATCTACCTTCATTTGGTATCTACTACATCCTTCCAATGGTATCTCGGTAACAAGTATCATCATCTACTTCATGCACACATTTCTTGCATCAACCTTGTGTGGGTTGTATCATGGCATGTAATTCATTTTTGTGATACTTGTTTCCTTTCTCAAAGCATCTCAACGATGATCTCATGTTGCTAGTTGTGATGTCTTTGATGGTTGTGTGGTAGGAATTCATTTATATACAATAAGACCATATCTAGCCATGTGCTATGCTTTCAAGCAAATATCTTATTGGTATATTTATGACTTCCTTGTGGATATCTTGTTCCTTCATGTTGTAACTATTTCGGGTGCACATCCCTCTTTGTAGATATATGTCATCATGATTTTGTCTACCTAGAACCTTATACACTTGAGAGAAATTACATCTCTAGTTGATATCCTTTCTTTCACGTCCACCTTGTCTTTCTTATGTTATTTCTTTGGTGGCTCCGTGAAAGCTTTTGCCTTGAGTGCGTGTCCTCTATCGTTGCATCTTGATGCACTCTTGTGTGGTGAAGATTATTTTCCTCTTGCTCATCTTTACGAGGCTTTTGCCATCTTATTGGTACCCCTCGTCTTGATTAGCCTCTCATCGTCTATCTTCACCACGGGTTGTCACAAGCATAGGTTCTCTATTTTCTTATTAGTAAGCTTGTGAACCCATTTGCTAGTGGTGTGTGAGAATGAAAGGCTTTGCACCGTGTATCTCATTCATTCGAGACTATGTTGATGCGTATGCTCATCTGTATATTAGTCTTCTCATCTGTATATTAGTCTTCTCATGTGCTTTGCCATGACTCACACATCATTTTGGTTGAGCCTATTCTTAAGTTGCCTCTTTTACATGTTGCTCAACCATGTGCTTGTTGCAAGCGCTAGGCCTAGTTTCCTATATGCTCACTTGCACTTGTTGTTAGTTTCTGTTGACTTTGGGGAGCTATGATCCTATTTTGTGCACTTTGTATCCAAATACAAAAATTCTTGATGTGCACAAATCATGGGGAGCTTCTCTAGTTTCTTTAGAACAATCCTCTGCTCATATCATAATATCTTTTTCATGTGGCTCGTAGGATCTTTGGTCTAGTTGGTTTAGTTGATATCTTTTGATAGCTTGCTTCAATTGGTATCTTTTGATTGCTTGATTGCTTGTTTCCCTCTTTGTTATGTCTTTGTGGCATATCATTCTTTTGCAATCTTGGTGCCTCAATATAGTTGGTCTTCCTCCAAGTATTACCTTTGGATATGTGTATGGCATTCCACTCTCTTGTTGAGAAATACACAACTTTTGGAGGAACACCTTTTATATTGGTCTTCTTAGCTTTTCACCCATTTGTGGCAATCGATGCCAATGGGGAGAAGTTTCAGAGAGTTTTGTGGAGAAGTCTTGAGTTTTCTCCTTGCTTTGGTTTTGTTCCTAAGCATTTGCATCTCATACGCATGCATTATTGGTTGTTGCATTGCATGGTGATGCATAATTCCTTATATAAACTCTCTTGAAAGTGATTGTCATCAATTACCAAAATGGGGGAGATTGAAAGAACATGCGGTGCCCCCATGTTTGGTTTTGGTAATTGATGACAATCTCTATGGACTAATGGTTGCCTTGAGTTATATTTGAAGGGTTTGTCCATAGGCTTTTCTTGGAGTCCATTTGTTGGTTTCAAGGAGAGTTTTTGATGATCATGTGCTATTAAGGAATTATCCAAAGACCGGTCATGTGAGTGTTGAGCTTATTGCAAGCATGTCTTGAAGAATAAGTTTGTGTGATCATTCATGTCCACCTTCAAGACATCATCCAAATGAATAGAGTTGGAAAGATTCAACACACAAAGCGCACAAGATGTACCGAGGATCAAGTGATCCCATGGCATGGTAAGCATTGTCCATTGCACTTTGTGTACTAACCCATGGTCTATGTGAGAGTCTATGTGGGGTTAGATGCGTGTCCATGGGCTTGCGTCCAAGAGAAAGATATCATACAACCCATGGAAAGGATGACATCAAGTGGTGATCGTCATCAAGATTGCCGTGTGCAAGTTCAAGTGGAGCATCACGAAGAGATCAAGTGCTTGAAGCTTGCCATCCATTGTGGTGTCAATGGACTTGTGAAGATGAGCCGAAGAGTGGCTCACCCATAGTGGACTATGGGGGAGCAATCATCTAGTCTTCATCGAGCCAACGCAATCAAGAAAGGTGGTCCATCTTGAGGAGTCAAGATCGTCATCATCTAGCTCAAGTGGACCATGTGCAAGGCAAAGGTTTGCCCTTGATAGGTTTTCTATTTTATCGGTCTCATGGTGGTAGTAGGGAGACCGGGTTATATGATCGTTTGCCGTACTATCAAGGGGGGCTCTCAAGTTGGTAACTTGATCGTATCGTTAGTAGAGAGCTCAAACCCTTGCATCCTTGCATCATGTTTCTTGGTTCTTGTTTGGTTCTCTTTGTGAGTCTTAGAGCTTATGGTCATCTTGATGACAAGCTTGAGTTCATCGAAAACGGAGTTCACATGCGTCTTCTATGATGTTTTCGGTGTTGGAGGTTTTACCGGTCTTTCCGAGGAAGGGTTCTCACCATTTTCCTTTGGGACTTTTCTCATTTGCTTATTCTTGATATTTCTATCAACATTGTGTTAGCCCATGTCGTTAGCTTTCCAACATACTTGGTTTCGTTGAATTTGGAGTCCGTTTGCAAAAGTTGTGGCTGTTTTGGTAAAGGCTGCAGCGGTACTACCGCGACTAGAGCGGATGTAATTTTTTACTACCGCTCCAGAGCAGTACTACCGCGGCTCCTGAGCGGTAGTACCGCTCCAGAGCAGTACTACCGCGGCTCCTAAGCGGTAGTACCGCTCTGGACCAAAATCTCGTGTTTTGCTCAATGAAGTAGGCATGAAGTATTTTTTAGTACCGCTTCATAAGCAGTAGTACCGCTACCATTTGCGGTAGTACCGTGAGGTCGAGCGGTAGTACCGTGAGGACGAGCGGTACTACCGCTCGAAGGTTCTTTGGCCTTTTGCCTCCTCGCTGTTGTGTTTGAAGGGTTCTACCGCCCTAAGCGGTAGTACCGCTCCTTGAGCGGTAGTACCGCTCCTGAGCGGTAGTACCGCTCTGTCTTGAGCTGTGAACATAACGGTTGGATTCGGGAGCTCCTATAAAAGGGGGTCTTCTTCCCCATTCAACCTCATTCTTTGAGCTCGTGTTCTTCCCCCATTGTTGATCTTCTTCGAGCTTGCTAACTCTCAATCCCTCCAATGATTCTTGCTAGTTCTTGAGGGAAAAGAGAGAGGAGATCTAGATCCACGTTTTCACCAATCACTTTCTCCTCTTAGTGAGGGGAACCCCTTGGATCTAGATCTTGGAGTTCTTCGTGTTCTTCTTCGTTCTTCCTCTCATTTTCCTCCCTAGCATTAGTTGCTTTGGTGGGATTTGGGAGAGAAGGACTTGGGCACTCCGTGTGCCCTTGCCATTGCATTTGGTGCATCGGTTTGAGTTCTCCACGGTGATACGTGGAAGTTACAAGTTGAGAAGCTTATTACTCTTGGGTGCTTGGTGCCCTTGAGCTTGTTCCTCTTGGGTGCTTGGGCGCCCTAGGCGGTTAGTGGTGTTCGGAGCTCAATCATTGTGGTGTAAAGCTCCGGCAAGCGTCAGGGTCTCCAATTAGGTTGTGGAGGTCGCCCGAGCAATTTGATCGGTACCGTGACCGCCCCAAGGGTTGCCAAAGTGTACGGGTTCGGTGACCGCCCCAAGGGTTGCCATTTATGCAGGTTCGGTGACCGCCCTCAAGGGTCCCTTAGTGGAATCACGGCATCTTGCATTGTGCGAGGCGTGAGGAGATTACGGTGGCCCTAGTGGCTTCTTGGGGGCATTGTGCCTCCACACCGCTCCAAGCGGAGACTAGCATCCGCAAGGGTGTGAACTTCGGGATACATCGTCGTCTCCGCGTGCCTCGGTTATCTCTTACCCGAGCCCTTTACTTATGCACTTTACTTTGTGATAGCCATATTGTTCTTGTCATATATCTTGCTATCACATAGTTGCTTATCTTGCTTAGCATAAGTTGTTGGTGCACATAGGTGAGCCTAGTTTTTGTAGGTTTTGTGCTTGACAAATTAACCGCTAGGTTTATTCCGCATTTGTTCAAGCCTCAACTGTAATTATTTTAAAGCGCCTATTCACCCCCCCCCTCTAGGCGACATCCACGATCTTTCAACGGTGCTGCCAACAACTGTCATTCCATTGCCTTGGATTTGGTTGTGGCCTGGGCTGGGAACCATAAGGCGTTGTCTGATGCGTCGTCCACACTGGGAGGTTTGGTTAGTGAGCAGCTCCTGAGACTGAGACGAGTCATAGTGCGAGTAACTTAGGTTTTAGTACAAATTGAACTAAAACCACGACAGTAATTATGGAACGGAGGGAGTAGTAACTTGCATGCCACATAGGAAAAAAAGATTATGTGACAAGTAATTAAAGAGGATCGATGGATGGATGTGTGCATGCCTATAATGGATATCATGGATGCGACAAGTTACTTACCACTACGACCAGCCTGATGGATGGATGGATGGATGATGTATGCATGCTACTGTGTGATGAAGAGATGGAGTTCTTACCAGGGGCAATGATGATGACCGTGGCTGAAATAAGAGTGTCTTGAGCAATTAAGACAACTATGGCCTATGGGTACTAAATTAGAGCACACCCTTACCTCTCTTGCAACCTGTTCAATTCGTCGCTAATGTTGGATGTTCTGCGCCTTGGACGGTCATTCTGATAAATAATAACCAAAACAGTTCTTTTAAATCACGTTGGGTAGATTATGCAGCAAGAGATGTGAGTGTTGGGCTTGAAGATGAAAGGCAAAACCGAGCCCTCTTTTGCTACGCTACAAATATTCGATGTTACCTTCTCTACTATGCACTATTTTTTCTTTTCTATTCCTCTCTATTGCGTTGATGTGAGTCACGGCCCATCTGGACTTGGATTGATGTCTTCTCTTGGTGATGAAGCCAACCTCCCTAGCTTGGATTGATTTCCAGCTGGCTTTGTTTTTGCCTGTATAGTTGTACAAACTATATATGTGAAACACACTATTGTTTTTGAAGTGAACAAATGTAAATTGCTTCGTTCATTGCTAGTAATACATCCATCAGCATAGTGTTCCAAATTAACTTCTGAACATAGCATATTTGTTTCTGTTGTGTGTTGATGAGTTCTATTATGTTCTGAACGACTATGATGATTTCCTCCTCTTTGGTGTTGAAGATCTTTCAACATGTCCTAAGATAGTGATGATTGGTTCCATTCAACTTTGCACAGTTAGACAGTTAGTCATTATACTAGGAGGGCTTGCTCCGCTGCAACCTGCAAGTTACCAGTTGTGGCTATTTGTTGTTGGGCGGGGAAAGATAGATAGATAGATAGATAGATAGAGAGAGAGAGAGATGGTAAGGAGAGACATGAAGGACTGGAATATCACCAAAGAACTAGCCATGGGCAGGGGTGCATGGAAATTAGCTATCCACATGCCTATCCCAACTTGTTTGGGACTGAAAGGCTTTGTTGTTGTTGTTGTTGTTGTTGTTGTTGTTGTTGTTGTTGTTGTTGTTGTTGTTGTTGTTGTTGTTGTTGTTGTTGTTGTTGTTGTTGTTGTTGTTGTTGTTGTTGTTGTTGTTGTTGTTGTAGGCTTTGAGTACTACTTGAAGCATTTTCCAACTTTGGTGATATATGGTGGGTTAAATCTGAGCCATTCAAGTAATATTCCAATTTTTTCTGGATTTTGCAAACTATTCCTCCTGATGTGTTTGTTATGACACATGTGTCTAATACTTCCACTACTGTGTGATTATAGTAATTTGATCAGTAAGTAACTTTGGAATATACTCCAGAAAACAACTTGATTTTCCCTAATAAGTTTCTTTGTTTCTTCTTGATAATAAGAATACCTGTTTGGCAACTGTGAATGGTCATGGGCTCATTGCGAAAATTAGGTTGTACATATTCTGTGCGTTGTGGGCTTGTAGCTTGAAAAAGAAACCTGGCATTACCTATGGCTGTGGTTCTTTGTTCTCATGGGTCTGGTTCTTTATGTGGACCTTCTAGGAAGGTAAGATGGTGTGAAATCTTTACATTGAACCAATTAAAAGCAGATTTTTATTGATGCTATTTTTCAGTTTTTTGGTCCTATTTTCACATCCATTGTCAGTTTTTTCTATTGATATTTGCCATTGTAGTCCTTAACTTCCACCATCAATGCTTGCCACCCTTATGTCCTTATAAAGCTTCAACTTTGAAGGAGAGGCATCGATGAGGAAGGATTCTGGTGGTGACTGTTGGGGATCGTAGAAGAAATTAAAAAAATTCTACGCATCACCAAGATCAATCTATGGAGTAACTAGCAACGAGAGAGAGGAGAGTGCATCTTCATACCCTTGAAGATCACGAGACGGAAACGTTGCAAGAACGCGGATAAAGGAGTCGTACTCAAAGCGATTCAGATCGCGGTGGATTCCGATCTTAGCGCCGAACAACGGCACCTCCGCGTTCAACACACGTGCGCCCCGGTGACGTCTCCCATGCCTTGATCCAGCAAGGAGGAGGGAGAGGTTGAGGAGGAAGGCTCCAACAGCAGCACGACGGCGTGGTGGTGATGGAGTGGCAGTACTCCGGCAGGGCTTCGCCAAGCTCTTGCGTAGGAGGAGAGGTGTTGGGCAGGGGAGGGGCTGCGCCTTGGATGTTGTCCTGCAGCCCCCCCCCCCTCGCCCCTCTATTTATAGGAGAAGGGGGAAGGGGGTCCGGCCCCTCTAGATGGGATCTAGAGGGGGTGGCGGCCAAGGGGGGAGGGGGCTTGCCCCCAAACAAGGGGAGCCCCCCCCCCCTTAGGGTCCCCCCCAACCCTAGGCACATGGGCCCTAGGGGGGTGGCGCCCAGCCCTCCAAGGGGCTGGTTCCCTTCCCTCTACATCCCATGAGGCCCTCCGCGATAGGTGGCCCCTCCCGGTGGACCCCCGGAACCCCTTCGGTGGCCCCGGTACAATACCGGTAGGCCCCCGAATGTTTCCGATGACCGTATGACAACTTCCCATATATAAATCTTCACCTCCGGACCATTCCGGAACTCCTCGTGACGTCCGGGATATCATCTGGGACTCTGGACAACATTTAGCAATCACAAACAAGTCTTCCTAATAACCCTAGCGTCATCAAACCTTAAGTGTGTAGACCCTACGGGTTCGGGAATCACACAGACATGACCGAGACAGCTCTCCGGCCAATAACCAACAGCGGGATCTGGATACCCATGTTGTCTCCCACATGTTCCACGATGATCTCGTCGGATGAACCACGATGTCTAGGATTCAAGTAACCCTGTATACAATTCCCTTTGTCAATCGGTACGTTACTTGCCCGAGATTCGATCGTCGGTATCCCAATACCTCGTTCAATCTTGTTACCGGCAAGTCAGTTTACTCATTACACAATGCATGATCCTGTGACTAACCACTTAGTCACATTGAGCTCATTATGATGATACATTAGCAAGTGGGCCCAGAGATACCTCTCCGTCATACGGAGTGACAAATTCCAGTCTCAATTCGTGCCAACCCAACAAACACTTTCGGAGATACCTGTAGTGCACCTTTATAGTCACCCAGTTACGTTGTGACGTTTGGTACACCCAAAGCACTCCTACGGTATCCGGGATTTACACAATCTCATGGTCTAAGGAACCGATGCTTGACATTAGAAAAGCTTTAGCAAACGAACTACACGATCTTGTCTATGCTTAGGATTGGGTCTTGTCCATCACATCATTCTTCTAATGATGTGATCCCGTTATCAATGACATCCAATGTCCATAGTTAGAAAACCATGACCATCTATTGATCAACGTGCTAGTCAACTAGAGGCTCACTAGGGACATGTTGTGGTCTATGTATTTACACATGTATCACGGTTTCCGGCTAATACAATTATAGCATGAATAATAGACAATTATCATGAATAAGGAAATATAATAATAAACATTTTATTATTGCCTCTAGGGCATATTTCCAATAGTCTCCCACTTGCACTAGAGTCAATAATCTAGTTACACTGTGATGAATCGAACACCCATAGAGTTCTGGTGTTGATCATGTTTTGCTCGTGGAAGAGGTTTAGTCAACTGATCTATGACATTCAGATCTGTATGCACTTTGCAAATATCTATGTCTCCATCTTGAACATTTTCACGAATGGATTTGAAGCGACGCTTGATGTGCCTGGTCTTCTTGTGAAACCTGGGCTCCTTGGCAAGGGCAATAGCTCCAGTGTTGTCACATAAGAGAGTGATCGGCCCCGACGCATTGGGAATAACTCCTAGGTCGGTGATGAACTCCTTCATCCAGATTGCTTCATGTGCTGCCTCCGAGGCTGCCATGTACTTCGCTTCACATGTAGATCTCGCCACGATGCTTTGCTTGCTACTGCACCAGCTTACTGCCCCACCATTCAAAATATACACGTATCTGGATTGTGACTTGGAGTCATCTAGATCTGTGTCGAAACTAGCATCACCGTAACCCTTTACGACGAGCTCTTCGTCACCTCCATAAACGAGAAACATATCCTTAGTCCTTTTTAGGTACTTCAGGATATTCTTGACCGCTGTCCAGTGTTCCATGCCGGGATTACTTTGGTACCTTGCTACCAAACTTACGTCAAGGTTTACATTAGGTCTGGTACACAGCATGTCATACATAATAGACCCTATGGCCGAGGCATAGGGGATGTCACTCATCTTTTCTCTATCTTCTGCCGTGGTCGGGGATTGAGCCGAGCTCAATTTCACACCTTGCAACACAGGTAAGAACCCCTTCTTGGACTGATCCATATTGAACTTCTTCAATATCTTATCAAGGTATGTGCTTTGTGAAAGACCTATGAGGCGTCTCGATCTATCTCTATAGATCTTGATGCCTAATATATAAGCAGCTTCTCCAAGGTCCTTCATTGGAAAACACTTATTCAAGTAGGCCTTTATGCTGTCCAAAAGTTCTATATCATTTCCCATCAAAAGTATGTCATCCACATATAATATGAGAAATGCTACAGAGCTCCCACTCACTTTCTTGTAAATGAAGGCTTCTCCATAAGTCTGCATAAACCCAAACGCTTTGATCATTTCATCAAAGCGAATGTTCCAACTCCGAGATGCTTTCACCAGCCCATAAATGGATCACTGGAGCTTGCATACCTTGTTAGCATTCTTAGTATCGACAAAACCTTCCGGCTGCATCATATACAATTCTTCCTTAAGATAGCCGTTAAGGAATGCAGTTTTTACGTCCATTTGCCATATCTCATAATCATAGTATGCGGCAATTGCTAACATGATTCGGATGGACTTCAGCTTCGCTACGGGAGAGAAAGTCTCATCGTAGTCAACCCCTTGAACTTGTCGATAACCCTTATTGACAGGTCGAGCTTTATAGATGGTAACATTACCATCCGCGTCCGTCTTCTTCTTAAAGATCAATTTATTCTCTATCGCTCGCCGATCATCTGGCAAGTCTGTCAAAGTCCATACTTTGTTTTCATACATGGATCCTATCTCGGATTGCATGGCTTCAAGCCATTTGTTGGAGTCTGGGCCCGCCATCGCTTCTTCATAGTTCGAAGGTTCACCGTTGTCTAACAACATGATTTCCAGGACAGGGTTGCCATACCATTCTGGTGTGGAACGTGTCCTTCTGGACCTATGAAGTTCAGTAGTAACTTGATCCAAAGTACCTTGATCATCATCATTAACTTCCTCTCTAGTCGGTGCAGGCACCACAGGAACATCTTCCTGAGCTGCGCTACTTACCGGTTCAAGAGGTAGTACTTCATCAAGTTACACTTTCCTCCCACTTACTTCTTTCGAGAGAAACTCTTTCTCCAGAAAGGACCCGTTCTTGGCAATGAAAATCTTGCCTTCGGATCTGAGGTAGAAGGTATACCCAATGGTTTCCTTAGGGTATCCTATGAAGACGCATTTTTCCGACTTGGGTTCGAGCTTTTCAGGTTGAAGTTTCTTGACATAAGCATCGCATCCCCAAACTTTTAGAAACGACAACTTAGGTTTCTTCCCAAACCATAATTCATACGGTGTTGTCTCAACGGATTTAGATAGTGCCCTATTTAAAGTGAATGCAGCTGTCTCTAAAGCGTATCCCCAAAATGATAGCGGTAAATCGGTAAGAGACATCATAGACCGCACCATATCCAATAGAGTGCGATTACGATGTTCGGAAACACCGTTACGCTCAGGTGTTCCAGGCGGCGTGAGTTGTGGAAACAATTCCACATTTTCTTAAGTGCGTACCAAACTCGTGACTTAAATATTCTCCCCCACGATCTGATCGTAAGAACTTTATTTTTCTGTCACGTTGATTCTCTACCTCATTCTGAAATTCCTTGAACTTTTCAAAGGTCTCAGACTTGTGTTTCATTAAGTAGACATACCCATATCTACTTAAGTCATCAGTGAGGTTGAGAACATAACGATAGCCACCGCGAGCCTCAACGCTCATTGGACCGCACGCATCAGTATGTATAATTTCCAATAAGTTGGTTGCTCGCTCCATTGTTCCGGAGAATGGAGTCTTGGTCATTTTTCCCATGAGGCATGGTTCGCATGTGTCAAATGATTCATAATCAAGAGACTCCAAAAGTCCATCTGCATGGAGCTTCTTCATGCGTTTGACACCAATATGTGACCAAGGCGGCAGTGCCACAGGTATGTGGGACTATCATTATCAATCTTACATCTTTTGGTATTCACACTATGAATATGTGTAACATCACGTTCGAGATTCATTAAGAATAAACCATTGACCGACGGGGCATGACCATAAAACGTATCTCTCATATAAATAGAACAACCATTATTCTCGGATTTAAATGAGTATCCATCTCGTATTAAACGAGATCCAGATACAATGTTCATGCTCAAAGCTGGCACTAAATAACAATTATTGGGGTTTAAAACTAATCCTGTAGGTAAATGTAGAGGTAGCATGCCGACGGCGATCACATCGACCTTGGAACCATTGACGCGCATCGTCACCTCGTCCTTCGCTAGTCTCCCCTTATTCCGCAGCTCTGTTTTGAGTTACAAATATGAGCAACCGCACGGTATCAAATACCGGGAGCTACTACAGTAATCGTAAGGTACACATCAATAACATGTATATCACATATACCTTGGGTGTTGCCGGCCTTCTTATGCGCTAAGTACTTGGGGCAGTTCCGCTTCCAGTGACCGTTTCCCTTGCAATAAAAGCACTCAGTCTCAGGTTTGGGTCCGTGCTTTGGCTTCTTCCTGGCAACCGGCTTACCGGGCGCGGCAACTCCCTTGCCGTCCTTCTTGAAGTTTTTGTTACCCTTGCCCTTTTTGAAACTAGTGGTTTTATTGACCATCAACACTTGATGTTCCTTTTTAATTTCTACCTCCGCTGATTTCAGCATTGAAAATAACTCAGGAATAGTTTTCACCATCCCTTGCATATTGTAGTTCATCACAAAGCTCTTGTAGCTAGGTGGGAGCGACTGAAGGATTCTGTCAATGACCGCCTCATCTGGGAGGTTAATGTCCAGCTGGGACAAGCAGTTGTGCAACCCAGACATTTTGAGTATGTGCTCGCTGACAGAACTATTTTCCTCCATCTTACAACTGTAGAACTTGTCGGAGACTTCATATCTCTTGACCCGGGCATGATCTTGGAAAACCATTTTCAGCTCTTGGAACATCTCATATGCTCCGTGCTACTCAAAACACTTTTGGAGCCCCGGTTCTAAGCTGTAAAGCATGCCGCACTGAACGAGGGAGTAATCATCAACACACGACTGCCAGGCGTTCGCCGGGACGGGTGCTTCACCTAGCGGTGCTTCTAGGACATATGCTTTCTTGGCAGCTATGAGGATGATCCTCAGGTTCCGGACCCAGTCCGTATAGTTGCTACCATCGTCTTTCAGCTTGGTTTTCTCTAGGAACGCGTTGAAGTTGAGGTTGACATGAGCGTGGGCCATTTGATCTACAAGACATTTTGCAAAAGTTTTAGACTAAGTTCATGATAATTAAGTTCATCTAATCAAATTATTTAATGAACTCCCACTCAGATAGACATCCCTCTAGTCATCTAAGTGATACATGATCCGAGTCAATTAGGCCGTGTCCGATCATCACATGAGACGGACTAGTCATCATCGGTGAACATCTTCATGTTGATCGTATCTTCTATACGACTCATGTTCGACCTTTCGGTCTCTTGTGTTCCGAGGCCATGTATGTACATGCTAGGCTCGTCAAGTTAATCTAAGTGTTTTGCATGTGTAAATCCGGCTTACACCCGTTGTATGTGAATCTTAGAATCTATCACACCCGATCATCACGTGGTGCTTCGAAACAACGAACTTTCGCAACGGCGCACAGTTAGGGGAAACACTTTCTTGAAATTATTATGAGGGATTATCTTATTTACTACCGTCGTTCTAAGCAAATAAGATGCAAAAACATGATAAACATCACATGCAATCAAATAGTGACATGATATGGCCAATATCATTTTGCTCCTTTTGATCTCCATCTTCGGGGCGCCATGATCATCATCGTCGCCGGCATGACACCGTGATCTCCATCATCATGATCTCCATCATCGTGTCTCCATGAAGTTGTCTCGCCAACTATTACTTCTACTACTATGACTAACGGTTTAGCAATGAAGTAAAGTAATTACATGGCGTTATTCAGTGACACGCAGGTCATACAATAAATAAAGGCAACTCCTATGGCTCCTGCCGGTTGTCATACTCATCGACATGCAAGTCGTGATTCCTATTACAAGAACATGATCAATCTCATACATCACATATCATTCATCACATTCTTTTTGGCCATATCACATCACATAGCATACCCTGCAAAAACAAGTTAGACGTCCTCTAATTGTTGTTGCATGTTTTTACGTGGCTGCTATAGGTTTCTAGCAAGAACGCTTCTTACCTACGCAAAAACCACAACGTGATATGCCAATTGCTATTTACCCTTCATAAGGACCCTTTTCATCGAATCCGACCCGACTAAAGTGGGAGAGACAGACACCCGCTAGCCACCTTATGCAACTAGTACATGTCAGTCGGTTGAACCTGTCTCACGTAAGCGTACGTGTAAGGTCGGTCCGGGCCACTTCATACCACGATGCTGCCGAAACAAGATAAGACTAGTAGTGGCAAGTAAATTGACAAAATCTATGCCCACAACAAACTTGTGTTCTACTCATGCATAGAAACTACGCATAGACCTAGCTCATGATGCCACTGTTGGGGATCGTAGCAGAAATTAAAAAATTTCTACGCATCACCAAGATCAATCTATGGAGTAACTAGCAACGAGAGAGAGGGGAGTGCATCTTCATACCCTTGAAGATCGCGAGACGGAAGCGTTGCAAGAACGCGGATGAAGGAGTCATACTCGAAGCGATTCAGATCGCGGTGGATTCCGATCTTAGCGCCGAACAACGACACCTCCGCGTTCAACACACATGCAGCCCGGAGAGGTCTCCTGCGCCTTGATCCAGCAAGGATGAGGGAGAGGTTGAGGAAGAAGGCTCCAAGAGCAGCACGACAGAGTGGTGGTGATGGAGTGGCAGTACTCTGGCAAGGCTTCGCCAAGCTCTTGCGGAGGAGGAGAGGTGTTGGGGAGGGGAGGGGCTGCGCCTTGGATGTCGTCCTGCAGCCCTCCCCTCGCCCCTCTATTTATAGGAGAAGGGGGAAGGGGGGCCGGCCCCTCTAGATGGGATCTAGAGGGGGGCGGCGGCCAAGGGGGAGGGGGCTTGCCCCCCAAGCAAGGGAGGCGCCCCCCCTTAGGGTTCCCCCCAACCCTAGGCGCATGGGCCCTAGGGGGGTGGCGCCCAGCCCTCCAAGGGGCTGGTTCCCTTCCCTCTACATCCCATGAGGCCCTCCGGGACAGGTGGCCCCTCCTGGTGGACCCCCGGAACCCCTCCGGTGGCCCCGGTACAATACCGGTAGGCCCCCGAATGTTTCCGATGACCGTATGACAATTTCCCATATATAAATCTTCATCTCCGGACCATTCCGGAACTCCTCGTGACGTCCGGGATCTCATCCGGGACTCCGAACAACATTCGGTAATCACATACAAGTCTTCCTAATAACCCTAGCGTCATCGAACCTTAAGTGTGTAGACCCTACGGGTTCGGGAATCACGCAGACATGGCCGAGACAGCTCTCCGGCCAATAACCAACAACGGGATCTGGATACCCATGTCGGCTCCCACATGTTCCATGATGATCTCATCGGATGAACCACGATGTCGAGGATTCAAGTAATCCCGTATACAATTCCCTTTGTCAATCGGTACGTTACTTGCCCGAGATTCGATCGTCGGTATCCAATACCTCATTCAATCTCGTCATCGGCAAGGCACTTTACTTGTTACATAATGCATGATCCCATGACTAACCACTTAGTCACATTGAGCTCATTATGATGATGCATTACCGAGTGGGCCCAGAGATACCTCTCTGTCATACGGAGTGGCAAATTCCAGTCTCGATTCGTGCCAACCCAACATACACTTTCGGAGATACCTGTAGTGCACCTTTATAGTCACCCAGTTACGTTGTGATGTTTGGTACACCCAAAGCACTCCTACGGTATCCGGGAGTTACACAACCTCATGGTCTAAGGAACTGATGCTTGACATTAGAAAAGCTTTAGCAAACGAACTACACGATCTTGTCCTATGCTTAGGATTGGGTCTTGTCCATCACATCATTCTCCTAATGATGTGATCCCGTTATCAATGACATCCAATGTCCATAGTCAGAAAACCATGACCATCTGTTGATCAACGAGCTAGTCAACTAGAGGCTCACTAGGGACATGTTGTGGTCTATGTATTCACACGTGTATCACAGTTTCCGGTTAATACAATTATAGCATGAATAATAGACAATTATCATGAACAAGGAGATATAATAATAAACATTTTATTATTGCCTCTAGGGCATATTTTCAACAGTGACGCATGCCGTCTCCCCTGGCCCTGGACCTTCACTACGTGGGTCCACCCCTCTTGTCGCACCCTATGCACTAATGCATCGGCTTGGGAGGCCCTCCTTGGGCAGCCGCTGCATCTGAAACATTAGGGTCTGGCGGTTTGCGGTGTGGATCATGGGGCGGAGTACTCTTGTGGCCTCTGGTGGCTGGGATGTTGGGTGTACTCAGCAAGATCTGAGCTACTCTGACGGATCTTTCATGATTCAGTCCACTTTTTGGACATGATTTGTTGTGGCTGGGAAGACTGAATCCCTCTACTCCGCCTGAACTCTTACTGAGTGTGGAGGGAAAACATATGAAACGACACTTGCGTTCCAAAGATGCCCTTAAATCTTAATCACCACCTCTTCTCTCTTGTGAGCTCTAATCGCCCTCCAGCTGTTGATACTGTGTTTAGCTGCAGATGTCCTGACCTATTTTTCACCCTTATCTGTTGCATGCGCAAAGGGATCTTTGATTATTCTATTTTTCTTTCACATTTTGTTGGTTTTGCGGTATGTCAACCAGTTCTGTTGTTTTAGGAACAATACTCTAGCCGCACTTGTTGTCTTCTGCTCTTCCTTTTTCTTGAATGGCTATGATAATTCTGCCGTCCCTTCGATAGTTCTTGAAACTACTCCCTCTGTCCCATAATGGGACGGAAGGAGTATCTTATTTGCTGTTGGGTCAGTTTGCTTGTTTCAATTCTATTTGACTTGATAATTTCATTCTTCTGCTGTACTCATTATCTACTTATCAGTTTGTACTTTTGGTTTCTCGATACTTCTTTACTAACTTCAACTTAAGGGTCATATAAGGTAAGTTAAGATTACCATTTCCTTCATGTCATGTTCATGAATGGCTGTGATGATGTAGCTTCCCTGCGAGAGCTTCTATCTTACACCTGGATTGATTCATTTGGTGCTAAACTAGGATGGCTTGTGTTACAGGAAGTGACCAGTTTAGCGCCTAACTATTACTCCTTCCTTTCACAAATATAAGATGTCCATGGTCATTATACAAGAAGTTCAGTTATGGTGTCGAGATGGGGATATGTTTGAGCCATTTACTTATACATGTCCCAGTTTTTATGTCCACCAGATCATGATTTGCTCCTGATGTAGTGATTCTTTCTGCTTTCACTAATTCTCGCGTGGTTTCTGGTCATCTTTTGTTCTTTCACATTTTTGTCTTCTCTCTGTTATTCTTTTTGTGGGATTGGCGCTAAGTGATGTTAATGGCGATGATGAGTAAGACTCATTAATAGGTGTACTTTGATCATATACCATTGCTTGTTTTTATGTTATGAGTTAGGGTTAGGGTTTTGTGTGACTAGGTTGAAGCGTGCAAATAGGGACGGCTTGCTTTCTGTGAGCAACCATTTGAATGCTGAAATGTAGCACAGGGGCATCTCCAACGCGGATAACTAAGTGTATCAGATACACTAGCTTGTTCATATGGCCGTCCTTCTCTCTACTAATGCATGTTTAAGTCATATATGCAAGTGTTGGCGGTGCTGTGATTCATATGGCCAATCTGGTTACAAGTGCAACATGCTTGTCATACCTGGGTGCAACTGGGAGTATGGCACTGCATATGAGCATTAAGATGGCAGGAAATAAAGTGCCATGGCTTGAACTGTAATTTGATAACTAGTCTCACTTGCTAGCCATTACATATTAGCCCTCCATGCAGCTGTATTACCATACAATCTTTACATACAAATTTACAACTAGCTCCTGTATTTGTATCTTTGGCGAGGTACATGCCTCCATGCGTCGTACTCCTAGAAACTAATGGCCCTGATATGCTATTTGTAAGTTATGCTGGTTGCCACTATAAAAAGTGTTTTGTTTTGTGAGTACAACTGTTTCTCTTGTCGCATGGAATTTTTTTTGCCTAGATTCCCTGGAGTTTGTATCGAGAGTTTTCTCTACCTGTCGTAACATTATGTCTAATCATGAATGTGCATTTGCAATATGCAGTTTCATCTAGATATGGATCTAGTTTAATGTCTATTATGTGGCTCGAATATATGGGCTATTCCTTAGTTTTATGGTGTGTCTCAGGCTCATGTAGATGTGACGGAACTATGTCACATGTAAGGGCCTGTTTGGGACGGCTCCACTCCTCAAAAATCATCTTAACTCCATCAACTCCACTTTGGAGCAATTCCAGGAGTTGCAGCTCCACCTTGGAGCAGCGGTTTATTTTGTTTGGCTTTACAGCTAGCTTCAAATTCAAGAATGAGAATATTTGGTGGAAAAAGTCTATTGTGCCCCTATTTTGTTCTATTATTGATGTTTTGCTAGCCCAACATTTGTGCCCCTTGAGCAATTGTTGTTATTTTTCATTTTTTGCACTTTAAAAAAATACAATATTACACGTGGACTCGTGTACTTCCGGTTTGAGTGTTGTATGCATGAACATGCCGTTGGATTAAAAATATATGTACCTAAACTATTTGCTGGCGTTTTACCCTTCACCCTTTCCTCTGAAATATTTCGGAGCATGAGAATAAAATTCAAATCGAAAGTGCTGTGCACATGATGTGATCATGCGCGATTTGTGCACGAGTAGAAGCCATATACCACAGATTAAACAAACAAACGAAGCAATCCAATGGTGTGTGGGAGTTGTCGTTTGTGAGTTGTGCGCGAATTCATAGCATGCGTAGCGGTGCTCAATTCAAATAACTTTCCACACTGCAAGAAATTTGTTAATACATGACGGTCCTAGTCCGTCATAGATAATGGGAAAACTGTCATGGGTGCCCATCCTTGACGGATTCTAAATCCATCATGTATATCGCGTCATAATTTGACATCGTGTCGTCCATGACGAATCTGGGCCGTCATGGATCTGCCCCAGGCCTGCCCACCCCGAACCAGGCCCTAACCTTTGTGACGGGAAAACCCGTCAAGGACCGACGACACGTAGGATTTTCAGTTGACAAAATTGGAATCACATGGCTGCCTACGTGGATACCATTTTTGTCACAATAATCGTCATGGATTTGGGCACAATTTAAATTTCGTCCAGCCCATTAACCTCTTTCTTTCGGCCTAATTTTCACCCAACATTTTTAGCGTAATGCGTTACAGAAATCATAATGCCAATTTCGGCCAAAGAAAATATTTCCAAAATGTCATGCATACATAAGTCAATTAATATGTAGCCATCCACGAGTATATGAACATTTTTAGTTCACAAAATCCTCCATGAAATGATAATTCACAACATAGATTGACAAACTATATGACACAACAACGTTAGGAAACAGTACAATCCAGTTTGCATAAAAAACAGAACATATAAACTATTGAGGTTGTTATTCAGGTTCTTGTCATTGGCCCGCCTGATGGATACTAGATGGCATGGCGATTATGATGGGCAGCCCCAAGTAGCCCGCTGTCCAATCATACCTAGCATATTTACAAAACATCAGGTATTTGTAGATATGAATAGATAGTAGAAATAAGAGGATTGCTACGAATGTGAAAAATGAATCACATGCTGTCAAAAATTCTTAAATCCTGCCAATGAGAATAACATATTATCTACTACATATAAGTTTTAATATATCCGAATTGATTAACACAACCAAATTCTGGATCAAAAAATGAGGTGTCAAGTACTCATGTATATCATCCAAACAAGAAACAGAAAAACACTTGCCTAACAAAGGGTGACAATACATAAAGAAGTGCACAAGATTCGTTCAATTATCAATGTCCACTAATACTTGATGATAAGTTATTAAGTTATATAGGTAAACAAAGGGATAGTTATGCTTTGAGAAAACAAACAGCTACATACTTCTACAATTCTCCGGCAGTACAATATTTTTCTAATCTGATAAGTAGGAATGAATCAATTTGTCAATCTTTGCAGAATGGCACCCATGGGTAAGACAGATTTGCCTAAATTAGATTAACCAACCAACCTACCATGCTAGAGCATCAAGAAATTGGATATATATATACCCCAAAGAATAATAATATTCACATCTTGTTGACACTTTTTTTTTTAACATCAGTACAGACACAAGCGCTCATATACACGCGCATACACTCACCCCTATGAACGCATACACGTACACCCTACCCCTATGAGCACCTCCGAAAGACTGAGCCGGCATATCATCTTGAGATTTATGAAGTCACCGTAGGCGCCTCGTCGTCGACGGGAACGTCTGCTCCCACTGAATGCACATCGTCGGAAATGGTAGGCCGGAGATATCACAGTCCCTCTAACCATCCAACCATAGGTTGGTTCGACATCTTGTTGACACTTGACAGTTTTAGCTTAGAGCAATAAGAAATAGGATACGTATACCCTGAAAAATAAAAAAGTTTACATCTGATTGGCCCAAAGTAGAAAAGGCTGCATATCCTCTAGTCCTACCTAACTGCACAAGGAGCGAACATTGCATGCCATAATTAAAAAAATAAATGACTGTAGCAATAACAACAGATATACCATAGCTGCTCTTAAGCTAGAATTGATATGTACAGATGTAGGTAAATCTCATTCTTGATGTTAAAATTTTGCAGGTGAAATACACAGAACAGATAAGGCCCTGGTCCTTCGCTCTTATCTAACTAGCGCCATCAGAAAATAAATGTGCAGATATGAACAATGCTCCAAGGTAAATAACATTGTTGCTGAAAAAGACCTGCACTAGGCGCCGATCCATACGAGTAGGTTCAGAAACATTGCATCCATGTGTATTACGTACGACTAATTGGCAAACACGCAATGGACCACATCCCCATCTTGTCATTGCAAGGACGCGATGCACATGCCAACGTACGCGTTTGCACTGTCGAGCGCACACGGCCTGAGGCGCACTAGCCATGTCGTATGCACACCCTAATCACACGGCGACTTGGATCGCAGCCGTCAATCCCTACCACGCGTACCCGCGTGACAGTGAAGGCACCCAGCGACGCGCACGTGGTGCATGCGCTGCGCGCGGGCGGTCCGCGTGGTGGGAGGCACTGCACACACTTAACTTAAATCACCCAACTAACGGAGTGCTATATGTACCGGCATCGCATTCGCACCCACTAAAATCACCCAAGCACACGGAGCTGTGATGATGGTAACAAGCTGGGTGTCCGTTGCAGCGTTGCTGCTGATGTCGGTGCCAATGGTGGTCGCCGTGGATCCGCCGCCGACGATGCCGAACTGCAACGCCACCTGTGGCGACGTGAGCGTGCCATACCCGTTCGGCATGGGCCCCGCCAGGTGCTACCGGCCAGGGTTCAAGCTCACCTGCGACCACGGTAACAAGCCGCCGAGGCTGCTCCTCGGCGAGGGCGGCGCCGGTGCTTTGGAGGTTGTCAACATCTCCCTGAGGAACGCCACGGTGCGCGTCATCCGCCAGGGAGTGTACGCGGTAAACATGAGCGACTCCGACGATGGGGTCTACCGGTGGAGCTGGAGCCTCGACGGCGACGCCATCGGTGGGGGTGGGGTGCTGCCATACCCATACATCCTTGGGCAGGACTTGAACGAGCTCATCCTCACGGGGTGCAACGTGCAAGTTACGCTCCAGAGGATGAACGGGAGCAGCGGCCATATCGTCAGCGGCTGCGCCTCCTTCTGCTCCATGTATCTGATGGTGACCCGCGATGAAGGCGGCAACATCTGCTCCAACCTCGGCTGCTGCCAGTCGTACATCCCCGCAGGCGACGCATCCTACGGCGTGGAGCTTAAGCGGCTCGGCGGCGGCATGCCGAGATGGAGAATGTACATGGAGTACAACGCGGTGAACGTGCTCGTCGCCGAGATGGGCTGGCTCAATTACGATCGGATAAGGAGACTGCGCGTCGCGCTGGGAAGTACAGCTGCTGAGGTGAAAGTCCCCATGATTCTCCGGTGGGCGGTGCCCTACGGAGCTGCACCGACCGACAGACGGCATGACAACTACACGGGGATATGCCCGGCCGACGCAGATCGGACCATCTGCAAAAGCACCAACAGCCAGTGCATATACCAGACAACCAATACATCCACGGGTTTTTTTTTCGAGAAAAAGGGTGAACCCCGGGCCACATTCAGAGGCTATTCTTGCCGGTGCAACAAGGGGTACTACGGTAACCCTTACCTCACCGCCGGATGCCAAGGTACTTATGCTTTATGTTGCTGTTTTTCTACTTGACCAGTATTATTTTTCGGATTTGCTATTTCTTAGGTGCCAGAAATTTCTTCCCGCGTCAGTGACTTTTTCCCCCTTCTTCCTTCCTTCCTTCTTCTTCTTCTTCTTCCTTCCCTCTTGGTCGGACCTCACTGGAGAAGAACTAGCCCCACAATCTATCTTAGGGTGAGTAACAGCCCCATTATCTATCTTAGGGTGGGGGTTGCAGGGGATCACCAGAGTTCTCCATTGGTGCGGGGCTTAGAGGGATGGTCGGCGTGGTGGCTACCTATGGCGATGAGGGGAGGTCGAGGGGAGGGCGGGGTGGCAAGGCGGTAGCGGCCGGCGGACGCTGGGGTGGAGGCCGGCGGATGGGGCGGGGTAGGCTGAGGGACCGGAGGAGGAAGAAGGCAGGGAGGAAGACGATGAACAGTGCCACGATCTATTTTGTGGGGCTTAGAGGGAGGAAGAAGATGGTTCACATAACAAGTGACTGATGCAACTTCTTTTTTCAGGCCCCTGACAAATAGAGCCTCCCATTATCTTTGCAGGGAACTGGCAGTTCTTCTGCCCTTTTCATGAATAGGGAGGAAGAAAATATCAGTTTACAGTAACAATGTAGATAGAAAGAACACACACGCACATATACAAAACGGCCCAGTGTTGTATCGACCCAGCCAGACAGTAGAAGCACTAGCTAGGTCTTAACCCTTGGCGCTTCCATCAGGAGGCAGATCACCCTTACTTTGACTTTTTGACAAGCTAGTTTTTGAACAAGACACCAGCTAAATTCAGTAAGTATATGTACGTGTGTAGATATCAAAGAGTGTGATCGAAAAGAAGAACATGGGTGCTTCGGCGACTGCGCGGAACTTCCGGGAACATTCCGATGCGGGTGTCCCAAAGGAACCAAGGGCAACCCCAATGTACGCAACGGCTGTGTCATGCCTGTAGTAAACACAGGTACGAGCACCATGCTTCGCTTCTTACCTTACCATCTACATTTATGATCCATATATCATCATTATTAAAATTGTTCCATTCTTGCCAAATTATAGTGCATATATAATCTATATTTTAATCAAACTTTGTAAACATTGACCAAACTTATTAATAAAATATGAACAATTACGATGCTGAAAATATACCATATGAATGATGAATCTAATGGTATTAATTTGGTGCTTACATATGTCCACGGTTGATAAATTATAGTGCATATGGTACCATGAATCTAGTATATCATACTGATAATTTTTTATGAACTTGTTTTAAAGTTTACAAAGTTTGACCTTTGATAGAATATTGTATGTACTATAATTTCCCACGGAGGGAATAGTAGTGAGTGCCAACAATGGAAGAATCAAAGTTAATTACTTTTAGCTCTTATTCATATGCTCTAGTTGTAGTAGGAAGTAATATGTTGTGTATTTATTATTTTGCAGGTAATCGTCACTTGAGATTAATCATTGGTCTGTCGATTGCTAGTGGCCCGTGTGTTCTTATTTTGGTTCTTGGTGCACTCATAATAACCCGTTATCTTAAGCAACGCAAGGCCAGGATGTTGAGGCAGAATTTTTTTCGACAAAACCGTGGACAACTATTGAAGCAACTCGTATCAGATAGGGACGACATCGCAGAGAGAATGCTCATTTCTCTAGAGGAGCTAGAGAAGGCTACTAACAATTTTGATCAAGCTCGTAAGCTTGGTGGTGGAGGGCATGGCACTGTCTTCAAAGGGATCTTGTCAGATCTACATGTTGTGGCCATCAAGAAATCGAAGATCAACCATAAGAATATCGAGAGAGAAATTGACGAGTTCATTAATGAGGTTGTCATACTCTCACAGATCAATCATAAGCATATTGTGAAACTTCACGGTTGTTGCCTTGAGGCAGAAATCCCTCTACTTGCTTACGAGTTCGTTTCCAACGGAACACTCAGTGACCATCTTCACACGGAGGCACCAAGATCTCTATCTTGGAAAGATAGGTTAAGGATCGCAAGTGAAATAAGCAAAGCTCTAGCTTATCTTCACTCCGCTATTTCAGTCCCCATAATCCATAGAGATATTAAGCCTTCCAACATACTTATTGATGATGCCTTGATAGCGAAAGTGTCAGACTTTGGAGCTTCACGGTACATTCCAGATCAAACAGAAACACCAACTGCAGTGCAAGGAACTATGGGATATTTAGACCCAATGTATTATTACACACGACGATTAACAGAAAGTAGCGACGTCTATAGCTTTGGTGTCCTTCTTGTTGAGTTGCTAACAAGGAAGAGGCCATCTTTGTGTATGTCCTCTGAAAGTGATTGCATTGTCACGCAGTTTGTTGAACTACATGATGTTGGAAATCAAGCCAAAATATTGGATCCACAGGTCATGGAGGAGGGAGGTAGTGAAGTGGAAGATGTAGCTACTCTAGCTGTGTCATGCATGAAACTGATAGCAGGAGAGCGACCAACCATGAGGCAAGTGGAGATTGTCTTGGAAGCTCTCCAAAGCACCCAAGGAGTGTGTCCTGGGTGATTCAATAGCTACATCATACAAGTACCCATCGACTAGAAGATCAGCAACACGAAGGGAAGAAAGCATGTGTCATAGCTTGGAGGAAGATTTCATGCTATCCGCAAGATATCCTCAATAGTTTTGTTGTGTGAGTGCATTTTGATCTATATATGGTGCATTCTTGTTGTCATTGTTTATTGCCGAACCACTAGCTTGGATTGTATTGTTTATGAAAATAACATTGAAATATATTGTGTGTAAACGCAACTAATATATTTTGAAACAATTAGACGAACTCTGTTTTATTCAGTTTTCCTCCTTGCCCTGTGTGTGATAATCATCTAGCATGAATTTTACCTCTATTCAAGAGACCAATCAAGACATGTAGTGCATTTTATTGCGAATTGTCACACCCATTCAAGTCGTGAATATTTGTAGTGCACTACTACCCCCGTCCCGGTTTATTGGCCCCCTTTGTATTTTTTGCTAAATTTTGATCAAAAATTTAACTAACAAAATCTTAATGCATGTCACAAAAAATTATACTATCGTTGTATTCATATTTGATCATAGTTTTTTATGATATTATTTTTTATGACATGCATTAACATTTTGTTAGTTAAATATATGACCAAAACTTGGCATGAAATACGATGGGGACCAAACAATCAGGATGAAGGTAGTAGTAATAACCTGTGGCTACTTAGAGCATCTCCAGCCGCGCCCCCAGAACGGCCTCCCCAGGCGATTTTTTCGCACCGGCGCCCAAAAAATGGCCCAGTCGCGCCCCTAGGAGCCCGTTATTCGCCGGCTTGGGCCGAAATCAGCGGCGGCTGACCCAGGCAGAACCCGGCGTGCCGGGGCGAGTGTTTTGGAGCGAAAAAAGGCGCGGGCCCGCCGAGTCAGCGAGACGGACGCTTCGTCGCCCTCATCGCCTCGGTTCCTGCGGGAATCAATGCAAAGGCTGCCGCGCTGCCGCGCCGGTCAGCCTTCATTGATGCCTCACGGGCGACGCAGTGAAGGCGCTGCCGATACGCGTCCCGCCCGCATGCGCCACGCGTCCGCCTGTGTGCCGCCCCCACCACCCCGCTTCGGCTATAAAAGGTGCCCTCTCCCAGTCGGTGACCGCCGCAGCCTCCCCCTCTCCCTCCCGCGACAGCCTTCTCCCCGCCGGCAAGCTCTCCCACCACTTCCTCACCCGCCGACGAGCGAAACCATGGCGAAGAGATACATAGGCGACGGCGCGGTGGCAAACTGTTTCGGCCGCTGACACCTCCAGGAGCCGGAGGCGCGGCTTTTGTACGAGGCCGAGTACCCGGCGCCGCCCGACATGCACGTGTCGGGTTCGTGGAGACTGAGCGCCGGCGGTGTCCCAGTGCCACCGGTGCCGGAAGGGGCGGCACGGCGGGCGGAGATCGCCCGCATCCGCTCCTTGCTGACGTAGGAGCAGCGAAACGAGCCAAGGTACCCGCCAGACAGCGAAATACTGTGGACGCTATACTTCGAGTGCCGCTGCGAGGAGCAGATCGCCTCCGTCAATGGCGTCATCCCCCGTGGCCTCCTCAACTCCGAAGGCCGGCGCGAGTGGTGGGGCGTCCCCGGCCGCATGCTCGACGCCGTCCTCGAGCACATCAAGACCGGCAATGTGCCGCGGCTGGAGTACCCGATGCGGTCCTCCTTCTCTCGCCGCCGCGGCAGTTCCTGGATGCCGCGGCGAATGGAGCCTGGGTCGTCCTCGTCGTCGGGCTCCGGCTCGCTGGCCCTCCGCCCCGTCAAGCCCGAGCCGGAGGAGACACCGCTCGGGCGTCGGGCTCGCAGCGGCGCCCTTGTCATCAACGAGCAGCCGGCGACGGCACCGACGAGACGCTCCCTGCGCCTGGTCCGGCCGAAGCCCGAGCCGGGGTTGCTCCCCGTGAAGCCGGAGCACGCCGGCATGGTGGCCCCCGACGACGAGTCCGCCCTCAAGTGGGCGAGGGAGGACTACGCCCGCGAGCAGGTGCGCCACCAACGCCGGGCGTGGAAGGAGCTCCAGGCCCGGCGCCGCGTCGAGGCCCGTTGCCGTGCAGAGGAGGGCAGCGTTATCGTCATCGACAGCGACGATGAGGGCGAGGCCGGGCCGTCAAGTGCCCCGCCACGTGTCGGCGACCCGGGCCAGGGCTGCAGCAGGGGCGGCGCAGCGAGGCACGCAGCGGCGACGACGACGACGGCGGCGGCGGCGACTACACCCGCTTCTACAGGCTTCTCGGCATGTAGACGGCGGCGGTGACGGCGGCGACTAGGCTATTAGCTCGTTTTTAAGTTAGTTCATGAATGTTTTTTACATTTTGTACAAATTTTGACGAAAGATGGCCGAGTTCATGCAAAAGTCGCCGAGTTTGCAAAATAGTTGCGAACTTCGCCGAACCCGCGGCGACCGTGGGTCTGTTACCAGGAGCGAACCAAATCTCAGAAGGCAATCTAGTGCTGGCTCGCCCCCAGGCCGCTCTTTTTCGGCGCCCTGGGGGGCCGAACGGTTGGAGATGTTCTTAGCATCGGCTCAACAAGCACATTGGTAGGAGGTTATTCGAGCGTATACGTGATGGAATGCCAAAACTGATCTAGTTGATTCAATACTGGAAGGTGATGGGTTCATACCATAAAAAATAGAATAAGGATATACTTCGTTCTTATTTAGTTCGTATATTAGCTTTGGTCAAAGTCAAGCTTTATAAACTTTGACAAAATTTCTAAACAAAAATATGAACATATACAATAACAAATCAATACCATTAGATTCATTATTAATTGTACTTTCACATCATATAGATTTGATATGGTAAATATTTATATTATTTTTTATTAACTTGTCAAACTTTACAAAGTTTGAATTCAGTCAAATCTAATACAGTCAAATCTAATACGTGAACTAAATAAAAACGAAGGGAGTACAAATAAGAACTACTCCGAGCGAAAAGGCCAAATAAATGGGGTTGGTAAGTAAGTACTACTCCCAGCGATTATTTGAGACTTTCTTGTACTTGAACCTGTCTTGACTTGTTGGTGGATGCTTGGTGTTGTTGCTTTATAATATAAAGTGGAGGATTTTTTTTTGTAAAAATAAAAAAAAGTAAGTACTACTCCTTGAGCCCCTACTAGAAGAACAAATCCCCAAATAGCATAAGTATCTCATGTATTGGTCTAGGTAAATCCATTATGGATATTAATATACTTTTTTTCTTGCACCGACTAAAACTATAGGCTACGTCTGCTACGGTGCTGCTAGTTTCGTTCCGGGAGTGAATCATTGGCGAACGGAGGACTTGGTTACATACATATTATTCTCTAGTTAGCGGCTGGATGCGAGCCAGTGTCACGAATGCTTTCCGGTTTCCTCGTGGAAACAATGGCATAAGATCGTTTGAAGCAAATTAAGGCCCTGGACGAAGAGTGTGACGATGCTCGGGTATCTTCAAGGTGTGAATGAGCTGTCAGCGGGCGTCCAATCCGGCGACCTAGAACCATGTACTACTCCCTCCGTTTTTATTTAGTTCGCATATTAGCTTCGGTCAAAGTCAAGCTTTACAAATTTTGACCAAGTTTATAAACAAAAATATTAAGATATACAATAACAAATCAACAATATTAGATTTATTATTGAATGTACTTTCACATTGTATAGATTTATTATGATAAATGTCTATATTGTTTTCTATAAACTTGGTCAAACTTTATGAAGTTTGACTCCAGTCAACTCTAATATGTAGAGTAAATAAAAATGAAGGGAGTACTTGTCTACTCAAGCGACGGTCAATAGCTTCATGATGATGCCGGGAAATGAACCTGCCGGAGAATAATATGTGAACACGCAAAACTAGTGGGCGATGGAACGATGGATGGATGTGCGTGCACGAACACGCATGCAGCACCGGCGTTTTGGACTGAGGCCAACTCCATCGGACGACCCTAAACGGACGTCTGTTTCGTTCGGATTTTATTTATTTAGGATGGCAATGGGTGGCAAAACGGACATACATGTCCGGGTTAAGTTGGAGGCGCCCAGCGCGGCAATCGACCCTAAATTATCCGCCCCAGCACCAGGGCCCTCCGTCGCGCCCCAGCCCCGCCCGCAGAGCCGCGCCAGTGCACGCTCCGCCTCGCCCGCAGCAGCTCGCGCCGCGCCTGCTCCGCGCCTGATGCGCCATGCCATTGCCATTGCCATGCGGCATCTCACAACTGGCGTCACTCAGAATGAGCTCCAGCACGAGCGCGCGGACGCCGGGGAGCAGGGCCACCAGCCGCCGGAGTTCGGCGCACGCGTGGAGCTCGTCCACCAGCCGCCAACGCACCTAGCAGCCGCGCCTCGAGTTTTGCCAGCAGCGCTTCGTGGCGTCCCGGCACCGTGTCGTCGCGCCGCCATAGTTGTGCCCCGCGTCCACGGCCGGCTTCTCCACGTCCATGGCCGCGTCCAAGTCCGGCGTCTCCGGCACCACCGCGTCCATGGCCAGCGACAACAAATCGCGAGGGCACGCAGCCGGCAAGACCAAGCCGTGAGGGCACGCTGCACTTCGCCCTCCGCCCAACGCGCCCACGCGCGTTCTGTCCCGCAGCCCGCGTCCCCCGCGCCCTCCGCCCAGCGCCCTCCGCCCAGCGCCCTCCACCACGCCCGCGCCTTTGCTGCCCCCACCTGCGCCTGCTCGCCGGCCGCGGCGGCGGGGCCTCAACGACGGCGAGGCGAGGCTGGCCGGCTGGAGCGCCGCGTGCTCCTCAGCGCCCGCGGCTGTTCTGCCTCTTGGTGATGTGGGTGTGTGGTGGGCCAGAGAGAGGAAAGGAGGAGAGGGAGAGGAGTGGGTGGGTGGGTGTGTGGGCCAATGACAGGCGGGCCAGGGTCACATGCAAAAGGACACGCCCCGGACGAGGACGACGCAGAGAGCGTCCGCTCGTGTCCGTTTCAGACCCAAAACCAGCCCAACTTTGATCGCAGGATGGGGCAAAGCGGACAAAAAACAGACCTTTTTTTAGAATGGAGTCGCGTGTTGGGTCGTCTGGTTTGTCCGTTTTATCCATACAAACATACACGGATAAAATAGGGTTGCGTGGTGGAGTTGGCGTGAGAAAGTGTCTACCATGGCTGCATGTGCATCTGCCCTAGTCACTTTAGCAGCTTCCAACTGCTAAAAACGTGCGAACACGGGAAACACGTGACCCGTCGTGTGTGCCAACTGGAAACGTCGAGATAGGCGCCTTGTGTGTGGATGCTGGAGATTGGAGAGGTGCAATTTGGAACTGACCACACGCTGTAATCATAGAGCTAGGCCAGGCCTGTGTACTGCTGTTTGCCGTTACCAGCTATGAGTCATGCTAGGGCCCGCACCGACGAAAAGAGGGGAGGAGATTTGTAGCACGCAGGTGCCGGGCATGCAGATCCTGTATACACATAGTTTGATGTTCATCATTCTGTGTAACTAGTAGAATGTCCGTGCGTTGCTACGGACTACAACGTATATAATAAATTCAATAATGATTTTTTAAGGTTGATGCTTATTTCTTACTCATACGTCCGGGTGCATTTGACATCAAACGGGCACCCATCAGGCTCCCTAAAATTCATCCGTCTGGACAGTCCGGCCTTCCCAAATCCAGACCATATACAGGCAAGGGGATGTGGTTGTCCGGAATATCCGACATGTTATTTCCAACAACGAGCCCAACAAAAAAAAAAAAAACACTCACAACATACCCTTACCTTTTTCTGCCGGGCCCTCCTCTTCATGCTTGGTTTCCTGCTGCAACGAAAAATTTCTTGCTCGAGCGCTCTCCTTTAAAATTGGATGACGCCCACCTCATCTTCACCATGGCCTCCTCTCTCCTTCAAAACATACTTTCCCACGGACCGCCAATGAGGAGTCCCCTGCCACGAGGGGAAGCGGCATTCGACATACATGCTCAACGTACTACGCGGGGCTCAATCTGCCTAGCGCCATGTTGTTGAGGGCTATGCACACCATCGCGGTGCCGGCGGCACTAATCTCTGCCGACGTGCCTTTTCTTTTGTTGAAAGAAGACTATCATGGCTAGCTTTATTAAATAAAAAAAAATTACATCGTCTACGAGCGTGCCGAAAATAAAGTCAGTAAGCTCGTCCAACCAAGTATGAGTAGACTTATTACAATCCGCCGACGTGCCTTCTTCTTTTTCGGCAATGTCGCGGCCATCCGGGCGTTACCGAACAATGCTCCAGTTTGTTGACTTGCCAGCAGCTAGCGTGAAGCGTGATTGATATGGTTTGCGGGGCGGTATGCAAATCACCCGGTGATTGCTTCCCAAAATTACCAGGAATATACGTTGTAAATGTACTAATTAGTCAATGCATGAAGTCGTTTTAGGAAAGTATTGATTTGATCGAGGTAAGTAGTGATTGCTTCTCAAAAATACTATTTAGTCAATGTATTGGCTTACCAACCAGGATTTATCGGTTTACCATATCGATCCGTACCATACCTGATTGATATGCCTTGCTGGTTGAAAACCAAGTTGAAGAACTGGGAAGGTAAAAAACATGCATGCGTTGGTGAATTTTCAATCATGGGGGTGAGGGTTTGTGAGAGGGGGGTGAGACGAAAAAATTAGACAGTGCTGAGACGATAGACGAAAAAAAATCAGACGAAGGTGAGAGGTGGGGCGAATGAAACGGAAGATAGCATAGTTGATGCTTTGGTAAGTAGTGATTTTGATTTGAACGAGTTAATGCATGAAGTCGTTTTAGGAAAGTACTGATTTGATCGAGGTAATGCACGTGTCAATTGGGCCGGCCAAGATTGATTGCGACTGAGCTAAATGTCACCTATAAGACGCTCGCGGGCGTAATATAGGATTTGCCAAAGGGTTGGTGGGAGGTGAGGCGAGACTAACAACTTTCTCTTTAAAAGTAGAGATGCATATATACCTGTCCCTGTGCGGTCTGATGCCTGTTCCGTGGTGGAGTCGCTTAACAATGGAATACATGATCAAACATACACATCTAGCACGAATGTGGAAAAACGAGGTACTGAATGATGGATCTCCTCTCCCTCCCCTCCTCCTCCTCAACCTTCCCTCCCCCCCTGCCCTCTCTGTGCCTGCTACCTCCTGCCCGCACCCTTCCCCGCTCCCATCCCCGGCACGCCTTTGCCGGCGGTCTAGATCTTTGTCGTCTGCCCCCTCTGGTAACCAATTTTGGGTCCTTGGTTTTGGAGATGACTCTGACTCGGAGGTCGGTTCGTTTGCGGATGTGGGCTGCTCTGAGACCTACACAACTGTCACTGTTGGGTGGTGACGGCGCCTCTACGTGGGGATCTATGGTGCCGCAAGTTCGTGTCAGACGGCGCGCGGTGGCTGCTGCTGCAGAACCGGGCTGGTCAATCATTTCCGCGCGCTCACGGAGGTCTAGTAACTTTGCCGCTTGTTCTCCTACTATGGGAATACTTGGCTCCTGCCCCGCTTCGCCACCATCTTCGGAATCTTCCCTGATGTGTTCTTTGGTGTCGCTGGCCGGTGCGCTGTCCATGGTGGCGGTGGCGCCGCCTGAGATTGTACTGCCTGTGAAAACCCTAGTTGGATCTCAGGAGGACAAGAACAATGGTAATGTAAACTTTAGATGGGTTGATAAGTTCAATATTTGGGTAGATATGTGGTCTCTGCTGGAGATGAACATGTCTAGTAGAGTTTTTACTTGGGATAACAATCAGGAGAATATGATCATGTCTAAAATTGATAGGATTTTTTGTTCAACCGAATTTGATGCTTTTTCCCACTGCTAGTTCCAGGGCCTTTCCTAGTGTGGGTAGTGACGAGGAAATGTACCTTGGGTAGGGTCAAAGGCCTGGCCTACATACCCTACCCAAGGACACTACATACAAGGACTTAGGGCCACAAGGTTAGGGACACACACCGATTGGAATGCCCACAACACGCAAGTCACTCGGATATAGATTCCACTCGCGAGGTTCTTCACCACTCGACCGCTTCTATTCACTCGGGGCGTGTTTGGTTGGCTGGGTGGCTTTCGGCTGCATTGCATGGGGGATCCTGACTGAGTATGGCCTAGTTGGGCTGATGCAAAATAGCGTCAAGATGGATGTTTGGTAAACTTGTATCATATGGCTGCACGAGGTGCAGGTTCTTCAGAATCTCCCTGAAATTGATCCGAATGAGGAGCACGCAGCAGCGCGGGGTGAAGGGATCCGTGCCTCGGCGGCTCCAGACGGTGAGATCTTTGATCCCGGTAGCACGAGGAGCACAGGATCTGGCGTGCGACACCAGCGGTTGGTCGAGGGCGGCAGCTGCGGTTGGTCGAGGGCGGCAGCAGCGGTTGGTCCAAGACGGCGGCGGCTCTTGGTCCAGGACGACGGCAACACTTGATGCGAAGCCGCGGTGGCATCCATGGCCGGCGTCCGAGCGCAGGAGGGCGTTGAGCGCGGGTCAAAGGAGAGACGGCAGGGTGGTGTGGAGGCGCGCGGAGGAGGGACGCCGGTGACGGGGTGAGCTAGATCTGCGGGCGCGAACGAAGATGGTGGCGCTAGGCAAATGCGGCCGCGGCGCTTGGTCGAGAGTTGATGGGATCATCGGGATTCGGGGAGGAGATGCCCTGGTGGGCGGCGCTTGGGGAAGATACGAAAGAAAAGGAGCGAGCGAGCCTGCACGCGCGATACGCTGGAATCCTGCGTTTCCCTCAGCCTGGCTGGGAGGCCTCTTTTTGCATCCACCGGGCCAGGCTGAAGGGCCCATGCAGCTTACCAAACAATCCAAAATTTGCATGATGGATGCGAGTCAGATGCCATGCAGCGAACCAAACACGCCTTCGGAGCATCAAGTGTCACTCGACAATAGAAGACCTAGAGCCACCATGGGAGGGCAATAGTCAGCCAATCAACTTGCTACCGTCAAGAGCATCTAATACTAGCGTTACCTGTAACAACTCTGCATTGAACCTCTAGTTCCGGTTTGTGACTGGAAAAACTACATTCTGTTGCCTAATATTACTGTAGTTGTCAATACTTGATACTAAAAACTTTGAAAGGACATTTTAGTCCTGCTTTCGGCTTCTTATTGACTGATTATGATAGACCTACAACTACCTCTAAATCTGAATCAGTTGTCAAGTATATTTGTTCAATTAAGTTTTGTTCTACTTTCTCCTTGTACCTACTAACTTATATCAACCCAGCACTTAAACCCCAGCTCCCTGGTGGTCAGAGATGAACACCTAACTCTTCTCGTGATGTCCATGTATCATGTCCGCTGCTTGCAGGTTGCAGCACCAACTGCTGAGCGGCTTCTTTGTCAGCCTTTGTTCCCCTTCCCTTGCTCCAGATAGTGGACGCTCCACCATGTTCAGTTAGTGTTATGGATGTTCTAAAAAACCAAGAAACCAATTCAAAACTAAAAAAACTATATTCTCATGCTTAATATTACTGTCGTTATCAGTACTTGATATAACAAGTTTGAAAGGGCATTTTGAGTGCTCCTTTCGGCTTCTTATTGACTGACTATGATAGACCTGCAACTGCCTCTAAATCTGAATCAGTTGCCAAGTATTTGTTCAATTGATATTTGTTCTGCTTTCTCCTTGTACCTACTAACCTACATCATCAACCCATACACCTAAACCGCAGCTCCTTGGTGGTTAGAGATGAACTCCTAACTCCTTTCGCGATGTCCACACATCATGTCCGATGCTTGCAGCACCAACTGCTGAGCGGCTTCTTTGGTAGCCTTCGTTCCCCTTTCCTTGTTACAGATAGTGGATGATGCGGCGAGGAGCCCAGTTGAATATGTGAAATAGATGTATTACATGTTCTTCCACCATTAATTCTTCTGACTTCAAGATGCTTTGCAGAAACATCAAAGAGTGAGGTCCAAGCGAAATACCACGATATCTTTGAGGAGACACCTAGATATGATCCTACAGCCCCTCAAAAAAGAAAAAAGATATGACCCTACAGGGATTGAGAAGTTTGCTATCCCTAACAAGTGATGCTGTAGCATCCCAAATTGGTCTGTACCTGGAAAATGTGAACTACGAAAGTCTTCTGGCTTCTCTTTTTTTGGGCATGAAGTCTGTGGCTTCTTGCCAATGCCTTGTTCACATGCATTAACAAAATCACTATGATTATACTGGAACAATAAACAAGCGCAGCAACGCGCGCCAAAACATATATATTGTATTTTCCCCTACTTGTTGTGACTCCGAGGCTGCGAGGTAATAACTGTGTATTCTCAGAAATTTGGTCTGCTCCTTGTGGTGCGCATCTTTGCAATATTCATGGCTGTTATTTTGTGTTGTTTTAAGGGACAGTTATGCTTGTGAGAAGTACACAATTTTGTTTGGGTTGCATCTTTGAGAAGTACACAATTTTGTTTGGGTTGCATCTTTTTTTAATCCTGCACACGAGCAATGTATGTACATATCATACACATTGGACCTTCAGATGCCATGTTATCAAATTGAAAAATAAATAACACACTATTCTCTAGATCTGGACAACATGACTAAAATATCGACTCTGCTTCATTATATATGTGTCAGCCTGATTAAAATGCAACCTTTCATATACTTGTATCAATCACCAACATTATAGCACTAAAATAGACGGGCGCGGCAATGCATGCCGTTGATGATCTAGTTACTATTTATAAACGTGCATTTTAAAGAGAAAACCTGACTTCAGGTTCAGTCAGGAATTACAAACACAGATCTCAACCCAGAATTATTTGAAAAGCGTGCAAGCACAACACTGAGAGATTACAAACATTTCAAACATCATGTCGTCAATTTACCATCCAACGTTGCACAACACGATCACGCGATACCGGCCGTTCCGGTTGAAGGCACCAGAATCTTGCATCACATCACAACTTGAGGCTGATGTTCAGAAAGGCTTTCCAGGTGCTTATCCACGATGTCCAAACCACACATTTCCTTCACATGCGTCATCGGCGCAGGGACGTCAAGCTGGAACGTGGGCTCTGAGCTTCCAAACTCCTTCCTTGCTGCCCGGATGGCTTCCCTCACCGCACAATGGACGGATGCTGCGAGAACCAGGGCAGGTTCCCCAGAGGCTGGCAGAGGCAGG
Source organism: Aegilops bicornis (assembly GCA_021605145.1). Lineage (NCBI taxonomy): Eukaryota > Viridiplantae > Streptophyta > Magnoliopsida > Poales > Poaceae > Aegilops > Aegilops bicornis. The sequence goes on from CM038675.1 coordinate 819,014,406, forward strand.
CTAGTTAAATCACTTTTAACTAATGATAATTTCAAGCTGAAAAATAAAATAAAGTGTATCCATATTGCTATAGGGAAATCGCACTCATACCTTTTGACGAAAGCACACGATTCTTATGGTACCCAGTGTTGAGCACCTCGGCATTGAATTGCTTTGGGATGGTGTCAACACTCGGGATCTTGTAAACCCATGTGCTGTCGCTCACGACCAGTCCATCAGCGTTTGTTTCATGTTCTTCGTTTATGAAGAAACCAATTCCTTGTATGAAGGAGCCTTCAATCTGTAAGATGAATGCTAGAGATCAGATATGAATGTGGAGAAGTTCTGATCAGAACTATAGTGTACTTACTCTCACTCTGTTGCAAAGAAAGGCTTTGTGAAATAATATTCATGTTTACTACAGAATGGTAAAAAAGAGTATAGGACAGTAGAAAATATCTCAAACCTGGCCCAAGTCCACTGCAGGGTTCAAACTCTTTCCACAGTCATACACAAGGTCACTTCGTAGTAAAGTAATGGTTCCTGTAAGAAGATCAATCTCTACCTGGATTTTTAATAAAAAGTGAAAAGGAAATCAGAAAAGTATCACAATATCATCCATATGTAGAACATCCAGTAACTATTGAACTATGCTAGTCGATTGACATTTAGCAAAATATTTTTGTACCTCACTTATACCAGCTCCATAGTTCAGATAGCTACTGGATTCTTGGCCAGGTACCCAGTATGTACTTGAGGACAAATTAACATTATCCATAACGGCCTATTTGGGAACATTAAATCATACAATGATAAAAGTGTTAGCACACATAAAAATAACATTTTCCATGCATAAATGTTTTATTCCCATATAGAATAAAAAACCAGAGGGAAATAAGAAAACAACCTGAGCAATCAAAGCATCCCATGAAACAACACCGCCGGCTTGCTGCTTGAGCTTCTCCATGACTGGCTTTAATCTGTCAACCAGCATGCTGCAGGCCTCAAGGGTTGCTGCACAGTTAGATTCGGACGAAGTGCTGCCGGCGGTGAGCCCACCTTGGATCAAGTTCAGCGTATCAGCCTGAAGAACACACACTCTATCAAGAAGGGATTCACATCCATCAGACCACAGCTGTCCCAAAGCGAAAGCTGCCATTTGCTGTACTTTGGTCCACAGCCCTTGCCCAATCTCAATGCCTCCAACCTCAACTACAATGGAACCATCTTTGAGCACAGAAACTCTTCCAGGAGCTGGCCGTGGTGCTACCTTGAAGACGAGGGGCACACAGGAGATACCCCGCTTCCGCCACTTGGTGCAGCTGTTGAACTGCCTGATGGATTCGGCTCGATGCAGGTAGCTCGATGTCGTGAGCAACCTATCGAAGATAGAATGCAATGTGTACGTAGAAGCTTCGCCTGTGCTTTCTGGATAGAACAGCACAAGACTGTCATAGGTGTGGAAATTCTTCTGCCTGACACTATTAGCATCGAGTGACAGCACCGAAGCGACATGCTCGATGATAGCTTCAGCGATAAAAGATCCCTGAACATCTCCAGGAGCACGCATTACTGACTTGGATGTGTTGTTTGTTTTACAGAGCTTGATGTCGAACGAGAGAGCACCCCAGTTGTATTTCTTCAGACCTGAAATGATGGTGTCTGGCATTATGGGGCTAGCATCTGGGGAACTTCCAGCATTGATTAGTATGTCCAGGCGCAAGGCTGTGATTCTCCCATCAGATTTGAAACCAACAGAGTAGAATGCTTTTATGGGGTGCCGACCCCCAATCATGATCATGTCAGTACTGCGGTTGAGATACATCCGCACCGGACGACGTAACTTGAATGCACAGAGTGCAGCTGCTGTTGCTACCTACAAAGACATAAATTGTTGGATCACAGCGCAACAACTGAAATGGTTAATGTCTTTTGCTTTCTTGGAAGTTGAATGAATGGTAAAATGGCCAAACTTATGTTAAAAGCTATCGCTAGAACCTTAATCCATCATAAAGAAATGAATGCTAATAGTAAAACTATGTTAGCGGTTCAGATATTGCGTCATGAACTCGTATGATGTGAAACCTGTGTTATACACTCATGTTCATTGAAGGCATATACTAGAAGTAAAAAAAAATGCAATTATTCGTATGAAGATACTTGTTAATTTCTTTCAATTGTGCCGCATGGGCTATGAATTTGTTTCCTGCTTTGTTGGACTGTTGTTTAAACTTGTCAGATTCTTACTTACATTGCATGATCTGAATGCCTTCCCACCAAAGCCTCCTCCAACCCTTCTTGTAATGACACGCACGCTGCTGAACGGAATGCCGAGACACTTGGCTATTGAACTCTGTGCAACCTCAGGGTATTGTGATGAAATGTAGACGACCATGGTGTTATCTTCATCTGGAATTGCTAGAGTCGTTTGTGTTTCCATGTAGAAGTAGTATTGAGAGGCAAGTTTCACCTGTGATCATTGAAGGTATATATATAACTTTGACAAAGTTGCATCACAACAATACGAACTTTCATGCAGTTACTATGTTGGTGTGAAAATTAAATGGTAACTATAAAACAAAGATTCAAGAATAAGATTAACTACAAACACCATACCAGACCTGATGAGGAACAATAGATGAGGAAAAGAAAAACAAAGTCATATGTCAAATCTGTTTGGCTACTTCTAGATATCTCTACTCTAGTGTGGTATTTCATTTCTTTCATTTACCATAGCTACAGTTTTCTAGTCTCTTCTAGTTATGAGTAGCTATGAGTAGAATGATGAATATTAAGTAATATTTTCTAGAGTGTTCCAGCTATAAGTAGAAGTGAGATGTGAAGGCTTCTCAAAACCCTATAAATAGAGGTCCTCACCTCTAGTTTGTAACCAACCTATGTACCCCACTACCTATAATAGAACCTGGTGTTCTCATCTAAGATCTTGGACTAGGTCTTATGCTCTAGGAGTTTTGGATTGAACTCCTGCTGCCCTGTCGGCCCTATCCCCGCCTCTAAAGTGATATCTAGCGCAACACGTTGAAGTTGTTCCTTCAACACTTGTGATGTACACATTGTAGCAGCAAGGTGGAGTTGCTCCTCCACAACCTTGTGCTGCTTCAAGACCCCAAGTTAATTAAATGATAGTGACTGTAAAGTTATATATGTAATGTAATAGAAAGTGGCGTCCACTAGGATAGTATCATCAATTTTGGCTGGCCTAAATATGATTGTGTTTGCTCAAATTTGATGATATCTTTTGTATCAATATAACATAGTAATGCCCAATGCGTATGGTTCAGTTGAAAATAGATACTATCAAAAATAAAATTTAGAAGTTTGTATTGCCAAGTATGAAAATTTTCATTAATTTTGAGTAATGCATGTTAAGCATAAAAGTTCCATTAATTTTTGAGTAATGCAAGTGAGATGTTAGAATGGAAAAGGTCTCATAGTATTTTGAATTAACATACTTCTGTTGAGAGGATCTTGTGATCAGCTTCTGCCATGCCCATGCAAAAATCACCAACTTGTTTTGGATACATCTCAGGAGGAACTTGAAATAGCTGTTGTTTTGTACTGCTTGTTCTACAGTTAAGATTGGTGGCTTCAAATCTTTTGTGTCATATTCAACAACAACCTGTTTTCCTGCCAAGTTGGCGAATCTCTGAGTTTCTGCAATCTGAAGTAAGGTCCACATTTTAGGACATCAGTACTGAAGAAATAAAGAATACATATTTTCATTCTTAGAGCAAAAGGTAGCTAATGCTCACTTGTAATTAGTGGCAAATTTGCACTTAAATAATTACTTAAATTTAACAAGATCACCTTCGCCATTTCCTTAGGGGCAAATGTGATAGTAATACAATATATTTCTGGCATATCCACTTGCATTGAGTTTCAATAAGCAATCTTGTTATGAAATAAACATATATATAGGTGCTCCTACTACAGAAAATTTCTGTAGGCGTATAATTAACCCAATCTAATAGGTTGTTTCTTAGGGCATTTTACAAGTAAATTTGGAAAAACAAATTTGTGAAATTAAGGTTTCATTATTTTATTTTTTACAGATTTACCCCTAATTAAGATTTACTTTTTCCGTAACATTCACAAAGATTTTTCTCAAAGAAGAATAATGAAGACAAACCCATTTATGAATTGCCTTTAATATACAAGAATTTTATTGCGGAGTGAACATTAAAATATGAAAAGATAAGTACCACGACACCAAGAGCTTGTCCAGCGTATTCAGTAACTGGGGCACCAAAAAGTGGTTCGTCCCCAAACATCAAGCTTGACCCAATATTTTGCCCTCCACTTGGAATATCATTTGCAGAAACAACCGTGAGGATCTTCTCTGATGCTAAAGAAGGTTTGAACTTGATATTCTTGACATATGCAAGAGGCTGTGTGCTGTAAATAAACTCTCCGTAAAGGCAATCTTTTGGAGCAGGAATATCATCTACATATACTGCCTCCCCTGTAGTACAGAAAAGAAATTATATCAGTCTGTAGCTAATCCTAAAGGAAGGATAATTTAGACTTTTAAAGAGGAAGAAAAGTACTAGATCCCATTAAGAATTCTGATGGCGTGAGATAACCACATACCAGAAGCTTGAAGCTCAACTGCATATTTCTTAATCGGCTCACCAACTGGTTTATATTCATCACTGGAAATTGTTTCTCGGCGTGAAGACAACGGAAGGTTACAAATATCATCTGTATCTAAAGAACCAGCAGAACTAATGTTCAGAGTTTTTCCAGGCCCTTTGATTCCTTTAGCAAATGGAGACAAGTAACTGAAGAGAAATCCAACAGCCACACTGACTCTGTATTCAGGATGTGATGTTCCTTCCATTGGTACAATTATTTCTCTAAGTAGCTGAACTGCTTCAAGCACAATAGATGGAGTGATCACTTTTCCGGTCAGGTGTTGTTCAACTTTTATTGCTCTAATAGCATGTTCCGTCCCATAGGCACCAAATGCCATGTGTAGGTTACTCAACACAAGATCACCAGATGATTCATTCAAGGAGACATGGCCCAACATAGCAGAGTTAATATATGAAACAGCATTGCCAAGACGGCGTGGTGCCGCCCGGTAAGTTTCAAAGATCACCTTACTTTCTTTATGAGAATCTGAAGCCCAATGTGGAATAAATATGCTCAGGAGCAATGTACTGGGATCAAGAGGAGGCTGCTCCAGAAACTCTTCAAAACTAACCTCTAGTGTTTCTGAATAAACCTGAAGACGAACAGTTGAAGAAGCGCCAAGAAGTATGGTCGCGATGTCTGAGGGAAACGGGTATTTCTGTGCTAGAATTATGTTCCCACCAAGGCTTGCTGTGTTGCGGACAAATGGTGTGGCCACCTTGCTCATGTGGTCAGCAAGTTTCCTGAAAACAACACTTTCATTTGCACATGATGTAGATCTAGCTTCTTGCTCGAGTATCGCAATAGTTTTAGAAATTGGTGTAGCTGCTCCGATTTCAATGCCACTGTCTTTCTTCCAAACAGCTGAAAGTTCAGGAATGTCACTGATGTCAATATACTTGTTATATAGATCCTGATCCTTGTATCCCTTTACACCAGAACTTGTGTTCCCGACAACCACCTTAATTGTGCAGTCACTAAAAATGCCAGAGTTCAGCAAGTCATAATACTGCCTGATGCTTATAGGATGATACCAACCCACCCTGGAGACTGTCACATCCGAAACATCAGTTAGATGAAGGAGCGAAGATTTTATCTCAGATTTTAGGAAGTCTGGGAAAGTACAGACTCCACCACCAAGGGTGTAAGCTGGCAACTTGCTAACGTCGGCGTCCTTATCACCTTTCTTCCAGAATATATTGAGGCCTAAATCCTCCAGGTCAACATCTGAAGCAAAACTTTTGCACGCATCGACAATCGGTCGGTAGCCGTACATCTACACATGTTGCCTGAGAAAGCCCTTTCTGCTTCAGACACCGTCAACTTTGAGAACCCCTTTCGTGGTTCGTGCCTCTTGGATTTGTCAGCATTGGCAAGAGAAGTGAAAATAGACATGCACATGCCAGGAGTGCAGAAGCCACACTGAGAAGCGTGGAACCCGGACATTCTTTTCTGAATAGAATGGAAGCCATCTTGTGTATTTCCCAGGCCTTCGTGGTGATGACCGAGCAGAGATTTATGTTGTAGAGCAGGGTCAGGCATGAACTGGCGGAGAATTCGGTTACGTCATCTTTTGTTGGATCATAGGTTGCTATAAGGACTACACAAGCTCCACATCCACCTGCATTAGAGCACATGTATACAATTAGTCATGGCACGCTATATCCGCCTCTTTTCAGAAGAATGAACATAACATGGCAGTATGTCCTCTCTCTCTTATCATGGATCTGGAGGGACCGGCCGAACCGAAAGGACTAGAACTTGCGTGTGAACTGAACAAATATAACCAAATTTACCGCCCGTTTATGTATATATTTATCTCAATTTGATTTGGATTCTTAGCTCAAAATCTTAACTTGTCTCTGAAAAAGAACAACAGTGAAGCATACAGACCCAAAGTACACAATGAATGCCGATGTGCAAACCACGGGCGGTATGATATATGAGCCTTATATAACCAGGTTCTTAACAAGATTTCTGCATAAGCTTCAGCGCTACCGCACCCGCATCGGGGGAGTTTGTATGCTCAAAACAGGGTCTCCGTGACACACTTTGATGTTCGAATACTATGCCGCATCGAGCTGGTGAAATCCACATAGAAATACAAAATCAAGCTGAATTTGCTTATATCTCTGGTGATCGAAACACTTACGTGGTTAAATGTCACTCACTCTGCTCTTAATCGCAGGACATAGTTGCATTGCATTACCTCAGTGTGAAGTTGTGGAAGTAACAGAGCTTCGGGGTTCGGGGCTCTGGGCTCTGGGGCTCCGGGGGAGAGCAAGGAGCGGGCCGGGCGGAGGAGGAGCTCGATGCTGGCGGCGTGGCTGCCGCAGGTTCCAGCAGGCTCGTCGAGCTGACCAGGGAACCGGCGGAGCGGAAGGGGGATTGGCGGCGGAGCGAGCGAGAGAGATGGAGATGCAGAGCATCCTTCCTTCCTTGGCAAACCTGGCGGAGCTAGGTGGCGGCGTGATGGATCTGTCGTCCCGGAGACCGGATTCGGCGTCCTCGACGACGCACCGCCCCCCACGATTGCCCACCGCCGACGCCGTCGTCCTGGCGCGCGTCCCCGAGACGAGAGGGAGGTGGAGCTCGTCGCCCGCTCCCGTGTCGATAGTGGTATTCTAGATCTGTCAAATGTTTGAGAAGTACTATTGCGAAAAATGTTATGAAAACATTCCGAATCTGTCTGCATTGGATGGATTTCCTGAAATTTCCTGTTGCTTTATGCAGCTTGGTTCAGTTTTCTATAATAAAAAAGCTGTCTAAAGATTCATAAGTTCTTTTAGACCCGTAGAAAGAAATTTGGTTTGGTCGTTCCAATGAAAGATGGTCGATTATCTAAGCTACGCATAGTTTGTAGATGATTTCTGAAACATGACTGAATGTACAATAGTGGAAACGAGAGTAAGTCTGAAAAAAAAACACACATAAGTGCCATTCTCCTTGTTCCGTTGCTTCCCTCCCCCGCATCATTCCGCCCCCCCCCCCTGTTGCTGCCACAGGGCGTGACCGGGCGAAGCCCGAATGGCGTCGGCGGGGTTCTCTCTCCCCTTCTCGTGGCAGGTGGTGGTGCAGGACAAATTGGTTGGGCGGAGGCCCGGTGCGGCGTGCGGGGCATGGCGGCGCATGGCCACGGTGGTGCTCACGTGGGCACGAAACTTTTGATTAATGGATGTGCATCATGTGGGACCTGACATGCTCGGGGCGATGGCGTCCGGATCTAGTAATGTGGCGGCTTCAAACCATGCGGGTCGACTTCCTCCTCCCCGGCATTGGGGTAGGGGCTTGCTCAGACCAGGTACGACACGAGCGGTGAGGCTGGATCTAGGGTTGGGCAACTGTGGACCTCAAGGATTGGCCCTTAGTCGAATCTGGAGGGCTGTATGTGGCTCATCAAGAACTTCCACCCTACCACCCAGTAAAACCACGCATGGGTACGCAAATCATGCGCTGACCAACCATCACCGCCGATGCGTCGTTGCGAGCTTCAATGGTCCCGCCACTGGGACACAAACCTTTGCGCATCGGTGCCACCATTTAGCTCGAGAAGCACCTGACCATGCCCTCTGACTTTTGATGGATGAATTTTACATTCACTATTTCCCGAGTTTAAGCTTCATATTCTCTTTGACTATCACATCAAATTGCCTACTAATCATTAATAACTGCAAAGATATGCAATCTACTTGTCTTAATGTTTTGTTGCGGATATAGATGCAATCTGGAGGAAATGAAGACATAATCAGAAAGTACTGAAAGAGAGGGTCATTTCCATATAAAGGAGGTCACCAAGGTCACTCCATAAGTGAAGATGCCATGTGGAACGAGATGGCGCCCTCGTACCAGCAATCAGACCACATGGAATCAACCTCGGGAAGTCAACCCAAGTTACTTCTCTGTTAGGCCTGAAGTCCAATTCGTGACGCCTCACCCTTGAAGCCCTATTCCAGACCTTTGCACTCTTCAAAGGAAATGGAGAAGGAGAGGGAGGACTCCGAATCAATGTCTTCGCCACTTCTCCTCCACTTCCTTCATACCCGTCATCTCCTAGCAATAACCACCATCTTCATCTCCCATTAGATTATACTTGTACTCGAGATTTCATCACAATCAGCTATATTGTAGATGGTCAATCATTCCAAATGAAATGCTCTTTGATGTCTCTTGTATGTGGTTTGATTGCGACGTGTGAGTAGTCCTCTTTTTTCTCAAATACGCAAAAGGCTTGCATATCATTGCATTGATATAAGAAGAAAAAAGTCATATAGGTGGTTCGTGAACAGACCACAAACACAATTACATGGCGTGGCCTACACGACATGACGGCTGGCGATATACATTGTCACCCTATCCGTCAAGGCTAACGTGTGAGTAGTCCTCATGGGCTGAGGGCCAAGGCATAGCCTCATGTCCCGTGTAAAGCTACCTATGGGATCACGATATGACTTCCTTTTATTATGTTTCTATAACAAGTTTTATCTTCTCACCTCTCGGTCCTAGGATTCACTGTAGTGGAGACAATGGTGTTGGTCCATGAATTTTCCTTCCTTCTGCTATATTTTGCCCAAAGGGTTGAAGAGAGATGGTAGATCAAGTTATTCTCAAGGGCCTAATGGACCCTCTTCCCCGGGGATCCCAGCTGAGGGAAGCCTAGGGGAGCTGCCGACTCCAACTATCGTCCATGTATGATCAATCCAAGACCTGACCAACTGCTTATCCTACCTTCTCATACCTTCTGCATCTCATGTTTTTGTCTCGGTAGATTCTTTCAGTGGCATGTTTCAGTTCTCTTCCCCATTAGTTAGAAACAGTGAGACATTAGTTCAAGTACAAGATACTATCATTACCGCCTGGATAACTAGATAATCAACCTGTAATCACAATGGCCCAATTGCAAGAGCATAGCTCTACCAGCTTAGCTATAGTCCCCTGCTCAAAAAGGCTTAGCTTTATCCCCCAAAGTCAAGAGGAGTATGCAAGAAAGAGTCAGATGCTTCTTCTATTCTTTATTCTGGCACAACTGGGCATGGACTTGAACCAGTAGGTCACCCACTTATCTAGTTATAAGTTTATTATTTTTAATTCATCACACCAATCTTATCTATCTTACAAGTGAATCATCAGCTCTGGCCTATTTTTAAATATTGTTTACAACCGCTCTTGATTGTTGTTTGTATTTGCACACTGAGCTAGCATTGAAGTGTACCGGCCTGGAGACAAGAATGATACGCGATAACATGTGCTTGCTAGAAGTGCCCTCTACCTCTTCCTGATACGATAAACCTAGGTCTCTAAGAGTGTGTTTGGTTCTGGTCACCGGATGGAATGTAACGGGTCCGTCCCGTGCTTAGGTCTCGTTCTCGTGTTTGGTAGCAACCAACAACCGGAACCCATCATTCTTGCGAGCGGAATATTCCACTCAGATCCGGAATACGCTCGTACCTCCGATTTGGAGAAACCACATGAAACGGCTCGGCCTCGCGTCTCTCACCTCATCCCTGAACACTATCGCGGCGCCGCGCCGCCGCCGTTCCGTCATCTCTCTCTCCCTCTCGATTTGCGCCTCCTCGTCTCGGCCACTCTGGCGCCGCCTCTCCTCCCTCCTCTCGAGGGACGTCTCTCCCTCTCTGGCGGTGGATCTCTCTTGCCTATCAGCTCCGCGTCGGGCCGATGCGGATCTCCGGCGGTGCTCAATGTCAGGCCGATGCAGATCTCCGCGGGCTGAAGGTGGATCGCGACGGGCGGCTGCACCTTGCAAGCCATGTACTGGTGAACTACTCGTGGTTCCTCAGTGGTAACCGTGTGGTGCCGGCTAGCGACCGCGAGCTCTGGCTGTAGTGCTAGTCCCTGGTCTTCGTTTATGTGCTACACCTGGGCAAGCAGCGACAATCAGCTGCTGAAACAATTCGGGAACATTATTACGTTCTGAAGCTTGGTAGCTTTTCCTATTCACAGCAGCACGTTTTGAGTAAATGACTTGTATTATGCTAGATCTTTTGACATCTATCCTTCTATTTTGACAGTTTTTAGGGTAGTATTTTTTACAGATTTTTGACTTGTATATGTTAAAAATACAAAGACTAGTGACAATTATGCATATATGTGACATTATTCTTATGAAATAGGTGAGATGAATCAAATGCCTTTCATTATGTAGCTCTAACCAAACACCCAAATGAAACCATTCCATTACACCTACTTGCCCCAACCAAACATAGGAACGGAATCAACCCATTCCGGTGGAACGGAATGTCACGGAACCATGACATTCCATTCCACTTGGTTCCTCAACCAAACACACCCTAAGAAAGAAGGTCGTTTACTACAATGCAACCTGGATTGAGATAATTAGCTTCGACGGAAGGCAGCTAGCGCCGCCGCACCAGCGAGGGAGAGATTGCGGGGGGAGGGGGGCGTGATTGGTGTGTGTGTTTGCTAAGGGTTGCCGCTCGCTCCTTTCAAAGTAAGTGTCGCTTCCCTATTTTGGAAAATGTAGTGCTGCCAAACCATCACATCGGCTTTACAATTCATGCGGGCTCACTAGCACAACATTTGCCCCTTCACAATGTTTGCAACTAGTGTTCTCCAATTCATCTAGTATCATTTGTTCTCCTTCTCTCAAACCAAAATTTAAGTAACAAGCATGATTGCGCAAACATTATTGAGATTATCATTATCCTTATGAGTTCACATTTTTAAGAACTGGTCCTTCAGAAAAGATGGAATTCAGATCGTTTGGAGAAAATTCGTCCTCAAACATTATGGTTGACATTTTCTTCTACTAAAGAGGCCCTAAACATTCTTTCCTTCCATCTCACAATATTTCCCCTTCTCGTTTGATCTTGAAAGATACTACCCACTCTTGGTCTTCTCTATTAAGTAAACTAAATAAGAAACATATGCACATTTAATTGAAATGGTCATAAATCAGATGTCTTCTTGACTGATGGGAACAAATTATGTACTTTCTGGTTTTTTTATGCCCGATGATGACTCTTTGTGCGCACCGCACGCATGAGAGCAATTTTTGTTTTGTGTGAATTCTATGGCTCGCACACCTCAAGGTTTGGCCAAAAAAATAATTCTATATCTCAATGTTGATGAAAAGCCTTATATTGTCTATATACCTATTTTATTTACTCAAGTTTTAAACAATAGTTAGTCCAATTATGCTCCTTCTATTGATCATATGTCTCTGTCTCCTATCAAACTCTATGAACGTGACCAACTGTTAATTAGGAATTGTTTCCGATTACATGGTCCAGTTGGAGACAAAGTAGCATACCATGCCTGAAAACAACATATTCGGGCTTAGCTATTCTTTGGTAAAACTAGGTGGATTAAATAGCTAAATATGGTATAATGTGGGTAACAACTAAAGCAACTTATAACTCTCATACATTAATGGTGCTATTGAGGAGTATACTTGCAACCTAGAACTTAATTTTTCCCTTTATACTTTAACAAGGAGATTAGAAGAATGTCAATTCTACCTCGCCATTGTTACTGAAATATCAAATCAGTGATGCAATATTATATTTCAGTCACACTGTATAAAAAGTTCAACCCTCAACTTCAAGCAAGTAAAATTAACCTCCCTCGATCGAAACGCCACCTAGAGAATGACTAGAACAATCAAGAGAAAATAGGTGACGGGTGAGTCAGGGGTTGTACATTCTAGGCCTAATGATGGAGCTGACAAGACCACCTTTCCTCGTAAGACAAGAGGTGGGACCACGAGAAGGATATGTGTAGCCATGAGAAGGAGATGTGCAACCATGAAGGTGGCATTGCATAGGGTAACAACATCACAAAAGGAGATATTCGCACTTAGAAGGTGTTTCGACTATGATGTATGAGGGAGACGTTTGAACTTCAGTGTTGCAATTGTGTATGTGCTATTTAAGCCCCAAAGTGTATGTGCTATGAATGTCAGAGATGACTATGCGTATGTGCAATGAAAGTATAAAATCTATGTGTGTATGTGACCTCATATGAAATACAATGTTTATATGTTCCTTGTATAAGGAGTGTATAAATTGTGTAGCAGCGCAACATCAACTGCTATGCACCACCACTAGTCACCAGTGACTAGCTTTAATACAAGGCCACCCGGTAGTGACATAGCCTTGTCGCCTCTCATAAGTCATCACTGACCGACCAACCGGTCAATGATGACTAATAATCGATGGGTCAAATGATCGATCAGTGATGAGGTATTCACCACTAATGCAAAATCACGGACGGGTCACTGGCGAGTCAGTGATAATGGTTTTTTTCCCGGTCAACGCTTACTGGCTCTATAGAAGTTAGTGTTCTCCCCTAAAAACATCATTCTCTTTTGAGTCATTAATTTATAATTTTGGTAATAAATCATTCTATTGAAATCCTAGTACTCTACATGGTTCATCTAATAAGAGTACTAAAGCAAAATGCTTATGTCTCTGCATGCTTGCATAGAAGAGAAATATGTGCATCCTCGCGGTTGCAGAAGTGTGGTGTACTCGTCGATGGCCATGCCTATAGGCGGCGGTTCAGAGACGACATGAAAATGCCAGAATGGTGGTGGGGGGGGGGGGGAGGGGGGTAGGGGAGGTGGCTGCGACGACGGTGCCCGGGCGGGAGGGTGGTGGTGGGATCCAAGTGGGAACTCTAGCTTTGCTAAGGCTAAGGTAGAACGAGGAGAGAAGGGGGAAGTCATGGTTGTTTTTTGTTTGGGCTTATTCTTGGCTTTCGTACTTTGGCACTTTGGCCTGTATAAACCAAAAACAAAAACACCTAGCCAAAGTGCAAAATTCAGAAAGATGCCCAACCGAATACCTAGTGCTCTTGGCGGCAATTTGACCGTAATTTTGACCAGTCCGAATGGATGTCCGAGATCAAAGGAAACAAAGATCAGATGGCTGAAAGCTCTCGGCATCTTTCCGGGTTAAAGCTTCAGAGGATGTGGGTAGAGAACTAAAAATGCAAATTATTATTGAGTTGATGAGTACACGGAGTCCGAATTTCAAACTAACACCGACGACATATGTGATATGTGGTGCCGGAACATAGCACACACGGTAGCGATGCCCTTCACGGCGCTCCAGGCCACGTCGCGGCACAAGGTAGGAAGTCCCTAACAACGATCTCCTCTCCCCCTTTCGCTATTCCGGAGGATATCGGTTAAGAAAGGGACGCGCAACCATGGATCAACCACCAAGTAACCAGTACGATCCCAGGGTGAAGGACGATGACAGCGAAGGATGAAAAACGGTGGGTATTAGCTCTGAGCTTGTGACAAGGGCAGATGAAAAAGCAAAGTAGTACTCCATCTGTAAAGAAATATAAGAGCGTTATATTTCTTTACGGAGGGAGTATGATGTAGACCGGACGGTAAGAACGTGAGCTGGTTGAAGTGTGAGGCGGGCAAAAGGGAAACTCCAAGGAAGATCAATGTCACTGCAAGTACGATCAGAGCCGATCGGTCAATCTGCTTAGCTATCAGTGGCTAGCTTTTCGCCAGTCCGCATGCCCTGTCACGTCTGCTAAGCTAGCTAACTCAGGTGCCAGGCCGTCCGCGCTAGCTTTCAGCTCTTAAATTGCATTTGAACACTTGCTCCATCCCTGTTGATTGCCGACACGCAAGTATGCGAAGTCTGCATTCTGTATTTATACTCCATGTAAGGTACATAGCTAGATTAATCACGTAGAGAAATCAGGAATACGGAATACAAATTGCAATCTGTTAGGTATTTCCGGCCACCCTTTACATCCAGATGCACGGATGCATGTCATAAGGTCATGATTCTGAATCAGATTAAAGCTCCTATGGTACGACAGCAAATCGTAGAATCCTCTCTATTAGAATCATAAGAAACATACTCCCCCCGTTCCAAATTATAAGAATTATGGATTAGGCAGTGTATCATTTTTCTTTCGGGAAAATTAGCCAGTATCTTCGAGATGTGCATGTTTGTGATGACTGTGATTTTGTGGACCACATGATAACACATCGCGATCAATATGCAGAATGATATATACTAGATCGACATAATGATCTCAGAGTCAGACTATCGGTCTCCAACAGACGAAAAAAATCAATTTCCTTGTACTGGGAGTTGTCAGGACAGTGATCGTCCTTGGATCATCAATCAAAACTAATGATGTACGCTCGGACAACAACGTACGCATGTCGACGCAAAAATCACAGAAGGCCATGGTACGCATGATCGAGAGCACCACACTCGAACCATGTCGCCCTCAAGAAAAGTAAGAAGGAAATGATCTGCTTCACCCTTCACGGAGTGCAATTGGCAGAGTCACACGTAGGTTCCAAGAGCTTGCTGGCTAGCAAAGATAATTAAGAGAATCGTGGATCAAGAGCAAGCGAGCGAGCGTACGTACCTTCGCCGCAGCCGAGCTTGGTGCCGGTGAAGGGCGTCCGGGTGCGGATGAACTCCAGCAGCGTGGTCCCGGGGTGGACGTCGCCGGCGGCCACCTCGTACCGCCGCCCGTTCAGCGCGAACACCACCCTCTCCAGCCTCATCGATTGATCTCCCTGGTCGCTCTGGCCGGCCGACCGTTCGGTCGACTGCGCGGGGTGGGTGGGCTGCTAGCTAGTTAGAAATGGTTGATGTGTGTATGAGCCGCCTGACGAGCTAGGTCGACGACGTGCACGGCGATGGAGAGGCGAGCTGGGAGTTGAATGAATGGGCAGCTGCGCGCGTGATCTTTGAATGCTAGCCGGTCGCTGGCTATTTACTTTCGGCAGAGGATCAAAGCAAGCGTCACCGATCGGGATAGCACGTTACGGGAAGGCGAAGCAAAGCAATGCTGCCCAGACACGAAAAGGTCCCAGCATTTTCTCTGTTGCGTTCGTATTTCATGTAAAAATACAAGGCGGAAGAGATATGATCCTAACACGGGAGTCGGGTCTCAATCGAACGTGTAGCACATCCACTGCTAGACAGTTGGATAGGTTCGACTAGGGGGCAGGCCGTGCAGGTGCTGGATCGGTTCGACTTTTTTTTACCTCCCGACGCACTGATCTACGCTATCCTCTCACGAGAGTGGATGTTTGGAGCACCTTGCTTTAAATAGTTTATCTAAAAACACTTTTGAAGTTCCAAAAAATGTAAAAGGATTCTACACGATCATACGGATGTATATGCTAATATGCATTGCACATGTGTAAAGTTTGGCAATGAAATAAGTAAACATATGAGCTATGCAAAAATTGACAAAATGGTTATTTCTTTTTAGTGAATAATGCATGCACCGCTCATCTTTCTAAACATTAAACCTAAAATCTTCAAAGTGCACGCGCACTTTTTGAAGGAAACGAGGGGCCAAGCTTCACACGCATGCATGCGTTATTTTCTGTCTGCTACTGCATGTGGTTATTAGCATTAAATGTGTTCACACTGGTTAGTTGAAGAAACCACTTGACGTGCATTTATTTCGGCTTTCCGAATTTTTAAAAAGCCATATCTTTCAAACCACATGTCAGAATTTAGATCCGTCTTCACTGTTGGATTCTTCATGACGAGATCTTTGAAATTAGATCCCACATGGGTATGTTTCGATAATTTTTTATGCCAACTTTGGTGCTATATGGTGCAACTTTAGTACTACATGATGCAATTTTTTTCAAAACCCATTTTTGGAGCTACATAATCTAACTTCATATGAGGTTGCAACCTAGCAATCATGAAAACTTGATGCGCAACTAGTCTACTGCCCCGACCAACTATCTAATAGTCAATGTCCAACCCTTGTCCCGACTCGTGGATATGTAGCTTTTTTTTTTACAGTTGACACCCCTTGCCCCACCTCCCCTACTAGCGATACGTGCAACTTAGTCTATTGTTCGAGCCAACTTCCTATTACTCGATGTGCAACTGCTTCCCCTTCCTACTTGTCGATATGTAGTTTCAGTTAGCGGGGGCAACAAACGGAGTTGCACAAAGTCTGCTAGGAAGTTGGTTGGAGCAACATATAAAGTTGCACATCTCACATGCAGGGATAGTTGGATGGTGAAAATTCCACACTAATAAGGGTAGTGAAAAGTTACATATTTATGAGGGTAGTGAAAAGTTGCATATAAACGAGGCGCTAAAGTTGCACATCCCACCGGAGGGGTGGTTTGGACCAATTGCTAGTAGGGAAATTACACATCCACAGGATATGAGGGAAAATTGCACATCACTGATAGACAGTTGGCCGTGGAAGTATCTAAAGTTGCACATCCACTGCTAGACAGTTGGCTGACTCACCAAATAGTGAAAGCACAACCACGGGTAGGGGGAAAGTTGCACATCAACTACTAGGCAGTTGGTCTGGACAACACACGAATTTGCACATCTCTTCAAAAGGAGGTAGTTCAAGGGTGGAGGAGCCATCAGTGACAACTGCACATCCACGGTGTAGGCAGAAAGTTGCACATCGACTGCTAGGCAGTTGCACAAAACGGAGACTAAATTGCAAAAGAATAATCGTTGAAACATACCCATGTGGGATTTAGTTTCGAAGAGCACGTCACGAGGGTTTTAACGATAAAAACGGATCTTAATTTCGATGCGGTGTATGAAAGTTATGGTTTTTTAAAATTTGAAAGTCCGAATTAAGTGCGTTCACACTTGTTCATGTGTATAGTATGCATTTACTTTTTACTTTTTCTGTTCACACATGTTCACACGTATTCACTTTTCCTAATATGGATTTAGGGAACAAACTATTTCTATTTATTGATTATTAGGGGGCAAAATATTTCCCTTTATAGATTAAAGACCAGAAAATTCATCTTCCGGTCGGCTGCTCCAGACGGCTGCTCCCTAGACCCGTCCAACTTTAAAATACTGTTTTGACACTATTCAAAATATAGGGTTCACTAGCTCATGCACCAAAGTTACTTTTTGCGCTCTCCTCCCCTCTCTCTGCTACAATAGATAGACGACCGAATCTCCACCCCTCCTCTCGTTACTGGAGGGGGAGGGAACTGCAATGACCCATCTTGTGGACCTGTTGGTCAATAGTAGTAAGAGAGTGTGCAATCATCATGTATAATAATGCACCTCATAACATGACTTCATTACATAGTTGCATGGTGAAAAAACCTCTAGGTTAACTTTTCAATATGCCCAAATCTGCTCATAAGTGAATGTTGAGAAGAAAATGGCATCCAACTAATGACCTCATACTTTCCCGAATCCTACATGTCATAACCTACTCCTACGAATGATCTCAAATTTTCTGGATTAGTTTTGGTATTTGAAGCAAATGATAATTGTTCAAATTCAAAAATTGTTAGAACGGTAATTTAACTGCTTGGTGGTGATTCCCTTAATGAAAATTGATACATCGGGATAATATGTTGCCATTAACCTCCATTAGAATTATCATGGCTTTTGGAATCATATTTCATCTACTTGCAAATCAAATCCAAATTTAGGGAATAACTGAAATTGAATTTGAATGGTAGTCAAATACTTCTGTAAAATCTTGAAAAAAAATCACAGTAGTGTGAAATAGTATAAATGAAACATGTGAAATGATTAACTAGCCCTTTAAAATCCAAGGAATGAATGAAATGAAGAAAAGAAAAAGAAGACAGGAGGAGCCAACCCAAACCAAACTGAGTCGAACCTGGTCTAGCCGGTCTCTCCTACCTTTTCCTTCTTCTCTTTTCCTTTCCCCATTGAATGTGTCAGCATCCCTGCTACTATGGGCCAGCTATGGGCTAGGCCCAGCTGCCTTGCTGCCGCAAGAGCTACAACCGCAATTATACATAGCGGGACCAAGGCACTGGAAGGGGCATCCAGTAGATCAGGGCTATCGACACGGCGGCTTCCTCTTCTCCTCCTACCTCTGGCGTCTTCCTCCTTCTTGAGCAATTCTTCTTGTATCTGGTCTTGTAACTCGAATTCGTGTTCGCGAGGAGTGAATCCATAGAAGAACCAAGGCACTCCTACATCTGGCATACTCGAATTCAGTTCCTCACGGCCGTTTCACTACTGATGTTGGCCATGAGTGCTGGCCACCTGACCACCAGCCAGTTGACTATCAAACAGAACTTTCTTTTGTAGTAAATCCAGATGGAGATCTGTTCTTGAAGCATGTCTATGACATCTCGCTGCACACAACGGCCGATGCCATGTCCATCATTTCAGGCAACTCGTATTGTAGAGGGAATGGACAGTCGACCCATTCTGTGGCATTCATTTGCAATCGGTGTGCCATCAGAGGTCTGTCGTTCTAGTGTTACCCATTGGAACTTCTCGATGACTACTTCTGTTCTTGGCCTTCCACTACTGCAGGATGTTGCAAATGCGACACTACGATCAGAGACCCTTTGACGAAACTATGTGCGATGCATTAATTGCAAATGGGGATGTAAAAAAACCGTCAAAAAAGATGCAAAACTTTTGCGATGACGGAGACATCAAACACGGTCCAGATTTTAGTTACGTGTGCAATGCTGGGCATACGGTTGATCCAACAGAACTGTTTGCGATGAGGCAGAACAACAGAAATGGGCAGCCATATTAATGTGTGCGATTGCCGTGGTATTTCCTCGACATATGCCAACGGCTGGCTAATCATGTAGGGGGTCAATAGAATGTTGCCAGGCTCTAGAAGCGGGAGTAGGCAAGACCTCAAACGACGTCGGGTCTTACCCAGGTTTGGGGCTCTCCATGGAGATAACACCCCTAATCCTACTCTGCGGGGGATCCGCATCACTATGATCAACAGCGGGCTACAAGGTTGCTCCTTGAGCTGTTCGGGCTAGAGGAGGAAGAAGGCAAGCTAGCTCTACCTCTCCCTAGCTATGTGGGTATAAGGTGATCTAAGGGTTGGACCCTTTGCATAGGTGATCCTGGGGGGGGGGGGGGTTTATATAGGCCTACCCCAGGGGTACAATGGTAATCCGGTTGGCCGTAGGACCCGGTCGTCAGTGTCTCTAGGCTCCTGCTTCTCCGTCGACAGCTGCGGCCCGCCGCTTGGTGTGCCTCGCCGACTGTCGTGAACTTGGCAGACAGGTAGGGCCTACCACCTGCGGGCCAGGCGGACCAGGCCGCACTATAGCCTCGCCTCTGATGACGGTAGCTTGGTCGGGGGATGCATGGCTACAGTACCGCCGCCTGGCGGGTGATCACTGTAGCCGCACCCCGTCACTTCTGGTTAATGGCGCACAGACTCCAAGGGGAGGGGCAGCTGCCTGCTAGGAGTCAGCCTCCCCTTGCGCCCGCCTGTTCAGGCCTTGCCGCCTTCTGGCGATAAGCTGGCAGGTGGGGCCTGCCGCCTGCTGATACGTCCCCAACGTATCTATAATTTTTGATTGCTCCATGCTACTTTATCTACTGTTTTAGGCAATATTGGGCTTTATTATCCACTTTTATATTATTTTTTAGGACTAACCTATTAACCGGAGGCCCAGCCCAGATTTGCCGTTTTATGCCTATTTCAGTGTTTCAAGGAAAAGGAATATCAGACGGAGTCAAAACGGAACGAAATCAACTAGAGAAGTTAATTTTGGAAGGAAACCCACCTGATGGACTTGGAGTGCACGCCAGGGGAGTCCCGGGCTTCTCACTAGGGTGGGGGGCGTGCCCCCTGCCTCGTGAGCACCCTGGAGGTCCACCGACGTACCCCTTGCACCCATATATACCTACGTACCCTAAAACTTCCAGAACAGAAGATAGATCGGGAGTTCCGCCGCCGCAAGCCTCTGTAGCCACCAAAAACCTCTCGGGAGCCCGTTCCGGCACCCTGAGGAGGGAACCCATCACCGGTGGCCATCTTCATCATCCCGGCGCTATCCATGACGAGGAGGGAGTAGTTCACCCTCGGGGCTGAGGGTATGTAGCAGTAGCTATGTGTTTGATCTCTCTCTCTCTCTCGTGTTCTCTCTCGTGTTCCCTCTATGGCACGATCTTGATGTGTCCCGAGCTTTGCTATTGTAGTTGGATCTTATGATGTTTCTCCCCCTCTACTCTCTTGTGATGAATTGAGTTTCCCTTTGAAGTTATCTTATCGGATTGAGTCTTTTATGAGAACACTTGATGTATGTCTTGGTGATCAACTTGCGGGTTTCATGACATTGGGAACCTATGCATAGGGGTTGGCACAAGTTCTTGACTCTCCGGTAGTAGCTTTGGGGCACTCTTTGAAGTACTTTTATGTTGGTTGGATGAATCTGAGATTGTGTGATGCATATCGTATAATCATGCCCACAGATACTTGAGGTGACAATGGATTATCTAGGTGACATTAGGGTTTTGGTTGATTTGTGTCTTAAGGTGTTATTCTAGTACAAACTCTTTTATAGATCGATCCGAAAGAATAACTTTGAGGTGGTTTCATACCCTACCATAATCTCTTCGTTTGTTCTCTGCTAGTAGTGTCTTTGGAGTGGCTCTTTGTTGCATGTTGAGGGCTTGTTATATGATCTATCTATGTTATTATTGTTGAGAGAACTTGCACTAGTGAAAGTATGAACCATAGGCCTTGTTTCCTATCATTGCAATACCGTTTACGCTCACTTTTACCACTTGTTACCTTGCTCTTTTTATAATTTTAGATTACAAAAACCTATATCTACTATCTATTTTGCACTTGTATCTTCATCTCTTCGCCGAACTAGTGCACCTATACAATTTACCATTGTATGGGTGTGTTGGGGACACAAGAGACTCTTTGTTATTTGGTTGCAGGGTTGTTTGAGAGAGACCATCTTCATCCTACGCCTCCTACGGATTGATAAACCTTAGGTCATCCACTTGAGGGAAATTTGCTACTGTCCTGCAAACCTGTGCACTTGCAGGCCCAACAACGTCTACAAGAAGAAGGTTGTGTAGTAGACATCAAGCTCTTTTCTGGCGTCGTTGCCGGGGAGGCTAGTTAAAGGGTACTCACACTCCGTCAACTAAGCTCTTTTTTTGGCGCGGTGAGTGCTTGAAGGTATATCTTTAGATCTTGCAATCGAATCTTTTTGTTTCTTGTTTTATCACTAGTTTAGTTTATAAAAGAAAACTACAAAAAAATGGAGTTAAGTTTTTCTCATACGCTTCGTCTTTTTAATATATTTTGTGAGTTTGATGGAAAGGAAAATTGTGCTCAAGTGCTAGAAGAAGAATTACATAGAATGCTTGGCATAAAATATGTGAATGATTAGCATGATTGCAATGTTGTTAGTATGAATTCCCTGAATACCCATGATGCTTATGATATGAAAGGGCCCAATCTTGGGGAAGCTATGTTTGATGAGTATGAAATATTTGAGAATATATTTGCTGAAATTAATGTTTGTCCCAATCTTGGGGATGCTATGTTTAATGAAAATGATATTTTTAGCATCCCAAGTTTTGATATGCAAAGTTGTTATGATGATAGCATGCCTCCTACCTATGATGATTATGTTGATGAAAGTGGGTTCGGAAGAGTGTCAACTTTAGGAAGTAGTGATCCCACTATTTTGGAGGATGTTGAATCTATTTGTGATGAATATGAAAGTGGATTTGGAAGAGTGTCAACTTTATTTAGTGATTCCACTATCTTGGGAGAGGTTTCAATCGATTATGATGAGAACGAAGTTGCTACTTATGATGATTATTGTGATGAAACTTATGGTATAAAAAGTAGTGATGATCATATTTATAAAACTTGCCATGATTATGATTACCCTTTTTCTGAACATTACTCTTTTAATGTGGAAACAATTTTTAGTGTTCAAGTCTCTTATGATACTCCTACTATTCCGAATGAGAAGAATTTTGCTTATGTGGAGAGTAGTAAATTTTCTATGCTTGTAGATCATGAAAAAAATGTTTTAGGTGCTGGTTATATTGTTGAATTCATTCATGATGCTACTGAAAACTACTATGAGAGAGGAACATATGCTTGTAGGAGTTGCAATAATGTCAAGTTTCCTCTCTATGTGCTTAAAATTTTGAAGTTATGCTTGTTTTACCTTCCTATGCTAGTTGATTATTGTTCCCATAAGTTGTTTTATCACAAAATCCCTATGCATAGGAAGTGGGTTAGGCTTAAATGTGCTAGTCATATGCTTCATGATGCTCCCGTTATGAATTCGTATCTTTTATGTGAGCATCATTGTCATCATCATGCCTAGCTAGAAATGCATTAAAGAAAAGCGCTTGTTGGGAGACAACCCAATATTTACCCTTACTTTTTTTGTGTGTCCACATGATTATGCTACTGTAGTAATCATGTTTTATAGCTTTTGTTTCAATAAAGTGCCAAGTAGAACCTTTGGGAAGACTTGGGTGAAGTCTTTATGATCTTGCTGTAAAAAACAGAAACTTTAGCGCTCACGATAATAGCTGCCATTTTTTACTGAAGAGTGCTTTTAGGTTGATTCTTTTTGCAGATGATTAATAGACAAATTACTCAGGTCCATAAATTTATTTCATAATTTTTGGGGTTCCTGAGGTATACGTTTGATACATATTACTACAGACTGTTCTGTTTTTGACAGATTCTGTTTTCATTGTGTTGTTTGCTTATTTTGATGCATCTATGGCTAGTATTAAGTGGTATGAACCATAGAGAAGTTGGAATACAGTAGGCTTTACACCAATATGAATTTATAATGAGTTCATTACAGTACCTAAGTGGTGATTTATTTTCTTATACTAACGGAGCTTACGAGTTTTGTTTTGAGTTTTGTGTGGTTGAATTTTTGAAGTTTTGGGTAAAGATTCGATGAATTATGGAATAAGGAGTGGAAAGAGCCTAAGCTTGGGGATGCCCAAGGCAACCCAAGGTAATATTCAAGGACAACCAAGCAACTAAGCTTGGGGATGCCCCGGAAGGCATCCCCTCTTTCGTCTTCGTTCATCGGTAATTTTACTTGGAACTGTATTTTTATTCGCCACATGATATGTGTTTTTCTTGGAGCATCATTTTATCTTGTTAGTTTTTGCTTCTTGTTAGTTAGAATAATGTTTTGCATCTTTACTTTCAATAAAAAAGTCAAGGATAGCCTTTGCCATGCTTATTTTGCTAGTATACATGTTGCTGTTTGAAAACAGAAAGTTTACCGCTGTTGCAAAAATTCCCTAGAAAAGTCAGAGAATGGTAAACGTTGAATCTTTTTGCATATTAAGCTCTGATAAATTTATTACAGTGGGAATTTTAGTTCATAATATTTGGAGTCAGGGAAGTATTGATACTCTTGCATTCTTTACAGACTGTACTGTTTTGGCAGATTGCTGTTATGGTTGCATTGTTTGCATATGTTTGCTTGTTTAATGATTCTATTTGAGGATAGGAGTATTAAATATACAGAGGCATTTAGTATGCAATGTTGAATAATAATTTAAGTGATTTGTTACAGTAGAAAATGATAAGGTTTTGCATTGGCTTATACTAACCTATCTCACGAGTTCTTGTTGAGTTTGTTGTGAATGAAGCTTTTGATAAAAAGAGAAACCATGATATGAGAGGAATTAAGGAGACACAAAAGTTCAAGCTTGGGGATGCCCAAGGCACCCCAAAATAATATTTCAGGAAGTCTCAAGCATATAAGCTTGGGGATGCCCCGGTAGGCATCCCACCTTTCTTCTTCGGTAATCATCGATTAGTATCGGTTGAACCTAAGTTTTTGCTTCTTCACATGAGTTGTGCTATCCTTGCAATGTCATTTTATTTTGTTTTGCTTGCTGCTTGAATACAATACCAAGATCTGAAATTCTTAAATGAGAGAGAGCCTTACACCAATTGGAATTTCCTAGAATACTCTATGTGCTTCACTTATATCTTTTGAGCGTGATAATTTTTGCTCTAGTGCTTCACTTAGATCTTTTAGAGCACGGTGGTGGATTTGTTTTAAAGAAACTATTGATCTCTCATGCTTCACTTAGATTATTTTGAGAGTCGTTAATAGCATGGTAATTTGCTTAATGTCAATATACTTGGTATTCAAGATATGTGAAACTTTCTTTTGAGTGCGTTGAATACTAAGATAAGTTTGATGCTTGATAATTGTTTTGAGATATGGAGGTAATAATATCAAAGTCGTGCTAGTTGAGTAATTGTGAATTTGGGAAATGCTTGTGTTGAAGTTTGCAAGTCCCGTAGCATGCACGTATGGTTAAAGTTGTGTAACAAATTTGAAACATGAAGTGTACCTGGCTTGTGCATCCTTATGAGTGGCGGTCGGGGACCAGCGATGGTCTTTTCCTACCAATCTATCCCCCTAGGAGCATGCGCGTAGTACTTGATTTTTGATGACTTCTAAATTTTTGCAATAAGTATATGAATTCTTTTGACTAATGTTGAGTCCATGGATTATAAGCACTCTCACCTTTTCGCCTTTGCTAGCCTCTTCGGTACCGTGCATTTCCCTTTCTCACCTTGAGAGTTGGTGCAAACTTCGCCGGTGCATCCAAACCCCGTGATACGATACGCTCTATCACACATAAACCTCCTTATATCTTCCTCAAAACAGCCACCATACCTACCTATCATGGCATTTCCATAGCCATTCCGAGATATATTGCCATGCAACTTCCATCATCATATTTATGACATACATTACTTTTGTCATATTGCCATTGCATGATCATGTAGTTGACATTGTATTTGTGGCAAAGCCACCATGCATTATTTTTCATACATGTCACTCTTGATTCATTGCACCATCCCGGTACACCGCCGGAGGCATTCATATAGAGTCATATCTTGTTTTAAGTTTCGAGTTGTAATCCTTATGTTGTAATCAATAGAAGTGTGATGATCATCATTATTAGAGCATTGCCCGAACAAAAAAAAGAGAAAGGCCAAAGAAAAAAAAGAAGCCCCCCCACCCCCCCAAAAAAGGGCAATGCTACTATCTCTTTTTCCACACTTATGCTTCAAAGTAGCACCTTGTTCTTCATGTAGTGAGTCTCATAAGTTGTCTATACTAGTGGGAATTTTTCATTATAGAACTTGGCTTGTATATTCCTACGATGGGCTTCCTCAAATGCCCTAGGTCTTCATGAGCAAGCAAGTTGGATGCACACCCACTAGTTTTCTTTTGTTGAGCATTCATAGCTCTAGTGCATCCGTTGCATGGAAATCCATACTCCTCAAGTTGACATCAATTAATGAGCATCTCCATAGCCCGTTGATTATCCTCGTCAATGTGAGACTTTCTCCGTTTTTGTCTTCTCCATACAATCCCCATCATCATATTCTATTCCACCCATAGTGCTATATCCATGGCTCACGCTCATATATTGCGTGAAGGTTGATTTTTTTAGATTATTTAAGTATGAAACAATTGCTTGGCTTGCCATCGGGGGTATAGAAGTTGGGAACATCTTTGTGTGACGAAAATGAAGCATAGCCTATCTATATGATTTTGTAGGGATGAACTTTCTTTAGGCATGCTATTTTGAGAAGACATGATTGCTTTGATTAGTATGCTTGAAGTATTATTACTTTTATGTCAATATGAACACTTGTCTTGAATCTTTCATATCTGAATATTCATACCACAATTAAGAAGATTTACATTGAAATTATGCCAAAGTATCACTCCGCATCAAAAATTCTTTTTAATCATTACCTACTCGAGGACGAGCAGGAATTAAGCTTGGGGATGCTTGATACGTCTCCAACGTATCTATAATTTTTGATTGCTCCATGCTACTTTATCTACTGTTTTAGGCAATATTGGGCTTTATTATCCACTTTTATATCATTTTTGGGACTAACCTATTAACCAGAGGCCCAGTATAAATTCTTGTTTTAGGCCCATTTCCGGGTTTCGAGGAAAAGGAATATCAGACGGAGTCAAAACTGAACGAAATCAACTGGAGAAGTTATTTTTGGAAGGAAACCCACCTGATGGACTTGGAGTGCACGTCAGGGGAGTCCCGGGCTGCCCACGAGGGTGGGGGGCGCGCCCACCCCCCTAGGGCGCGCCCCCCTACCTCGTGAGCACCCCGGAGGTCCACCGACGTACCCCTTGCACCCATATATACCTACGTACCCTAAAACTTCCAGAACAGAAGATAGATCGGGAGTTCCGCCGCCGCAAGCCTCTGTAGCCACCAAAAACCTCTCGGGAGCCCTTCCCGGCACCCTGCCGGAGGGGGAACCCATCACCGGTGGCCATCTTCATCATCCCGGTGCTATCCATGACGAGGAGGGAGTAGTTCACCCTCGGGGCTGAGGGTATGTAGCAGTAGCTATGTGTTTGACCTCTCTCTCTTGTGTTCTCTCTCGGGTTCCCTCTATGGCACGATCTTGATGTATCCCGAGCTTTGCTATTGTAGTTGGATCTTATGATGTTTCTCCCCCTCTACTCTCTTGTGATGAATTGAGTTTCCCCTTTGAAGTTATCTTATCGGATTGAGTCTTTTATGAGAACACTTGATGTATGTCTTGGTGATCAACTTGCGGGTTTCGTGACATTGGGAACCTATGCATAGGGGTTGGCACACGTTCTTCACTCTCCGGTAGTAGCTTTGGGGCACTCTTTGAAGTACTTTTATGTTGGTTGGATTAATCTGAGATTGTGTGATGCATATCGTATAATCATGCCCACGGATACTTGAGGTGACAATGGAGTATCTAGGTGACATTAGGGTTTTGGTTGATTTGTGTCTTAAGGTGTTATTCTAGTACGAACTCTTTTATAGATCGATCCGAAAGAATAACTTTGAGGTGGTTTCGTACCCTACCATAATCTCTTCGTTTGTTCTCCGCTATTAGTGTCTTTGGAGTGGCTCTTTGTTGCATGTTGAGGGCTTGTTATATGATCTATCTATGTTATTATTGTTGAGAGAACTTGCAGTAGTGAAAGTATGAACCCTAGGCCTGGTTTCCTATCATTGCAATACCGTTTACGCTCACTTTTACCACTTGTTACCTTGCTGTTTTTATAATTTCAGATTACAAAAACCTATATCTACTATCTATTTTGCACTTGGATCTTCATCTCTTCGCGAACTAGTGCACCTATACAATTTACCATTGTATTGGGTGTGTTGGGGACACAAGAGACTCTTTGTTATTTGGTTGCAGGGTTGTTTGAGAGAGACCATCTTCCTCCTACGCCTCCTACGGATTGATAAACCTTAGGTCATCCACTTGAGGGAAATTTGCTACTGTCCTACAAACCTGTGCACTTGCAGGCCCAACAATGTCTACAAGAAGAAGGTTGTGTAGTAGACATCACCTGCGGGCCACACCAACCGTCCGTCGTGGGGGCATGGCCTTGCCTGACGTAGGCATCATCATGGGCCGCGTGGCTACAGTGTCGTGTGCTACCTCTTGAGCACTGCGTTGGATTTCTCCGAAGAGGAGAGGATGATGCAGTAAAGTAGCGTAAGTATTTCCCTCAGTTTTTGAGAACCAAGGTATCAATCCAGTAGGAGATCACACACAAGTCCCTCGTACCTACACAAAACGATAGCAACTCGCAACCAACGCTTAGGGGTTGTCAATCCCTTCACGGTCACTTATGAGAGTGAGATATGATAGAGATAATATTTTTGGTATTTTTGATAGATAGATGTAAAGTAAAAAGTAAAAGGCAAAGTAAAACAAAGCAAGTAAATAAAGTAATGGAGATTGATATGATGAGAATAGACCCGGGGGGCATAGGTTTCACTAGTGGCTTCTCTCAAGAGCATAGGTATTCTACGGTGGGTGAACAAATTACTGTTGAGCAATTGATAGAAAAGCGAATAATTATGTGATTATCTAGGCATGATCATGTATATAGGCATCACGTCCAAAAAAAGTAGATCGAAACGATTCTGCATCTACTACTATTACTCCACTCATCGACCGCTATCCAGCATGCATCTAGAGTATTAAGTAAAAACAGAGTAACGCTGTAAGCAAGATGACATGATGTAGAGGGATAAATTCATGCAATATGATAAAAACCCCATCTTGTTATCCTCGATGGCAACAATACAATACGTGCCTTGCAACTCTTTACATCCTTGAGTAAGGACACCGCAAGATTGAACCCAAAGCTAAGCCCTTCTCCCATTGAAAGAACTACCAATCTAGTTGGCCAAACCATAAAGATAATTCGAAGAGACTTGCAAAGATAACTCAATCATACATAAAAGAATTCAGAGAAGAATCAAATATTGTTCATAGATAAGCTGGATCATAAACCCACAATTCATCGATCTCAACAAACACACCGCAAAAAGAAGATTACATCGAATAGATCTCCACAAGAGGGGGAGAACATTGTATTGAGATCCAAAAAGAGAGAAGAAGCCATCTAGCTAATAACTATGGACCCGAAGGTCTGAAGTAAACTACTCCCACTTCATCGGAGAGGCTATGGTGTTGATGTAGAAGCCCTCCGTGGTAGATGCCCTATCCGGCGGAGCTCCGGAACAGGCCCCAAGATGGGATCTCGCGGATACAGATGGTTGCGGCGGAGGAATTAGGTTTTTGGCTCCGTATCTGATCTGACGGGGGTACGTAGGTATATATAGGAGGAAGGAGTACGTCGGTGGAGCTCCGAGGGGCTCACGAGGTAGGGGGCGCGCCCTCCACCCTCGCGGCCTCCTTGGAAACTTCTTGGAGTAGGGTCCAAGTCTCGTGGATCACGTTCGGTTGGAAAATCACGTTCCCGAAGGTTTTATTCCGTTTGGACTCCATTTGATATTCTGTTTCTTCGAAACACTGAAATAGGCAAAATACAACAATTCTGGGCTGGGCCTCCGGTTAATAGGTTAGTCCCAAAAATAATATAAAAGTGGAAAATAAAGCCCAATATAGTCCAAAACAGTAGACAAAGTAGCATGGAGTAATAAAAATTATAGATACGTTGGAGACGTATCAAGCATCCCCAAGCTTAATTCCTGCTCGTCCTCGAGTAGGTAAATGATAAAAAAGAATTTTTGATGCGGAGTGATACTTTGGCATAATTTCAATGTAAATCTTCTTAATTGTGATATGAATATTCAGATCGGAAAGATTCAAGAAAAAAGTTCATATTAACATAAAAGTAATAATACTTCAAGCATACTAATCAAAGCAATCATGTCTTCTCAAAATAGCATGGTTAAAGAAAGTTATCCCTACAAAATCATATAGTCTGGCTATGCTCTATCTTCATCACACAAAGTATTTAATCATGCACAACCCCGATGACGAGCCAATCAATTGTTTCAGACTTTAGAAATCTCAAACTTTTTCAACTTTCACGCAATACATGAGCGTGAGCCATGGACATAGCACTATAGGTGGAATTGAACGGTGGTTGTGGAGAAGACAAAAAAAGGAGAAGATAGTCTCACATCAACTAGGTGTATCAACGGGCTATGGAGATGCCCATCAATAGATATCAATGTGAGTGAGTAGGGATTGCCATGCAACGGATGCACTAGAGCTATAAGTATATGAAAGCTCAACAAAAGAAACTAAGTGGGTGTGCATCCAACTTGGTTGCTCACGAAGACCTAGGGCACTTTTGAGGAAGCCCATCATTGGAATATACAAGCCAAGTTCTATAATGAAAAATTCCCACTAGTATATAAAAGTGACAACATATGAGACTGTCTATCACGAACATCGTGGTGCTACTTTGAAGCACAAGTGTGGAAAAAGGATAGTAGCATTGTCCCTTCTCTCTTTTTCTCTCATTATATATATATATATATATATATATATATATATATATATATATATTGGTGGGCTTCTTTGGCCTCTTTTTTTTGTTTGGGCTTCTTTGGCCTCTTTTATTTTTCACAAAGTCCGGAGTCTCATCCCGACTTATGGGGGAATCATAGTCTCCATCATCCTCCCCTCACTGTGACAATGCTCTAATAATGATGATCATCACACTTTTATTTTTCTTACAACTCAACAATTACAACTCGATACTTAGAACATAGTATGACTCTATATGAATGCCTCCGGCGGTGTACCGGGATATGCAATGGATCAAGAATGACATGTATGAAAGAATTATGAACGGTGGCTTTGCCACAAATACAATGTCAACTACATGTTCATGCAAAAAAGCAATATGACAGAAGTAATGTGTGTCATATGAGCGGAACGGTGGAGAGTTGCATGGCAATATATCTCGGAATGGCTATGGAAATGCCATGATAGGTAGGTATGGTGGCTGTTTTGAGGAAGGTATATGGTGGGTGTATGATACCGGCGAGAAGTGCGCGGTATTAGAGAGGCTAGCAATGGCGGAAGGGTGAGAGTGCGTATAATCCATGGACTCAACATTAATCAAAAGAACTCATGCACTTATTGCAAAAATTTAGAAGTCATCAAAAACCAAAGCATTAAACGCATACTCCTAGCGGGATAGATTGGTATGAAAAGACCATCGCTCGTCCCCGACTGCCACTCATAAGGAAGACAATCAATAAATAAAATTGTGCTCCGACTTCATCACAAGCGGTTCACCATACGTGCATGCTACGGGAATCACAAACTTCAACACAAGCATTCTTTAAATTCATAATTACCCCTACTAGCATTGCTTTGATATTATCACCTCCATATCTCAAAACAATTATCAAGCATCAAACTTATCTTAGTATTCAACGCACTCAAAAGAAAGTTTCACATATCTTGAATACCAAGTATATTAACATTAAGCAAATTACCATGCTATTAACAACTCTCAAAATAATCTAAGTGAAGCATGAGAGATCAATAGTTTCTTTAAAACAAATCCACCACCGTGCTCTAAAAGATCTAAGTGAAGCACTAGAGCAAAAATTATTACGCTCAAAAGATATAAGTGAAGCACTATGAGCAAAACTATCAAGTTCAAAAGATATAAGTGAAGCACTATGAGCAAAACTATCAAGCTCAAAAGATATAAGTGAAGCACTATGAGCAAAACTATCAAGCTCAAAAGATATAAGTAAAGCACGTAGAGTATTCTAGCAAATTCCATATCATGTATGGCTCTCTCAAAAGGTGTGTACAGCAAGGATGATTGTGGCAAACTAATAAGCAAAGACACAAATAATACAAGACGCTCCAAGCAAAACACATGACATGTAGTGAATAAAAATATAGCTCCAAGTAAATTACCGATGGAAGTAGACGAAAGAGGGGATGCCTTCCGGGGCATCCCCAGGCTTTGACTTTTTGGTGTCCTTGGATTATCTTGGGGGTGCCATGGGCATCCCCAAGGTTAGGCTCTTTCCACTCTTTGTTCCATAATCCATCAAAAGAATTCACCCAAAACTTGAAAACTTCACAACACAAAACTCAATAGAAATTTCGTGAGCTCCGTTAGTGAAAGAAAACAAAAGACTACTTCAAGGTACTGTAATGAACTCATTCTTTATTTATAATGGTGTTAAACCTACTGTATTCCAACTTTATTATGGTTTATAAACTAATTTATTAGCCATAGATGCATTGAAATAAGCAAACAACACACGAAAAACAGAATCTGTCAAAAACAGAACAGTCTGTAGCAATCTGTAACTAACGCAAACTTCTGGAACTCTAAAAACTTCTACCAAAATAGTACGCACTATAAAATTTGTTTATTGAACAGCATCAAAAAGAATCAATGCAAAAGCTCGTTCCTGTGATTTATTGAATTGTTTCTCGTGAGCGCAAAGTTTCTGTTTTTCAGCAGAATCAAATCAACTATCATCATAGCTTATCCTATAGGTTCCACTTGGCACAAACACTAATTAAAACACAAAACCACATCTAAACAGAAAATAAAAACAAAATTTAACTCTAAACAGGAACAAAAACAAAGAACACAAAATAAAATTGGGTTGCCTCCCAACAAGCGCTATCGTTTAACGCCCCTAGCTAGGCATAAAAGCGAAGATAGATTTAACGAGTGCCATCTTTGGTAGGCAATCCATAGGTGTCTCTCATGATAGATTCATATGGTAGTTTTATTTTCTTTCTAGGGAAGTGTTCCATGCCCTTTCTCAAGGGAAATTGGAATCTAATATTCCCTTCCTTCATATCAATAATCGCACCAATCGTTCTAAGGAAAGGTCTACCAAGAATAATAGGACATGAAGGATTGCAATCTATATCAAGAACGATAAAATCTACGGGCACATAATTCCTATTGGCAATAATAAGAACATCATTAATTCTTCCCATAGGCTTTTTAATAGTGGAATCCGCAAGATGCAAATTTAGAGAGCAATCTTCAAAGTCACGGAAATCTAGCAAATCACACAAAGTTTTGGGAATAGTGGAGACACTAGCACCCAAATCACACAAGGCATGAAACTCATAATCTTTAATTTTAATTTTGATAGTAGGTTCCCACTCATCATAGAGTTTTCTAGGGATAGAAACTTTCAACTCGAGCTTTTCTTCATAAGATTGCATCAAGGCATCAACAATGTGTTCGGTAAAGGCTTTATTTTGACTATAAGCATGAGGAGAATCTAGCACGGATTGCAACAAGGAAATACAACCAATCAAAGAGCAATTTTCATAATTAAATTCCTTGAGATCCAAAATAGTGGGTTTAGCAACATCACGGTTTTTATTTATTTCAATCCCACTTTCATCAATTTCATCATCAAACTCAGAATTCTTAGGACGCCTTCTAGGTAAAGGAAGGTCATATTCAGATTCATCAAGATTTATATTGCAAAAAAAGGATTTAATAGGGGATATATCAATAACTTTTAGATCTTCATCTTGATTTTCATAGGAATCGGAAGAACACGCTTTAATAAAGGCATCTTTGGAAGCACGCATCCTAGCGGTTCTTTCCTTGCACTCATCAATGGAAATTCTCATAGCTTTGAGAGACTCATTGATATCATGCTTAGGAGGAATAGATCTAAGCTTTAAAGAATCAATTTCAAGAGAAATTCTATCAACGTTCCTAGCCAAATCATCAACTTTAAGCAATTTTTCTTCAAGCAAGGCATTAAAATTCTTTTGTGAATTCATAAAATCTTTAACACTACTCTCAAATTCAGAGGGCATCTTATTAAAATTTCCAAAAGAGTTGTTGTAGGAATTTCCATAATTATTAGAAGGATTACTAGGATAAGGCCTAGGATTAAAATTCCCTCTATCTGGCGTTATTTCCAAAACAATTCCTTCCAACAAAATTCACATCCATAGATTCATTATTATTCTCAATCAAAGTAGATAAAGGCATATCATTGGGATCAAGAGAAGTATTTTTAGCAGCAAACATCTTCATAAGTTCATCCATCTTTTCACTCAAAACATTGATTTCTTCTATAGCATGCACCTTTTTACTAGAAGATTTTTCGGTATGCCATTGAGAATAATTAGCCATAATATCGTCAAGCAATTTTGTAGCATCTCCTAACGTAATTTCCATAAAAGTGCCTCCCGCGGCCGAATCTAAAAGATTTCTAGAAGCAAAATTCAATCCGGCATAAAAGTTTTGTATGATCATCCATAAATTCAAACCATGAGTAGGGCAATTGCGAAGCATTAGTTTCATTCTTTCCCAAGATTGGGCAACATGCTCATGATCAAGTTGTTTAAAATTCATGATATCGTTCCTAAGAGTGATAATCTTAGCGGGAGGAAAATACTTAGAGATAAAAGCATCTTTGCACTTGTTCCAAGAATCAATACTATTTTTAGGCAAAGATGAAAACCAAACTTTAGCACGATCTCTAAGTGAAAACGGAAATAACTTTAATTTGACAATATTATTATCCGTGTCTTTCTTATTTTGCATATCACACAAATCAACAAAATTGTTTAGATGAGTAGCGGCATCTTCACTAGCAAGGCCAGCGAATTGATCTTTCATAACAAGATTCAACAAAGCGGTATTGATTTCACAAGACTCATCATTATTGAGAGGAGCAATCGAAGTACTAAGGAAATCATTATTATTGGTATTCGAGAAATCACACAATTGGGTATTATCTTGTGCCATGGCAACAAGTAATCCAACACACAAGCAAAGGCAAACGAGAAAAAAGGCAAAAGAGAAAGAGAGGAGGAGATTGGGAAAGAGAGGGTGAATAAAACGACAAGGGTGAAGTGGGGGAGAGGAAAATGAGAGGCAAATAATGTAATGCGAGAGATAGGGATTGTGATGGGTACTTGGTATAGTTGACTTTTGCGCGATCTCCCCGGCAACGGCGCCAGAAATTCTTCTTGCTACCTCTTAAGCACTGCGTTGGATTTCCCCGAAGAGGAGAGGATGATGCAGTAAAGTAGCGTAAGTATTTCCCTCAGTTTTTGAGAACCAAGGTAACAATCCAGTAGGAGATCACACACAAGTCCCTCGTACCTACACAAAACGATAGCAACTCACAACCAACGCTTAGGGGTTGTCAATCCCTTCACAGTCACTTATGAGAGTGACATCTGATAGAGATAATATTTTTGGTATTTTTGATAGATAGATGCAAAGTAAAAAGTAAAAGGAAAAGTAAAACAAAGCAAGTAAATAAAGTAATGGAGATTGATATGATGAGAATAGACCCGGGGGCCATGGGTTTCACTAGTGGCTTCTCTCAAGAGCATAGGTATTCTACTGTGGGTGAACAAATTACTGTTGAGCAA
This sequence comes from Aegilops bicornis, assembly GCA_021605145.1. Lineage (NCBI taxonomy): Eukaryota > Viridiplantae > Streptophyta > Magnoliopsida > Poales > Poaceae > Aegilops > Aegilops bicornis. The sequence continues at coordinate 819,049,551 of CM038675.1, forward strand.
TTGATATAAAAGCGAATAATTATGAGATTATCTAGGTATGATCATGTATATAGGCATCACGTCCAAAACAAGTAGATCAAAGCGATTACGCATCTACTACTATTACTCCACTCATCAACCGCTATCCAGCATGCATCTAGAGTATTAAGTAAAAACAGAGTAACGCTATAAGCAAGATGACATGATGTAGAGGGATAAATTCATGCAATATGATAAAAACCCCATCTTGTTATCCTCGATGGCAACAATACAATACGTGCCTTGCAACTCTTTACATCACATCGAGTAAGGACACCGCAAGATTGAACCCAAAGCTAAGCACTTCTCCCATTGAAAGAACTACCAATCTAGTTGGCCAAACCATAAAGATAATTCGAAGAGACTTGCAAAGATAACTCAATCATACATAAAAGAATTCAGAGAAGAATCAAATATTGTTCATAGATAAGCTGGATCATAAACCCACAATTCATCGGTCTCAACAAACACACCGCAAAAAGAAGATTACATCGAATAGATCTCCACAAGAGAGGTGGAGAACATTGTATTGAGATCCAAAAAGAGAGAAGAAGCCATCTAGCTAATAACTATGGACCCGAAGGTCTGAAGTAAACTACTCACACTTCATCGGAGAGGCTATGGTGTTGATGTAGAAGCCCTCCGTGGTAGATGCCCTCTCCGGCGGAGCTCCGGAACAGGCCCCAAGATGGGATCTCGCGGATACAGAAGGTTGCGGCGGTGGAATTAGGTTTTTGGCTCCGTATCTAATCTGACGGGGGTACATAGGTATATATAGGAGGAAGGAGTACGTCGGTGGAGCTCTGAGGGGCCCACGAGGTAGGGGGCGCGCCTGTGGGGGCGCCCACCTCGTGGCCTCCTCGGAAACTTCTTGGAGTAGGGTCCAAGTCTCCCGGATCACGTTCGGTTGGAAAATCACGTTCCCGAAGGTTTTATTCCGTTTGGACTCCGTTTGATATTCTGTTTCTTCGAAACACTGAAATAGGCAAAAACAGCAATTCTGGGCTGGGCCACCGGTTAATAGGTTAGCCCCAAAAATAATAAAAAGTGGAAAATAAAGCCCAATATAGTCCAAAACAGTAGACAAAGTAGCATGGAGTAATCAAAAATTATAGATACGTTGGAGACGTATCATCGTGTCACGTGAGGGGTGTCCGTAGATGTTCACCCCCGAAGTCGCGGTGATCAAGCCCGACGTATATCACTGCGGTCCAGTCGACCCGTCGACTGACTTAGCAGACACACTTTCCAAGAGCGAGAGTTGTGACCCCGCGACGGAGGTCCTCATGGTCGACTCTCATCGCGGCCTGCCCAGTTTCCGTCGCAGCAGTGAGAACAGGGACGGCGACGGTATGTCATTCGGCCATGAGGAGTACCAGCCCCAACCTCTCAGTTTGCAGCAGAGGGAGGAGCTGCGTCGCCGCAACAAGGAGGCTCTCCATACCCCCATCATAGGGGAAACCGCCGAGGATCGGCCTTTGGGGGACGTGCGCCTGGCCACGCTGGCTCAGCGCACTCGTTTGGAGAATCTTCAACATTCTCTCGACGAGTGTGCCCATCGACTGATCCCCGGATCTAGTCGGCGTTCACGACAACTGTTTCCACCGGAAAATCGGATATTCCGTACACCAATTCAGAATCTCGCAGCTGCTACGCGTATTGCAGAGTCCATTCAGCCGTCTCGCTTAGAGGCAGGAAGGGGCTTGGAACAGATCAGAGTGCTGCTCCGGGCAGCAGGAGACCAGAACTCCGCCGTGTCTCAGTCGCGGAACAGAATTCACAGCCGATCGATAATGGCGGATACCGTTCAGTCGGCACACAGTCCTAGGTCACCTTTGAGGCAAAGAGATTGTGAGCACCGCCAGGATCGACACTTAGGAAGAGTTCATGGAGATGATGATCGTGAGTTTTCCCGCGACAACTACCGTCGAGTGCCTTCGCCCCTTCCGTGGGGCGGGTCGTACGTGCCCCGGTGGTATGACGATAGGCGTCCATACGGTAATGACCGCAGAGTTCCAGTCGACCCAAGAGAGCCTGGGTTTGATGCAAGGTCAGTCCTTGTTCAGGGCTTGGTCGATCAGAACAGAGCATACAGAGAAGGGCTAGACAGAGACAGGCCCAGCGGAAGCAAGGTCCATGTGTCTGGTCCCGAGTGTTTCAGAAGAGCCATCAGGGCCGCTGAGATCCCCCACAACTTCAGATTGGCAACTGGTGTTAGCAAGTTCACGGGAGAGTCGAAGCCCGACACTTGGCTTGAAGATTACCGAGTGGCTGTGCACATCGGCGGCGGCGGCGATTTGGTGGCCATGAAGCACCTCTTTCTGATGCTTGAAGGTTCTGCCAGAGCTTGGCTGGATCAGTTGGCCCCTGGGAGCATTTTGAGTTGGGATGAGTTAGCCCGAGTGTTTACCAGAACATTCGAGGGCACCTGCAAGAGAACTGCTGGTCTACCAGAGTTGCAGCATTGTGTGCAGAAACCGAATGAAACCTTGAGAGACTATATCCAAAGATGGATCACTCTGCACCACACAGTGGAGAATGTGTCAGATCATCAAGCAGTCTGTGCCTTCAAGGAAGGCGTTCGCTACAGGGAGCTCAATCTGAAGTTCGGTCGGACAGGAGATACGACTCTGACTCGGATGATGGAGATTGCCACCAAATATGCTAACAGCAAAGAGGAAGACCGACTCCGGAGTGGTAAGCATAAAACAGTAGCCCAGGACACCGGAGGAGGAAATTCCAGTCGGAAGCAGAAGCGCAAGGCTGAGGCATCAGGACTTGCCGAGGCAGCAGTGTTGAATCAAGGAAAGTTCAAAAGGAAGCCCAAAGGGCCCTAGAATCCCAAGAAAGTAAAAGATCAAGATGGAAATGACGTGATGGATTTGTCGTGTCATATTCACACCAAGAAAGATGAAGAGGGGAATCTAATCCTCCCCAAACATACCACTCGACAGTGTCGACTCCTGATCCAGAGTTTCCAGAAGAAAAATCCGCCCAGCGAGAAGGATAAAGATTCTAAGAAGGAGGAGGACAAGGAAGAAGAGGAAGATGGATATCCTCATGTTAATGCCACCTTGGTGATTTTTGCTGATGTTGAGAGCAAAAGTCGACTGGAAGTCATTAACAGAGAGGTGAACATGGTTTCTCTGGCAACACCGAAATATTTGAAGTGGTCAAAAACCCCTATTACATTCGACCAGTCAGATCACCCGCCACGAGTTGCTACCCCTGGGCGGCAGGCGCCGGTGGTCAACCCAGTTGTTGGGGGCACTTGACTGACCAAGGTTCTAATGGATGGTGGCAGTGGCCTCAATATCCTGTATGCTGAGGCCCTCAAAGGAATGGGCATTCCGATGTCCAAACTCAGCGAGAGCAATATGAGGTTCCATGGAGTCATCCCAGGAAAGAAGCCGACTCAATCGGACAGATCGCTCTTGATGTGGTTTAAAGTGATGAGAAGAATTCCCGCAAAGAAAAGTTGACGTTTGAGGTTGTGGATTTCCAGAGTGCTTATCATGCCATATTGGGCATACCTGCCTATGCTAGTTTCATGGCTCGACCATGTTATGTGTACCTGAAGTTGAAGATGCCCGACCCCAAAGGCGTCATAACCGTCTCCGGTCACAGGAAAATGGCAGAAGATTGTCTTCAGGACGGTGCAAAGATAGCAGATGAGCAGATGGCAGTGATACGTCTCCAACGTATCTATAATTTTTGATTGTCCCATGCTATTATATTACCTGTTTTGGATGTTTATGGGCTTTACTTTACACTTTTATTTCATTTTTGGGACTAACCTACTAACCGGTGGCCCAGCCCGAACTGCTGTTTTTTTGCCTATTTCAGTATATAGAAGGAAATGAATATCAAACGGAGTCCAAACGGAATGAAACCTTCGGGAGCAATCTTTTCGGAGCAAACACAATCCAGGAGACTTGGAGTGGACGTCAAGAAGCAGCCAAGGCGGCCACGAGAGTGGCCGGCGCGCCCCCCCTGCCTCGTGGGCCCCTCGTGGCTCCCCTTACCGACTTCCTTCGCCTATATATATCTTCGTACCCCGAAACCATCCAGGAGCACCACGAAAAACTATTTCCACCGCCGCAACCTTCTGTACCCGCGAGATCCCATCTTGGAGCCTTCGTCGGCGCTCCGCCGGAGGGGAAATCGACCACGGAGGACCTCTCCATCACCACCAAGGCCTCTCCGATGAGTTGTGAGTAGTTTACCACAGACCTTCGGGTCCATAGTTATTAGCTAGATGGCTTCTTCTCTCTCTTTGATTCTCAATACAAAGTTCTCCTTCCTCTTCTTGGAGATCTATTCGATGTAACTCTTTTTGCGGCGTGTTTGTCGAGATCCGATGAATTGTGGGTTTATGATCAAGTTTATCTATGAGAAATATTTGAATATCCTCTGAATTTTTTTATGTATGATTGGTTATCTTTGCAAGTCTCTTCAAATTATTAGTTTTGTTTGGCCTACTAGATTGATCTTTCTTGCCATGGAGAAGTTCTTAGCTTTGGGTTCAATCTTGTAGTCGTCAATCCAAGTGACAGTAAGGGAAACGACACGTATTGTATTGTTGCCATCGAGGATAAAAAGATGGGGTTTATATCGTATTGCATGAGTTTATCCCTCTACATCGTGTCATCTTGCTTAATGCGTTACTCTGTTCTTATGAACTTAATACTCTAGATGCAGGCAGGAGTCGGTCGATGTGTGGAGTAATAGTAGTAGATGCAGGTAGGAGCCTGTCTACTTGTTCCGGACGTGATGCCTATATACATGATCATGCCTAGATAATCTCATAACTATGCACTTTTCTATCAATTGCTCGATAGTAATTTGTTCACCCACCGTAATAATTATGATATCTAGAGAGAAGCCACTAGTGAAACCTACGGCCCCCGGGTCTATCTTTTATCTTATAAGTTTTCCATCTACTTTTATTTGCATCTTTTACTTTCCAATCTATATCTTAAAAATACCAAAAATATTTATCTTATCATATTATCTCTATCAGATCTCACTTTCTCAAGTTACCGTGAAGGGATTGACAACCCCTTTATCACGTTGGTTGCGAGGTTCTTGTTTGTTTGTGTAGGTGTGTGGGAATTTTGAGGAGCCTCCTACTGGATTGATACCTTGATTTTCAAAACTGAGGGAAATACTTACGCTACTTTGTTGTATCACCCTTTCCTCCTCAAGGGAAAAACCAACGCATGCTCAAGAGGTAGCAAGAAGGATTTCTGGCGCCGTTGCCGGGGAGGTCTTCGCTCAAGTCAAGACATACCAAGTAGCCATCACAAAGTCGTCTCCCTCGCATTTACATTATTTGCCATTTTGCCTCTCGTTTTCCTCTCCGCCACTTCACCTTTTCCGTTTTATTCGCCATCTCTTTTCCGTTTGCCTCTTCTTCGTTTGCCCTTTTGTGTGCTCGTGTGTTAGTTGTTTATCTAGTTATCATTGCTAGTCCCTTATCCGCTCCTATGTCTCCCGAGTTTGAAGTTCTTCACTTCAAGCAAAGGCAAGGAGAAAACTTAAAAGATGCTTGGTATAGGATGATGGAATCTTATCGTAATTGCACCTTAGAGGTGAATTTTAGAATTTTACTTCGCAATTTTTATGTTGGACTAAATATGTCCCATAGAAAACTCTTGGATTGCATTGCCAAAGGAAATTTTATTGAAATCGACCCTAGTATTGCGCATGAAATTATAGAGGGAATAGTGGGAACACTACCTCAAAAAGGGGGGTCACAAGAAGAGACACAAGTTTTTGAAAAGATTTACGAAGTAACAAAAATCTTACAAAAGTCTCTTGAACCTCTTAAGAGCGTTAGCGGGAATCTTCACCGTATAAATATGTTGATTACTCTTTGCAATAAGCGGTTGGATTCTTTAGATCTAAAAATGTCCGAGTATGATGGGAAACGTAAAGAACCTCCCGGATTTGAGCATGACTCCATTAAAAAACTGAAAACTAAAGATGGCAATACTTAGATCTATTCTTGCTTTTATGCCTAGCTAGGGGCATTAAACAATAGCGCTTGTTGGGAGGCAACCTAATTTCATTTTTCTTCCTTGCTTTTTGCTCCTGTTTAGTAATAAATAATTTATTTAGTCTCTAGTTAGATGTGTTTTCATGCTTTAATTAGTGTTTGTGCCAAGTAGAACTTATAGGATAACCTTGGGTGAAAGTTTTCTGTAGATCAATAGACAAATTACTTAGGACGTTGTATTTTGGTAGGAATTTTAAGGTTGCAGAAGTATTCGAAAGTTATAGATTGCTACAGACTGTTCTGTTTTTGACAGATTCTGTTTTGTGTGTTGTTTGCTTATTTCGATGCATCTATGGCTAGTATTGGGGGGTATGTGTTGGAAATATGCCCTAGAGGCAATAATAAAAGGATTATTATTATATTTCCTAGTTCATGATAATTGTCTTTTATTCATGCTATAATTGTATTATCCGGAAATCGTAATACACGTGTGAATACATAGACCACAATATGTCCCTAGTGAGCCTCTAGTTGACTAGCTCGTTGATCAACAGATAGTCATGGTTTCCTGACTATGGACATTGGATGTCGTTGATAACAAGATCACATCATTAGGAGAATGATGTGATGGACAAGACCCAATCCTAAGAATAGCACAAGATCATGTAGTTCGTTTGCTAGAGCTTTTCCAATGTCAAGTATATTTTCCTTAGACCATGAGATCGTGTAACTCTCGAATACCGTAGGAGTGCTTTGGCTGTACCAAACGTCACAACGTAACTGGGTGACTATAAAGGTATACTACGGGTATCTCCGAAAGTGTCTGTTGAGTTGACACGGATCGAGACTGGGATTTGTCACTCCGTATGACGGAGAGGTATCTCTGGGCCCACTCGGTAATGCATCATCATAATGAGCTCAAAGTGACCAAGTGTCTGGTCACGGGATCATGCATAACGGTACGAGTAAAGTGACTTGCCGGTAACGAGATTGAACGAGGTATTGGGATACCGACGATCGAATCTCGGGCAAGTAACATACCGATTGACAAAGGAAATTGTATACGGGGTTGCTTGAATCCTCGACATCGTGGTTCATCCGATGAGATCATCGAGGAGCATGTGGGAGCCAACATGGGTATCCAGATCCCGCTGTTGGTTATCGACCGGAGAGCCGTCTCGGTCATGTCTACGTGTCTCCTGAACCCGTAGGGTCTACAAACTTAAGGTTCGGTGACGCTAGGGTTGTAGAGATATTAGTATGCAGCAAACCGAAAGTTGTTCAGAGTCCCGGATGAGATCCCGGACGTCACGAGGAGTTCCGGAATGGTCCGGAGGTAAAGGATTATATATGGGAAGTCAAGTTTTGGCCATCGGGAAAGTTTCGGGGGTCACCGGTATGGTACCGGGACCACCGGAAGGGTCCCGGGGGTCCACCGGGTGGGGGCACCTATCCCGGAGGGCCCCATGGGCTGAAGTGGGAGGGGAACCAGCCCCTGGTGGGCTGGTGCACCACCCCTGTGCCTAGGGTTGGGAACCCTAGGGGAGGGGGCGCCTCCACTTGCCTTGGGGGGCAAGGCACCCCCCTTGGCCGCCGCCCCCTAGGGACCCTATATAAAGAGGGGGGGGGGAGGGAGGGCAGCCGCACCCTTGCACTTGGCGCCTCCCTTCCCCCTTGCTACACCTCTCCCTCCCGCAAACGCTTGGCGAAGCCCTGCCAGGAACCCTGCTGCATCCACCACCACACCGTCGTGCTGCTGGATCTTCATCAACCTCTCCTTCCCCCTTGCTGGATCAAGAAGGAGGAGACGTCACGCTGACCGTACGTGTGTTGAACACGGAGGTGCCGTCTGCTCGGGCGCTAGGACCTCCGGTGATTTGGATCACGACGAGTACGACTCCCTCAACCCCGTTCTCTTGAACGCTTCCGCTCGATCTACAAGGGTATGTAGATGCACTCCTCTCTCTCGTTGTTAGATGAACTCATAGGTTGATCTTGCTGAAACCGTAGAAATTTTTTTATTTTCTGCAACGTTCCCCAGCAGTGGTATCAGAGCTAGGTCTATGCGTAGTTCTCTTTGCACGAGTAGAACACAAATCTGTTGTGGGCGTAGATGTTGTCAACTTTCTTGCCACTCCTAGTCTTATTTTTCTTCAACGGTATTGTGGGATGAAGCGGCCCGGACCGACCTTACACGTACGCTTACATGAGACAGGTTCCACCGACTGACATGCACTAGTTGTATAAGGTGGCTAGCGGGTGTCTGTCTCTCCCACTTTAGTTGGAGCGGATTCGATGAAAAGGGTCCTTATGAAGGGTAAATAGAAGTTGACAAATCACGTTGTGGCTTTTTCGTAGGTAAGAAAACGTTCTTGCTAGAACCCTATTCCAGCCATGTAAAAGATGCAACAGCAATTAGAGGACGTCTAACTTGTTTTTGCAGCAATTGCTTTGTGATGTGATATGGCCAAAAGTTGTGATGAATGATGAATGATATATTGTGATGTATGAGATCATGTTCTTGTAATAGGAATCACGATTTGCATGTCGATGAGTATGACAACCGGCAGGAGCCATAGGAGTTGTCTTAATTATTGTATAACCTGCGTGTCAATAATTTAACGCCATGTATTTACTTTACTTTATTGCTAAACCGTTAGCTATAGTAGTAGAAGTAATAGTTGGCGAGCAACTTCATGGAGACAGGATGATGGAGATCATGATGATGGAGATCATGGTGTCATGCCGGTGACGAAGATGATCATGGAGCGAAGATGGAGATCAAAGGAGCTATATGATATTGGCCATATCATGTCACTACTATTTGATTGCATGTGATGTTTATCATGTTTTTGCATCTTGTCTACTTAGAACGACGGTAGTAAATAAGATGATCCCTCATAATAATTTCAAGAAAGTGTTCCCCTAAGCGTGCGCCCGTTCTGACGATTCGCTGTTTGAAGCACCACGTGATGATCGGGTGTGATAGATTCTAACGTTCACATACAACGGGTGTAAGACAGATTTACACATGCAAAACACTTAGGTTAACTTGACGAGCCTAGCATGTACAGACATGGCCTCGGAACACGAGACCGAAGGTCGAACATGAGTCGTATGGAAGATACGATCAACATGGAGATGTTCACCGATGATGACTAGTCCGTCTCGCGTGATGATCGGACACGGCCTAGTCGAATCGGATCATGTAACACTTAGATGACTAGAGGGATGTCTAATCTAAGTGGGAGTTCATTAAATAATTTGATTAGATGAACTTAATTATCATGAACTTAGTCTAAAATCTTTGCAAAAATGTCTTGTAGATCAAATGGCCAACGCTCATGTCAACATGAACTTCAACGCGTTCCTAGAGAAAACCAAGCTGAAAGATGATGGTAGCAACTATACGGACTGGGTCCAGAACCTGAGGATCATCCTCATAGCTGCCAAGAAAGGATATGTCCTAGAAGGACCGCTAGGTGAAGCACCCATCCCAGAGAACCAAGACGTTATGAACGCTTGGCGATCACGTCTTGATGATTACTCCCTCGTTCGGTGCGGCATGCTTTACTGACTTAGAACCGGGGCTCCAAAAGCGCTTTTGAGCAACACGGAGCATATGAGATGTTTGAGGAGCTGAAAATGGTTTTCCAAGCTCATGCCCGGGTCGAGAGATATGAAGTCTCCGACAAGTTCTATAGTTGTAAGATGGAGGAAAATAGTTCTGTCAGTGAGCACATACTCAAAATGTCTGGGTTGCACAACCGCCTGTCCCAGCTGGACATTAACCTCCCGGACGAGGCGGTCATTGACAGAATCCTCCAGTCGCTCCCACCGAGCTACAAGAGCTTTGTGATGAACTACAATATGCAGGGGATGGTGAAAACTATTCCTGAAGTATTTTCAATGCTGAAGTCAGCAGAGGTAGAAATAAAAAAGGAACATCAAGTGTTGATGGTCAATAAAACCACGAAGTTCAAGAAAGGCAAGGGTAAGAAGAACTTCAAGAAGGACGGCAAGGATGTTGCCGCACCTGCAAGCCGATTGCCGGAAGAAGTCAAAGAATGGACCCAAGCACGAGACTGAGTGCTTTTATTGCAAAGGGAAGGGTCCTTTGGAAGCGGAACTGCCCCAAATACTTAGCGGACAAGAAGGCCGGCAACACTAAAGGTATATGTTATATACATGTAATTGATGTGTACCTTACGGTGCTCGTAGTAGCTCTGGGTATTTGATACCGTGCCGTTGCTCATATTTGTAACTCAAAGCAGGAGCTTGAATAAGCGGAGGCTGGCGAAGGCGACGAGGTGACGGCGCGCGTCGGAATGGTTCCAAGGTCGATGTGATCGCCGTCGCACGCTACCTCTACATTTACCCACGGGATTAGTTTTAAACCTCAATAATTGTTATTTAGTGCCAAGTTTGAGCATGAACATTGTATCTGGATCTCGTTTAATACGAGATGGTTACTCATTTAAATCCGAGAATAATGGTTGTTCTATTTATATGAGAGATATATTTTATGGTCGTGCCCCGATGGTCAATGGTTTATTCTTAATGAATCTCGAACGTGATGTTACACATATTCATAGTGTGAATACCAAAAGATGTAAAGTTGATAACGATAGTCCCACATACTTGTGGCACTGCCGCCTTGGTCACATTGGTGTCAAACGCATGAAGAAGCTCCATGCTGATGGACTTTTAGAGTCTCTCGATTATGAATCATTTGACACATGCGAGCCATGCCTCATGGGCAAAATGACCAAGACTCCGTTCTCCGGAACAATGGAGCGAGCAACAAACTTATTGGAAATCATACATACTGATGTGTGTGGTCCAATGAGCGTTGAGGCTCATGGAGGATATCGTTATGTTCTCACTCTCACTAATGACTTGAGTAGATATGGGTATGTCTACTTGATGAAACACAAGTCTGAGACCTTTGAAAGGTTCAAGGAATTTCAGAATGAAGTAGAGAATCAACGTGAACGAAAAATAAAGTTCTTATGATCAGATCGTGGAGGAGAATATTTAAGTCACGAATTTGGTACGCACTTAAGGAAATGTGGAATCGTTTCACAACTCATGCCGCCTGGAACACCTCAGCGTAACGGTGTGTCCGAACGTAGTAATCGCACTCTATTGGATATGGTGCGATCTATGATGTCTCTTACCGATTTACCGCTATCATTTTGGGGATACGCTCTAGAGACAGCTACATTCACTTTAAATAGGGCTCCGTCTAAATCCGTTGAGACGACACCGTATGAATTATGGTTTGGGAAGAAACCTAAGCTGTCGTTTCTAAAAGTTTGGGGATGCGATGCTTATGTCAAGAAACTACAACCTGAAAAGCTCGAACCCAAGTCGGAAAAATGCGTCTTCATAGGATACCCTAAGGAAACCATTGGGTATACCTTCTACCTTAGATCCGAAGGCAAGATCTTTGTTGCCAAGAATGGATCCTTTCTGGAAAAAATAGTTTCTCTCGAAAGGAGTAAGTGGGAGGAAAGTAGAACTCGATGAAGTACTACCTCTTGAACTGGAAAGTAGTGCAGCTCAGGAAAATGTTCCTGTGGTGCCAACACAGACTGGAGAGGAAATTAATGATGATGATCAAGGTACTTCCGATCAAGTTGCTACTGAACTTCGTAGGTCCACAAGGACACGTTCCACGCCAGAGTGGTATGGCAACCCTGTCCTGGAAATCATGTTGTTAGACAACGGTGAACCTTCGAACTATGAAGAAGCGATGGCGGGCCTAGATTCCAACAAATGGCTTGAAGCCATGCAATCCGAGATAGAATCCATGTATGAAAGCAAAGTATGGACTTTGACAGACTTGCCCGATGATTGGCGAGCGACAGAAAACAAATGGATCTTTAAGAAGAAGATGGACGCGGATGGTAATGTTACCATCTATAGAGCTCGACTTGTCGCTAAGGGTTATCGGCAAGTTCAAGGGGTTGACTACGATGAGACTTTCTCTCCCGTAGAGAAGCTGAAGTCCGTCCGAATCATGTTAGCAATTGCCGCATACTATGATTATGAGATATGGCAGATGGACGTCAAAACGACATTCCTTAACGGCTATCTTAAGGAAGAACTATATATGATGCAACCGGAAGGTTTTGTCGATCCTAAGAATGCTAGAAAGGTATGCAAGCTCCAGCGATCCATTTATGGGCTGGTGCAAGCATCTCGGAGTTGGAACATTCACTTTGATGAGATGATCAAAGCGTTTGGGTTTATGCAGACTTATGGAGAAGCCTGCGTTTACAAGAAAGTGAGTGGGAGCTCTGTAGCATTTCTCATATTATATGTAGATGACATACTTCTGATGGGAAATGATATAGAACTTTTGGACAGCATTAAGGCCTACTTGAATATGTGTTTTTCAATGAAGGACCTTGGAGAAGCTGCTTACATGTTAGGCATCAAGATCTATAGGGATAGATCAAGACGCCTCATAAGTCTTTCACAAAGCACATACCTTGATAAGATATTGAAGAAGTTCAATATGGATCAGTCCAAGAAAGGGTTCTTGCCTGTATTGCAAGGTTTGAGATTGAGCTCGGCTCAATGCCCGACCACGGCAGAAGATAAAGAAGAGATGAGTGGCATCCCCTATGCCTCAGCCATAGGATCTATTATGTATGCCACGCTGTGTACCAGACCTGATGTAAACCTTGCCGTAAGTTTGGTAGGAAGGTACCAAAGTAATCCCGGCAAGGAACACTAGACAGCGGTCAAGAATATCCTGAAGTACCTGAAAAGGACAAAGGACATGTTTCTCGTCTATGGAGGTGACGAAGAGCTCGCCGTAAAGGTTTACGTCGACGCTAGCTTCAACACAGATCTGGATGACTCTAAGTCACAAACCGGATACGTGTATATGTTGAATCGTGGAGCAGTAAGCTGGTGCAGTTGCTAGCAGAGCGTCGTGGCGGGATCTACATGTGAAGCGGAGTACATGGCAACCTCGGAGGCAGCGCATGAAGCAATATGGATGAAGGAGTTCATCACCGACCTAGGAGTCATACCCAATGCATCGGGGCCGATCACTCTCTTCTATGACAACACTGGAGCTATTGCCCTTGCCAAGGAGCCCAGGTTTCACAAGAAGACCAGGCACATCAAGCGTCGTTTCAACTCCATCCGTGAAAATGTTCAAGATGGAGACATAGATATTTGCAAAGTACATACGGATCTGAATGTCGCAGATCCCATGACTAAACCTCTTCCGCAAGCAAAGCATGATCAACACCAGAACTCTATGGGTGTTCGATTCATCACAATGTAACTAGATTATTGACTCTAGTGCAAGTGGGAGACTGTTGGAAATATCCCCTAGAGGCAAAAATAAAAGGATTATTATTATATTTCCTTGTTCATGATAATTGTCTTTTATTCATGCTATAATTTTATTATCCAGAAATCGTAATACACGTGTGAATACATAGACCACAATATGTCCCTAGTGAGCCTCTAGTTGACTAGCTCGTTGATCAACAGATAGTCATGGTTTCCTGACTATGGACATTGGATGTCGTTGATAACGAGATCACATAATTAGGAGAATGATGTGATGGACAAGACCCGATCCTAAGCATAGCACAAGATCGTGTAGTTCGTTTGCTAGAGCTTTTCCAATGTCAAGTATCTTTTCCTTAGACCATGAGATCGTGTAACTCTCGGATACCGTAGGAGTGCTTTGGGTGTACCAAACGTCACAACGTAACTGGGTGACTATAAAGGTATACTACGGGTATCTCCGAAAGTGTCTGTTGAGTTGACACGGATCGAGACTGGGAATTGTCACTCCGTATGACGGAGAGGTACCTCTGGGCCCACTCGGTAATGCATCATCATAATGAGCTCAAAGTGACCAGGTGTCTGGTCATGGGATCATGCATTACGGTACGAGTAAAGTGACTTGCCGGTAACGAGATTGAACGAGGTATTGGGATACCGACGATCGAATCTCGGGCAAGTAACATACCGATTGACAAAGGGAATTGTATACGGGGTTGCTTGAATCCTCGACATCGTGGTTCATTCGATGAGATCATCGAGGAGCATGTGGGAGCCAACATGGGTATCCAGATCCCGCTGTTGGTTATTGACCGGAGAGCCGTCTCGGTCATGTCTACATGTCTCCCGAACCCGTAGGGTCTACACACTTAAGGTTCGGTGACGCTAGGGTTGTAGAGATATTAGTATGCAGCAAACCGAAAGTTGTTCGGAGTCCCGGATGAGATCCCGGACATCACTAGGAGTTCTGGAATGGTCCGGAGGTAAAGAATTATATATGGGAAGTCAAGTTTCGGCCATCGGGAAAGTTTCGGGGGTCACCGGTATTGTACCGGGACCACCGGAAGGGTCCCGGAGGTCCACCGGGTGGGGCCACCTATCCCGGAGGGCCCCATGGGCTGAAGTGGGAGGGGAACCAGCCTCTGGTGGGCTGGTGCGCCCCCCTTGGCCGCCCCTGCGCCTAGGGTTGGGAACCCTAGGGGAGGGGGCGCCTCCACTTGCCTTGGGGGGACCCCATCTCCTAGGAGATCCCATCTCCTAGGGTCGGCGCCCCCCTGGGGACCCTATATAAAGAGGGGGGGAGGGAGGGCAGCCGCACCCTTGCACTTGGCGCCTCCCTTCCCCCTTGCTACACCTCTCCCTCCATAAGCGCTTGGCGAAGCCTGCTGGGAACCTGCTGCATCCACCACCACGCCGTCAGGTTGCTGGATCTTCATCAACCTCTCCTTCCCCCTTGCTGGATCAAGAAGGAGGAGACGTCACGCTGACCGTACGTGTGTTGAACGCGGAGGTGCCGTCCGTTCGGCGCTAGGATCTCCGGTGATTTGGATCACGACGAGTACGACTCCCTCAACCCCGTTCTCTTGAACACTTCCGCTCGATCTACAAGGGTATGTAGATGCACTCCTCTCTCTCGTTGCTAGATGAACTCATAGGTTGATCTTGGTGAAACCGTAGAAATTTTTTTTATTTTCTGCAACGTTCCCCAACAGTATGAACCATAAAGAAGTTGGAATACAGTAGGTTTAACACCAATTTAAATAAAGAATGAGTTCATTACAATACCTTATGTGGTGGTTTTTCTTTCTTGCACTAACGGAGCTTATGAGATTTCCTGTTGAGTTTTGTGTTGTGAAGTTTTCAAGTTTTGGGTAAAGATTTGATGGACTATGGAATAAGGAGTGGCAAAAGCCTAAGCTTGGGCATGCCCATGGCACCCCAAGGCAATATCCAAAGACAACCAAAAGCCTAAGCTTGGGGATGCCCCGAAAGGCATATCCTCTTTCGTCTTCGTCTATCGGTAACTTTACTTGGAGCTATATTTTTATTTACCACATGATATGTGTTTTGCTTGGAGCGTCTTGTATGATATGTGTCTTTGATTTTAGTTTACCACAATCATCCTTGCTGTACACACCTTTTGGGAGAGACTCACATGATTTGGAATTTATTAGAATACTCTATGTGCTTCACTTATATCTTTTGAGCTATGCAGTTTTGCTCTAGTGCTTCATTATATCTTTTTAGAGCACGGTGGTGATTTTATTTTGTAGAAATTATTGATCTCTCATGCTTCACATATATTATTTTGAGAGTCTTTTAGAATAGCATGGTATTTGCTATGGTTATAAATTGGTCCTAGAATGGTGGGCATCCAAGTTGGGTATAATAAAAACTATCATAGGAAGTGAATTGAATACTATGATCAACTTGATGCTTAATAATTGTTTTGAGATATGAAGGTGGTAATATTAGAGTCATGCTAGTTGATGTAACTAGTCGTCAACCCGTGCGTTCGCACGGGCTAGCCTATAAAAGTTTCCGGTAATTCCATTTGTATGTCCTAAGAAATTTAATTTCATCTAGTAACCTAGTTGAAACTGTTGATTTTTATAGTTATTTTTTAGATATTTAAATGAAATGGTTTAATTGTCTCTAGAATATAACAACTTTTATGTCAACACTTCGTTATTGTACTCTCTCATCTCAGCAGTAGCATATTTTGTAGAAAAATGTGTACAATAATCATTGTCTTACACTTTCTTTGTAAAATTGTGCTCACATTAATAAAAAGATACTACACATTCCTTGAACAAATTAGGATTAACAAATTGAAGCCAAGGATATTCTTGTTTTTTTGGAAATAACTCACGTTGATTGATTGGATAGTATATATGCTAAATCATCCATTTTTGGAAATAACTCTCGTTGAGGCAGCAACCATATGTAAGAGTCCACCGAGATTTTAACTGGATGAATATTTTACTGATGGAGTCTTATTTTTATTTTTATTTGACAAACAATCAGCCATATCATAGGAGTTTTTAACCGGGACTTTCCTTTTTTTTTCTTTTTTTATTGACAATCCCGAGGGAGTTTTTAACGGGGACTTTCCTTCTTTCTTTTCTTTTTATTGAAAATCCCGGGGGCTTTCTATCTTAATTTATGGGAATGGGAGAAGGATTTCCTTCTTAATTACGTGAGATTTTCCTTGTTTTTTCTTTTAGCGTGAGAATTTACTTGTTTTTTTCCTTTTTACATGATAACTTCCTTGTTTTTTTTCTTGCGTGTGGGGATTTCCATGTTTTTTATTTTATTTTTGTGATATTTTTTTCTGCCGGACGTGATAATCTGCGGTAGGCAAGTTTCTTCAATCCTAATCTTAAATTTTACGTGAGATGATCTAACTGGTTAACTAATTTTTCTCTTTTATATGTGTATTAATTAGTTTTGATCAGGTGGATTAATGAGATGTCATGAAATTTCGGGAGCTTTCCTTCTTAATTTGTGGGAACGGGTGGAGACTTATCTTGTTTTTGTTTTTGTTGATTGTAGAGACTTACCTTATTTTCCTACGTCACGTTTCCTTTTATTATGTACGTCAGGATTTCCTTGTTTGTTACTTCGTATGTCAGGCTACGTGTCAGATGGATTTATCTATAGGACTTGGTTTTTTACGTGAGGTTTCCCTTTTGTTGTGTACGTGAGGCTTTCCTAGTTTTTTCAACTAATGTTAGACTTAGACGTGTCAGATGCATCTTTTCTAAAGGACGGCATCATCAGCGTTACACAACTTTTCCTTTTATCCTGATCGTAAATTTTACGATCTAACGGTTTAATTAATTTTGATGATGTGGATTAATGAGAGGTCAAGAAAGGTGCCTCCAATTAGTAAATATAAGATTGTGAATTTAAGAAATACTTGTGTTAAGGTTTGCAAGTCCCGTAGCATGCACGTATGGTAACCGTTGTGTGACAAATTTGAAGCATGAGGTGTTCTTTGATTGTCAACCTTATGAGTGGCAGTCGGGGACGAGCGATGGTATTTTCCTACCAATCTATCCCCCTAGGAGCATGCACGTAGTGCTTTGTTTTTGATGACTTGTAGATTTTTGGAATAAGTATGTGAGTTCTTTATGACTAATGTTGAGTCCATGGATTATACGCACTCTTACCTTGCCATCATTGCTAGCCTCTACGGTACCGTGCATTGCCCTTTCTCACCTTGAGAGTTGTTGCAAACTTCGCCGGTGCATCCAAACCCCGTGATACAATACGCTCTATCACACATAAACCTCCTTATATCTTCCTCAAGACAGCCACCATACCTACCTATTATGGCATTTTCATAGCCATTCCGAGATATATTGCCATGCAACTTTCCACCGTTCCGTTTATTATGACACGCTTCATCATTTTCATATTGCTTTTTGCATGATAATGTAGTTGACATCGTATTTGTGGCAAAGCCACCATGCATAATTTTTATAAATGTCGCTCTTGAGTCATCGCATATCCCGTTACACCGCCGGAGGCATTCATATAGAGTCATACTATGTTCTAGTATCGAGTTCTAATTCATGAGTTGTAATTAAATATAAGTGTGATGATCATCATTTTTTAGAGCATTGTCCCTAATAAAAAAAAGGAAAGGCCAAAAAAAGGCCAAATAAAAAAAGGCCCAAAAAAAGGGGGACAGTGCTACTATCTTTTTCCACACTTGTGCTCAAAATAGCACCATGGTCTTTATGATAGAAAGTCTTCTATGTTTTCATTTTCATTTACTAAGTGGGAATCTATATGTTGTTAGGAATTACCAAAACCACCTAGGGATAGTTGCACTTTCAATCTCCCCCTTTTTGGTAATTGATGACAACATATAGATCAAAGCTTCGACAAAAGATAATAAGATTGAAAAACATCGTCGCTTTGAGAATTATGTGAAATGTGAGAGCTCCCCCTAAATTTGTGCATAGTTTAAGATTTACTTTGGACTGCAAATGCACATAGAGTTAGGTTCATGAGTTACTCTGCCATGTCACATACATCTTGGTGGAGCGCTCAAAATGATAATACTAAAAATACATGCACTCATCACCAAGCAAAGTGAATGATCGTATAGAGATAAAATGGATAATGCCATCCAACAAGCATTAATGTAGCATATGATCAAACACATGATCATCATTGTATCACACAGGCAATAAAGTATCTCAAGCAAGCGAAAGCAAATAAAGTTCAACCACAAAGACAAGAGAGAACAAAAGCAAATTCTCTCTCTCGAAGCCTATGATCTATACATTTTTCTCCCCCTTTGGCAACAAGTTACCAAAAAGTTCCTAGAAAATGCATAGGACTATGTCGTCTCTCAGGCTTGGTCCTGATGTGGTGGTGTAGATATGACTCCAAGGATGAAGGCATCAGTTGATGAAGTTGGAGCTTGTGGAGTAGATGCTGGAGCTGGTGGCACTAAAGCTGTAGCAGGTGCAAATGATGTTGCTCTTGTGTCTGTCACAGGCACAACAGCTGATCTCTGAGCTCTAGGCACTCTAGCAAATTCCTCAGTGGTTGTTTTCCCCTTCCTCTCCTGCATGTCATCTTGGAGTTGCTCAACAACAGACTGGATCTCAGTTACTTTCACATCCAAGTCATAGAACTTCTGCTCCATGATCCTCTCCAGGCTCTCCTGGGCTTGAGTTAGGGTGGCCAACCCTTTCTCAATCCTTAGAGTGGATGCTATCAAGTAACCAAGCTGGTCTTGTTTGCTCTTCAGGAAGTACTCAGATGCCTCATCAATTGTTGGCATCTTGGCAACCTTCTCAGTCTTTGCCTTCTCCTTCTTCACTTGTGCTTGCACTGAAGATGGTTCATTTTCATCCATAACCACTTGGTTGTCCTCAAAGTATGGATAGATAGGCATGTGATCCTTGTCCAACAAGTAAGTGCCAGTGCCCATCTTGGAGTTAATCAGCTCCTGGATCTGTGGGGCATACCAGCAACTTCTCTTCTGGTCTGCAGCTGTCCTCTTGATTGTTTCAACAATGAGGCTCGTCACCTTGAACTTTTGAGGCACATCAAACAAGTGTAGCAGATTAATAGCATGGCCTCTGATCATGTTATGATCACCTGACTTGCGCAAGAGTGTGTGCCTGAGGATCCAGTTGATGGTTGGCAGTCCTGACAGAAGAAAATGTACAGACCCAAACTTGTGAGTCTCAAGTGCATCATCTGGGATCTCCTTGTACATGTGTGCCATAGAGTTGTGATCCATCTTCTTCTTGGCATATACATCCAAGTCATCCTCTTTCTCCTTTGGTGCATTGATCAGATTTGCCCATTCTTCAATAGTAGACTGGTACCTTGTACCTTCAGACATCCAAACTATTCTGCCATCTGGATAGAAGTGTGCTGTGGAGTAGAATTGCATTATTAGCTCATCATTCCACTTTGTGAGCTTCTTCCCAACAAAGTCATCCACTCCACAACCCTTGAAGCTGTCAAGCACTCACGGTAGTGTTCCTCATTCTCCTTGATGTATTTCCAATCTACCCATCTCATATCACAGACTATTGGTTTCTTGTCCAGAAAGACAGCCTCATGGAAGTCCCGATGTTCCTTTGTATGGAACCCGTAGTCCACATAGTTCTCCTCCCGATCGCATAAGGATCACCAATCTCCACTGCTTTGATCCTGTATCCTTTCTCAGCTTCATGTTCTCAGCAACAAGATGAGCATCGTTATGATCTGGAATCTTAGTCTTCAACTTTCTCAGAACATGCTCTTCATCTTCTTCTTCTTACGCAACAACTTGAACCTTTGGGGCCTTGTTCTTTTCAGCAGCTGGGATGTTCCTGGTATTCCTCTTTGGTGCAGTCTTGGGCTTGGAAGCAGCCTTAGGTGCTTCTTTGGGTTTCGATGAAGCAGCCCCTGACCTTATGACATCACCCATGAGCTTCTGAGCTTTGGGAGCTGGAGCAGCATCCTCTTCTTCTTCCTCCTCTTCCATCATGGAAGGCTTCCCAACAACCCTGGCCATGGTCTTCTTGACCCTCTCCTTCCTCTTCTTTTCAGCCACTGATACGTCTCCAATGTATCTACTTTTCCAAACACTTTTACCCTTGTTTTGGACTCTAACTTGCATGATTTGAATGAAACTAACCCGGATGACATTTGTTTCAGCAGAATTACCATGATGTTGTTTTATGTGTAGAAAAGAAAAGTCCTCGGAATGACCTGCAAATCCACGGAGGGACTTTTCAGAATTAATAAGAATTTTTGGCGAAAGAATCAGGGCCAGGGGGCCCAAGGCCTGTCCATGAGACAAGGGGGCGCCCCCCCTAGGGCGCGCCCCCCTATCTCGTGGGCCCCCCGGACCTCCTCCGACCTCAACTCCAACTCCATATATACCGTCTCGTGGAGAAAAAAAATCAGAGAGAAAGTTTCATCGCGTTTTACGATACAGAGCCGCCGCCAAGCCCTAATCTCTCTCGGGAGGGCTGATCTGGAGTCCGTTCGGGGCTCCGGAGAGGGGGATTGATCGCCGTCGTCATCATCAACCATCCTCCATCACGAATTTCATGATGCTCACCGCCGTGTGTGAGTAATTCCATCGTAGGCTTGCTGGACGGTGATGGGTTGGATGAGATTTACCATGTAATCAAGTTAGTTTTGTTAGGATTTGATCCCTAGTATCCACTGAGATTGATGTTGCTATGACTTTGCTATGCTTAATGCTTGTCACTAGGGCCCGAGTGCCATGATTTCAGATCTGAACCTATTATGTTTTCATGAATATATGTGTGTTCTTGATCCTATCTTGCAAGTCTATAGTCACCTATTATGTGTTATCATCCGACAACCCCGAAGTGACAATAACCGGGACACTTCTCGGTGATGACCGTAGTTTGAGGAGTTCATGTATTCACTATGTGTTAATGCTTTGGTCCGGTTCTCTATTAAAAGGAGGCCTTAATATCCCTTAGTTTCCACTAGGACCCCGCTGCCACGGTAGGTTAGGACAAAAGATGTCATGCAAGTTCTTTTCCATCAGCACGTGTGACTATTTACGGAATACATGCCTACATTACATTGATGAACTGGAGCTAGTTCTATATCACTCTATGTTATAACTATTGCATGAGGAATCGCATCCGGCATAATTATCCATCATTGACCCATTGCCTACGAGCTTTTCATATATTGTTCTTCGCTTATTTACTTTTCCGTTGCTACTGTTACAACTACTACAAAAACCCAAAAACATTTATCTTTACTGTTGCTACTATTACCATTACTATCATACCACTTTTGCTACTAAATACCTTGCTGCAAATAGTAAGTTATCCAGGTGTGGTTGAATTGACAACTCAACTGCTAATAGTCAAGAATATTCTTTGGCTCCCCTTGTGTCGAATCAATAAATTTGGGTTGAATACTCTACCCTCGAAATATGTTGTGATCCCCTATACTTGTGGGTTATCAGCCACTACTGGCTCCTTGGGTTCTGATCTCTCAGTTTCCTGAATTGATGCTCTGACTTTCAGCATAGGAGTCCTCTTGGCAGGGACTTTCCTGTTCAGACCTGGCTTGGTGGCTGCAGCAGTGCCATACTTTTTCTTGAGCACTTTCCTGGATGTGGCTTCATCCTCTTCTGCCACATAGTCTTCATCCTCAGAGTGTGAGGTTTTCTTCTTCACATTCTGGTGGCAGCTTTGGGTAAGTTGCTTGGGGTGCTCCTGCTGCCCTCATCTGAGGAACTAGAGGGACTAGTGCCCTCACTCATAGGAATCTGCTCCTCTTCCCTGTTCTGGCTGTCACTTTGATCAGACATGTTGCAAACACTGACTGCTGACCCTGTGAATAGATGTAGACGAGATAGAGAGGATAAGCATCACAAAATACAGAGGTTTTTGCAAAAGATTGAGTTAAAAACTTAGTTTTAGTTTTCCACAAAAAGCATTACGGATCAACCGATCTGTGAACTCGGTGATACCGAAGCAGCTTTAGGAACCTAAACTAGTGAACTCGGTCGGATCGAGTCACAGTTCGGTGGCACCGAGACTGCTAGGGTTTCACAAAGTTCTGATCTAGGTCACACCGATTTGCAATTCTCGGTCAGACCGAGAATCACAAGTGCAATGGCCTTGGCCAAATCGGTGGAACTGATTTCTACAACTCGGTGGGTGCGAGATGGTTTCGGCGGAAACCTAACCCTAAATTTTCAATCCAAACCTAATCTATGGATAGTTTTGACTAGATGAGATAGTTTCAATCGTGGCAAGATTCATGACGAACACAATGTGCTAGGAATCAGATTGGAATAGCACAGTGATCAAGTCCATACCCTAGCTCGGCGATGGACTCGCTACGGCGGCAATGGCGGTGTAGATTCCCGTTGACGGCGGCGGAGACCAGCGGCGGGAGGTGGCTGGCGATGAGGAGAATGATCCGGAGACCCTGGAGGCAGAGCGGGCTGAGCGCGGGCGAAAACTGTTCGGATAAATTTCCAAAAATTTTGCCCTTGGGCATATATGGCCCGACCCTGTCGGTGTGACCGAGTGGAACAGCTCAGTGGCACCGAGATGCATTACTGCAAGCAGTTACTGCAACTCGGTGAGACCAAAATGTTCAAATCGGTTGCACCGAGATTGAAAACCTAGATCGACTTAGTGATCTCGGTATGATCGAAATGGAAGAATCGGTCAGACCGAAACGCACAAAGAAGTTTTGGAAGTTTAAGTCTATGACGAATCAGGGACTCCGAGTGCTCCTCACACAGAGTGGTTCGAATCTGACTTGATCAAATTTTGTGATGTAGCATGAATAGAGTTTGAGAAAAGAAAAGCATAGATAGCTAGAGAAGGTTCTTAGGCATTTTTGTCCATCCACTTGGCCAAAAGAAAAAGAAGCCAAACAAGCAAAACTACAAGTGGATGTCCTTGAATGAGTAAAATATGCAATCAGCATGCTCACACAATAAAAATGACAAATGAAATATGTGGCAAAGCATGCACAACCAATTCTAGCATCTATCAAGCAATTGGCGATGACTAGGTCATCTATATATGAGTATATTTACTTAGGAGTCAAATGAGAACATTTGATCATAGGTCATACTCATCGTTTAAGCTCAAGTGGGGTTACCACTTTTACATAATGCATTGATGTGTTCACACCATTAGAGTTGTTTTAGCTCAATTCTTAGAGTAAAGCTCCCCCTAGATGTGAGATCCCCCTTATAGAGGGATGAACTAACCTTGGTTTTTTTTCGATGTTGACGTCATGTAGGTGTTGAAGATGTGAATGCTCAATGTTGATGTAGATCATTTGGAGCAATCCTTTGGAGTGAGTTGCACTTTCAATACCTACACGGGTTAGTCCCACAAGGAACAAACAAGGATATCCATAGACATAGAGTGATGCACACACAAGATGATGTCTATGAAAGCATTAGGTTACCTTGTCCCTTGTCTTACCAACAAGAGGTTTTGTGACTCCTTGAACTAGTGCAAGATGTGAAAGTTGATTGCACTTGTCTTTGCCAAAATGATATGAGTGAAGAATGTTGGCGAAGTCACCCTCAAGAACTCTCTAATTCTTCTTCTTCAGGATCCACACCATGTTGATGGGAATCCTTGGAGTTGTAGTCTTACTTGATGAAGTAGAGCTTGACGTAGTCTTGGGAATCCACTTGACCAAGGCCTTGGGAGCTTCTTCAAATGCATCAATCTCCTCTTGAAGCTCATCCTTGCCTTTTTGCTTGTGGTCTTGTGGTGGAAGATCATCTTGAGCTTGTGTCCCTTTGAATGAAGTAGGATCATACTTCTCTCGTTGAGGAACAAACTTCGTCTTGGGGTATTGATCTTCTTCCCACTCAACTCCATTGGCATTGAACTTTCATTCCAAACCAACACCTTGGTTCTTCCGGTGCCTTCCTTGCTTGCGTACAATTTCCTCGAATTGCTTACTTCCGGCAAGGCTCTTGTAAACACCTTTCTCTATAATTCCCTTCAATAAACTATTTTCTCGCTCAAGGGTAACTTCGCTAAGAGAATCATTAGTGGAATCAAGAGAACTACTAGAAGCAACAATATTGGATTTAGGATGATGATTGTTACTACTAGAGGAAGAATCCTTCTTGTTTTTGTTACTAGACTTGACTTGGGGCATGTAAGTAGATAAGAGTAAATGCTTGGCAATGTAAGAAGAACTTTTCTTGCAAAGATCATCATTGATTGCCTTTAAGAACTCATGCTCTTGCTCAAGGTTGAGCTTTTCAAAGCGTAACTTCTCATGGGTCCTTAAAAGTTCTCGATGATCCCCTAAGATAGTTTCATGAGATAACTTGAGAGTGTTTAGTTCTTTATTTAGGAGCTCAATTTTCTCCTTATCATCGTCATTTGTTTTATCTTGATTAGCATGATTAATTGACGTTTCATCATAGTATTTATCACTAGAGTTGTCAATAAGTAAATCATCATCACCTAGCAAGTCATCTTCATCACTATTGAAATCAACATACTTGGGGTGTGTTACCTTTGGGCCTTTAGCCATGAAGCATCTTCCAAGTCCTTCATTTGGTGAATCAAATATGTCGTGAGAGTTGGTTGACACAAGTGCTAGACCGGCAACACCTTCATCTTGAGTATGTTCGGAGTCGGAGTGATGTTCGGAGTCGGAACCGGATACCCATTCACCAACATGAGCTTGATGTCTTCCTTTTGTGTAGCTCCTTGATGACTTGTCCTCCCTTTCTGAATCCTTGCTTCTCCGGGATGTTCTTCGCTCATAACGATCATCTCTACTCCTTCTCTCTCTTGGCGGTGATTCTTCTCTTCTACTTCTCCTCTTAGGTGAATCTTCTCTTCTTTTGTAGGGAGACGTACACTCATTGGAATAGTGTCCGGGTCTTCCACAGTTGTAGCAATTTCGCTCTCAACTGGAAGATCTTTTGTCATTGTAGGACCTTGACTTGGAACCTCTTTCCTTGCTTCTACTCTTGTAGAATTTGTTGAAGTTCTTCACCATTAGGCTCAATTCTTCATTGAAGGTTTGTTTCTCACTTGATGATGTGGGAACATCACATGAGGCTTTGTAAGCACCACTCGACTTGTTGTGCAGCTCCTCCTTATCCTTGAGTGACATCTCATGAGCAACAATTCTTCCAATGACCTCCGTTGGCTTGAGATTCTTGTAGTTGGGCATCATTTGGATCAATGTCCATATGGTATCATATTTTCCATCCAAGGCTCTTAGGATCTTCTTGATGATGAATTTGTCGGTCATCTCTTCACTTCCTAAGCCGGCAATCTCATTTGTGATGAGAGCAAGCCTAGAGTACATTTCAGCGTCGCCTTCACCATCCTTCATCTTGAACTTGTCAAGTTGACTTTGAAGCACATCCAATTTGGATTCCTTGACGGAGTCGGTACCTTCATGCATATCAATCAAAGTGTCCCAAATTTCCTTTGCATACTCAAGACGGCTGATTTTGTTGAATTCTTCGGGGCACAATCCGTTGAAGAGGATATCACAAGCTTGAGCATTGTATTGCAGCATCTTCAACTCTTCCGTGCTAGCTTCACGGTTTGCTTCTCTCCTGTCAAAGAATTCACCTTGCAAGCCAATACACACAATAGCCCAAACGGCGGGGTTATGTCCGAGAATATGCATTTTCATCTTATGCTTCCAACTAGCAAAATTTGTACCATCAAAGTAAGGACTCTACGGTGGTAGTTTCCCTCGCTAGACGCCATACTCTTCTAGGTTGTGAAACCAAGGCTATGACCACCAAAAGCTAGGGAAATCAAAGCAAATGGAGACCAAAGCTCTGATACCACTTATAGGATCTTGAAGTATGTCTAGAGGGGGGTGATTAGACTACTTGACCAAATAAAAACTTAATCTTTTCCCAATTTTAGTCTTTGGCAGATTTTAGCAAACTTAGCACAAGTCAAGCAATCTTAACACAATTCAAGCAAGCATGCAAAGAGTATATGAGCGGCGGAAAATAAAGCATGCAACTTGCAAGAATGTAAAGGGAAGGGTTTGGAGATTTCAAACGCAATTTGGAGACACGGTGATTTTTGAGCCGTGGTTCCTATAGGTGGTGCTATCGTACATCCACGTTGATGGAGACTTCAACCCACGAAGGGTAACGGCTGCACGAGTCCACGGAGGGCTCCACCCAAGAAGGGTCAACGAAGAAGCAACCTTGTCTATCCCACCATGGCCGTCGCCCACGAAGGACTTGCCTAACTAGCGGTAGATCTTCACGAAGTAGGCGATCTCCTTGCCCTTACAAAGTCCTTGGTTCAACTCCACAATCTTGTCGGAGGCTCCCAAGTGACACCTAGCCAATCTAGGAGACACCACTCTCCAAGAAGTAAAAAATGGTGTGTTGATGATGAACTCCTTGCTCTTGTGCTTCAAATGATAGTCTCCCCAACACTCAACTCTCTCTCACAGGATTTGGATTTGGTGGAAAGAAGATTTGAGTGGAAAGCAACTTGGGGAAGGATAGAGATCAAGATTCACATGGTAGGAATGGAATATCTTGGTCTCAACACATGAGTAGGTGGTTCTCTTTCAGAAATAGTAAGTTGGAAGTGTAGGTTTATTCTGATGGCTCTCTCCACGAATGAAGAGGAGGTGGAGGGGTATATATAGCCTCCACACAAAATCTAACTGTTACACACAATTTACCAATCTTGGTGGGACCGAATCAACAAACTCGGTTAGACCGATTTAGTAAACCTAGTGACCGTTAGGATTTTCGGTGGGACCGACATGCAACTCGGTAGGACCGATATGGTTAGGATTAGGGCATAACATAAACTCGGTGAGAGCGATTACACAAACTCGGTGAGACCGATTTTGGTGATAAGCTAACCAGAGAGTTGGTCAGGTAAACTCGGTGGGACCGGTTCGCTCTTTCGGGTGAGACCGAAATGTTACGAAAAGGAAACAGAGAGTTTACATTGCAATCTCGGTGGGACCAATCGCTCATCTCGGTGAGACCGAAACGTTACGAAGGGAAACAGAGAGATTACAATCCCATCTCGGTGAGACCGATTTGCCTAGGGTTTGTGGCAGTGGCTATGACATCTGAACTCGGTGGCGCCGGATAGAAAGAATCGGTGGGGCCAAGTTTGACTTTTGGTTTAGGTCATATGTGGATGTGGGAAAGTAGTTGAGGGTTTTGGAGCATATCACTAAGCACTTATGAAGCAAGAAACTCATTAAGCAACACCTCATCCCTCCTTGATAGTATTGGCTTTTCCCATAGACTCAATGTGATCTTGGATCACTAAAATATAAAATGTAGAGTCTTGAGCTTGAAGCTTGAGCCAATCCTTTTATCCTTAGTATTTTGAGGGATCCACTTTTCTCATCCGTGTCATGCCATTCATTGAGCTTTCCTGAAATATTTGTCTTGGAATAGTATTAGTTCAATGAGCTATATGTTGTTAGGAATTACCAAAACCACCTAGGGATAGTTGCACTTTCATAGGCCCATCAAAAACCTTGGTGCAAGCACCGTTGTCAGTTTCATCAAGGAGTTGATATTCAGATATGGAGTTCCTCACAGCATTATCACAAATAATGGCTCCAACTTTGATTACGACGAGTTTAAGGCATGTGTGACCCAAGGCACTGGAATTGACTACGCATCGATCGCACACCAATGATCGAATGGACAAGCATAAATGGCGAATGGTTTGATCCTCCAAGGATTAAAGCCCCGCCTAATGCGCGACCTCAAGCATGCTGCTGGAGCCTGGGTAACAGAGTTGTCGTCCGTCTTGTGGGGGATGAGAACAACACCGAATCGGTCGACATATCGGACTCCTTTCTTCTTTGTGTACAGTGCCGAGGCTGTACTTCCGAGTGATTTGTTGCACAATGCTCCCCGAGTGGAACTATTCATAGAAGCTGAAGCTGAGCAATCACAAGAAGACGCCATTGATCTCCTGGAAGAAGAGCGCAAGATGGATTTGATTCGGCCAACCATCTATCAGCAAGATCTGCATCGATTCCATGCCCGAAATGTCAGAGGACGGGCGTTCCAAGAAGGAGACCTGGTACTCCGAGTGGATCAGAAACGGCCCCACAAGCTTGCTCCGGCCTGGGAAGGCCCCTTCATCATCACCAAGGTGCTTCACAATGGAGCTTACCACATCTACAACATAGCCAAGAAGATGGACGGGCCACGTGCGTGGAACGCAGAGCTGCTACGCCACTTCTACACATAGATCACTCAACCTGACGAGTTGTAATAAAAGTATTTCAGTTTGGTTTCCAAAGACAAGATTTTTTTCAGTATCATAATGATTGGTTTCCCATAATCATCTGTGTCCAAATCCCCTAGTGGGTGGCTTAGCTGCGGATCCGATTCGTCCAAGTTAAAAACACTCCGAGTGGAGAGAAATCCTCCCACTCGGGGGCTTAGCTGCGATCGCGTAATCACCTAAGTTAAAAACATTCCGAGTGGAGAGAAATCCTTCCACTCGGGGGCTTAACTGCAACCCCCGTAATCGCCTACGTTAAAAATATTCCGAGTGGAGAGCAATCCTCCCACTCGGGGGCTTAGCTGCGACCCCGTAATCGCCTAAGTTAAAACATTCCGAGTGGAGAGCAATCCTCCCACTCGGGGGCTTAGTTGCGACCCCGTAATCGCCTAAGTTAAAAACATTCCGAGTGGAGAGTAATCCTCCCACTCGGGGGCTTAGCTGCGACCCCGTAATTGAATAAGTTAAAAACATTCCGAGTGGAGAGCAATCCTCCTACTCGGGGGCTTAGCTGTGACCCCGTAATCGCCTAAGTTAAAAACATTCCGAGTGGAGAGCAATCCTCCCACTCGGGGGCTTAGACGCGACACCGTAATAGCCTAAGTTAAAAACATTCCGAGTGGAGAGCAATCCACCCACTCGGGGGCTTAGCCGCGACCCGGTAATCGCCTAAGTTAAAAACATTTCGAGTGGAGAGCAATCCTCCCACAGGGGGCTTAGCTACGACCTCGTAATCGCCTAAGTTAAAAACATTCTGAGTGGAGAGAAATCCTCCCACTCGGGGGCTTAGCCGCGACCCCGTAATCGCCTAAGTTAAAAACATTCCGAGTTGTGACGCCCTCGATTCAATCGTACACTAATCATACATGCAAATGTGTACGATCAAGATCAAGGACTCACGGGAAGATATCACAACACAACTCTAGACACAAATTAAAATAATACAAGCTTTATGTTACAAGCCGAGGGCCTCGAGGGCTCGAATACATAAGCTCGAATACACAAGAGTCGTGGAAGCAACAATATCTGAAATCTGAGACATAAGTTAGACAAGTCTGCCTTAAGAAGGCTAGCACAAAAACAACATCGATCGAAAAGGTAAGGCCTCCTGCCTGGGAGCCTCCTAACTACTCCTGGTCATCGGCGACTTCCATGTAGTAGTAAGCATCGGCGGTGGCATCTGGCTCCTGGGCTTCAATATCTGGTTGCATCAACCGAAAAGAAAAAGAAAGGGGGAAAAGGGGGAGCAAAGCAACCGTGAGTACTCATCCAAAGTACTCGCAAGCAAGGATCTACACTACACATGCAACATTATCAAAGGAAGGCTGTATATGTGGACTGGGCTGCAGAAATGCCAGAATAGAGAGAAGGCCTAGTCCTATCGAAGACTAGCATCTTCCGAAACCACCATCTTGCGACAAGCAGGGAGGAGTAGAGTAGCATAACGTAAAGTAGTAGTGTTATCAACCTCGGCAGAGATCCTTTCTCGACTCCTGCGAGAAAGCAATCCCGAGCCATACTATCCGATTATCATCACAATCCATTTATCATCACCATCCAATTCTCATCACAAGTATCCGATTCTAGTTGTATCGATCGGGATACAACTCCAAGTGTCCGTTACCGTAGGGACGGGCTATCGATAGATGTTTTCTTCCCTGCAGGGTGCACCAACTTACCGACCACGCCGCTTAACTCCGTGGGACACACTTTCCAGTGGTCATGCCGGCCTAGGCCAAACAATACGCCGCAACCCGACCTAGGCTTAATAGAGAGGCCGACGCCGGACTAAACCTATGCCCTGTGGGTCATGGGCCATCTCCCAGGAACTCC
Source organism: Aegilops bicornis (assembly GCA_021605145.1). Classification (NCBI taxonomy): domain Eukaryota; kingdom Viridiplantae; phylum Streptophyta; class Magnoliopsida; order Poales; family Poaceae; genus Aegilops; species Aegilops bicornis. Next base: position 819,080,013 of record CM038675.1, read on the forward strand.
TTGCGTTGCGTCTGTGGCCGGTGAGCGAGACCTAGCTACCTCCTTCAACAAGGCAAAGGCGCCACGCAGTCCAACCCGGCGCGCCACTCGGTCGGCCGACGTCTATTAGCGTCGGTGATGTATCTGACGCAGTAACGCCCATACTATGCCCACGTGATGGTTAGTGCTATCGGGCGAGGCCCTCGGATCAAATATCCAAATCATAGTGGATTAGGAACGCGCGGTAACAAGAAGAGACTCACGAAAGAGGTGACCCCGTTGCTCCGTCTCGAGGACTTGCGGCAAGGGCTAGGAATGCCCGGCCACGCCTCATAATTATCTCGCAGGCACCCTCCAGGTCAACCCGACTCCACATCACTCGCAATTAAGCTCGCGCGGGTACCCCTCGAGGTCGACCCGTCTTTCCAAAATATCGATGGTAAGGTCCAAGTATCCGTGTGTCCAAACATCAAGGGGAAAACCGAGGAATCATCCCCGATGAATTCCACTAGATGTAATCATCAAGGTGAGCGTAAGAGGAATCACCCCGAGGTTCACACTTGAGGGTTGCAACGAGCCGTGTCGAAGTGGTTAAGGAGGAAATCACCCTCGATGACCACGTAGAATGACTACACTCTGAGGTTAACATCAGAAGTGCTGAAGAGGTCTCACCCTCGGTACTCGATAGTAACCCAATAGTGTCGAACAACTAAGGGGAAAGTGATGTGCGGTGCCGAGGCCTGGTCTTCAATCCGGCTGATCGGTTCTTCGATGATGAAGCGGAGGCAACAAGGACAAGGTGGGGGGTCACTGACGGGTCACTAACCAACCTATACTAAGCAGTTTAGGATAAGCGGTAGGTAACAATGAGCGGAGTTACAAAAGCGGGCTATGCATCGAGAATAGGAGCAAGCAATAACGGTAGCAAAATCTAATGCAAGCATGAGAGAATGGAATGGGCGCCACCGGGATGATCAAAGGGGGGGCTTGCACGGTTTCTCTGGCAAGGAGGGTCGTCGTCGGCGTAGTCGATCACGAAGCGACATCGGTCTCGGGGTCTCTGGGAGAAGAGGGAGAAGAAACAGTAAATATAAAGCAATCATAGCATCACAAAGCGTAACATGGCAATATGGTGTGACGGATGTGACCTAACGCATGGCTACGATATAGGTGAAGGGGATTCAGCAGGAATGTATTCCGGTTCGGACTATCTCGAACGAGATGACTGAAGGGGGAATGTTCCATGTTCAGCATGCTAGAGGCATGTGACAGATGAACGGACCGTGTATTCAGATTCGTTGGATTTTTCTGAGCAACTTTCATGTAGAAATCATTTTCATCTGAGTTACGGTTTATTTTCTATGAATTTTTAAAGTTTAAAGGATTTTTTTAATTTATTTAATTCCAATTATAAATAGTGAAATGTCTTTTTAAACCCAGCAGGGGCTAGTCACACTCAAAGACATGTGGGGAAGGAGCTAGGTTGACTGAGTCAACACCTTTTCTAGTCAACCAATGAACAATGCATTGGGCCCTACTTGTCATTGGCACAAACTATTAGTTAGACTCTTAAATAAAAGGGGCCACATGTCATCTGTACATAGACTATTCTAGCCATTAATTAACACAATACTAATCTAAGCAAGGGCCGGCCACTAGTCCGGCCAGGTGCACGACGCGCACACACGGCACACACAAGTTTGTAGGCTAGGAGTTATTAACATAAGATGTCATTTAGTGATTTTTGTAGGATTTAATCCTTACATCTTTTGAATTTAGTCCAATGGGATGTTTTGAACCTTGCCAAGCATACTACACCCTCATATAATTTTTATCTATGTTCGAGCTTGTTCTGCTGCTGTTTAAGTGCTTTCTAGAGGCCTAGTCAGTGTAGAAACAGAAAAGCTAGCCACTGCTACAGTAACTGAATGTTACTGTAGCAGCAGACAGAGGAACAGCGGCGGTAGCAGCTTCAGCGGAGAGCACCAGTGGAAATCAGCTGCAGAGCAGCAGCGAGGCAGAGGAGCAGCAGCCGTGCAGCGGCGCGGCAAGGCTGGAGGTGGGCGTGGCCGGGTAGAGGCGGGCTCGACCACCCACTCAACGCACACACAAAGCACACGCCACACTTGGCCATGGCCGTGGCCAGGACCAGTAGCAGCAGCACAGTAAGCAGCGCAGCGGCACCACAGCAGCAGCTAGCGGAGGAGAGAACAGCGGCAGCCACGAGCGCGTGTGGGGTAGTGGGCGGACGGGGGAAGCACCTACAGGCAGGGGAAGATGCACGGAGGAGAGGGGAAGGAAGCGGGGCTCACCGAGCGGCACACGGAGGCCGGTGATAGGCTTAGTAGCAGCAGGAGTCGCCGGAGAGGAGGAAGATCGCCGGCGACCGAGGCGGAAGGGGCGGCTCGATCCTCGACCTGCGGTGCTCCCCGACTTGCGCTCGTGGACGGGGACGAGGCAGTCGACGACGGCGTAGCTGCTGGACAGGTCGACGAGGCGAGGCGAGGTTGGTGGCCGCGGGATCGACGGTGAACAGCGACCAGACCATGAGCTTCGGGTGACGAACAGATGAGCGAGACGAGCAAGAGAGGGGGAATGGGAAGGTTAGGGTTCGTCCGTTGGGTCGAGCTCCAGCTTAACTAGGTCGGAGGTGCCGGCGGATGGGTGACACGAGGCAATCGGCGACGTGGACGGGCGCGCCAGCTCCACGCCATGGCTCTGCCTCCCTCTGTACAGGGGTTGAGGAAAGGCCCCGGTGGTGGGCTGGGCCTGGTACAGTAGAAGGGATGGGCTAAGTGCACAGGGGAGTTTTCCTTTTATTCCTTTCCTTTCTTTTTCTGTTTTTTTTATTTTGTCTCTGTTTTGCATTTTCTTTTAGTACGAAGTGAGTTTTGTTTTGAACAAAACTTGGCACATAAATTTAACACGATACCTCGAGCTGGAACAAAAAGGTTGGGGTCAAAAGGAGTTGTCTAATCAATTTTAGAAATTGAAAAGGACAATTTAAATGCTGCTGGACCACTAAATTAATCCTCATGGGCATTTTGGGAATTCAGAAAAGGTTGGTTTCAACATGATAGTGATCAGGGATATTTATAGGATAAGGCAAACATTTTAGTTTTACTGCTCGAAGAAATATTTTATTCGACTTATCTAAATTTGAAAAAGGCTTTGATTTTTGGACAAGTGGCAAGCTCCATAGTAATCACGATGACATGGCCACCATTAGGGGGAGATTGCTGTAGCATGATTCTCCGGGTGTTACAAATCTCCTCCACTACAAGAAATCTCGTCCCGAGATTTAAGCGTGGAGTAAAGGGTATAGGGACGGAAGCCTGGAAGGATTGGCATCCGGTAATTATCTCAGGGAATAAGGCTTAGCAGAATCTAGGAATATATCGAGAATGATATAAGGAGGTTCAGCAAGTTTCAACCAGATAGGCATCAGGCTGATGCCTATAACAGGTGATGAAGGGGTTCAGAGCAATGAAGAATAATGTTGCCTCGATGCGGAATGAAACATGGTGAGGAAGTTAGCTAGTGAATTTCATACGAAGCCAAGTGCAAAGAATATTTCAGAATCAAGGCTGTACAGGAGAGTCAGGTTTCGATCCTGTGGAACTGTGGGTTATGGGCCTACTAAAAGTAGAAAGAGCGGTGACATGTTACACGGTTATGATAGCAAGATTTGTCGGAGGATAGTCTGTCAGTTATGTTGGCAACCACGTTGGTACCAAGGGCGAGGGACGAAGAGAACCATATTCCTGCTCGTTGAACGAGGCGGACCAATCAGTAAGGTTCGCGTCCATCGGTGGTTACCGAAATGTCATCAACAATAGTAACAGGGTCCCACTGACAAGGTTGTACATCGGGGCGTTTTATAAGCAGGGAATTATTTCTGCTTATATCATATAGATCACAAGAAGGTTAAACAAACCAATGGAAAGGAAAATGAAATTACCGAATTAATCAGACCAATGAAAAAGAAAATGTGTTTACACACCAGAATTGGGAGTATATCCTTCCCAAGGGGAAGCGGAGCAGGATATACATGATATGACAGCAAGTCCAAAAGCATTTAGATAAAGGGGGCGAAGGAAGAAACATGATATTACCCATACAACGGTGTTTGAATAATAGATCAAGAAACATTCGACAATGTGCTTCCAATGTTCTTGTTGATATTCGGAACACCTCAGTCATGCTTCGAGGTAGCATTAACATGGTGTTCCAAGTAGGGGTTGGAGTTGAAGATCACAAGAAATACGCAATGAACAATTGCAGGAATAGCAAGGAGTCCAAGGCATATCCAAGACATGATCAAACATGTGTTGGAAAGAAGACAAGGGGGGTTGTCAATGATAACTCAAATCATTGAAGGTCAAGGATGGTATTTCTCACCATGAATTCAATTGTCATCTCAACGGAAGTCAAAATGTTGATGCTAATCACGACGCATTTGTCGAGAGGCTCTATGAAGATGCCATCGAGCACAAAATGAAGGATGAAGTGAAAGGCTAGGATATCCACGGATTCGACACAAGCTCGAAGTCAAGCTTGTTGTTCGAGGTGAAATGATAAGATGAGGAAGGTCGACGTCGAAAGTTGCTCCGGGCATAAGGACGAGGTAGCACAGTTAAAAGTTGACATGATAAAAATATAGTCGATCAGGCTAGGAACGATGTGATGGGGTATAAAACTTCGCGATATCAGGTACTAGTTGTAATACCGGAAGGTAAATCAGAGTAGAGGTTGGACGGGGGGAATGATTTGCAGAGGATAAGTATTTTAACTTATCCGGTAAATGGAATCAAGGAGGAAATATGTTCGGAACCACGATTGCAAAGGATCAATTCATAGATAGAAGATGAGCTTGTACCAAAGAAATAATTATTTTTATGAGAAACTTACATGATGAGTTCTACATCGGGTCCATGGGCATGAACACAAGGGTTCAAGGTCGACTCCCACTTCTTCAATGCATAACCTTTCATTCACTCCTCGTTTTTCAAAGAAATTGTAGTGCAGAGGATTTATCTGGCGAAGTACCAGAAGAGTAAGACTCGCATCTCTTTTGAGTTCACACGGATTAGGGAAGGCATAGGTTCAACCCGTAGGGGTATCTTAGGAACATATACCACTAACTTCAGGATTAAAATATACCAGCTCGAAAGCAGAGCATGGTTGACAAAAGTAGATGATAGACTTTACCAAAGGCATTATGTGTCAGGGCAAAACTCACAAGTTTAATGAATATGAAGGACATTGTCGGATAATAATCCAACCAAGGATATGGCGGTCCATAAAAGATCTGGTGTGAGTATCGATACTCACTCAGAAGAAGAAAGAATGCCAAGGCATCGGGTTATAGATGTAACTGGATAACTTCAAAGCTCGAATACAAAGGAATTACGATTTTAAGTCGAAGGATCAGAATCAGAGGCTCTGATCAAAAGATGATTAAGTTGAATAGACTTAGAGGTGCACCCGATGAAATCTTGATTGGGCAAGAACCAGCTCATAACCGGAGCGATGTCGGAGACGGAAAGAAAATTTCCAAGGATTAATTGGTGATTGCGAGTATTCGCTCACACGTTGAATCCATAGGAACAGAAGGACAACCACAAAGAATTTTAAAGAATATTGCTAGACATATGGAACTAATCGTAGTGCAAGCAGGCAAGGAGAATCAAGAGCAATAGGCTGCAGAGGATTTTCGGAAGATCACATAGTATTTCTAAGAATTTTGTGAATCACACGAACAAGCGAGGATGAACGGGTCCTCGGTGAGTGCGAGGAATTATTCGGAGGGGGTGTATTCATGGGGCAAAGAAGCGCAAGGCGAGAAGCTCAAAGGATTCTCGAAACAATAGAGAATTTCGGGGCATCTTGTAATAACAAGAGCATCGCGGAATGATTGTAAGGATGGCAAGTGTATGTAGCTATCCATGGGGATTTATCGGTGGTAGGGAAATGCAACGGTGAAGGGCACAAGGGTCTCGGAAAAACATCGAGGAGTATCTGCAGAATCTTCTCGCGAAGCAAGCGATCATCTGTAGTGAAGGGGCTCTCCGGGAGGAAGTGGTTACGAGATCCTAGAGTCAGAGTTAGTAAAATCTTTAACTCAAATAGAAGAGAGATCAGAATCCGAGTGCATAGACGAGGAGTAAAAGATCCTAATACCACCCAATGGCGACGTGGGCCCGTAAGCCACACAACCAATGTTAGTAAAAGTTTTTCAGTGACTAGACTCAACTTCGGCCAAGGAGTTGGAAAGGGGGCTACCTACAGGCAATCGGCTCGATACCAACTTGTGACGCCCTCGATTCAATCATACACTAATCATACACGCATAAATGTGTAATGGCGAAGATCAAGGACTCACGGAAAATATCACAACACAACTCTAGACACAAATTAAAATAATACAAGCTTTATGTTACAAGCCGGGGCCTCGAGGGCTCGAATACATAAGCTCGAATACACAAGAGTCGTGAAGCAACAATATCCGAGTCTGAGACATAAGTTAGACAAGTCGCCTTAAGAAGGCTAGCACAAAAGCAACATCGATCGAAAAGGCAAGGCCTCTGCCTAGGAGCCTCCTAACTACTCCGGTCGTCGGCGACTTCCACGTAGTAGTAAGCATCGGCGGTGGCATCGGCTCACAGGCCCGATATCTGGTTGCATCAACCGAAAAGAAAAAGAAAGGGGAAAAGGGGAGCAAAGCAACCGTGAGTACTCATCCAAAGTACTGCAAGCAAGGATCTACACTACATATGCAACATTATCAAAGGAAGGGTGTATATGTGGACTGGGCTGCAGAAATGCCAGAATAGAGAGAAGGCCTAGTCCTATCGAAGACTAGCATCTTCTGGAAACCACCATCTTGCAGCAAACAGGAGGGAGTAGAAAACGTAAAGTAGTAGTGTTATCAACCTCGGCCAGAGATCCTTTCTCGACTCCCTGCGAGAAAGCAATCCCAAAGCCATACTATCCAGTTATCATCACAATCCATTTATCATCACCATCCAATTCTCATCACAAGTATCCAGTTCTAGTTGTATGGATCGGGATACTACTCCAAGTGTCCGTTACCGTAGGACAGGCTATCGATAGATGTTTTCTTCCCTGCAGGGGTGCACCAACTTACCCACCACGCTCGCTTAACTCCGGCCGGACACACTTTCCAGGGTCATGCCCGGCCTCGGCCAAACAATACGCCACCATCCGACCTAGGCTTAATAGAGAGGCCAGCACGTCGGACTAAACCTATGCCCCCAGGGGTCATGGGCCATCTCCCCGGGAACTCCTGCACGTTGCGTACGCGGCCGGTGAGCAGACCTAGCTACCTCCTTCAACAAGGCAGGTGCTTACGCAGTCCAACCCGGCCGCGCCACTCGATCGGCCGACGTCTATTAAGCTTCTGATGTATCTGACGCAGAACACCCATACTATGCCCACGTGATGGTTAGTGCTATCGGGCCGAGGCCCCTCGGATCAAATATCCAAATCATAGTGGATTAGGAACGCGGTAACAAGCGAGACTCACGAAAGAGGTGACCGCCTGCCCGTCTCGAGGACTTGCGGCAAGGGCTAGGAATGCCCTACCACGCCTCGTAATTATCTCGCGGGCACCCTCCGTGTCAACCCGACTCCACATCACTCGCAATTAAGCTCGGCGGGTACCCCTCGTGGTCGACCCGTCTTTCCAAATAACGGTGGTAAGGTCCAAGTATCCATGTGTCCAAACATCAAGGGAAAACCGAGGAATCACCCCGATGAATTCCACTAGATGTAATCATCAAGGTGAACGTAAGAGGAATCACCCCGAGGTTCACACTTGAGGGTTGCAACGAGCCGTATCAGAAGTGGTTAAGGAGGAAATCACCCTCGATGACCACGACCGAATGACTACACTACAGGGTTAACATCAGAAGTGCTGAAGAGGTCTCACCCTCGGTACTCGATAGTAACCCAATAGTGTCGAACAACTAAGGGGAAAGTGATGTGCGGTGCCGAGGCCTGGTCTTCGATCCGGCTGATCGGGTCTTCGATGATGAAGCGGAGGCAACAAGGACAAGGTGGGGGGTCACTGACGGGTCACTAACCAACCTATACTAAGCATTTTAGGATAAGCAGGTAGGTAACAATGAGCAGGTTACAAAAGCAGGCTATGCATCAGAATAGGAGCAAGTAATAACAGTAGCAAAATCTAATGCAAGCATGAGAGAATGGAATGGGCGCTATCGGGATGATCAAAGGGGGGCTTGCACGGTTTCTCCGGCAAGGAGGGTCGTCGTCGGCGTAGTCGATCACGAGGCGACATCGGTCTCGGGGTCTACCGGGGAGAAGAGGGAGAAGAAACAGTAAATATAAAGCAATCATAGCATCACCAAGCGTAACATGGCAATATGGTGTGACGGATGTGACCTAACGCATGGCTACACGATATAGGTGAAGGGGGGATTCAACCGGGAATGTATTCCCGGTTCCGGACCTGTCTCAGACAGATGACTGAAGGGGGAATGTTCCATGTTCAGCATGCTAGAGGCATGTGACAGATGAACGGACCGTGTATTCAGATTCGTTGGATTTTTCTGAGCAACTTTCATGTAGAAATCATTTTCATCTGAGTTACGGTTTATTTTCTATGAATTTTTAAAGTTTAAAGGATTTTTTTAATTTATTTAATTCCAATTATAAATAGTGAAATGTCTTTTTAAACCCAGCAGGGGCTAGTCACACTCAAAGACATGTGGGGGAAGGAGCTAGGTTGACTGAGTCAACGCCTTTTCTAGTCAACCAATGAACAATGCATTGGGCCCTACTTGTCATTGGCACAAACTATTAGTTAGACTCTTAAATAAAAGGGGCCACATGTCATCTGTACATAGACTATTCTAGCCATTAATTAACACAATACTAATCTAAGCAAGGGCCGGCCACTAGTCCGGCCAGGTGCTGACAACGCACACACAGCACACACAAGTTTGTAGGCTAGGAGTTATTAACATAAGATGTCATTTAGTGATTTTTGTAGGATTTAATCCTTACATCTTTTGAATTTAGTCCAATGGGATGTTTTGAACCTTGCCAAGCGTACTACACGCCCATATAATTTTTATCTATGTTCGAGCTTGTTCTGCTGCTGTTTAAGTGCTTTCTAGAGGCCTAGTCAGTGTAAAAACAGAAAAGCTAGCCACTGCTACAGTAACTGCAGACAGAGGAACAGCGGCGGTAGCAGCTTCAGCGGAGAGCAGCAGTAGAAATCAGCTGCAGAGCAGCAGCGAGGCAGAGGAGCAGCAGCAGTGCAGCGGCGCGGCGAGGCTGGAGGTGGGCGTGGCCGGGTAGAGGCGGGCTCGACCACCCACTCAACGCACACACACACACACGCAAAGCACACGCCACACTTGGCCATGGCCGTGGCCAGGACCAGTAGCAGCAGCACAGTAAGCAGCGCAGCGGCACCACAACAGCAGCTAGCGGAGGAGAGAGCAGCGGCAGCCACGAGCGCGTGTGGGGTAGTGGGCGGACGGGGGAAGCACCTACAGGCAGGGGAAGATGCACGGAGGAGAGGGGAAGGAAGCGAGGCTCACCGAGCGGCACACGGAGGCCGCTGATAGGCTTAGTAGCAGCAGGAGTCGCCGGAGAGGAGGAAGATCGCCGGCGACCGAGGCGGAAGGGGCGGCTCGATCCTCGACCTGCGGTGCTCCCCGACTTGCGCTCGTGGACGGGGACGAGGCAGTCGACGACGGCGTAGCTGCTGGACAGGTCGGCGAGGCGAGGCGAGGTTGGTGGCCGCGGGATCGACGGCAAACAGAGACCATGAGCTTCGGGTGACGAACAGATGAGCGAGACGAGCAAGAGAGGGGGAATGGGAAGGTTAGGGTTCGTCCGTTGGGTCGAGCTCCAGCTTAACTAGGTCGGAGGTGCCGGCGGATGGGTGACACGAGGCAATCGGCGACGTGGACGGGCGCGCCAGCTCCACGCCATGGCTCTGCCTCCCTCTGTATAGGGGTTGAGGAAAGGCCCCGGTGGTGGGCTGGGCCTGGTACAATAGAAGGGATGGGCTAAGTGCACAGGGGAGTTTTCCTTTTATTCCTTTCCTTTCTTTTTCTGTTTTTTTTAAATTTTGTCTCTGTTTTGCATTTTCTTTTAGTACCAAGTGAGTTTTGTTTTGAACAAAACTTGGCACATAAATTTAACACGATACCTCGAGCTGGAACAAAAAGGTTGGGGTCAAAAGGAGTTGTCTAATCAATTTTAGAAATTGAAAAGGACAATTTAAATGCTGCTGGACCACTAAATTAATCCTCATGGGCATTTTGGGAATTCAGAAAAGGTTGGTTTCAACATGATAGTGATCAGGGATATTTATAGGATAAGGCGAACATTTTAGTTTTACTGCTTGAAGAAATATTTTATTCGACTTATTTAAATTTGAAAAAGGCTTTGATTTTTGGACAAGTGGCAAGCTCCATAGTAATCATGATGACATGGCCACCATTAGGGGGAGATTGCTGTAGCATGATTCTCCGGGTGTTACACGAGTGGAGAACAATCCTCCCACTCGGGGGCTTAGTCGCGACCCCGTAATCGCCTAAGTTAAAAACATTCCGAGTGGAGAGCAATCCTCCCACTCGGGGGCTTAGCTGCGAACCCGTAATCGCCTAACTTAAAAACATTCTGAGCGGAGAGCAATCCTCCCACTCGGGGGGCTAGCTGCGACCCCGTAATCACCTAAGTCACGAAACATCCCCTGAGCTACGCCACAAATAGAATGTACGCTCCATCCCGATCCGCAAGGACGACGAGGTGTCGACTAAACACCATGTCTGAGCTATGCCACAAATACAACGTACGCTCCATCCTGATCCGCAAGGACGACGATGTGTCGACTGAACACCATGTCTGAGCTGCACCACAAGTACAATGTGCGCTCCATCCCGATCCTCAAGGACGCCGAGGTGTCGATTGAACACCATGTCTGGGCTACGTCACAAGTACAATGTGTGCTCCATCCCGATCCGCAAGGACGACGAGGTGTCGACTAAACACCACGTTCGAGCTGCGTCTTAAGTACAACGTGCGCCCCATCTCGGCCCACAAGGATGATGAGGTGTTGACTAAGCATGTGGTCAAGGACAAGTGTGTTCAGAATCCGAAAACACTCGGAAGCAACAAAAGCAAGAGCCAAGATATTCAAGGAAAACGAAGTTTAGATAAATCCTGTGAAGGCGCAGAATCGCGACGGGCAGAAGTGCACGGGCATCAAGCCCGGAAGAGTTTTAACGGTTACATAACCACTCGGCATCCCGAGGCAAATAAGAGGTGGGACTTAATGTTTCATTTACTCGGCCGGATAAGGACTCGCTGGATCACAGAAACTGTCAAGGTCGATGATATCTGCGATGCAAGTGGCAGCGTCAAGGAAGGTGTCCATGAAAGACTGGAAAGAGAGCTTTTTTGTGTTGGCAACCTTGAGGGCCACCAGCTTGTCTTCTTTGACATCCTTGCAGTGCACTCGGACCAGTGACAGAGCAACATCAGCACCACATCGAGCAGATGACTTCTTCCATTCCTGCACTCGACCATGGATTTGATTCAGTTGAGCCATCAGACACTCAAGATCCAACGAGAGTTCCGCCTGAGGCCAGAGTTCGGCATCAATCCGCGTCATCGTGGCCTTCAGTCGAGCGAGGTAGTCCACGGTGCAGTCCAAACGAGACTCCAGCCGCAACACATTCATCACAACCTCATCTTTTACGGGGCAGTTTATGGGATCGAGACATGTCTCAGCCCGCCCAGTTTCTGCTTCAAAGTCCTGGCAAAGCTCTGCGCAGTTGGATAAAAAGTGAGTCGACAGTTTAACAAGACATGTCAATCGACGCCTCAAATTAGTCGAACAAGAGGAAATACCTTCAAGCTTTAAGAACAACTTTGCAGCAATCTGCCCCAGATATGACTCCAGCTCGCCCTGCTTGGCTTTGAGATTCCCACTTCATCAGTCAAGCTCTCCTTGTCCTTCTTCAGTTGCACAATCTCGTCTTCCAACTTGCCGACTGAAGCCGACTTCTTGTCGACAAGCGTTGTTTTCTCGCGCCTCCTTACAGGCTACAAAGAAGATCCGTGTCCTTCCTCTCTAGAGCCTGCTTCATTTTCTCTAAAGGAATAACATTCTTCAGACGATCCTGAAGTTGACGGTTTTCACGACGGACATCTGTTCGAGTGGAATCACTCGGTTCAAAGAGACTGGAAAGAAGAAAGGGAGAATCATAAGGTGAAAGGTTCCGAGTGGTTACCTCCCATGATAGCTGTTTCGTCTTGGGCCTTCTTGAGGTTCTTCTTAGCCAGTTCCAGACCAAGATTGATGCTGATCTGCTTCTTATCCAGCTCAGAAAGTTGAGCCCCAAGATCACAAGACTTCTACAGTCAGCAAAAGGGATATGTCAGTCGACAGAAACAAAAGTTAGTCTCAGTAAAAGTTGTTCTAAGACTACCGCTGAATCAAACATTCAACAGTAGTCTCGGGGACTACACCCACTGGGTGCACTTGGCGTGCCCCCACTGATGCAGTTCTTACACTCGGCATGATGCGCTTGACATGAGTAAAAAAAGCAGAAGCGATTCTCAGACCCCAGCCGACTACCAGCAGTCAACCGCGGTCTCGGGGACTACACCTAGTGGGTGCATTATGTGTGCCCCACTGGTTTAGAGAAACACTCGGCTCAACCTAGTCGACTCAAGCGGAAAAGCTATTCCGTTTGGCTACAGAAACACCACAGTGGGTGGTTGGATGAGAAATGCAGACTCAAAGATGCACATAAAAGGTTCCAAAACGCTCATCCAAGGACATCGTATGTACAAGTGAAGCAACAGTTGCAACTATCATTACTCAAAAGATCAGTCAGAAATCAACTAACCTTGACGTTCGCTTGCAAAGCAGTAGTGGCGTTGTAAGCGACCTGACTGGCACTACAAGAAATATGTCGGGGACAACTTGTATACGATCAAGCCTTGGGATGTGATTGTACGATCAATACATCTGGGCCATCCACTAGCGCTCCTATGGTACAGATCGAGCAAGGTGGAGGGGTGGTACACATTTTTGCACGAAGCACCTCGACGTGCCAAAATATAGCACTACAGTGAACACCAAAATCAAGCCATTCTCAGTACGAGCAGCCAGAGTGCATCGCCGTGAGCCGCTCCGATGGACGCCGCTGACCTCGCTTGTTCAACCATGCCCGTCCCAGTCCTTCATGTCGCTAGATCTGACCTGACGGTTCGAAGGCACACTGCATCTGTCTCCGGCCATCACGAGACCTGCCGCCGCCATCCCATGCAATCCAGCGGATAGATAGCGTCGCCCATCTTCCAAAACGTCATCGAGTTCCTACCACCCGCCTCCGTTGGCTATGGCGACCCGGTACCCTCGGCTGCTGATCTGGCCGCAGCTCCGTTGTTCCCTTTTGCCAGATTCATTTCTTCGGCGGATGGCGTGGTTCGTGCGTTAATTCCTGGCTTGATATGTACTGCAGATGCTTTCTCTCGTCCGATCCCATGTTTTTGTTCTTCACTATAATCTGATGCAAGCAAGCTTCTTTGCTTGTACATCCAATCAACTCTTCTCAGATGTACGTATATTCATCAATTTGTAAGCTAATCGTTTTTCTTGTGCATTTTATCTAGCAAAAAGTTTCTTTTGGGGTATTCTTCTTCTAGACCTGTCAAAGGATGTTGTTATTGCGACGTAAACACACTGATGACATTTTTTGTTGTAGCCAAAGATCTTTTTTAGGCAAGAACACTTAGATGATGCTGTTGTGTAGTACAATTTCCAGGTTTGAAAAACAAGAATGTGCAAAAAAAAAGTTTTGAGATAAAGATTCTCAAGTTTGTGTTCTTGATAATGGATTAAGTACATTGGGAAATATGGCACACCTAGAGATATTCCTCTCTACAACCATAGAACAGTTTTTTTATTTTTATTTTATACACTTTCTACATTACCAAAAAAATGTTTCATGCCTATACTGTACTTCACGCAATCCATCAGGTACAAAATCAAGTGAGAGAGCTGCTAAATTCAATATTACATGAGCTCAGGGGGCTGAATGTATAATTTGTCATCCAAGCACACCTCATCATCTGTACCGTAGGAGAACCATCTGATGACCCAAGTGCTAGATCGCATGATCGCATATAAAGCCCTGATCTCATTCTAGTCTTCCCCGAAATATGTCAACTAGTGACCTTCTATCAGTGACCCTAGAAGAATTGGTCATAGAACTATGACGATTTGAGACCAATTGGTCAAAAGCTGTTCGGGGGGCTCCAAACCCTAAACCATTGCGACCATTTTGGTCAGAAAAGTCGTAATTTCCTTACACAAAATGGTCATAAAGCAAACAACGCTGGTCCGCTGCCTTATTTCTAGTTGTTAACGACCAATATAGATGGACATAGCCTTGTAAATTGTGGTGGGTTGTGATGACTAGGTGCCATCTCATCAGTTTTGCCTATGTATCATGTCCATGTGTCAATTTTTGCCCTAGGTTGTGAAGCAACCTATATTTCTGTTATTCCAAAAATTTCCAAAAAATTCTCACAAATTGTTTGGATCATATCTTCATCAAATATGTCAAAAACCTTCCTTGCTAGTTCAAAATTAATTCAACAATATTCATTTTCCTATTCTGTTCAGAGCAGCACTTTGTGAAGGAAGTGTTATTTATATATTCTTGATTTCCCTAAAAAATTGTGAAGACATTCTTATTAGTATATGATCATGCTCAACCAAAACTCATGCCCATTGGCCATGTGCATTTCTCGTACCGCTAATCACACACTTGGCTGCTAATTCATGTTTGAGCATAGTTCGGTCTCCATTCAACTTTGCCCAGTTAGGCAGTTAGTCGTTATACTAGGAGGCCTTGCTCTGCAGCAAGTTACCAGTTGCGGCTATTTGTTGCTGGGCGAGGAAAGAGAGAGAGAGAAAGATGGTAAGGAGAGACCGGAAGTACTGGAATATCACCAAAGAACTAGCCATGGGCAGGGGTGTATGGAAATTAGCTATCCACATGCCTACCCCAACTTGTTTGGGACTGAAAGGCTTTGTTGTTGTTGTTGTTGTTGTTTGGTACCGAAAGGCCTACCTGAAGCATTTTCCAACTTTTGTGATATATGGTGGGTTAAATCTGAGCCATTCAAGTAATACTCCAATTTTATCTGGATTTTGCGAACTATTCCTGCATGTGTTTGTTATGACACCTGAGTCTGATACTTCTACTACTGTTTGGTTATAGTAATTTGATCAGTGAGTAACTTCAGAATATACTCCAGAAAACAGCTTGATTTTCCCTAATAACTTTCTTTGTTTCTTCTTGATTTTAAGAATACCTGTTTGGTAACTGTGAATGGTCATGGGCTCATTGCAAAAATTAAGTTGTATATATTCTATACATTGTGGGCCTGTAGCTTGAAAAACAAACCTGGCATTACCTATGGCTTTGGGTTCTTTGTTACGGCTCTGGTTCTTTGTGTGGACCTTCTGGGAAGGTGAGATGGTGTGAAATCTTCTTATTGAACCAATTTAAAGTAGATTCTTGTTGATGCTATTTTGTAGTTTTTTGGTCCTATTTTCGCATCCATTGTCAAATTTTCTTCCATTGATATTTGCCATTGTAGTCCTCCTTAACTTCCACTATCAATGCATGCCATCCCTATGTCCTTATAAAGCTTCATCTGTGAGGGAGAGGCATCGATGAGGAAGGATGCTGGTGGTGATGCCTACCGTCTCCCTATCAATCTGACTTGATAATTTCATTCTTCTGCTGTACTCTTTATCTACTTATCATTTTGTACTTTTGGTTTCTCGTTACTTTACTGGTTTCAAGTTTCAACTTAAGGGTCGTATATGGCAAGTTAAGGTTACTGTTTTCTTCGTGTCATGTTCATGAATGGCTGTGATGATATAGCGTCCGTGTGAGAGCTTCTATCTAACACCTGAATTGATTCACTTGGTGCTAAACTAGGATGGCTTGTGTCATAGCAAGTAACTAGTTTAGCAGCTAACTATTACTCCCTCCGTTCACAAATACTCCCTCTGTCCCAAAATTCTTGTCTTAGATTTGTCTAGATATGGATGTATCTAATACTAAAACGTGACCGGATACATCCGTATCTAGATAAATCAGTGAGTACCTTTGGAGTATAAATGTTCATGGTCATCCTACCAGAAATTCAGTTATGGTGTTGAGATGGGAGTGTATCTGAGCCATTTACTTATACATGTTCCAGTTTTTGTGTCTACCAGTTCATAATTTGCTCCTGATATAGTGATTCTTTCTTCTGCTTTTGCTGATTCTCCTGTGGTTTCTGGTCATCTTGCGCTCTTTGACTATTGGCTTCTCTGTTATTCCCTTTGTGGGATTTGCGCCAAGTGCTGTTGATGGCGATGATGAGTAAGGCTCATTCAGAGGTGTACTGAGATCAAATACCATTGCCTGTTTGCGTGGTAGGGTTAGGTAGGGTTTTGTGTGACTAGTTGGAAGCATGCAAATGAAGGGGAGCCTTGGCGCAGCGGTAATGATGTTGCCTTGTGACCATGAGTTCACGGGTTCGAGTCCTAGAAACAGCTTGTTGCAAAAATGTAGGGAAAGGCTGCGTACTGTAGACCCTAAGTGGTCGGACCCTTCCCCGGACCCTGCGCAAGCGGGAGCTACGTGCACCGGGCTGCCCCAGGTGGAAGCGTTCAAATCAGGACAGCTTGCTTTCTGTGAGCAACCATTTGAATGCTGAAATGTCACACAGGGGCATCTCCAACGTGGATCACGAAGTGTATCAGATACAGAGTGGGTTTTTGCCCATGTGATAGACGAGCCAACTCTGAGCCTCCCATTTCTTATTTTAATAAATACGACCTCTCTTTCTACAATTTATGCTTATGTACTCCCTCCGTCCGGAAATGCTCGTCATCAAGATAAATAAAAGGGGATGTATCTAGATGTATTTTAGTTCTAGATACACCCATTTTTATCCATTTTCATGACAAGTATTTCCGGACGGAGGGAGTATATAATCTTCTCAATCTGTTAATGATTTATAGCAGTATTGGGATCTCACTGTAATACTATTTATCATCTACAACACTTACGAGAAATGCTCATAGCGAACTGGATGTTGAGCTATTTTACCTTGCATACTCAGAATGCTTTGAATTACTGATGCATCAAGAGGTTCTACTTTGTTTAATAAAAAAACAGTCCTGTGTGCTGAGGGCCCTGGGAAGCGGCAGATGGCTTCACATCTTCTGTTCAAACAATGCTATTATTTGCAACTGTACATCCTTTGTTACTTGAATGTTCTGTTCCTTTGCTTAGCGTTCCTGTTTAGTTGTTCCTGAATTTTATTTCGCGCATGATATTTTTCCCTTTCATACCTTCATATTGTATAAATTGTGCTACGTTGCACTTTATCATTCATGCATGTGCTGCACTATGGCACCTCAAGCGTCAGCTAAAAGATGCATATTAAATTTGGTCTTTGATGTCATCATATATTAATTTAGTTTTGAGTCTGCCCATTTATTTTTGGTATAAATCATGTGCAACATAATCTGCAGCACTCCCCCAATTTCTATGTGTGCCTCTTGTGATCCCACCTTGCCTTGTTTCTATGCGCCGTTGATATTTCCAGTAATATTGCATTTGAACTTCATTTTGTACTCTACCATCTTGATCTCCTGTGAAGTTAATTCCTCATCTTTCCGTGGGCAACTTTTGAGCTGCTACTTTAATGACATATTTTTCAGCTAGTGTGTGTGGGAATTTAAGTTCTCGCCTAGAAATCTCAATATATAATAGTACTACAGTATTATTCCTCTTTCATCTTTGAAACTAGTTCCTGTATTTGTACCTTTTTGTTTCTGGCAGAGTTACGTGCCTACATTCTTACTCCCACAACTTGATGGCTGTTGTAAATTATGCTGTCCGCGATTATAGAAGTACACCTGTTCCTCTTGTTGCCGGTGCTTGCTAAACTGATTATCTGTATGATGAGTCTGGACTATTTTCTACTCATATACGTGTTCGGTTTTGCTTAACAAAAGCATATTGTCCAGTGATTTTCTTCAATATCAAAATACATTATTCGTACGGAAGGTTGCGCGTAGATACGAGAGTGAGCGAGACAAGTTGAAAGAGACCGGGAGTAGGTTGATAAACTTATTTGCACATTTGGAATCGGAGATATTGTACTTGTTTATGCTTATTTTTATTTACTAAAACCTAGCTCAGCCGCTTTCCATTACAAAATACTACTCCCTCCGTTCAGAAAAGTTTGTCTTTTTGGGGACAGAGGTAATATAATAGAAATGCAACGAGAGCGGCATTTTGGAGCTCGGCCTCTATGGAGGCCAAATTTTAAAAAAAAATTCAAAATTCATACTTTCTGGTTTCACAAAAATCTGTAAAAGATTATACAAGTATACAGGATGCGATGTGTATGTGTGTAAAATTTCATGATCCAAAAGCAATTTTTGAAATGCAACCATCTAAAAAAAGGTTGCATTGAGAGGTGTCATTACGTGTGATCACAGTTGAAACACTTGACATGGGATGAAAACCTAACTAACACAACAAACTAAACCTAATGAGTTCCAACGTAGCATAACTAGGACTACTCAGCATGCAAGCTGGCCCACCACAAAAGAACAACAACTCTAAACCACAACAAACCCTCGACAAGTAGCTAGACCCCATATAATCCACATTAAGTTGTCGCCTCTCCATGGATAGCAGCGCAGATCCTCATCAGCATAGTTGTACTACTAGTGTTTAACATCTCAGCACCTTGGGGCTTGGGTCATCACCTATTCAGTCGAATCCTTCTGCAGATCTGCCCAATATCACAAGGAAGCACAAGCAGCAAACACCCTTTCAAAAGGAGTTTTAGGCCATTTAAACTCAAACATAGCTCTGTTACGACAATTCCAGATTGTCCATCATGCGGTGGGCAATCTAAACAGCTGTCATGACGACTCATGGAAGAGAATATGGAAATTGCCGTGTCCCAGGAATGTTCAGATGTTTGCCTGGAGAATCAAGCACAACTCACTTGCGCTGTTGACCAATATGCAACGTAGGGGACTCAAAGTGGAAAGCACAAAATGCTTTTTCTGTGGCAAATCTGATGAGGATGGTGCTCACCTGTTTGTCAAATGTATTAAGGCAAAGGAGGTGTGGAGGGAATTAGCATTGGAGAAAGAGAGAATGGACCTGGAACGCATCACGGACGAGCATGCAATGCTCAATTATCTATGGGGCCTGGAGGAAGGAAAGCGCACACATGTGTTCACCTTCTGGAGGATGTGGTGGAGCAATAGAAATAAGCTAAGGAAGGGAGAAATTCCGCTAGCCCCTAGTGTTGTGGCTCGTCGAGCCCGTAGCTCCGTCCTGGAATATATGCAAGTCTACCTTCCGAAGGCCAAGACACTTTCTGTTGATAAGTGGAAACCACCAGCGGAAGGAGTGATTAAAATCAACTTGGATGGGTCGTTTATCCCTGGTGAAAATCATGTGGGCTGGGGAGTAGTTGCCCGCACCTCTGAAGGTGCTCTAGTCGCTGCTCGGGCGGGCAGACAGGTGAATGCCGGGGATCCCTTCACAGCTGAAGTTATTGCTATGTCACATGCAGTTGCATTAGCAGCGGACCTTGGAGTAGTTCAGCCCGAATTTGAAACAGACTCACAACTGCTGGCCGAAGCAGTGGATCTCCGGAAGGTTCAGCCCGAATTTGAAACAGACTCACAACTGCTGGCCGAAGCAGTGGATCTCCGGAAGGTTGACTCATCGCCGTATGCAGCCATTATCGAGGACACCAAGTTTCAATTGAAGATGTGGTTCTCTAGATTTGTCATAGGGGTGTGTTGCCGTAGTGCTGAAGGAAATATGCCCTAGAGGCAATAATAAAGTTCTTATTTATATTTCCTTATATCATGATAAATGTTTATTATTCATGCTAGAATTGTATTAACCGGAAACTTAGTCCATGTGTGAATACATAGACAAACAGAGTGTCACTAGTATGCCTCTACTTGACTAGCTCGTTGATCAAAGATGGTTAAGTTTCCTAACCATAGACATGAGTTGTCATTTGATTAATGGGATCACATCATTAGAGAATGATGTGATTGACATGACCCATCCGTTAGCTTAGTACGATGATCATTTAGTTTGTTGCTATTACTTTCTTCATGACTTATGCATGTTCCTATGACTATGAGATTAATCAACTCCCGAATACCGGAGGAACACTTAGTGTGCTATCAAACGTCACAACGTAACTAGGTGATTATAAAGATGCTCTACAGGTGTCTCCGATGGTGTTTGTTGAGTTGGCATAGATCGAGATTAGGATTTGTCACTCCGATTGTCGGAGAGGTATCTCTGGGCCCTCTCGGTAATGCACATCACTATAAGCTTTGCAAGCAATGTGACTAATGAGTTAGTTGCGGGACGATGCATTACGGAACGAGTATAGAGACTTGCCGGTAACGAGATTGAACTAGGTATTGAGATACCGACGATCGAATCTCGGGCAAGTAACATACCGATGACAAAGGGAGCAACATATGTTGTTATGCGGTTTGACCGATAAAGATCTTCGTAGAATATGTGGGAGCCAATATGAGCATCCAGGTTCCGCTATTGGTTATTGACCGGAGATGAGTCTCGGTCATGTATACATAGTTCTCGAACCCGTAGGGTCCACACGCTTAACGTTGGATGACGATCGGTATTATGAGTTTATGTGTTTTGATGTACCGAAGGTTGTTCGGAGTCCCGGATGTGATCACGGACATGACGAGGAGTCTCAAAATGGTCGAGACATAGAGATTGCTATATTGGAATGTTATGTTTGGACATCGAATGATTCCGGTGAGTTCGGGCATTTACTGGAGTACCGGTAGGTTACCAGAACCACTCGGGGAGTCTATGGGCCTTATTGGGCCCTAGTGGGAGAGAGGAGGAGGCGGCCAAGGTGGGGGCGCCCCCCAAGCCCAATCCGAATTGGTGTGGGGGCCGCCCCCCTTTCCTTCTCCCTCTCTCCTCCTTCCTTCGTCTCCTACTTCAACTAGGGAAGGGGGAATCCTACTCCAACCAGGAGTAGGACTCCCCCCTTGGGCGCGCCATGAGAGTGCCGGCCCTCCCCCCTCCTCCACTCCTTTATATACGGGGGAGGGGGGCACCCCATAGACAAACAAGTTGATTGTTAGCCATGTGCGGTGCCGACCTCCACAGATTTCCACCTCGGTCATATCGTTGTAGTGCTTAGGTGAAGCCCTGCATCAGTAACTTCATCATCACTGTCATCACGCCGCCGTGCTGACGAAACTCTCCCTCGACCTCAGCTGGATCTAGAGTTCATGGGACGTCACCGAGCTGAACGTGTGCAGATCGCGGAGGTGCCGTGTTTTTGGTAGTAGAATCGGTCGGATTGTGAAGACGTACGACTACATCAACCGCGTTGTCATAACGCTTCCGCTTTCGGTCTACGACGGTACATGGACAACACTCCCCTCTCGTTGCTATGCATCACCTAGATGGATCTTGCGTGTGCGTAGGAATTTTTTTGAGATTACTATGTTCCCCAACAGTGGCATCCGAGCCAGATCTATGCATAGATGTTATACGCACGAGTAGAACACAAAGAGTTGTGGGCGATAATAGTCATACTGCTTACTAGCATGTCATACTTTGATTCGGCGGTATTGTTGGATGAAGCGGCCCGGACCGACATTACGCGTACGCTTACGCGAGACTGGTGCTACCGACGTGCTTTGCGCACAGGTGGCTCGCGGGTGTCAGTTTCTCCAACTTTAGTTGAATCGAGTGTGACTACGCCCGGTCCTTGTTGAAGGTTAAAACAACACACTTGACGAAAAATCGTTGTGGTTTGATACGTAGGTAAGAGCGGTTCTTGCTCAGCCCATAGCAGCCACATAGAACTTGTAACAACAAAGTAGAGGACGTCTAACTTGTTTTTCCAGGGCATGTTGTGATGTGATATGGTCAAGACATAATGCTAAATTATTGTATGAGATGATCATGTTTTGTAACAGAGTTATCGGCAACTGGCAGGAGCCATATGGTTGTCGCTTTATTGTATGCAATGCAATCGCCCTGTAATTGTTTTACTTTATCACTAAGCAGTAGAGATAGTCGTAGAAGCAATAGTTGGCGAGACGACAACGATGCTTCGATGGAGATCAAGGTGTCAAGCCGGTGACGATGTTGATCATGACGGTGCCTTGGAAATGGAGATCAAAGGCACAAGATGATGATGGCCATATCATATCACTTATATTTATTGTATGTGATGTTTATCCTTTATGCATCTTATTTTGCTTAGTACGGCGGTAGCATTATAAGATGATCTCTCACTAAATTTCAAGGTATAAGTGTTCTTCACGAGTATGCACCGCTATGGCAGTTCTTCGTGCTGAGACCTCACTTGATGATAGGGTGTGATAAGCTCTACGATCACATACAACGGGTGCAAGCCAGTTTTGCACACGCAGAATACTCGGGTTAAACTTGATGAGCCTAGCATATGCAGATATGGCCTCGGAACACTGAGACCGAAAGGTCGAGCGTGAATATATAGTAGATATGATCAACATAGTGATGTTCACCATTGAAAACTACTTCATCTCACATGATGATTGGACATGGTTTAGTTGATATGGATCACGTGATCACTTAAATGATTGTCTATCTAAGTGGGATTTCTTAAGTAATATGATTAATTGAACTTTAATTTATCATGAACTTAGTCCTGATAGTATTTGCATAACTATGTTGTAGATCAATAGCTCATGATGTAGCTCCCCATTTATTTTTGATATGTTCCTAGAGAAAAATAAGTCAAAAGATGATAGTAGCCATGATGCGGACTAGGTCCGTGATCTGAGGATTATCCTCATTGCTTCATAGAAGAATTATGTCCTTGATGCACTGCTAGGTGAAGGACCTATTGTAGGAGCAAATGTAGACGTTATGAATGTTTGACAAGCTCGATATGATGACTACTTGATAGTTTAGTGCGCCATGCTTTACGGCTTAGAACCGGGACTTCAAAAACGTTTTGAACGCCACGGAGCATATAAGATGTTCCAAGAGCTGAAATCGGTATTTCAGACTCATGCCCGAGTCGAGAGGTATGAGACCTCCGACAAGTACTACAAGATGGAGGAGAATAGCTTAACCAGTGAGCATGTGCTCAGATTATGCAGGTACTACAATTGCTTGAATCAAGTGGGAGTTAATCTTTCAGATAAGATAGTAATTGACAAAGTTCTCTAGTCACTATCACCAAGTTACTAGAACTTAGTGATGAACTATAATATGCAAGGGATGACGAAAGTAATTCCCAAGATCTTCGCCATACTGAAATCGGCGAAGGTAGAAATCAAGAAATAGCATCAAGTGTTGATGGTTAACATGACCACTAGTTTCAAGAAAAGGACAAAGGGAAAGAAAGAGGAACTTCAAAGAAGAATAGCAAGCAAGTTGGTGCTCCCATGAAGAAGCTGAAAGCTAGTCCCAAGCCTGGAACTGAGTGCTTCTACTGCAAATTAAATGGTCACTGGAAGTGGAAATGCCCTAGATACTTGGCGGATAAGAAGGATGGCAAAGTGAAAAGGTATATTTTATAGACATGTTATTGATGTGTACTTTACTAGTGTTTATAGCAACCCCTCAGTATTTGATACTGGTTCAGTTGCTAAGAGTAGTAACTCGAAACGGGAGTTCCAAAATGAAAAAAGACTATTTAAGGGCGAGGTGATGATGTGAGTTGGAAATGATTCCAAGGTTGATAAGATCACCATCGCACACTCCCTTTATCTTCGGGATTAGTGTTGAACCTAACATAAAAGTTATTTGGTGTTTGCGTTGAGCATGAATATGATTGGATCATGTTTATTGCAATACGGTTATTCATTTAAGTCAAAGAATAATTGTTGTTCTATTTACATGAATAAAACCTTGTATGGTCATACACTCAATATAAATGGTTTATTGAATCTCGATCCTAATGATACACATATTCATAATATTGAAGCCAAAAGATGCAAAGTTAATAATGATAGTGCAACTTATATATGTCACTGCCGTTTAGGTCATATTGGTGTAAAGCACATGAAGAAACTCCAAGCTGATGGGCTTTTGGAATCACTTGATTATGAATCACTTGATGCTTGCGAACCATGCCTCATGGGCAAGATGACTAAGACTCCATTCTCCGAAACTATGGAGCGAGCAACAGACTTGTTGGAAATAATACATACTAATGTATGCGGTCCAATGAGTGTTGAGGCTCGCGGCGGGTATCTTTATTTTCTAACCTTCACAGATGATTTGAGCAAATATGGGTATATCTACTTGATGAAACATAAGTCTGAAACATTTGAAAAGTTCAAAGAATTTCATAGTGAAGTGGAAAATCATCGTAACAAGAAAATAAAGTGTCTACGATCTGATCGTAGAGGCGAATATTCTAGTTACGAGTTTAGTCTTCGTTTAAAATAATGTGAAATAGTTTCGCAACTCAGGCCACCTGGAACACCACGGCGTAATGGTGTGTCTGAACATCGTAATCGTACTTTATTAGATATGGTGCGATATATGATGTCTCTTACCGATTTACCACTATTGTTTTGGGGTGATGCATTAGAGACAGCTGCATTCACGTTAAATAGGGCACCATCTAAATCCGTTGAGACGACACCATATAAACTATGGTTTGGCAAGAAACCTAAGCTATCGTTTCTTAAAGTTTGGGGTTGCGATGCTTATGTGAAAAAGTTTCAGCCTGATAAGCCCAAACCCAAATCGGAGAAGTGTGTCTTCATAGGATACCCAAAAGAAACTGTTGGGTACACCTTCTATCACAGATCCGAAGGCAAGATCTTTGTTGCTAAGAGTGGATCCTTTCTAGAGATGGAGCTTCTCTCGAAAGAAGTGAGTGGGAGGAAAGTAGAACTTGATAAGGTAATTGTACCTTCTCTCGAATTGGAAAATAGCTCATCACTAAAATCAGTTCCAGTGATGCCTACACCAAATAGTGAGGAAGTTAATGATGATGATCATGAAACTTCAGATCAAGTTACTACCGAACCTCGTAGGTCAACCAGAGTACGATCCGCACCAAGAGTGGTACGGTAATCCTGTTCTGGAAGCCATGTTACTAGACCATGATGAACCTACGAACTATGAGGAAGCGATGATGAGCCCAGATTCCGATAGATGGCTTGAGGCCATGAAATATAAGATAGAATCCATGTATGAGAACAAAGTGTGGACTTTGGCGGACTTGCCCGATGATCAGCAAGCCATTGAGAATAAATGGATCTTCAAGAGGAAGACGGACTGATAGTAGTGTTACTATTCATTTAAGCTTGACTTGTCGAAAAGGGTTTTTGACAAGTTCAAGATGTTGACTACGATGAGATTTTCACGCTCGTAGCGATGCTTAAGTCTGTCTGAATCATGTTAGCAATTGCCACATTTTATGAAAACTGGCAAATGGATGTCAAAACTACAATCCTTAATGTATTTCGTAAAGAATAGTTGTATATGATGCAACCAAAAAGGTTTTGTCAATCCTAAATGCGCTAACAAAATGTGCAAGCTCGAGATCCATCTATGGACTGATGCAAGCATCTCAGAGTTGGAATATACGCTTTGATGAGTTGATCAAAGCATATAGTTTTATACAGACTTGCGGTGAAGCCTGTATTTCTGTTAAGTATATGTGTATGAAATATTGTTGATCGGAAATGATGTAGACTTTTCTGGAAAGCATAAAGGAGTGTTTGAAAGGAGTTTTCCAAAGAAAGACCTCGGTGAAGCTGCTTACATATTGAGCATCAAGATCTATAGAGATAGATCAAGACGCTTGATAAGTTTTTTCAATAAGTACATACCTTGAAAAGATTTTGAAGTAGTTCAAAATGGAACAGTCAAAGAAGGAGTTCTGAACTGTGTTGCAAGGTGTGACGTTGAGTAAATACTCAAAACCCGACCACGGCAGAAAATGGAAAGAGAATGAAAATTCATTCCCTATGCCTCAGTCATAGGTTCTATGAAGTATGCTATGTTGTGTACTAGACCTATTACGAACCTCACCATGAGTTTGGCAAGAGGGTACAATAGTGATCCAGGTGTGGATCACTGGACAGCGGTCAAAATATATCCTTAGTGGAATAAGGAGATATTTCTCGGTTATGGAGGTGATAAAGAGTTCATCGTAAAGAGTTATGTCGATGCAAGCTTTGACTCTAATCCGGATGACTCTAAGTCTCAATCTGGATACATATTGAAAGTGGGAGCAATTAGCTGGAGTAGCTCCGTGCAGAGCATTGTAGACATAGAAATTTGCAAAATACATACGGCTCTGAATGTGACAGACATATTGACTAAGCTTCTCTCACAAGCAAAACATGATCACACCTTAGTACTCTTTGGGTGTTAATCACATAGCGATGTGAACTAGATTATTGACTCTAGTAAAACCCTTTGGGTATTAGTCACATGGCGATGTGAACTAATCACATGGTGATGTGAACTATTGGTGTTAAATCACATGGCGATGTGAACTAGATTATTGACTCTAGTGCAAGTGGGAGACTGAAGGAAATATGCCGTAGAGGCAATAATAAAGTTGTTTTTTTATATTTCCTTATATCATGATAAATGTTTATTATTCATGCTAGAATTGTATTAACCGGAAACTTAGTACATGTGTGAATATATAGACAAACAGAGTGTCACTAATATGCCTCTACTTGACAAGCTCGTTGATTAAACATGAGTTGTCAGTTGATTAACGGGATCACATCATTAGAGAATGATGTGATTGACATGACCCATCCGTTAGCTTAGCACGATGACCGTTTAGTTTGTTGGTATTGCTTTCTTCATGACTTATACATCACTACTAGGGAAAACCTTATACATAGAATCTTAGCAGCAGCGTGGTTTAAAAACAAACGCTACTGCTAATTAGCAGTAGCGAGCTCCAGGAAACCGTGCTACTAACATCCCGATAGCAGTAGCGCTCTAGGTGAAACAAGCGCTACTACTATAATTGCCATGGTGTTGCCTCCAGGCTAGATATAGTTGTAGCGCCTTTCTGCAGGATGCCTCCAGTATCTTCCACCATGGCCTCTCTGTATAGTGGCATGACTACCGGATGCCTCCAGTATCTTCCACCATGGCCTCTCTGTACGGTGTGTGCTAGGAAAGGGTTGACAACTTACTGAACCGTACCCTACTTGTTGTAGAGGCAGTGGCGGTCTGAAGCAAGTATGGGGTTCTTGGCACAAGACTCGATCTATGGTCGACTCAGGAGGTAGCAAGATTTCCTGCAAGATTAGTATAACAAGGCAAATACTTCAAACTACAGATAGAAACACCACGCGACATACCCCCTCATGTCATACCGGACACGACCGTCTCGACGGAGGACTAGGGACAAGACCGTGTCTACCCAAGACAGAGGCCTTCCCTTCTTTCCTCCCGGTAGGCATGAAAGGCACATGACGGTGATTTTTATCACAAACATATCAACTCCATTTGCATGAAATTCATTAACATGCATTCATGAGTAGGAACACATCCTCACATAAAATGACGTATGTTCGTGTCGGGGTGGTGTTGTCACCGTTCTATGCAACACACAAAATTTCACCAGGGTTCAGAATGCTTGCCTTCAGGTCATGTGAAGGCAGGGTGCATTCCAACACATCTTGAAATCTTCAAAAATCCTATTTAAAAGAATATATTTGAATTATTACATAAAATCAAAACAGCACAAAAAAGTTGTCTGAAATATTTTCAAATAAATCTTAAAATAAACTAGACCAAATTTGAGAGAGGTAGGAAAAAGAATCAATTCATTTGGAGTTGTATTTAAAAAGTTATAGTCAGTCAAAGTTCTGGTCAAAATCTGATTTTAAATAAACAGAAAAAGAAAAGAAAACGCTTCGAACTGGTACACGTCGAAAACGTACTTCGAGCTTTACGTCTCCACTTAACCCACGTGGACTGGGGCGGGGTCACTGACAGTGGGTCCAAGGGCCCACTGGTCAGGTTTGACCGGTCTCCCCCGCCTCCTTCCTCCTCTGGCCGAACAGAGGCGGGGCTCCGGCGACCAATGCCGGCGAGCGGCGGCTCCTCGCGGCCTCTGGAGGGCGGGGATGGATCCGCAAGACTGGGGCGGTCCTTCTGGTAGTCGAGGGAGTGACAGGAATGGAGTGAGCTGTCGGCGGCGAGCTTTCTTGGCGGAGGAAGCCGGGAGCATAGTGGTTTTGGGGCTGCGGTGGTTCTTGATCGAAATTGAGTAGGGGAAGGGTTCACGGAGGAAGAGAGGGTTTCTGGTGAAGAGATTGGAGAGGGGGAGGCCCGGGTTGCGCCGAACGGAGC
This sequence comes from Aegilops bicornis, assembly GCA_021605145.1. Taxonomy (NCBI): domain Eukaryota; kingdom Viridiplantae; phylum Streptophyta; class Magnoliopsida; order Poales; family Poaceae; genus Aegilops; species Aegilops bicornis. The sequence continues at coordinate 819,108,485 of CM038675.1, forward strand.
CGGGAGGCGGTGGTGGCCGAACTGACCGGAGAGGTTGAAGATGACCTGCTCCCCTTCAATTGGTGGTGATGGGGGCGCTAGTGAGACGGCGTGAGGCTACCTCGGGGCTCGGAGACGCTCGGGGCTTCCTTATATAGCGTGGCTAGGTCGGTCCGAGGTGGCCGGAGATAAGAACGGCAGCGAACCGACGTTCTGTAGCAGTAGGGGGACGTGGCGGGGTTGAGGATGGCGGCAAGAGCTAAGCGGACGGCGGCATCGCCTGCTCGAGGCCAATGGCGGCGGGAGTGGCTCGGGTGGCGCCGACACGGCCGGGAGCACCTGTGATCGTCGACTAGCCGCCACGGCCATCTGGCCAGTGGCGCTGTGGGGTGCCGAGGTGGTCGGGGTGGCGTGGCGGTGCAGGGATACGTGGCGTGCTAGCAGCTGTTGGACAAGGGCGGAGCAGGTCTTGGGCGAGGCAGCGGCGGCTCGGGCGCCGTGCGTGCAAGCGCACGCTCTGGCGCCAGAGCATGCCCGGACGTGTTTGGCGAAATGCCGGGGGTAGCCTAGAGGTCGCGGGTGAGGCTGGCAAGAAACAGGGCTGGGTTAGGGTTAGCAAGGGGATCAAGGGACATGGTGGATAGGCCAGGGGCTCAAGTTCACAATGTAAACTTGAAATCATGCCAAATCTGGCTATGCACTTAGGGTGTTTGTCAAAATGCCAAGGGCATCTAGGCAACACTTGGGGTGGCCAAATTTTCCAGATCAGTGTCTCTTTGGATGGACAAGGGGGTGGTGAAGTTAGTTTGATGAAGCGAAACTTGTTAGTGCAAGTTATGCAAAACTTCAGTTTTGGATGAGAAAGAAAAGGCATCCCTACATGGACCAAAAGTGTTCCAAAGAGTGCATGCTCCTGGACTTAGGGGTTTGGCAGGGAGGACTATAAGTATGAGAAAGCACAAGATCACTAGAGTAAGAAAGGATGGGGTTCCAGTACAAATCACCAAATGGCACCAGAATGAAGACGAGGATGATTCCCTCAATTTTTCCAAAGAACAACACTAGGTTTTTGCATAAAGTTGGATGGCATGCTACTACGATATCTCATATTTTTGGTGGAGGCTCTAGAGAAATATTTAATTAGGCTATAGTGCAAAAGTGTCCACTGGACCAGATTTGAAAAACAGGTGTAAAACTTAAAATATGCAATGAAATAGTTATATTAATGCACACAAATGATTTATAGACATCTCATGACATCCCCAAATTTTGGTTGGAATTTTAAGTGAATCTATCAAATGGTTGTAGTTCAAAAAGAGCTCCAAAATTTAAAACACTTCATTTTAGTGAATAAAGCTCAGGGTGAAGTAATTTAATAAATAAATCTACTGATTAAGAAAATGTTATACAGAGAGCATAGAAGCCCAAAATGTTTTGGAAAGCTCCACATGGAAAAGACACCTTAATATTAAAAGAAGAGTTACGAAATCAATGAAATAAAAGTTTTAAAACTCACGGCAAAAATTTAATATTTAAAACTTGGCTAAATTTTTGGGGTGTTACAATTACTACCCCCCTTAAGAAAATCTCGTCCTCGAGATTTGCTAAGAGTTAAATTTTAAATAAAAACGAATTAAAACGAAAGTGGCTACAGTGAGAGCAATAAGTGGTGCAAAAATACAGTGTGGGATACTGGCGCGGTGTGGGGAAAAATCCACGGTTTTGGGAAAAACTAGCGATTTCTACACTGGACATAAATTTAGAATAAATTCTAAATCTTAAAATACGCTGGTCACACCCGAGAGCACAGTGCTCTCTCTGGTGGCCGTGAACCCGGGCCCACGGTCAGCCTCTTCTCCTTCCTCCGGCTCTCTTCTTCCTCTCTCCCGCGCGCTCTCCCGCGCTTTCTCCACCGGCGACGCCTAGCGCGTAGGGCACCTAGGCCGTACCGCGGTAGTGCGCGGCGCGCTAGCTGCCGGTGCAGCGTGCACTCACCTCGCGGGCCAGTGCGCTGTCGGCCTTGCCATGGATTCGCCTCGAACACCGGGCCGGGCGAAGAGCGGCGCTGGTGGACCTCGCCCACCGTACACCGAGCTCGAGCTATAAAATGATCGCGGCGTTCTCCTCTTCTTCCTCACACCTGGCCTCGTTCCTCTTTCTCCTTCCTTCTCCTCTGTTTCCGTTGGCCGGAGCTCGATGCGAGGCTCTAATGGCGGAGGTGGTGCCGGACTGGTACGTGATCTTGCTGTGCGGAGGGCTGGCAGCGGTGATGGGGCTCTCCGTGCTCCTGTGTGCGATGATCCTCGACGATCGTCGCGATGCCGCTGCTCGGTTGCTGGCTCTCCGCGGTGGCGGTGACCACGAGGAGTAGGTGGGGTGTGTCGGGTGTTAACTGTTGTCGGGAAGTGCTTAGTTAGATGCGACACAGTTTGCACAAATTTTTGCAAGCGGTGTATGGGTCCGTGTAATCGTGGTGGTGAGTCTGCTGCCGTGGGGCTGCGTGAAATAAATAATCTATGCCGTGAGAAAATATACGATGCGGCAACTCAGGGAAAAGAAATCTCACTCCAGGATTTCTCGCGAGAGAAAACAGTAATACATTAGAGTCAAACCGCGACAGAGCTACTTACTTTAATGATCTACTCGCTGCGAAACTCGGGGTACTAAGCATAAGTTACAACACATAAATAAAAGTTGCGGTAATAAAAACAGCGGTGCATCTAAATTGAAAATGGTAACTGGACGGGGTCCTGAGAAAATGTCTCTGGTACGGGGATACACTCTTCTTCTATCGGAGATAGTGGATTGACCAGTCGATGAATGTGTCTCTCCTGGTCGGGCCTCAGTGATCTGCCGATGGCGATCTGAGGATTTAAATCCGCGAGGCTCTGTAGATAACCCATCACATGTTGGGTTAAACGTTCTTGAGCGATGACGTATTGGACGAGGTTGGCCAAGACTGGGTCTCTCTCAATACGTCCACCTGGAAAAGATGTTACTCCCCCGGGTGCTGCACGGCTCGGAAAATAATAATACCCTCGTTCGCTGGCATAGGGTACTGTGAATCGAAGGCGAGCAAGTGCTTCATACGCAGCAGCTTCTACGGCCATATGCGGGGTTGGCATAGATTTCCCTACAAAGGAGACCTCCGTTGGATCTTGGTTTGGGTTTACGGGCGGAATGTGCACGCCTTCCCAATATCTCGAGGTGGAAGGGGTGATCCTCGATTTGAACAACTCGTACTGGGGTGGCTGGGTAGCGCCCATGGTACTGCGGGTAAAATCCCACAATATCTTGACAAAACTACCTGGGGTAGCATCTGGAGTCCTCAGATAAATACTAGGGCTTGGCATGGCAAGAAATGGTTGTGAGGATGGTGCACAAGGTGAGGGGTGCTTGGCAAGGTCACTCGGTGGCCCTTTTTATAGCACCGAGGCTGGGTCTTTTACCGTGGTAAAAAGCAAAGAATTGGCCGGCTCAGCTCGGGGTCAACCACAGGTACACACATATTACTAAAGTGACGTATCACTGTGGGTGTTGTCGGGGCGGTTTTTGGTGGTTGCGCCAAGGATAGAGAAATCATACTGCATGCTAATACATCCATGCAAGACTACTATATAAAACAGATGCACGACGCCAGGCTGCGTTAATTTAAGGGATCACAGGATTACAAAGCGAGGATACACGGGGACTCGCCACTACTCGAGTGACTTAGTCTACTTCGTTTACATCCAAGCGGGCTTCCCTTGTGGATGTCGAGGCTTCTCCACGGTTCTCACCGTCAGACTTAGCTGGAGAGGGCTGAGGGGCTGCAGGCTCGCGGTAGTGATGATGACCATCGCGGGGATTGTTGACCACAACCCCGTTGGAGTGTGCTCCCAGGAGGCGTGAAGCAAACAGGGACATCAAAGCACCTTGGCTGGCGGCTGGGGCTGACCTCAGGGTCTCAATCGGTTGTCCAAACAGCACGACTGGGTTGTCGGCGTTGGGTTCGATCTCCTCTCTCGCTGGGGCTCGACGAACCAGCTCTCCACGAGCTGCGACCAGATCAATGGTGATTTGATCGAATAGGTCCTCCAGTGCACTTACATAGCGCACTAGGTGCAGCAATGAGGGATCCGTCTCGTGATCTCCGTTGGCAACTTGGGGTGGTCTACCATACCCTTCACGCCTGGGGTAGTAGTGGAACGAGCGACAGTTAACTCTGGGCGACAGGTGCCTGAGGTGAACTACAGCCTCTCGAGCAGCTAGTTGGATGGCTTGTGGCTCAAAGGAAGTTGTCCTCCCGGTGAACCTGTAGGGGCGCTCGGGTGCTAGACCCCTACCGTAGATATGTACAGTGGCCCAGGTGTGGCTCTCACCACTTATGGGTCCCTGGTACACAACATATTCAGTGGCTCTTCTAACGCATAGGCACGACGGGTAAGGTTTGCGAGTATGGTCACAAAACCTCCAAGGTTGGTTGCTGTAGTCTCATGGTGCACTACGGGACCAGGCATTGTGGCTCGGTTTTGGGTTAGCGGTTGTGCTGGGCTGGGTTGAGGCGAGCGTGTCCTTTTTATAGAAAAATGGGACGAAGTCTTCCTTCGCACGCTTGCGAATGAGACAGCTTGGGTGCCGGTCTCTGGTGCGTGATAGACGGGCTAGGTTGATAGGTTGGGCACCGACTGCCAAAAGCGTCGGGTCACTGTGTGGCTATCTTGTGCGAGAAGCTTGGTTGAGGTTTTCTTATGGCTTGGTGGGTTGTTAGCCTAATTTTATTGACCTGGCTAAGATAGGATTAGCCAATGGTCAGCCTGGCTCTGATACCAAGTCTGTGGCGACCGAATCTTCGGGTAAACATTCCCAGAAAATGGCCCTTGTGCTTACCAGCCCCCGGATAACTGTTAGCTGATAAGGCACCCAACTTGATACAGAAATTCCAAGCAAAATACAATATATGTAGTACAAGACCATTCTGGCCTGTGAGTACAACAAAGGGTTTCTAAAGGTTGATGGCGGAAGCGGTTTATGGATCATCAGCGTCTATGGGACTCCATTTCCACAGGAACAGCTGACCAGGTTAACTCCTATCTTCGCGAGACTGCTATCACCATTTGCTTAGGTTCCGTGGCTGTCATCACAATGCTCCTCTCCAAGCAAGAAATCTGGCCAAGACAATAGCCAGGGACAAGCCAGTGAGTACTTTGAATGTACTCGCAAACATCATGAACACAGGTGTAATATAACAATGATGTGCTGAAAATATTTTATGCTCAGGGCGTCAGTCACAAAAGATAAATAAAACACTAATGCGTGCAAGCATGTTATCTATGACTATGCAATAACATAGTAGTATTAAAAATTATGAAATAAATAACAATATGCCACAGTCGGGCGTCTTAGCGACACCACATAAAGGGCTTTAAAAGAAATGCCACAGTCGGGCGTCTTAGCGACACCACATAAAGGGCTTAAAAAAATGCCACAGTCGGGCGTCTTAGCGACACCACATAAAGGGATTAAAAAGAAATGCCACAGTCGGGCGTCTTAGCGACACCACATAAAGGGCTTAAAAAGAAATGCCACAGTCGGGCGTCTTAGCGACACCACATAAAGGGCTTTAAAAGAAATGCCACAGTCGGGCGTCTTAGCGACACCACATAAAGGGCTTTAAAAGAAAACACAGTAAATATCCAGGAGGTAGAACCATCCCAGGGATATTCGATAATGCCAATAATATCACGGGTTAGTCCACAATAATAATAACAATCATAAATGTCACAAGTCACGAGTTGTGATTCCAGTTAATAGTTTCAGCTCTGAAGACCGACACTAAGACCGACACTTGACCCATCCCAGACTGTAATCCTTAAATATGGACACGGCTATTCGAAAAGGTTTAATCTCTGCAGAGGGTGTACTCTTTACCCACGAGGAACGGATTCCTTTAGTCCATCGGGACTAATTCCGTCTACGGTCTTTTTGTTGAAAACACACCTAACTTGCACACACCAGCTTAACTTACATGTGTCTGGAATCACCCACGACACCTGTTAACCAAAACTCTAAGTGGGAAGGCTACAGCCTCGACGTAACATGGGATCACAAAATTTATACCGCACACAAACCGGGGAGCTACCCCCTTCGGGTACAACCGAAACACACATGCTCCCTGACCCGGTGGCATGACTACCGGATGCCTCCAGTATCTTCCACCATGGCCTCTCTGTACGGTGTGTGCTAGGAAAGGGTTGACAACTTACTGAACCGTACCCTACTTGTTGTAGAGGCAGTGGCAGTACGAAGCAAGTATGGGGGTTACTGGCACAAGACTCGATCTATGGTCGACTCAGGAGGTTGCAAGATTTCCTGCAAGATTAGTATAACAAGGCAAATACTTCAAACTACAGATAAAACACCACGCGACATACCCCCTCATGTCATACCGGACACGACCGTCTCGACGGAGGACTAGGGACAAGACTGTGTCTACCCAAGACAGAGGCCTTCCCTTCTTTCCTCCCGGTAGGCATGGAAGGCACATGACGGTGATTTTTATCACAAACATATCAACTCCATTTGCATGAAATTCATTAACATGCATTCATGAGTAGGAACACATCCTCACATAAAATGACGTATGCTCGTGTCGGGGTGGTGTTGTCACCGTGCTATGCAACACACACAAAATTTCACCAGGGTTCAGAATGCTTGCCTTCAGGTCATGGGAAGGCAGGGTGCATTCCAACACATCTTGAAATCTTCAAAAATCCTATTTAAAAGAATATATTTGAATTATTACATAAAATCAAAACAGCACAAAAAATTTGTCTGAATTTTTTTCAAATAAATCTTAAAATAAACTAGACCAAATTTGAGAGTGGTAGGAAAAAGAATCAATTCATTTGGAGTTATATTTAAAATGTTATAGTCAGTCAAAGTTCTGGTCAAAATCTGATTTTAAATAAACAGAAAAAGAAAAGAAAACGCTTCGAACTGGTACACGTCGAAAACGTACTTCACGCTTTATGTCTCCACTTAACCCACGTGAACTGGGGCGGGTTCACTGACAGTGGGTCCAAGGGCCCACTGGTCAGGTTTGACCGGTCTCCCCCGCCTCCTTCCTCCTCTGGCCGAACAGAGGCGGGGGCTCCGACGACCAACACCGGCGAGCGGCGGCTCCTCGCGGCCTCTGGAGGGCGGGGATGGATCCGCAATACTGGGGCGGCCCTTCCGGTAGTCGAGGGAGTGACAGGAATGGAGTGAGCTGTCGGCGGCGAGCTTTGCGGCGGAGGAAGCTTCGGGAGCATAGTGGTTTTGGGGCTGCGGTGGTTCTCGATCGAAGTTGAGTAGGGGGAAGGGTTCACGGGAGGAAGAGAGGGTTTCTGGTGAAGAGATTGGAGAGGGGGAGGCCCGGGTTGCGCCGAACGGAGCCGGGAGGTGGTGGTGGCCGAACTGACCGGAGAGGTTGAAGATGACCTGCTCCCCTTCAATTGGTGGCGATGGGGGCGCTAGTGAGACGGCGCGAGGCTACCTCGGGGCTCGGAGACGCTCGGGTCTTCCTTATATAGCATGGCTAGGTCGGTCCGAGGTGGCCGGAGATAAGAACGGCGGCGAACCGACGTTCTGTAGCAGCAGGGGGGCGTGGCGGGGTTGAGGATGGCGGCAAGAGCTAGCGGACGGCGGGCATCGCCCAGTGCTACCGTGGCGGCGAGGAGTGGTTCGGCGGGCGCCGACACGGCCGGGCACGCAAGCGGTCGCTTAGCCGCCACGGCCATCTGGCGGTGGCGCTGTAAGTGCTGTGGGTGGTCGGGGTGGCGTGGCGGTGCAGGGATACGTGGCGTGCTAGCAGCTGTTGGCCAAGGGCCGGAACGGGTGCGGGGCGAGACGCGGCGGCTCGGGCGCACGTGCGTGCCAAACGCACGCTCTGGGCGCGCCCAGAGCACGCCCGGGACGTGTTTGGCGAAATGCCAGGGTAGCCTAGAGGTCGCGGGTGAGGCTGGCAAGAAACAGGGCTAGGTTAGGGTTAGCAAGGGGATCAAGGGACATGGTGGATAGGCCAGGGGCTCAAGTTCACAATGTAAACTTGAAATCATGCCAAATCTGGCTATGCACTCAGGGTGTTTGTCAAAATGCCAAGGGCATCTAGGCAACACTTGGGGTGGCCAAATTTTCCAGATCAGTGTCTCTTTGGATGGACAAGGGGGTGGTGAAGTTAGTTTGACAGAAGCAGAAACTTGTTAGTGCAAGTTATGCAAAACTTCAGTTTTGGACAGAAAGAAAAAGGCATCCCTACATGGACCAAAAGTGTTCCAAAGAGTGCATGCTCCTGGACTTAGGGGTTTGGCAGGGAGGACTATAAGTATGAGAAAGCACAAGATCACTAGAGTAAGAAAGGATGGGGTTGCAGTACAAATCACCAAATGGCACCAGAATGAAGATGAGGATTATTCCCTCAATTTTTCCAAAGAACAACACTATGTTTTTGCATAAAGTTGGATGGCATGCTACTACTGATATCTCATAATTTTGGTGGAGGCTCTAGAGAAATATTTAATTAGGCTATAGTGCAAAAGTGTCCACTGGACCAGATTTGAAAAACAGGTGTAAAACTTAAAATATGCAATGAAATAGTTATATTAATGCACACAAGTGATTTAGAGACATCTCATGACATCCCCAAACTTTGGTTGGAATTTTAAGTGAATCTATCAAATGGTTGTAGTTCATAAAGAGCTCCAAAATTTAAAACACTTCATTTTAATGAATAAAGCTCAGGGTGAAGTAGTTTAATAAATAAATCTACTGATTAATAAAATGTTATACAGAGAGCATAGAAGCCCAAAATGTTTTGGAAAGCTCCACATGGAAAAGACACCTTAATATTAAAAGAAGAGTTCTGAAATCAACAGAAATAAAAGTTTTAAAACTCCTGGCAAAAATTTTAATATTTAAAACTTGGCTAAATTTTTGGGGTGTTACATCCTATGAGGTACAATATGTTTATTATGTGGTACAATGTGTTAGAGTTGACGATGAGGAGTAGTTGTGATTATGACTAGTGACCAACTTGCTATGTGATGTCTCATTGATGAAAACGATGATCATGAGGAGGTTTTATATGACAATGATGTATTATGATGATAAGTTGTTAATGATATGATGATGATGATTTTTATTATATTATTGGGTGAAAGAACCACGGATTAGTTTCAAGTGTATGTCCATCCACTTGAAACTAGTCCACGGTTCTTTCACCCTGTGATGTAATAACTAATTATGATGTAAAAAAAATCTCTAAATTGCTGCTGTAAGAAAACTTGTATAAAGGTGTTGTCGTGGTTTTGTCACGGCAAATGTCCTCATGAAAGGACTTAGTCATGGAGCCATCGCTACGGATTAGCTTAATGGGGTTAAAGCGGACACAAGGACGCAAGAGAGTTTATACTAGTTCAGCCCCTTCGATGAAGGTAAAAGCCTACGTCTAGTTGTGATGGAATTGATGGGGGTTTCGATGACTAGGGAGCAAACAAGCCGCCTAAGTCTCGAGTTGTTGTCTGTTTCTCTGAATCGCCACCGGGTCGTCCCCTTATATACATGGGCGACGCACGTCGGTTTGCAGAGTCCCGAGGCCGGCTCATAGACGTGTCTGGTTCGGTCTCTAGTACTTCTAACTTACAACACAAGTTACCTACTAAACCGGTTTACGGCTACAACCCTTTAACCGGTTTTGGGCCTTGGGCTCTTATTGAATATCCTCACGGGCTTCAAGCATACTTGGCTACTGATGAAGTTAACCCGGCCTCTCCTGGCCGGTTTACGCCCAGTAGTAATATCCCCAACATTAGGCCCCAGATTGATTTGAACAGGTTCATGTCAATCCTTAGTAAAAAACTTCGTCTTCAATCATCTTCTTTGTTGAATCGCCGTGATGTCATCTTCTCAGATTGTGGTGAACCGGCATGACGTCAGTTGTCATAAAAAACTATCCACAATACCTCTTTTGTTTAATAGACCTGTGACAATCGAGGCGACGACTCCGTTTCCAAACTCATGGCTCCTTGATTCTCGCGCCTGACACATGTCCTTTGCCTTTATCAATAGACCGAAGGGTCATTTCCTTTTTCCCCTTCGTGCCCCTCTGCTTCGTCTTCCTCGCGCTGCCCAGCTTCGGAGCTCCGCCGCCGCCGTCAACCTCTGCACCAGCCTTGCTCGCTGCATCACCCTGAACGCACCAGACCATCGCGGCGACCTTCTGCTTCTTCCTCCGCTCTGGTAAATCTTCTATCCTTTCACCGTAGATCCGTTCTTAGGGTTTCCATGTTCTTCAGTGTTCATCGCTTATTTCTTGCTCATATGATAACTGTCAGTTAAATCTGTGGATCCTTGTTCTGTGTAGCAGTATTTTTTAGCATCCGCTGTTACCTGTGCATCCCAAGGTCTTAGATCTCCCTGCATCTTTGCTCGTTGACTCAGTATCGCTCCGTTTTATACCTTGAATATTTATTTCTTTTCTGAATATACTCCAGATCCAAAGCTGTAACAAGTTTTCGTGAAACCTGTTTTCCCACATCCACACTTGATTCATCCATGTTTCAGACTAGGCCGTTTAACTTTAGAAAATTGACAACTCGGCATATACCATTAGTCCCCTTGTTGAACCGCCAAGGTTTTTCTGGTTTATGTATTGCCACCTTGCAGAACTCCGGTTTGTAAACAAAATCTTCCGGTTTAACAATGAACGCATCAATCTATAGCCTTCCAACATGTTCTTGAACTGGTATTACTGCCTTGCAGATTGCATCATGGCCAATCAAGTATATGAGTGTAACTGGGTCCCTTCTCGAGTGACTGAAACCCAACTGGAGAACTTAGTTCGCACCAGCGCTTTAGGCCAGAAAGATGTCATTCACTGGAGGGTCCCTGGTCCGGAGAGTTCTCCAGAACCCAAGGATGGAGAAGTTGTCGTTTTTGCTGACCACCTAGCCCGGGGTTTCAGTCCGCCCGGTTCAAAATTTTATCGAGATGTCTTGGCCAACTTCCAACTGCGTCCACAAGACATTGGCCCCAACTCCATAACCAATATCTGTCATTTTCAAGTGCTCTCTGAGGTGTTCCTTCAGGAGGAGCCCTCAGTTGAACTGTTCAGAGATTGCTTCCATCTAAACCGCCAGACTGAATTTTCCTCGACGGGTCCCAACACCGAGTTGGGTGGTGTGGCAATTCAAAAGCGGAAAGAGGTCACTTACCCTCACGCCAAACTGCATAGCCATCCCAAAGAGTGGAACTCAACATGGTTTTATTGCAAAGATACCTCTCCTGAAGGAGAAAATCCTTTACCGGGTTACCGTCCGGAACGGCTAAGCAATACACACCCTCTCCCTCACAGACTGACTGCTAGGGAAAGAAGCAAATATGCCCCCCAATTATCCAAGCTCCGAGCCTTCATGGCCAACGGGTTGACAGGAGTTGATCTTGCTCGATGCTGGATATCTTGGAGTATACTGCCACTGAGCCTGCGCTCTGGTTTGATGTGCAAATACACAGAAGATGTAAAAGACCCTCTCCGGCATATCAAGATCCAACTGACAGACGATGAAGTTACTGAAGCTGTTAAGAGGATGTTGAACGAACCGAAAGCTACTTGCGCACAAACCGGCCTGGCTCCCTTTTCTGCCATTAACAAACCGCCAGCCGTAAGACTCCTATCTTATTCATTTATACAATCTGATTATATTCAAGTACTCTTTGTTGATGTTAACATCTTTCCAACAGGGTGATGATCCATTTTGGAGCAGGAAGACTCCACAAGAGAAACCGGTGGCAATAACCCGGCCCAAGACAAAAGTTGTGAAGAAACCAGCTTATAGAAAGAAAACCTTTGCCTCCTCCGATCCACCAAATGGACGATGATGTGGGTAATCCGGACCTTGTGGTAGAACTTGACTCACTTGGTCTATTTTTTACACACCTTATTGATAATGATTATTGCCGGATGATGTCAAGCTAGTCATGCTGATGTTGTAGAGGTAATCACTCTTTCTTCCGATTCAAACCCTTTACCTTCAGTACAAATCCGTCGGGCAAACCGGAAAGTTAAATTTTCTCATCCTCTTGCTTACTTGGATCGAAACTTTCTTATGAAGACACAACAGCATGAAGCTCGTCGCGCAACCCGGCACAGCGGCCAGGTAGTCATCTCCACCGGTTTACCGAACAGTCCGGTTCGGAAACGCCGTTCAGAGGTCTCTAACTGTTTCGTCAATGCTTATCCTAAAGCGGGCTGTTTTTGTCAACCTCTTAATCCATCTGACTCCGATTATCAGGTGACTTCTCATTCTTCCTCTGGCGAGTCAACAGCACCCAACTCCCACCGCTCAAGGCGGTGCTTGGGTGAGCCATATTCCTGATAATGCTGTTTTGTATAGCACTTTCAATGTTCATTGGACTGGTCCGTCTTTGTCCTTTCAGATCCAAGCCCATGCCAAGCAAGAAAGCTCGCCTGGATAAAGCGGCAGAAGACGAGGCCCCTGAACCGGCCCAAACACCAAACCCTGAGGAACACATCCAGGATGATATACTGACTGATCCACCATTGCAAGGTCATGATGTTGCTGTTGAAGAGGCGTATGTTGATGCCTCCGGTCCTCCAAGTCAACCCACAAGTCCTGCTTAAACTGACAAGTCAGTGTGTCCACCAAAGCAGACGGATAAACCAGTGACCCCAGTGCGAACCGGCGAAGCCAAGGATGATGATGTTGTGATTACTGGCTTTGGCCATTCCGAGCCAGGTAATCCTGTCGCCTTATCCAAGCATACTGCCAAGGATGAATTTACTGCCTTTGGTAAAGGCAAGTGGAATGCCGATTTGGCAACTTACGCCGCTTTGAATCCACAAGAGCTTCATTCCGGCTACTTGAACCGGTTATATACCAGCCGTGACTATGAAGCCGGTTTGGTGAACATGATGAAGGACAAATATGAGGTAAACTCCATAACTCTCTTCTTGTGTATTGCAAACTGTCGACTTTGATAGCCCCCAAGGGCCGGTTCAACTTAATGTAGTTAAACCGGGACTTGAATAACATAAGAATTCCAGCATTACTTAATGATAGAGCAAATATGCATTAGCCCCCAAGTGCCAAGTTGAATACTTGTATTGAGCTTGGGACTTCATATATAAATTGTAGGATGAAAAGCAAATATGCATTAGCCCCCAAGTACCAAGGGCATAACTTGTTGTGGGGTTGGTACTTCAACTCTGCATCTTAATCCTTAAATGGTTATCTGTATGTAGGCTGATGTGAACAAGAAAGATAGTCAAATTGCTGATCTTCAAGAGAACCTGAAATCCCAGCAAGCTGAAACCTCCAAAGCAAAGGACGAATTAACCAGCGCTTTAAGCGTCATGGAAAAGCTTAAGGAGGGCTTCAACAAGGAGCGGGCGGATTGGGCCACTGAAAAGGCCGCTTTAACTCAACGGGCCGATGGTGGATGAACTGACCAGTGTAAAGCGGCAAGTACATGCCATGACCGCTGCTGTCTTTGGTAAGCCCTTTTTGACTTCTGCCTTAATAAAGCCTTCTCATAAAATTGCCGGTTTAATAATCCTTTGAATGATACAGGGACACGTATTGGCCACTTGGGATCAGACGTGCGGAAAAAGTTGAAAGCTTCTTATACATTGATAGGGCAACTCTATACCGGTGCGCAACGGATCATCAGCACCGCTTCTCACAATAACCCGGCCCCGACCTTGATCCAGGATACCCTAAAAAGGTTGTCAATGCTTCCTGCCCGGTTTGAAGAATTAAAAAAATCTGCTTCTAGAACCGGCGCGATAAATGCCTTAATCCGGGCCAAAGCGTGGGTGCCTGATTTTGATCCTGTTGAAGCGGCCCAAGGTTTCCCAAGCTTGAAGGAAGATGGGACGGAATTCAACGAAGAAGATCTTAGAGCCATAAACCGGGAGGTGCGCCCTTTAGCCTGTCAGCTGGTTGAAGAGGCAAATCTGTCTCACTATCAGGCCCAGTATGATGGAGAAAATAAACGAGTGTCTGCACCGATTCCTGAAGCGGAGAACCTTATACCGCCAATCCGTAAGCATACTTACGCTCCTGATATCGAACCGTCCTTGCTGATCAATGATGAAGCCGTATTTCAAGCATTAATGGGAATCGACTGGACAAGCTGTTGATTTCCACTACCGGGTAGGGAATCGAAGTTGAAGCGGCAGGATGACCCGCAAACCATCAGGCCAAGCTGGCGATCAAGCATAAACCGGAGGCCGGTTTACATCCCTGCTGCATGCTGTTATGCCAAAAAACAATTATCTTATCTGGGCACTATGTTGCCTTGTAATAGACTAGCTGCCACACTTTATGTTGATATGCCTTCGCGCATATTTATTGCAACTTATGTTTTCGTTGAATCATCAACTTTAAACTGTTATCTGCAGCCAAAAAAATCTTAAACCGCCATTGTGGTTGTACCACCAGACGGGTCATCATATCCATGTATATGAAACTAAAGATAATACTTTAGATTACACATATGATAAAATATGGGAATATATGATACCTGCCATCATAGGGCATGAAGTTGGCCATGCCAATCTTGAAGCAGAGTTGTAAAAAATCCGCTCTGCTGAAGGAGAAAACAGCTCCTGCATATATAATGTCGGTCTACCAGGTAAACCGTTCCGGGTTAAGATGAACATCGGTGTTACTCCATAATAGGATGTTTATTAAAAATCAAACCGGGCAAAAGTGTCTCCGGATAAAAACAACCGTGTCCTGCCAATGGACAGTCGAATCGGTTTAACAATTGTCGGTTTAAGAACACAACAAGAGAAAAAGACAAGCAAATTGCAAGCAAAAGCAAAGACAAAATCTTTTGCGAAGAGAGGCTACTTGAACCGATCAATTAGCATTACCATGGTCGGACACGACCAATCTCCCAATAGGCATAGCTATGGTTCATGTCAGCCAGGCCCCCAAATGATGCAGTGGCATTATGCCGATCAAGAGGTGTAGCGATGGTTCGAGTTCGACCAAGCCCCAAGTGATCCCGTGGCCTTAGGCCGACCAAGAGGCGTGACTGGTTCAGACGTGACCAAGTCCCCAAGTGATCTCGTGGCTTTCGCCTATCAATAGGTGTTGCGTTGGTTCGGACACGACCAAGCCCCCAAGTGACATAATATAAAGCTTTGTTAAAAAGCTAACTCAAGGGGTAAACCGGGGACGCTTTAAGATAAAAACTCCGTGTAACCACTCATGATGTAAAAATAACAGAGACCCCGCTTTAGCTAAGGCTCCGATTTATTGTATTGATGATAATATATACATTGTCATAATATGTACATAAGTAAAGCCTATGGCTTAAGTATAGTAGGGCCGAAGATGAGCTATGTTCCACGGCCTGTTGGTCTCCTCCTCTGATGTACGTGAGTCTTTATGCTCTCGAATATCAATCAGATAGTACGACCCGTTGTGCAGATTCTTGCTGACCATGAAAGGTCCTTCCCAAGGTGGGGATAGCTTGTGCATATCAGTCTGGTCTTGGATGAGTCGGAGCACCAAATCTCCTTCTTGAAAGGTTCTGGTTCTAACTCGGCGGCTGTGATAGCGACGAAGTTCCTGCTGGTAAATCGCCGAACGGGCAGCTGCAATGCCTCGCTCCTCATCCAAGAGGTCTAAAGCGTCTTGCCGAGCTACCTCGTTGTCCGCTTCAACATAAGCTGCTACACGAGGTGAGTCATGACGGATATCACTGGGGAGAACCGCCTCCGCTCCGTAGACCATGAAGAACGGCATGTATCCTGTCGATCTGTTGGGTGTAGTGTTGATGCTCCATAACACAGATGGTAACTCCTCAACCCAACAACCCGGCGTCTGTTGCAAAGCAACCATAAGCCGGGGTTTGATGCCTCGTAAGATCTCCTGGTTAGCTCTCTCTGCTTGGCCATTGGACTGTGGGTGAGCCACTGATGAAACGTCAAGCCGGATGTGCTCACGTTCACAGAACTCCTTCATAGCACCCTTAGACAGATTGGTACCATTATCAGTAATGATACTGTGCGGAAAGCCGAACCGGAAAATCACCTTCTTAATGAATTGAACCGTTGTGGCTGCATCACACTTGCTGACTTGCTCCTCTTCCACCCACTTTGTAAATTTGTCAACCGCCACCAAAAGGTGGGTCTTCTTGTCCTTGGACCTTTTGAAAGGTCCGACCATATCCAGCCCCCAAGTGGAAAACGGATAGGTAATTGGAATCATCCTCAATTCTTGAGCCGACACATGAGCGCGTCTTGAGAACTTCTGACAGCCGTCATATCGCCTAACCAAGTCCTCCGCATCAGCATGAGCAGTCAACCAATAAAAACCGTGACGAAACGCCTTAGCCACCAGAGATTTTGAACCGGCGTGGTGAACACAATCTCCTTCGTGGATTTCAAGTAAGATCTCACAACCTTCCTCTGGCGACACACAATGTTGAAATGCTCACGATACATTGCAATGATGCAACTCGCCATTGACAATAGTCATGGACTTGGATCGCGGATTATCTGTCTGCCAGCGTCTCATCCTCCGGTAACTTCGCCCGGTTCATGTACGCAAGGTAAGGAACCGTCCAGTCCGGAATGACATGCAATGCCGCCACCAACTGAGCCTCCGGATCAGGAATAGCCAAATCTTCTTCGCCAGGGAGCTTGACCGACGGGTTATGCAGGACATCTAAGAAGACATTAGGCGGGACCGGTTTACGCTGAGAGCCTAGCCGGCTTAAAGCGTCCGTCGCTTCGTTCTTCCATCTGTCCACATGATCCACCTGATATCCCTTGAAGTGGCCTGCAATAATATCCACCTCACAGCGGTAAGCTGCCATGATCGGGTCCTTAGAATCCCAAGTACCAGACACTTGTAGGGCCACCAGGTCCGAGTCACCGAAGCACTTGACTCGGCTGAGATTCATCTCCTTAGCCATCCGCAGACCATGGAGTAAAGCTTCATACTCAGCTGCATTGTTAGTACAAGGGAACATTAAGCGGAGAACATAACATAACTTATCACCTCGTGGGGAAGTTAATATGACTCCAGCCCCCGAGCCCTCCAATTTCCTGGACCCATCAAAATGAATAGTCCAATAGGTGTGAACCGATTTTTCTTCAGGCGCTTGTAGCTCCGTCCAATCATTGATAAAATCCACAAGTGCTTGAGACTTGATCGCCGTCCGAGGCACGTATTTCAAACCGTGCGGCCCAAGCTCTATAGCCCACTTGGCAATCCGCCGATTGCCTCCTGTTTTGAATTATATCTCCCAAAGGAGCAGAGCTGACCACTTTGTGATGGGATGTCCTCGAAGTATTGCTTAAGCTTCCGGTTTGCCATGAAAACTCCATACACCAGCTTCTGCCAATGCGGGTATCTTTTCTTGGACTCAATAAGCACCTCGCTGATATAGTAAACCTGCCGCTGAACCGGATACTCCTTAACCGCCTCCTTGCGCTCTACCACAATAGCTACGCTGACTGACGAGCATTAGCTGCCACATATAGTAGCAACGGTTCTTTGTCAATCGGAGCAGCAAGAACAGGCGGATTGGCTAGCTGCCGCTTTAAATCCTCCAATGCTTTATCAGCGGCCGGACTCCAGACAAAGGGATCCGATTTTTTCAGCATCTGATACAAAGGTATTGCCTTCTCACTGAGGCGGCTGATAAACCGGCTCAACGCCGCAATCCGGCCTGCCAAGCGCTGGACATCATTGATACATTTCGGTTTAGCCAGAGAGGTGATAGCTGTGATGTTCTCCGGATTATCCTCAATTCCCCTGTTGGACACCAGAAAACCCAATAACTTGCCTGCCGGTACACCAAAAACACACTTGGCTGGATTGAGCATCATCTTGTATGTCCGTAGGTTATCAAAGGTTTCCTTCAAATCAGCAACCAGGGTCTCCTTCTCCCTTGACTTAACCACAATATCATCCACATAGGCATGCACATTACGGCCGATCTGTTTATGAAGGCAGTTCTGTACACACCGTTGATAAGTTGCCTGGGCACTCTTTAGCCCAAAGGGCATAGAGACATAGTAGAAGGCTCCAAAAGGAGTTATGAACGCCGTCTTCTCCTGGTCCTTAACTGCCATCTTGATCTGATGATAACCAGAATATGCATCCAGAAAACTCAAACGCTCACAACCCACCGTAGCATCAATAATTTGATCAATACGGGGAGGGCAAAAGGATCTGCTGGACAAGCCTTGTTAAGATTTGTGTAATCCACACACATGCGCCAGGTGTCGTTCTTCTAAAGGACCATCACCGGATTAGCCAGCCATTCAGGATGGAACACTTCAACAATAAAGCCAGCCGCTAAGAGCCTGGCCACTTCCTCTCCAATAGCTTTGCGCCTTTCTTCGTTGAACCAGCGGAGAAACTGCTTCACCGGTTTGTACTTAGGATCAACATTAAGGGTGTGCTCAGCGAGTTCCCTCGGTACACCTAGCATGTCAGAAGGCTTCCATGCAAAAATGTCCCAGTTCTCACGGATGAACTCGATGAGCGTGCTTTCCTATTTCGGATCCAAGTTGGCACTGATACTAAACCGCTTGGACGAATCGCCAGGTACGAAGTCAACAAGCTTGGTCTCAGCTGCCGATTTGAACTTTAGAGCCGGATCATGTTCTGTGGTTGGCTTTTTCAACGGAGTCATGTCAGCCGGATCAACATTATCCTTGTAATACTTCAACTCTTCCGTGGCACAAACCGACTCTGCATAGGCCGCATCACCTTCTTCACACTCCAAGGCAATCTTGCGACTTCCATGAACGGTTATGGTCCCCTTGTGACCCGGCATCTTGAGCTGCAGATAAATATAACAGGGCCGTGACATAAACTTGGCATAAGACGGCCGCCAAAACAAAGCGTGGTACGGGCTCCGGATCTTAACCACCTCAAAAACCAATGTTTCTGACCTGGAATCATGATCATCTCCAAAGGCTACCTCCAGAGCTATCTTGCCAACAGGATATGCTGACTTGCCCGGTACCACACCATGGAACACCGTATTAGATGGTTTAAGATTCTTGTCTGTTAGCCCCATGCGACGGAAGGTCTCGTAGTACAAGATATTAATGCTGCTTCCTCCATCCATGAGCACCTTGGTGAACTTATAACCTCCCACCTGAGGTGCCACCACCAACGCTAGCTGACCCGGATTGTCAATCCGGGGCGGGTGATCCTATCTGCTCCATATGATTGGCTGTTCGGACCAGCGTAAATAACGAGGCACGGCCGGTTCAACTGAATTCACTGCTTGCTTGTGAAGCTTCTGGTCCCGCTTATCCAAGCTAGTGGTGAATACATGATATTGCCCACTGTTCAACTATTTTGGATGGCTCTGATAACCCGACTGCTGCTGCTGCTGGTTGTAACCACCACAGCTATTACTGATTATTTTGATTGTTATGTCCACCCTGATCTCCATTGAAGCCTGAACCGGCGTTTCCTCCACCATGACCCGGCCCATGGAATCCGGATCTTGAGCCACCACCTGATCCATGATCATACCGGAAAGCATTAGAATTTTTGAAGTCCTGCATAATATAACAATCCTTCCAAAGGTGGGTGGCTGGCGCCTCCTTCGTCCCGTGCTTCGGACAGGGCTGGTTTAATAGATAAGTCAGGCGGTCCGGATTGGGACTTGGAACTCCACCACGATTCGGTGGTTTACCCTTCCGTCGCTGACCCCTGTCCTGCGCATTGGTATTAGCCACAAAGTCCATGCTACCATCCTCTTTACACTTGCCTCCGTTACCATGACCTGCCGTGTTGTGCTGCTGCCCCTTGGAGTTGCCGTTCTTCTTTCCCTTCCCTGTCTTGTCATCATCAGACTCGGGATCCTTGGTACCATCAGAATCAGCATACTTCACTAACGCAGTCATGAGGGTTCCCATATCGTTGCAATGGCGCTTCATCCTTCCCAATTTCAACTTCAGAGGTTTAAACCGGCAGTTGCTTTCCAAAGTTATAACCGCGGAGTCGGCGTTAATACGGTCTGAGGAGTGCAAAATTTCCGAGACTCGGCGTACCCAGCGGGTTGTTGACTCTCCTTCTTCCTGGACACATGGGCTGCTTACATGTATCCTTGAAATTCTGGATAAACCGGGCTCGCAACTGGGCCCATGAACTGATAGAATTGGCTGGTAAGCTCTTTAACCAAATACGGGCTGTCCCTTCAAGCATCATGGTAAAATACTTTGCACATGCCGCTTCATCTACATCAAGCATCTCCATGGCCATCTCATAGCTCTCTACCCATGCTTCCGGAGACAAATCGGCCGTGTAATTTGGTACCTTCTTGCGGGCCCTTGAAATCCTTGGGCAGGCGCACATTGCGTAAAGCAGGGACAAGACAAGGCACTCCCAAAGAACTAGAAGTAACCCCTGGCTCAATTGTGGTGGTTGGACGAACCGGCGTAAGTTGACGAGCCTCATGCTGCGCTGCTAACTCGGCGTCCCTGCGCGCTCGGGCCCGGTCCACCACTTCCTGAGCATCACCTGCCGGGTTATGGCCACGGGGCGCTTCACGGTTCCGTGCATTACTGGATATGGCCGGTTCATCCATACGCCTGCTGTAACTCCGGCTTGGGCGGGGGGTGGAATGAATTCGGTCACGGCTATATGAATATGCTTCCTGCTGAACCAAAGCTGTTCGAAGAAGTTCCTTAACTCGGTGTGTCTCCACTGCTTGCGGAGAATCACCTTCAATTGGGATGGCCTCCAGCCATGAAGCGGCGGCAATAAGATTGTTCATTGGATTAGAATAGTGACCTGGAGGCGTCTGGACAGGCTGAGGTATGATGTTATTCTGTCGAGCTCCATCAGGCGAGGCTGAACCGGTGCACCCGTCCCTGGTGCCTCCGCCTGGTTTAACCACGGCGGGTTACTAGTCCCTGCTCCTGGGGTGTTAAAGAGGTTTCTGCCATCGAAGACTATCGGCAGGCTAGACTGATGCTTCCTTTTTAGGACTTCATGCAATGCGTTCTGGTCTAGCATAAGCCTATAGGCCTGCGCGTCCAAAGCGGCCCGCTCCACGGCCATCATGTTGTTCTCAGCTGCCAAATCGGCCTTGGCCTGAGTGATCTGCTCCCTCACTTTTGCAATCTCCGCATTGTGGGCGTGCTGATCCGCCGGGTTAACTTCTGCCATAAGCACAGCCAACGCATCAAACAGATCAGATAAAACTTGAGCCGGCGGGCGCACAGAGCCTCCTGCCCCGGCCGCCGCCACCGCCGCTGATCCGGAGAACATTTATGCTGCGGTCGAAG
This sequence comes from Aegilops bicornis, assembly GCA_021605145.1. Lineage (NCBI taxonomy): Eukaryota > Viridiplantae > Streptophyta > Magnoliopsida > Poales > Poaceae > Aegilops > Aegilops bicornis. Next base: position 819,129,783 of record CM038675.1, read on the forward strand.
AGTGGACCGCCGCTTGTGTACCGGCCATGAATATACCAACCCGATTGGGCAGATCAGAGGGGTCCGGAATACTGTCTCCATCGGAACAGCCCCCAATCCGGCCGTCCTGTAGCTGATAGAATGATTCGGTTTCTCCGGTCGAAGACTCGTCGCCAGAGTAAACAACGGTCTCGCTACCAGATGCCGATCCACCTTCATACTCTCCTTCGTGGATGACTGCCACGAAGGCACGCTTCACGGCCGGTTTAACCTGGGCAGATCTCGCACGCTGAGCCGTTTCGACGAGGTCGGTGCAGATGTCCGGCTCAGGGCCCGGTTCACCGATCTTGCCAATGAAGACGTGTATGCCACCAAAGGGGACCCGGTACCCGTACTCAATAGAGCCGTCCTCGGGGCCCCAGCCTGAATCATCGATGTAGAGCTTGCCGCGATGACTCTTAGTCATCCGGCCCACGGCGTAACCCTTGAGTCCTTCGAAATTGCCCTCCAAGAACTTGAAACCATCGTGCGATAGCCCCACGGTGGGCGCCAACTGTCGTGGTTTTGTCACGGCAGATGTCCTCATGAAAGGACTTAGTCGTGGAGCCATCGCTACGGGTTAGATTAAAGGGGTTAAAGCGGACACAAGGACGCAAGAGAGTTTATACTAGTTCGGCCCCTTTGATGAAGGTAAAAGCCTACGTCTAGTTGTGATGGAATTGATGGGGGTTTCGATGACTAGGGAGCAAACAAGTTTCGCCTAAGTCTCGAGTTGTTGTCTGTTCTCCTGAATCGCCTTGGTCATCCCTTATATACATGGGCGACGCCCGTCGGTTTCTGAGAGTCCCGAGACCGGCTCATAGACGTGTCCGGTTCGGTCTCTAGTACTTCTAACTTACAACACAAGTTACCTACTAAACCGGTTTACGGCTACAAACCTTAAACCGGTTTTGGGCCTTGGGCCCTTATTGAATATCCTCACGGGCTTCAAGCATACTTGGCTACTGATGAAGTTAACCCGGCCTCTCCTGGCGGTTTACATCGATAGTAATATCCCCAACAGGTGTATAAATACAACATGAAATAAAAGTGAAATACGGAATAATAGTAGTAGCGCGGGCTGAGAGAAGCGCTACTAGTAATTACCAGTAGCTCTCTTTAGTGAAAGCGCTACTACTAAGTCGATATAGCAGTAGCGTGGGTTAACGGACACTACTGCTAACCTTTAGCTGTAGCGCCTTACTAGTAGCACCGTACCCAGCGCTACTGATAGGCATTATTCCCGCGCTACTGCTAGGGTTTTCCCTAGTAGTGCATGTTCATATGACTATGAGATTATGCAACTCCCGAATACCGAAGGAACACTTAGTGTGCTATCAAACGTCACAACGTAACTGGGTGATTATAAAGATGCTCCACAGGTGTCTCTGATGGTGTTTGTTGAGTTGGCATAGATCGAGATTAGGATTTGTCACTCTGATTGTGGGAGAGGTATCTCTGGGCCCTCTCGGTAATGCACATCACTATAAGCCTTGCAATCAATGTGACTAATGAGTTAGTTGCGGGATGATGCATTACGGAACGAGTAAAGAGACTTGTCGGTAACAAGATTGAACTAGGTATTGAGATACCGACGATCAAATCTCGGGCAAGTAACATACCGATGACAAAGGGAACAATGTATGTTGTTATGCGGTTTGACCGGTAAAGATCTTCCTAGAATATGTGGGAGCCAATATGAGCATCCAGGTTCCGCTATTGGTTATTGACCGGAGATGAGTCTTGGTCGTGTCTACATAGTTCTCAAACCCGTAGGGTCCGCACGCTTAACGTTCGATGACGATCGGTATTATGAGTTTATGTGTTTTGATGTACCGAAGGTTGTTGAGTCCGGATGTGATCACGGACATGACGAGGAGTCTCGAAATGGTCGAGACATAAAGATCGATATATTGGAATGCTATGTTTGGACATCGGAATGGTTCCGGGTGAGTTCGGGCATTTACCGGAGTACCGGGGGGGTTACCGGAAACCCCCGGGGAGTCTATGGGCCTTACTGGGCCCTAGTGGGAGAGAGGAGGAGGCGTCCAAGGTGGGGGCGCCGCCCCCCCAAGCCCAATCCGAATTATGGTGGGGGCCGACCCCCTTTCCTTCTCCCTCTCTCCTCCTTCCTTCGTCTCCTACTCCAACTAGGGAAGGGGGAATCCTACTCCCACCGGGAGTAGGACTCCCCCCTTGGGCGCGCCATGAGAGGGCCGACCCTCACTCCTTTATATACAGGGGAGGGGGCACCCCATAGACACATAAGTTGATTGTTTAGCCATGTGCGGTGCCCCCCTCCATAGATTTCCACCTCGGTCATATCGTTGTAGTGCTTAGGCGAAGCCCTGCGTCGGTAACTTCATCATCACCGTCATCACGCCGTCGTGCTGACGAAACTTTCCCTCGACCTCAGCTGGATCTAGAGTTCGTGGGACGTCACCGAGCTGAACGTGTGCAGATCGCGGAGGTGCCGTATTTTCGGTACTAGGATAGGTCGGATCATGAAGACGTATGACTACATCAACCGCGTTGTCATAACGCTTCCGCTTTCGGTCTACGAGGGTACATGGACAACACTCTCCCCTCTCGTTGCTATGCATCACCTAGATGGATCTTGTGTGTGCGTAGGGATTTTTTTGAAATTACTGCATTCCCCAACAAGTGCAAATTCAGTCGCACGTGAACTGGCCAATGTTGGCCGTATGTACCCAACGAACCACTATGTGGAGTTTGAGTCAGATGTACCAGCCCATGTGGCTGTTTGTGTCTTGGGTGATCTGCCCCGGCGCTGTTAAGTAATAAAGCTATGCTTTTCCCTAAAAAAAATTCAGATCGTCCATCAAACAACAAGCCCAATTGTATAAACTTCCTCATGTTGGGGAACGTAGCAATAATTCAAACTTTTCTTACGTGTCACCAAGATAGATCTAGGAGATGCTAGCAACGAGAGAGAGGGAGTGCATCTTCATACCCTTGAAGATCGCTAAGCGGAAGCGTTACAAGAACGCGGTTGATGGAGTCGTACTCGCGGCGATTCAAATCGCGGAAGATCCGGTCTAGCGCCGAGCAGACGGCGCCTCGCGTTCAACACACGTACAGCCGGGGACGTCTCCTCCTTCTTGATCCAGCAAGGGAGAGGAGAAGTTGAGGGAGAACAGCAGCACGACGGTGTGGTGGTGGAGCTTGTGGTATTCCTGAGGCTTCGCCAAGCTCTACGGAGGAGAAGGAAGAGTTGGAGGAGGGAGGGCTGCGCCAGGGGAAGGGTGCGGCTGCCCTCCCACCCCTCCACTATATATAGGGGCAAGGGGAGAGGGGGAGGCGCCCTAGGGTTTCCCCTAGGGGGCGGCGGCCAAGCAGATTGGATCTCCCTAGGGAGAATCCTAGGGAGACTTGCCCCCCCAGCCAAATAGGTGGAGGCTTGCCTCCCAAGCCAGGTGGAGGCGCCCCACCTCCCCAAGTAACGTGGGAAAGGGTGTGGGGGCGCACCACCCCTTAGTGGGCTGGTTTGCCCTTCCCTTTGGCCCATGAGGCCCTCCAACAGCTTGTCGGGGCTCCTCAAACACCTTTCGGTCATCTTGGCCATAGCACAGTACCCCGGAACACTTAGGACTCCAATACCCTTCGTCCAATATATCGATCTGCACCGCCAGACCATTCTAGAACTCCTCGTGACGTACGGGATCACATCCGGGACTCCGAACTACCTTCGGTAACAACATACTATTTCCCATAACAACTCTAGCGTTACCGAACCTTAAGTGTGTAGACCCTACGGGTTCGGGAATCATGCAGACATGACCGAGACATCTCTCCGGCCAATAACCAACAGCGGGATCTGGATACCCATGTTGGATCCCACATGTTCCACGATGATTTCATCGGATGAACCACGATGTCGGGGATTCGATCAATCCCGTATGCAATTCCCTTTGTCAATCGGTACGTTACTTGCACGAGATTCGATCGTCGGTATCCCAATACCTCGTTCAATCTAGTTACCGGCAAGTCACCTTACTCATTCCGTAATGCATGATCCCGTGACTAACTACTAAGTCACATTGAGCTCATCATGATGATGCATTACCGAGTGGGCCCAGAGATACCTCTCCGTCTGCGGAGTGACAAATCCCAGTCTCGATTCGTGCCAACCCAACAGACACTTTTGGAGATACCCGTAGTGCACCTTTATAGCCACCCAGTTATGTTGTGACGTTTGGCACACCCAAAGCATTCCTACGGTATCCGGGAGTTGCACAATCTCATGGTCTAAGGAAATGATACTTGACATTAGAAAAGCTTTTAGCAAACTTACTACACGATCTTGTGCTATGCTTAGGATTGGGTCTTGTCCATCACATCATTCTCCTAATGATGTGATCCCGTTATCAATGACACCCAATGTCCATGGTTAGCAAACCATAACCATCTATTGATCAACGCGCTTAGTCAACTAGAGGCTCACTAGGGACATGTTGTGGTCTATGTATTCACACATGTATTACGTTTCCTGTTAATACAATTATAGCATGAACAATAGACAATTATCATGAACAAGGAAATACAATAATAACCATTTTATTATTGCCTCTAGGGCATATTTCCAACAGTCTCCCACTTGCACTAGAGTCAATAATCTAGTTCACATCACTATGTGATTGTAATGAATCAAACACCCATGGTGTTTGATCATATCTCGCTTGCGAGAGAGGTTATCAGTCAACGGGTCTGAACCTTTCAGATCCATGTGTGCTTTACAAATCTCTATGTCATCTTGTAGATGCAGCTACCACACGCTACTTGGAGCTATTCCAAATAACTGCTCTACTATATGAATCCGGTTTACTACTCAGAGTCATCCGGATTAGTGTCAAAGATTGCATTGACGTAACCCTTTACGACGAACTCTTTTACCACCTCCATAATCGAGAAAATTCCTTAGTCCACTAGTTACTAAGGATAAGTTTGACCACTGTCTTGTGATCCATTCCTGGATCACTCTTATACCCCTTGACTGACTCATGGCAAGGCACACTCCAAGTGCACAACATAGCATACTGTAGAGCCTACGTCTAAAGCATAGGGGACGACCTTCGTCCTTTCTCTCTCTTCTGCCGTGGTCAGGTCTTGAGTCTTACTCTATACTCATACCTTATAACACACCCAAGAACTCCTTCTTTGCCGATCTATTTTGAACTCCTTCAAAATCTTGTCATGGTATGCATTCATTTGAAAGTACTATCAAGCAATTTTGATCTATCCTTATAGATCTTGATGCTCAATGTTCAAGTAGCTTAATCCAGGTTTTCATTGAAAATCACCTTTCAAACAACCCTATATGCTTTCCAGAAATTCTACATCATTTCCGATCAACAATATGTCAACAACATATACTCATCAGAAACTCTATAGTTCTCCCACTCACTTCTTTGGAAATACAAGTTTCTCATAAACTTTGTATAACCCAAAATCTTTGATCATCTCATCAAAGCGTATATTCCATCTCCGAGATGCTTACTCCAGTCCTTAGAAGGATTGCTAGAGCTTTGCATACTTATTAGCATCTTTTAGGATTGAC